>OY757944.1:6026263-6126263 GCA_963585895.1 Sepioteuthis lessoniana
AACTCTCGTAAAAATAACACCCTTTTGATTACCTGTGGGAGATTCCCAGGTAATAATAATCTACTAAACCTTTTGCTTAGATGTGGCTCCTGGCCTAATAAATTGGGCACTCAATGAGAAGAGAACTTACTCGCGAAGATTTACTAATCCATCTTGCTAACCATTACACCCTCCACGGAGCCCAAATGTGTTGAATATATGGGGAACATGTAGTGACTGTCTGAATATATATCAGAAAGGTCCTTAAACAAGGGTGTTAAGATTTTTTTAATGACACACAGACAGACAAATACATTATATATATATATTTAGTTAGGCTTCCTGATGGTCCTATAAGGTGAAACTTTAGTAGAAGATTTCCGACTCGCGATTTAAGTTAATTTTATATATATATATATATATATATATATATATATATATATATATATATATATATGTTTCGATTATTGTATTTTATGTCATCAACAGACACTAAATCTTATAAATGAGTTGCAGTAGTTTCCTGACTGAACTATATAATCCCGGTCGTTGATATGTGAGGTTCGTCCACACAGCATAGACCTTTGTTGATATGTTGTAGAAGTGAAATCTATGTGATAAACTAAAACGCAGTTTTTTTTCCCAGGCAGCGGTCAGGTCGATTCTACTATTTGGATGAACCACATGGCCGCTGATTAGGCATATAAAGAAAAAGCTAGACGGGAATTGCACAAGAATGTTTCGAGTCATATTGAACAACTCCTGAAAGAAAATCCCACAAAGAAGCTGCTGTATGGCTACCAACTTCCCATCTCTAAAACTATCCAAATAAAATAAACAAGACATGTGGAGCACTGCTGGAGAAGAAAGAACGAACTCTCAAGCGACGTTTTCCTGTGAATCCCTTCACACAGACGTGCAAGTATTGAACGACCAACTAGAACTTATCTAAAACAGCTCTGTATGGGCACAGAATGTAATCTCGAGGACCAGTCTGAAGTGATAAATGATAGAGACAAATGGCAAGAGAGAGAGAGAGAGAGAGAGAAAGAGATAGAGATAAAGGAAATTTGGGCTATGATGGTGATATATATATATATATATATATATTATATGTTGTTACATACTCATATATATACATATATATATCCATATACACACATATATATATATATATATACATATATAGAGAGAGAGAGTGAGAGAAAGAGAGAGACCTGCAGGACACATAGTGTAACGGTTATAGGCATTGGTTCTCTAAGCTTCTAAGGAGACAATCATCTGGAGGTTGCAGGTTCAAGCCTGACTGCAGGCGAGTAACAATACAGGAATACTCAACACTTGTACTCGGTTATGACTAACGGAATCAGAACAGGCGATCCTCATGGATTCAATAAAGGACGTCGTTCGAAGTTCTGTGAAGGTTCCCGAGTTCGACAAACACCTAAAGAAGGCTGGAGGACATATCAGCTGAAACGTTGTGGAAATAACAATAAAGATGAAGATAATAGTCCGAAAACCCTTAATAATAATAATAATAATAATTTTTTCTCTTAAGGTTTCCTTTTCTTAGCCAGAGAAACGGATTCCCTCCTAATAGCAGCACAGGACAACGCCATAAGAACGAATCATATCAAAGCGATAATAGATAAGACGCAACAAAACAGTAAATGTAGGCCATGCGGTGACAGAGACGAAACGATCAATCACATTATTAGCGAATGCAGCAAATTAGCACAGAAGGAGTACAAGGCGAGACACGACTGGGTCGGCAAGGTAATCCACTGGGAAATGTGCAGGAAATTTCAATTCGACCATAAAAACAAATGGTATCTGCACAACCAGGCGCCTGTCCAAGAAAATGACTCGCATAAACTCCTATGGGACTTTAACATACAAACGGATCACCTAATCCCGGCCAGATTCCAGACCTCATAATAATCAACAAAAGAAAGAGAATCTGCAAAATTGTTGACTTTGCTGTCCCGGTGGACCACAGAATAAATCTGAAGGAAAGTGAAAAGAAGAATAAGTACCTCGACCTTGCTAGAGAATTGAAAAAACTGTGGAACATGAAAGTAACGATTGTGCCAATTGTGATTGGTGTGTTAGGGCACAGTAACTAAAGGACTATTAAAGGGCCTGGAGGACTTGGAAGTTAGCGGACGGGTGGAGACTATCCAAACGACAGCATTGCTGAGGACGGCCAGAATACTGAGACGAGTCCTGGTGACTTGAGGAGACTTGCTGTCACTCAAACTCCAGTGAAGAACCATCAGCTAATACAGATGTGAAAAACTCTAGAGGAGTAAATAATAAAAATAAAAATAATAATAATAATAATTAATCTTATCTACAAAAAGCAAACTTATCATGTGGATTTTGCAGTTCCGACGGACCTCAGAGTGCAAATAAAAGAAAGAGAAAAGATAGACAAATACCTGGAACTTGCCTGAGAACAAAAAATCTGTCAAAAAATGAAGGTGTCGGTGCTATTGATTGCAGTTGATGTACATGGAACAGTCCCCAAAGGTCTACACAAACACTAGTAGAATTAAAAAACAGGGGGAGAATCGAGACCATCCAAACAACAGCATTATAGAAATCGGCTAGAATACTAAGAGTCTTCGAGACCAGAGGAGACTTGCAAACCTTCCCCAAAACTCGCAATAATTATAACAATAATAATAGTGCAAGCGAGTGAAATTTGACTGTATGCACAAATCAAAATCTCTCTCAGAAAATAAGACTAAAAAACTGAGTGGTAGTACCTGTTGGGATCTAAGGAGTCAAGTAGATCTGTTTAAAAATTATTTGTATTCGAAAGACCCGTATACAACAACACAAGAAAACGTAAAATTGAATGTACAATCAACACGATTGTCTAGCTTCTCGGCAGAAAATAACCCCAGACGGGTTGAATTTCATCAAAATCAATCAATCAACAAATCAGAAATTGTCTCATTAAATAAGACTCGAAAATCATCTGGGATTTTGAAATAAAAACGTATGACCCAATCGCAGCAAGAGGAGCATATCTAGTTGTAGTCAACAAGAAGAAAAGAATGCGTCAGCTATTGGATATCACCGATCCAATTGATCATGGTGTGAAAAGAAAAGAAAGAGTCAAGGCGATTTGATTTATCTCTTCGCATTCATATCTATTAATTATTGTCTTAGCCAGGTGCCTTGAAGGTGTTTGTATTTCCTTGATCAATTTGATTTTGGAGTGAAGCTGGGATACTAGGGGATGGTTCTGCCTTAACATATATATATATATATATATATATATATATATATATAGTAAGAGAGGGAGAGAGATAGAGGGGTGTTGGGAGCGTATACGATAAAAGGAGTGCGTTTATTTGCTTATTTGTCTTGCGCAATATCCATAACTTTGTTTATTGATGCTCCTTCCATCTTTTATTTATTTTATTTTATTTTAGGCTTCCTGAGAGCTGATAAGAGCATCATCTTTGAAGACAAATAAAGTCTACACAAATAATACACAGTAAATAGGATCGCTTGCATTAATTCCTGACCAATGGCAATTCCTTTCTTCCTGATTTTCAACTTCGATGTATTTCTATAGTAAAATATACTTGAATCACACATGAAATAGCTGATCCTTTCAGAAAAGTATTCATTCATTCATTCCTGACCAACTACAATACCTTCCTATTTTATTGTCTGTGTATTTCTTCTCTAATAAATATTTACATAAGACATTTAATGATAGTAGCCAATACTGTCAGAAAGGTCTTTATTCCATTCTTTCCTGAACAATAACAATCCCTTCTATATATATTTTCAATACATTTCTTCAGTAAAAAGCGTTTACACTATACAGGTTGTAATCAAGTCCGTTATAATTGGAGATGTTTTATCTTAATTTTCAAGAATTATTGTCCGTTTTATTTGTCAAAAATTCTGATATGAAGATTGATAATTTTTTAATATTTAGTGTATCCGGTCAATCGTTTTCATTTTTAGTGTTATATTCACAACGTTTCACCCGATGCATTCTTCGGCCATTTTCAGGTGTTTTCCGTCGAAATTGAAAACCCTAACAGAACAGCGAAATGAAACCTTTATTTAATCCACGGGGATAAATTTTCCTATTTTTGCGTTATTCCTTATTATGTTTTACTCTAGTCAGGATTGAACCGGCAATATCCAGATGATCTCACTTAGAAGTTGTTTTTTTTTAACTAAATGCCGATATCTGTTATGTCATGAACCCAGCGTATTTTAAAGAATATTCTGTGGAGTTATGTTTTGAATTAATTCTTAATAGGCACCTCATTTCTTTCTTGTGGATAGTGGACCTTTATAATGTCACAGACCCAAACAGAAATTATATACGCAGTGGAAGCATGATTTGCCAGCCGAAGTTTTATAACAGTTGCACAATGAAAATTTCGGTTGTATTTTGGAAAGCTTCAGACACCACAGCGAAAGGTTATCCTTTGTGCTGTTGCAAACTTCTATCCGTCACTCAATGCCAAAAAAATCTCCAAGTAGGCCTTAAACGTTTTTAAATGCAGAGAACAACTGAAGTATGGCGATTGCCATTGTGTTACCTGCAGAAGAAAAAAAATAACGACTATGTATAAGAATATAAACTTTTTTGTTCATAACACAATAGCCGACATGTTTGTGCAAGGAGAGTGTCGGGATCGCTAAGATTTACATCACGCTGATGCAATATCTTCAAAGAGCCTTTCTCCTTCGCTCTGCCCTAACAAGGTTGGCACAGGGCCGACTTAAAATATTTAATAATCTTCGTTACTTCGTGCTTCTTTCACGAGACTGGTACACGTCAATCCAACTACAAAGGTCTTATTTATGCGCTTCTATTTTCTTCTGGGGTCATACTCGCTTTCGACATTAGTGAGTTTTGTACATTTCAAACCTTTCTCTCTCAACCCCTGGGGCGTCTGGCTCACAGCCTGCCCAGGGCCGCCTAACTTCTAATCACTCTTCTACCAGCCCCTATCTTTTTTCTCTGTCTGGGGTCGAAATCTTCCGTCGTTATATGTTTTTCGGGCGCTCACGCACTTCGATGTTATTCTTCCTGCCAACATGCCACTCACGCAATTTTTACGTGGTATTCAGCTGTGTTTTGTTTACCTTAAGACACATGCGTGCATTCTGTTTTGATATTCACGTTATTTACACGACCTGTCAATGGTCAAATGGAAAAAAGTCCCATAAAATCCATTCGCTAATTGCCTCAACAGATTGACAATCTTTGTAGCAATATTCGCAGAGTTTTAAGATAGGCTTTCGATCATATGGAAATCAAACCTGACCGATAAAATGAATCGCAGTTTCTTCCAGGCTGCGGTCGTGTCGATACTGCTATATGGATGCACGACTTGGACGCTAACTAAACGGCTGAAGAAGAAGCTAGACGGCAATTATACAAGAATGTTAAGAGCAATATTGAACAAGTCCTGGCAGCAACACCCCACAAGGCACCAACTATTTGGTCACCTACCACCTATCACGAAAACTATACAAGCTAGACGAACCAGACATGCCGGACACTGCTGGAGAAGCAAGGACGAGATCGTAAGTGATCTACTTCTGTGAACCCCCGCATATGGCCAATCAAAAGCAGGACGGCCAGCTCGAACATACATACAGCAGCTATGTGAGGATACGGGATGTAACCCTGAAGACCGGCCAGAGGCGATGAATGAGAGGGAGACATGGAGAGAGAGGGTCAGTGATATCTGTGCTAGCCGTGCGACATGATGATGATTATTATTATAAAGAGAAGCTTGTAAAGCAAACAGCTGCTGCCAGATATGATGCACGTAACATAGAGCCAGATGCAGCTATACGTATACATATTCATATGCAGAGAAATCCCGAAACACTGACGACTTTCCTTATTTCAGGTACTAAATGTTTATTAACTTTTTTTGACTTTTAGTTTTTCGACACGAGGAGAGAGAGACACAATTTTTACTATGCTGACTGTTCCTACATCGTCCTTCAGTCAACTCCCCAGAGGCCAATCTCAACTTACTGACCCAACAAACTCGCCGAGCATCCCGTAGCCCTCAGCTGGACTGCCCTCGACCAGGTTTAAATCTCAACTGAGTGCTTTTTTTCAAAAATCACCAAAATTCCTAGCCCATCGTTTCCGGCATGACGTCATTCACTCACCCAGTCTCATTTTTCTATCTGGTTTTTTTTTACGACATTTGTGATTGTCACATCCCTCTCGCACGAGCGTGAACACCTGCACTAAGATCCGAACAGTTCAAAGCCTAACCAAATCAAATGATAAGATATAAGCAACGAAAAATGATAATATAACAAAAAATCATTCCGTGATTATATAACATGCAGAGAATGGTTTTTACTGACTGGTTTGTCAACATGTGCAGATTGGAAAACCAGTTTGTGCAGCACTTGATCCTATCAAATTAGATGAAGCATATTATCACCTTTCGGGTTTATATAAGCAAAGAAAACTCTCGATTTGAGGGAACAAGAGAAATATTCAAACCATGAATGAAACATCTTTGGACGGTCCAAAGGTAACAGTATGGTGTGAAGTGACCCATGAATGTATCATTAGTCCCTACTTATTGAAGACGAACATAGTGCCATTGTCACAGTTATTCCATAGCACCTTCTCTATTCCCAATTTTAAAAAGGCATAGTTGAACACACATATAGATGGGTTCCTGGTGTAAAGGTTAACGTTGTAGGAAATCGACCCGGCGACCCGAGTTCAAAACCTGGACAGAGCTGTTTGCCTTTCACAAACCGCTAATATTCTTTGGAAAAGTATGAATCTAATTATTCTCCTTTCGGTTATAGGTAAATAATAAGGGAGACTGGACACTTTAGGTTTGGTGTGGTAACCGATCTAGGAAAAATAAAACTCTGACTTTAAAACAGTAAAATTCCGCCGAAAAATGACCTTGTTTCGCATTCTGCACATTTGGAGGGGTTGGGTAAATTCATGAATGTGGATACTATTTACCAACCCCTCCGCTCGGGCAGGATATGACACAAGGTCAATTTTTAAGCGGAGTTTAACAGGTTTGAATTTAGAGTTTTCCTACTCCTAGCCTAGTTGCCTAACCAAGGCTGAAGAACCTAGTCTGTCCTACTATCGTGAATTTGGATGCAGCAAGACGATGCCACGAGTCATACAGCACGACAGACAATGACAACCTCATTACGAAATTTGATCATTGAAATAACCAGATATAACCCTCCGTCGATTACCTCCTGTGGGGGTTACCTCAAGGAAAAGCTGTACCCAGGAAAGCCTTGTACAGTTTTGGAGCTTAGACGAAACATTTGTACATATATTGCACTTATCACATTTGAAAGGCTGTGTTTGTATTGAAACAAAGAAAGACAGATATATATATATAGAGAGAGAGAGAGAGAGAAAGAGGGGGGAGAGAGAGGGTGGTAAACATAAATGTAAAAGTCAAGTAAAGTTGTCTCCCTTTAGTCGAAGGTGACAAGAAGGCTCCCTTTTCGATAGCTACTACACCGAGTCCTTCTCCTTGATTTCTCCACTTTACCCTTGATACGTACCTTATATTGCTGAGTGTTAAGCAAGGAGGTATCAAGTACTATTTTTAAAGTCTTTGGTATGACGCGACCTGAGATTGAACCAAGGTCTCCGGGCCATTGGCGAACACTCTACCCTCTGGGTCAAGTGGACGATTAGATTGCAGAATTGCTTTCTCACCCCAGTCGACTAATTCCTGAGGGGTTACCTCAAGAAAAACAGTTTTGTACAGTTGAGGAACATTCTGATCCATATGATCAAAGACAGTATATATATATATATATACAGAGAGAGAGAGAGGAGAGGGAGAGAGAGTTCAAGAATGTTATCTTCCTGCTGGTGGGAACCTTTTATGGGAGATATGTTATAATCAAGACGTAGAAAATATAATGGACACTTGTCTTAAATTATATTAGGAATATATTTTGAACTCAGGGCCATTAGTATAATCCAAGGTATTTGCGTATGAAATTTTTCCTATTATTAAGGGACACCTGTACACACACACACACACACACGTATATATACACACACACATACACACACACACACACACATATATATATATATATGTATATATATATATACATTTGGAATAGATGAGAATAAAGGAATCGTTTAACTGTAACATAGCCATGATATGGCTATGTGTGAAACGTACATCGAATGTCCATAAAGATAGAACATAGGAATCTCGAAATTCGAAAAACACGTAACGACTTCTCGGTTCAGGTACGAAACTTTTTATTACCTTTGAGTTTAAAGATTTTTCGACATAAGGGGAGAGAGAGGCACAATCTCTCTATCATGGCTTTTTCCTTTCCCCCCCATCTCGTGTGGCACTTGCCCAAGTCCTCGCGAGATAGCGAGAGCCAACCATCTCGTCCGGTGTCTAGTCTCAACTCTCCTAAGTGACTTTTTCAAAATCTCCCCAAATCCTCCGCACGCTTCCGGTGTTTGACGTCATTCGTACTCGCTAGCCTCCGTTTCCCAACTGGGCTATTGTGACATCTCTGAGTGACACCTCCACTGTGCGCACGCGCGTGAACACCTGTGTTAATGCTGCATCTAAGTAACCCATGCACTGGGCTGAAAGGTTCTCAGCCTAACTAAACCCAAAGGCATAAACCGAAATCCCTAGGCCAATGTGTTACATAACAACGGTTTTGTAAATTCAGAAAAGAGCTCAGGAAGAAGTTCTTCGTGGTGTAATGGCTAAAATACTAGACAGCAGATTCGAAATAAACAAGTTTGAATTCCAGTTTTTTTTGCTACGATCATTTTCGGAACCCTTGAGAAAGGGATGAGCCTCCTATCCTTCCAACTATGAGCTAAATAATACGTCTACTGTTCTTCTACAAGAAACCCTTTTGCATTAAATAAACCGCGAAGTTTGAAAAGCTATCAAACAAAGAACGAAAGAAAAAGGGCAAAAATGCTGACCCGAGTAGAACAAAGAACAGAGTAGAAATTAATATCTCACTTTTTTTATATTTGTCTCATGAGAAAAGTTGTTGTTTTTTTTAAAGTTTCAACAAAGATATAATCTGATGATTCTTTAGATGAAGTAAACGAAGAAAAGAATTATTAATTACTAGATATTTCTTACACAATGGATTCAATGACTTCATGGTGTTAAAGCGGAAGTCAGAAAGAAGAGAATAAACAACTTCCGTTATTACGAAGAATAAAACTAACATTATGAAATAAAACTTTTCTGAGGAAGATGTTATTTAGAGTAGGACCGACTAACGAACTCTATCAACCGCACTCGACTTTACTTGAAAGGAAGAATGGCATCGGTAATGTCATTTTTTTGTTATTTTGAAAGAAGATAAAATCAAAAGAATACTCCCAAATGAAACTGTATTTCAATTATAATGATTTCGATTTGTTGACTGTGACGCGTTGGGCATCTCCGCTTTTTTCTATTTTCTCAAATTATCCATTGAAATAACAAAGAATGGATAGAATTCATACAATATCTATATACAGATAAAATTATCTTTTGTAATGCATCTGATAGTTCTAGAAAACGACCGTTTACATTCTTTTTCTCAGCATTTTTTTCTGAAATCATTCAATTGAATCTTTGATTATTTTACACTTTTGCTGTTTTTTTTTTTTAATCTGAGTGGGCAATTTTCTCCAAAATGGAAGTGCCCGTGGTGTAATGGTTATCGTCGTAGGAAATGGATACGGCGACACGAGTTCAAAACCTGAACGAGACTGATTGCATTTCATCATAGCACTAATACCCTTGGGAAAGGTATGAATCCAATTATTCTCCCTCCAGCTAAGGGTAAATAGTAGGGCAGACTAGGTTCTTCAGCCTTTGTGAGGCAACTAGTGGAGGAGAAGGAAAACTCATCTGAATTCAAACCTGTTAAACCCCGCTAAGGAGGTGCCAGTGGTGTAATGGTTATCGTCGTAGGAAATGGACACGGTGACACGAGTTCAAATCATGGATGAAACTGATTGCATTTCACATAGCACTAATACTCTAGGGAAAGGTATGAATCCAGATATTCTTCCTCCAGCTATGGATAACTAGTAGGGCAGATTGGGTTCTTCAGCCTTGGTGTGGCAAGTAATCTAGGAGAAGGAAAACTCTGAATTCAAACTTGTTAAACTCCTCTTAAAGATTAATCTTGTGTCATATCCTGCCTGAGCGAAGGGATTTGGGTTAATATAAATTTTCTTCAACAATATATTACTTTCCTTTCAGGAAAATCCACTTGGATTTTAAGCTCAGATTTTAAATCTGCTCTGATAGTTTATTTTCAGTCTGTGGAGAAATATTGAAGAAAATATCCCCCATAATTAGAAATTGCATTATTTTAAAAGTTTCTTATAGATCACCTCTCATTCGTCTCTCTTGTAAATTCATCATCATAATCATGTCGCGCCGCCCGCGCGGATATCCCTGACCCTCTCTCGCCATTTCTCCCTATCATTCATCGCCTCCGGCAGGTCTTCAGGGTTACATCCTGTGTCCTCACATAGTTGCTGTATGTAAGTTCGTGCTGGTCGTCCTACTTTTGCACATCCATATGTGGGGGTCCACAGGAGTACATCGCTTATGAGCTCGTCCTTGCTTCTCCAGCAGTGTCCCGCGTGTCTGGTTCGTCTGACTTGTATAGTTTTCGTGATGGGGGGCAAGTGTCCGTTGTCATAATTTCTCTAATCTCTCCATGTAACTGCAAATTTTTATTCTTTTTGTTATTCACTCTTCTTTGAATCTCAAAATTAAACTTCAATTTCTATGTCTAAAAACTGGAGTCTAGGTTTGTGCATTTTATTCTATATAAGGTCTTAGGCGTTTATACACTTTTAAAACTACATTTTCACCCTTGAAATAATATTTCTAACCATCCTGCTAAATATTCCACTTACCCTTGATTCTGTCGATATAATATGATCGTAAACTTTATACGTATCATCAAATTTTTGATTTCCCTATAGCTTAATTTATATTCAGCTTTAATTTTTGGAGGATCCAATATGTATGATTTTAGTGGTTATAGTATTTACCAATGGTCCGGGGGACCTGCTATCAATCCTAGGTCGAGTCATACCAAATGGTATTTGCTTAACATTCAGCATGCAGGACACTGCTGGAGAAGCAGAGATGAACTCACAAGAGACGTACTCTTATGGATCCCCACACATGGCCGCGCAAAAGCAAGACGACCAGCTCAAACGTACATTCAGCAGCTATGTGAGGATAAGGGATGTTGTCCTGAAGACCTGCCTAGGGCGATGAACGATGGGGAGGAGTGGCGAGAGAGGGTCAGGGATATCCGTGCTTCCAGCGCGATATGATGATCATGATGAACAAGGATAAAGTGGAGCAAACCAGGGAAAATAGTAGTGCCCTCCTCTATACCTCGGTGTAGAATCTATCGGAAAAGGGGCCTTCGGATCACCCTCGACAACGGTCTCCAAATGTTAAATTTTAATTTCCAAATCCTTCACTCTATCTATCTATCTATATATCTATCTATCCCAACCCCTCCGCTCGGGTAGAATATGACACAATTTTTCAGCGGAGATTAAGAGGTTTGAATTCAGAGTTTTCCTTTTCCTTGAGTAGTTACCTCACCAAGGCTGAAGAACTAGTCTGCCCTACTATTTACCCATAGCTGGAGAAAGAATAATTGGATTCATACCTTTCACAAGGGGATTAGTGCTATGTGAAATGCAATCAATCATGTCGCTCTGTTCCATTTCCCACGACGATAACCATTACACCACGAGTACCTCTCTCTCACTCCCTCTCTCTCTCTCTATATATATATATGTATATATATGGAATTAACTTAAATCGCTAGTCGAAAATCTTCTACTAAAGTTTCACCTTAACGGATCATCAGGAAGTTTACCCTCGACTCGAGGGTAAACTTCCTGATGATCCGTTCAGGTGAAACTTTAGTAGAAGATTTTCGACTAGCGATTTAAGTTAATTCTATAATTGGCTCCATTGTTTTATGTTGAGCACTTTAGTAATTGTAGCATTGCAGCATTCGCGGAGGGTATTTTGGTTTCTTTTGACCATTGACTGCGTACCCCTTGATTTTTTTCAAATAGTCGGACGAGGTTGGTATTTTCTTTCTTTTTTAGCCAAAAAACTTTTTTCTTTTTCCTCTGGGCGGTGATTCGAGATATTTTTATCTCTTGTTCCTGGCCAGGGTTTTTTTGTTTTTTTCTGGTACCGTGAATACTAGTAGATATTAGATTGGTAAATATGTATATATATGTATATATATATTTATATATGTGCATATATATGTATATATGTATAAATATGCGTGTATATATATATATATATATATGTGTGTGTGTGTCTGTGTATATATATATATACATATCATCATGTCATGCAGCAGGCGCGGGTATCACTGACCCTCTCTCGCCACTTCTCCTATCGTTCATCGCATCTGGTAGGTCATCAGAGCCACATCCCGTATCCTCACATAGCTGCAGATTGTATGTTCGAGCTGGTCATCCTGCTTTTGCCCGGCCATATGTGGGGGTTCATATATATATATATATATATGGATATATATAAATATCTATCTATCTATATATATATATATATATATATATATATATATATTTGTACATATGTATATGTATATATGTATATATATATATATTTGTGTGTGTGTGTGTGTGTGTATATATAGATAAGTTCCCGTGGTGTAATGGTTATATATATATATATATATATATATATATATATATATATATTAATGATGTAAGACAATTTTTTCTTGAAAAAATGGAGGATTATGAATGAATTCATTAGCATGGTACTAATTATAAAAATATATATGCAAATCAATGCATTCGATAACTTTAGAACAACGAAGAGGGCGCGCCATTGAATCTTTTTCTAAATTTAGCCAATAATACTCGGATTTATGGTGTCAGCTGCACTTTAATTCTGTGTGCTAATTAAATAAATCATCTTTATTGTGAAAAAGCAACATCAGAAGTTTTACTTGTAAGCATAAATTACGACAAGGTCCACTGCCAGGAAATGTGCGCATTAAAAAAGTATCAAGACTAAACCTATACTTATCAAAATAGACGTGAAAGGGAATGACATTTTCTTTTTCAACCGCTTGATATCCAACACACTTAATCCAGCGATAGTTCCATTGGTAGAGGCTTCTCTTAACTCTTCTTTTGACATGGAGCCATGTCAGATTTTAAAAGTCCTCCACTTCCTCGAATCTTTCACGTAACTTAGAAAACAAACAAAGTATCTTAAATCCAGAGCTGGTGAGTACGATGGTTGTTGCATTTGCATAAACCAGGGTCTCTCTAAAAACCTTTTCGTCCGATAGTTCATCTATACTTTCTCTACACGTATCAACATCACTGAAGTCTTTTAAACATCGTCACTTTCTTATAAAATGTCATGTGTTTCTCCTACCATCATAATTAATAATAACAACGCTCTCGGCGCCTAGCTATAGCGAACGTGATTGACAGAGCCAGGTCAAGAGTTCAATCTCCGTTGATTGTGGCTGGGTGTTGAGGGAAATGGTTGAGCACTTTTTCAGTGGCTAGAGGCAGTCGTAGGAGACATCAAGATTAGGAGAGGTGCACTTGGAGTTACACACGTCAAGTAAAGCAATCGTTTGGTTTGTGGCTTAATTGAAAACGCTTTTCCATTAGGCGTGAACGGTGACTTTTCAATGAATGAATGAATGAATGACCTTTATCTCAATCGATTAAAGACACACCCCATCCCACGTATTTCTTTTTGTGAGACCGTTACAAAGAAATATTACACCGAAACAAATGAGAGTGACTTTTCAAGATCCAATGTATTTGTCGTTTCTTTTCAGTTGTCAGACACTCAGTCTATATTTGAACTTTTATATTTGTAGGTATTGACTATTTTACTGGGTCTGTAAGCAAAATAGGAAAAAATTTTAAAACATTTTATTTTGCCTGATTAGTCCAGTTTTTGAAGAAAAAACGTGATAAATCTGAATTTTCATGATTACCTCTATTATTCAAGTACTTTTTTTTAAATTTAAAATTCAGCCCAATATGAGTGAGCAAGAAAAGAAAATACAAAGAATCTATGATTTGCTTCACGCCGAAAGCAAGCCAACAAAAACTTCCGAAATAAATGGAATTTCTTTGTTTACGGTATACAAAGCTTAGCATAATTTTTTTTCTTTTACAAAAAAAAGAGCTTTTTAAGGAAAAACAGGATGGAGCCTTGAATAAAACACGAAAAGAAGGCTTTTTAACTGCTCTCGCTACGGTGATTAAGAAGGACCCAGCAACGTCAAAAAGAAAACTTGCTAATGATTTGAAAGATGACGAAAAAAGAACAAACTGTGAGGACAGCAATTAAACAAAATTCAAGCCCAGACTGTAACTCCCCTTATTATGCTATACGGGGCGTTTTAGAAAAGGAAACAAATGCAACTTCCAATTCAAATATTTGGTCCCTTAGGACTACTCTTGACAAGGATTTGAAGAAAATATCGGAAGAATTTATTTTTAAGGCATGTTGAAACAAAATTTTTTTTTTAATTGCGGTCATATTGAGTACATCTACTGTGTTGTGTCTATCTTATTTTTTGTTTGTTTTTATATTGAAATTAGTATCGTTTTATAATAGAGTCGATTCTTATTCTACTATCATATTCCTAATTTTGCTCCTGCAACCTGTTGATCATCAGATAATAACCATTACGCCATGACTGCCTCCTTTAAAAATCTTCAGAAATAGACTGTACGATCTAACTTCAAGGTTTGGTTTATTTTTAATGGAGTATCAGCCTTCGAGGGAAATTTAATGCCAAAGCTATCATCTACAAGGATAATTAAATAAGTTTCCTGACTTTTTTCGTATCGGCACTTTAATTATAGTACACACATGAAACTCTAGTCTCCTTCGAAGTAATCTTCTCCGGCTGCAATGCACTTATGGAACTGTTCCAACAACTTCTGGAAGGCGTCATGGAAGTCCTCTTGTTTAAGCGTGTCAATGACCTCCGTTACAGCCTCTTTCGTCTCCTCAATGGTCTCGTAACGACACTCTCTGAGCTTAAGGAATAAGCAAAAGACACAGGGTGCAAGGTCTGGATAATAAGGAGGGTGGGGAACTGTCTTGATGCCCATCTTTGTCAAATAGTCTGTGACAAGGATGGAGTTGTGGACTGGTGCATTGTCCTGGTAGAAATGCTACTAACCCTATTGGAAGAGTGCTGGCCTCTTCCGACGGAATCTCTTCCTGAACTCCCTTAAAACCTCAACATAGTATTCATTGTTGACTGTCTGTCCAGTGGGAACCCAGTGCATGTAGATCATGCCAGTGCTGTCAAAAAAAGGGATCAACAAAAGTTTGTGGGTGGATTTGCTCTGTCTGGCCTTCTTGAATTTAGGAGAGCCAGCATGCTTCCACTGGGATCTCTCTCTCTCTCTCTCTCGTGGACTTCGGGTCATAGCAGTAGATCCAGCTTTCATCGCATGGCATTTTTCCAAGTTTAAAACAATTTTATTGCATATCGTTCTTCTAAATTGTCAGATTGCATTTTTAAAATTCATCAGCTTTAGTAGGGTGTATTCCAATTCCTGTTGTAGCGGTTCATTTGTACCTGAAATCATAAAAATTGTTCAGTCATCTCATAAAATGTATAGCAATTTCATATTGAATTTTCAAGAGTCTACGACAATTTTAAATGTCAGTTCAAAAAAAGTCTGGAAAACTTTTGAAAGCACCACGTAGCTGGAGGTGTAAGGGGTTTCATTTCTTTACTTTGTGTGTAAGTTCGAAAGTGAGCATAATAGATTCAAATTCGCTGACTACAGTCTCGCAGTTCAGTATTTTAGCCGCTTCTCCGTGGAGACAATTACACTTCTGAGTTCAAATCATGAAACATTCTCTCAGTTAAGAGTAACCCGAAATGGTAGCACCTGAATTATTTGAAATTTAAAATTTTAAAATTTAACAGTTTATTTAAACGGTATACTTATACTAAACTGAATTGATTGAAATAGGACTGTTTTGACATTTAACTATATATAAACAAAAAAACTATATTTATACAAAACTGAATTGTTTGAAAAGGATCTGTTTTTATATCTAAACTGATTGCGTTGAAATAGAACTGCTTATATGTATAAAAGTGGATTTGGCAATAAATAATCTACGAAGGTTGATATGCTATAAAACCAAACCAAGCAAAAAACAGGATGAATTTATTTTGGATATGCTTTCATCGCTTAATATTTATCATTTTTCTCCAGTAACCATATTTACCAACCCCTCCGCTCGGGCAGGATATGACACAAGGTCAATTTTTAAGCAGAGTTTAACAGGTTTGAATTCAGAGTTTTCCTTCTCTTAGACTAGTTGCCTCACCAAGGCTGAAGAACTTAGTCCGTCCAACAATTTACCCATAACTGGAGGGAGAATAATTGGATTCATACTTTTCCCAAGGGTATTAGTGCTATGTGAAATGCAATCAGCCTTGTCCAGGATTTAAACTCGTGTCGCCGTGTCCATTTCCTACGACGATAACCATTACACTACGAGCACCACCATGATTTTTCTCCAGTAACATATGTCATGAAGTCTTTAAGCATCCCTTTTTTATTCCATATTCCGGCTTTGTTAATAATAATCATCAATACCAATGAACAAATACTATGCGTGTGATAATTTATATATGACCATTAGGTATATTCGTAACTCATGGTCATATATAGATGTGTTTTTTATTCTTTTTTGTTGGTCCAAAGAGAGAAAAAAGTAAATATTTCAAAATGAATAGGTCCACTAAGAGAATTGTACTTTTAAAGAATTTTTTGTTTCGTTCTTACATTCGTGTACCTTTCCAATTTTTTGCTTTCGTCAAAGAATATAAGTAATAAACTAGATACTTCGCTTGGTTGTGACTCAAGGCCATATTAATATGGCACACGAGTGAGTTCGAGCTCAACTCATGTGGCGTTGTGCCACATCCATGCTAAAAAAACAGTAAATCACTAAATATTATCTGACAAAAGCAACAAACAGGAGACATTAACGTATGTCACATCGCTGGCTCCTAGACCACCAACCAGTCACTGTTCCAGTGAAGGATTGAACCTAGGCTTGTTCAGTCACCAATCCTTGTTTTTTAGATCCAGATAACTGAAGTTGCCTTTCGCCAATCGTCAAACAAATCAGACAGGGTTAATCATTCAAAGAAAATTGATTGAAGTCGAAAACCAGAGATTAAGCAACATGGGGTGTTCAATTATTAAAACAAAGTTTTGTTGACAAACACAATAACAAAGTCCGTTTAAAAAATAGCTAACCCCGTTCTTCTTTCAAAAGTTAATACGTCCAATCATACAACCCCCTTCCCTATCGAGTAAAGTAATTGATTCAGAGACCTGGCCCCGTTTATCTCAGCGGTCAATCTAGTTGTTGCAGTAAACATAGCCCGTCAAAAAGCAATGTAGTCCTGCAGTTTCCAATTCAGCTAAGTTTTCTCTTCGTTATGTTCCCGTTACTAACTCGCAATTCTCTCTTCTCTTTCAGAAGGTCTGGTTTAAGGCATCAAATGCAGAGCGTTAGGGGTTCACTGCTGTTTATATTCAGTCAATCTAACTTTTGCCTGACTCTCCGTTTTTCGGCAAAAGTTGAGTTTATATAATTATTTTTTCTTATTTCCAAGTGAATGTATCTCATCAACTGCTTTCTCCTTAATTAGACTTCAGTAGTTAATTCAATTCACAGTTGCAAGCTGCAACCACAATGGTGAAACCCTGTACCCACCACTCAAGAGGGAAGGGGTTTCCACCCACTTCCATGTGTCGGCCAATGTGCCCCTCTCTCTGCAGTGGGCAGCCCTCTCTTCACGTAACCAACACGTCACGTCAAGCAAATTACTCAATTTTCCAAAATTAAATGAAAATTTTCCATCTCTCATGGTTTGATATTTCCCATACAATGATGTGTACCTCTATGGCTGACCCTTTATTGACCCTAGCTGTCCAAGTTATCATTGTTTTGTCTATGCTAAATCCAAGGAATCTTTCAGCACAATTTAAAATATACATCTGAACTTTCCTTTATTTCTTTCTTTCTCTGGTTAAAAAACAGTTTCATAAGTTTTTGTATTTTCCTGCTTAGCCAAAAATTAAATAATATTTATCGCTTCTTTCTTATTTTGACAATATATTGCATCCTATTCAAAAGATAAACAAAAAAAAATGCAATGTACTAATTTTATTCTTCTAAAATCCACGATGCTCATTTTATTTCTAATATTAAAATCCTTTTTAAATTTCTCTCGCCAAGGTCCCTCAAGCCTCACTTCACTCTTTTAAACGTGTATGACATCGAAATGAATATTTTTAAATGCAAATCTCTTAATGGACCTATATTGTTATCTATATATATATATATATTCCATCATACTAGGGGTATACGATGCAAGATCAATTGTAACAGGTTTGAATTCAGAGTTTTTCTTCTCCTAGACTGCTTACGATATCAAGATTAAGGAATTCAGTTTCCCCTACTACGTAGTCCTAACTAGAGCGAGAGTATTTAGATTGATACCTTGCCCAAAATTTTCATTGTTATGTAAAATGAAAATTGCATTGTGCAGGATTTGCACTCGTGTCACCGAGTCAATTTCCTAAACCGATAACCATTACACGAAGAACGCCTCTGCATATATGTTTATATGTGTGTGTGTATATATATATATATATAGTTACAAATTGGCCAATGTGTTGGTATGTATATGTTCATATAAGAGTAGATATGTCTGCGTGTTTTATGAGGGTATGTGTGTGTGTGTGTGTGAGTGTGTGTGTGTGTCTGTGTGTGTGTGTATGAAGGTATTCGCGTGTGGGTGGTGACATGAGAAGAATGAATGTCCAACTTGAGTCTACGGAGATTCATTTTTTCCTTTATTAAACACAACTTCTTGAATCTCAACTAGACGAGAGAAATTAGTTAGTTAAGTACCAAGATGGATGTGGCTTTCATTCTCTACGTGGTCAGGAGCACACGCCCCCACATATACAAAGATTACAGAATGACGAAACAATGGTCAGTGAGAGTCGAGTCGAAAATGTTGGAGACCACGATGTAGCCGCGGGCTGAGACAGTTGGTTGGTGGTAACTATTCATAGTGGCTGTGGCTTGTTAGAAATTACGACGCACCCCATAAGTTGAGGAAGCGTTGGGTTAAAGAAATATCTAGGAGTGTCACACCCACATTTCCTATTGAGCCAGCTGTACTTCAAAAACTTGAGCTTTTCTTTTTTTCTTTGTAAGATCGTTTACTGAATTCGTTTGCTTTGATTGACGCTGCAAACTTACAGCAACAGGACGGGGCAAAATAGGTAAAACAGCAGGTGAGTGCATCAAATATTGTGAAAGATTAAAGCGGAAGTAAATGCACGTACTTGAAACCATTTAATTGAATGCAAAAATTGAGCTCAGTCTCGTTTAAAAATGTTACCAATCTTTCATATTTCATATGAATGTATGAGTTGGATTGGGTATTAAATAACCTACATGTGTTGATATGCTATAAAACCCAACTCGGTGCCCATGGTGTAATGGTTATCGTCGTTGGAAATGGACACGGCGACACGAGTTCAAATCCTGGATGAAACTGATTGCATTTCACATAGCACTAATACCCTTGGGAAAGGTATGAATCCAATTAGTCTCCCTCCATGGGAAAATAGTAGGGCAAACTGGGTTCTTCAGCCTTGGTGAGGCAATTAGTTTTAGAGAAGGAAAACTCTAAAATCAAACTTGTTAAACTCCGCTTGAAAATTGACCTTGTGTCATATCCTGTCCGAGCGAAGGGGTTGGTAAATATGATAAAACCCAACAAAACCAAATCATGTACACTTAATATGTGCATAAATGGGATTTAGCTTTAAATAACCAACAAAGGTTGATATGCCATAAAACTCAAACCAAACTGTATTTCCAATCGGTATTAGGGAACTAGCCAGTGGAATTGGAAATTGCTTTCTTCGAGATCACTGTTCAGTAATTAAATCATTACGCTAATGGAGGTGCTCGTGGTGTAATGGTTATCGTCGTAGGAAATGGACACGGCGACACGAGTTCAAATCCTAGACGAGACTGATTACATTTCACATAGCACTAATACCCTTGGGAAAGGTGAGATGCCAATTATTCGCCCTCCAGCTATGGGTAAATAGTAGGACAGACTGTGTTCTTCAGCCTTAGTGAGGCAACTAGACTAGGAGAAGGAAAACTCTGAATTGAAACCTGTTAAACTCCGCTTAAAAATTGACCTTTTGTCAAATCCTGCCCGAGCGGAGGGGTTGGTAAGTAGGATTAAATCATTACGCTACGAGTATTATCACTTCATTATCATTTGGTTGCAATAATCTCTGGCATTGAATACAATGTGTTTGTTGTTCAATTTTGCCATAAACAGAGTGTTTTTTTAAACTTAGAGTTGCTACTACCTACTTGTTTACAATAAATTTTAATATTACTTAATAGCTGTTACATTAATATATTTGAGCATTTTTTGAAAATAATCTTCTCAAAAACGTTTTGTTCCTCATAATTTTTTTTGGAGGGGGAGCAGATGTAATTACCAATATAATTTTACAGATCGTTTTTCTTCGCATATCAACCATTCTGGCAACTAATGCTGAATCCTGTTTATACATATATACTAAATATATTTGAGTTTATTTGGTTGGATTTTACGGCATATCAACCATTGTAGGTTATTTAATGCCAAATCGTCTTTTTACATATATACTAAATATATTTGAGTTTATTTGGTTGGATTTTACGGCATATCAACGATTGTAGGTTATTTAATGCCAAATCCTCTTTATACATATATATCAAATTCATTGGATTTGGTTTGGTTGGGTTTTATGGCATATCAACCATTGTAGGTTATTTAATGCCAAATCCTCTTTGTAAAACTACACATCAATTATATATGATTTGTAAATAAATGGTAACGTTTTAAACAAGCCGAAACACATTTGTTTACACATAGTTAAATAGTTTCAAATGGTTCTATATAACACTAAAATTTGATGTTAACATCATTCATATTTTTAAACAGTTAGATTTGATCTATATATAGTACCCTAACATGTACGACTATTCCAAGCCAAAGTGAACCTGGTAGTAATGGCAATGAAAGAGTAGTTCTCTTCCCCAAATCCTTAAGACTGAAACCTCACAATTGGGGCAGTAGAATATACTGACTGCACCTCTGCAGAGGGGTAAACCTCCCAACGAGTGTCCTGGATATGACACTAAACAATCTGATGGTGAGGTTCCAGCAATGCTGGAGCTTTGGAGAATGTGGAGTACCCCTTCATAGCCATCGCTCCCAGGTACACTCTGGCCCGGAGTGGTAGCACCTGATAGGTCCCTATCTTTGGGTTAAATAGAACTAAGACCATACTTATGCTGAACTGAATTGTTTGATTAAACTGAATAGCTTGAAAGAGAAATATTTTTGACAATTAAACCGTACTTACATTTAAACTGCGTGCTTATGCTTAACTGAAGTATTTGAAATAGAACTGTTTTTCGACATTAGAACTGTATTTACACTTAATTAAATTGTTATACATAACTTCTTGAATAGGTTGAAATAGAAATATTTTCGACAATTAAACTGTGTACTTATGCAAAACTGAATTGTTTAAAATAGAAGATTATTTACATAAAAATGGATTGTGCGTTAAATAACCTACAAGGGTTGATATGCCATAAAACCCAACAAACAAACAATCAGAATTAGATGTTTTAGTGTCACACCCAAAATACTAGATCTCTTTGACCCATAGATGGGACCCAAATAGATAATACCACTATTGGACGAGGGAGTAATTGCGAAAAAGATGTATTCTACATTCTCCAAAAACTCCTGGACTGGATCCTCACCATCAGATCAACTAGTATCATGTCCAGAACACTTGTAGGGAGGATGCTCCCCTTCTGTAGAGATGCATCTAGCTTATTCTACAGCCCTAGCTGAGAGGGCTAACTATCAATACAATGATATATATATATATATAATTAAATAAAACAGACAACAGGAACTTCCCTGATTCACTGTCCCTCTCTCTCACCATCCCTCCCCATCGCTCATCGTTCCTTGATGGTCTTCTAATCTACATCCAGTGTTGAGACAGATGTGTTGTATGTAAGTGTTTGCTGGTCGCCCAACACGGGCACATCGATCAGTGAGGGTCCATAAAAGAACGTCAATATAATTTAGTTCTTACGTCCCCAGCAATGCTCCGGATGTCTTTTTCTTCTTACTTTGATGGGTTGTAAGATCGGAGGTAGGAAGCCGTACAACTGCTACTGCTTCTAGGATTTACTCAATCCAGTAGCCAGCATTCTTTTTAGCCATGGCACAACAACCAGTCTCAGAGAAGGAAAACTCAATTCAGACGAGCTGTACTTTGCTTAAAATAACTTACCTTGTGTCACATTCTGCTCGTGGTAGTGGACAGGTGAATACGATATACAGTTTGAATGCCAAAACTTTCTGAAAACTTAAGGTAAACAGAAATTGTTAAATTTTGCGTTCAATTATTTTCTTCGTGTGGAATATAAACCTCTTCCCTATTAACGAACGCACGACAGCCGAGGCTAAACTTCTTTGGTCTGGTCGTAAGCAGTAATTTCAGCTAACTTCACCATAAATCCAGAAAAATTAATCTAAGTTTAGTTTGACACAAGGCTAAAAGTGTGAGACACCCAATAAGAATCGAATTGACAATGGTCTGCTAGCCAAGCTAACTAACCATTACACCACACGAGGTGCCTCTAAATTTATTAAGATATGCCTTTTTAGGCACCAGATAGCGAACAGTAATTGCTATTCATAATGGTCACCCATCAAAATAATTTTCATCGCTTCTTAATTTCAGCATTTCTAGCGGGAACTGATGCTTATAAAATGAGTGTAAGTCTAGAATTTTTTAGTTTGTTAATATATATACATATGATGAGACTCGCATCATTCTAATTAGAGTTATGGTGATATACACTGCATGGAACCTCCCCAACAATATAAATGGTGACTGACTCGATAAACCAGTCAAGTGATCCAACTCAGTTACCGGTAACCGTTACTGCCTGTATTTCCGTAAAAATATACGGCTGTAAACCTTACATCTCATTGTGTTATTCATTTCTGGCCCTTCAAGGCCACAACAATTAGCTAATTTAGTCAGGAAAGACATTAGCTGCAAGTTTATTTCTTGCATATTGTTTTAACAGAAACCATCACAGCGATAATCAAATCACCAGTTGATTTTCTAAGCAATAGTTAAATTATCATTCGTCGAACAAATGAATATCGATCTAATGTAACAATCTACCGGAAAATCAATCATATCAGTCAGTGTTTCAAGACACAAGGATAAATTAATCCAAAAAAATAAATAAAATAGCTAGTAAAGTTGATTCGAAATTGAAATAAGAAAAAAAGTATAATGTAAAAAAAAAAAAACGAAAGTGAAACTAGAGACGAAAAAACAAAAGGTAATATGAAAATGAGATAGATAGATATATAGATAGATAAGAATAGAATTAAATAGATAGATAGATAGATTTCCTTGTTAAATGGCTTAACAAACTCCGAGGGTTATTTAACGTCAAAGCTGTCTTGGTAAAAGAATGGTAGCAGTCCTATTCAACTTATAGCAGGAGGTGCACACGTCTCCCTTGTGTATTTGTCCGAAAGTGAATGTATTGGCGAGACATGAGTTGGAACTTGCATACCACGATGTCAAAGTCTGGCACATTAGCCACAACCTTCTGTTGACTATTCAAAGAGAAAGATCAAGAGATAACTATCACGGAAAGGAACAGTGAGATGAATTAATATTTAGTTTTGAAGATACTTAGACTGACAGACGGATTGATTGATTGATAGATATGAAGAAACTGACATAACTATATACATATCAATATGTAAAAAGTGACTATGAATGATTGATAGAGAGATATATTGAGAGTAATATATATATATATATATATATATATATATATATATATATAAACAACCAGACAGATAGATAGATAGTGGATATATATGAAAAGAGATAGATAGATTGATAGATTGATAGATAGATATGAAGACACGCACACACACACACATCTATATGTATACATATATACACGCAGATAGATCGATAAATAGATAGATATCTACGTATATATAAATATATATATATATATACGCAGATAGATGGATAGATATGAACACACACACATACACACACACACATCTATATATATATATATATACACGCAGATAGATCGATAAATAGATAGATATCTGCGTGTATATATATATATATATATATATATATACGCAGATAGATAGATAGATATGAACACACACACACGCACAATATTCAAAAAATATAAATCTCCTCGTGGACCATCCTATATAAAATATATCCTTATTCTTTCTTTGGACCGACAGCAACCATCTTTTAATATATATATATATATATATATATATATATATATATATATATATATATACGCAGATAGATAGATAGATAGATAGAAAGACATAAACACTTTTTGAATTATAGAATTTGAATGATAACAAAAAGAGGAATTTTTGTTAAAAGAAAAATGTCAAAAATTTGCCTTTTTTTGACAGGCCGATATCGCTATCAGAAAATCCTTTATCGTTAGACCACTGATTTACACCTTTAACTAAACTGTTCTACAATCCAAAATCGATATCGACAGGAAAGTCCATTAAATGATCAGACTATTAACTTAAGTTGAAATTACATTTTAAAATTTTTATTTATTTATTTCTTCTATTGGAATAGGCAATGAAACGACTAATGTAAGTAGTGTGACAAAAAAATCTATCCTTAAAAATACATATATAAAAAAAAACAAAAAACAAACAAACCAAAAGATGATGATAGGGTGGCGCGTAGAACAACCTTGATAAATTGAAATGCAATAATAATCATCAATATAAAACTTGAAAAATGCTACATCCTGTCAGTTTTTCGCTCATTACTCCTCAGATGATAAAATAATGTCACTTTCAAATTCAGTTGCCTGCCCATTCAGCTGGGTCGATAGAATACACTGACTGCATCTCTGCACTGGGGTAATACCTCCACTCTAAAGATTTTCCAAGATATGACATAAAACAATATCACGGTGAGGCTCCAATAATGCTAGATCTCTGGGGAATATGGAGTATCCCTTCATTGCCAGCGCTTCCAGGTTTATTCTGGCCACGAATAGTAGAAACTGATAGGAATATCAGAATATAACCTTGACGCTGGACGGGTTGAACGAGTGCGATTTGTGATGCCCACAAGAAGAAGGTGAGCATTGAACTATTATATAACTCAGTGCACAGGAAATTCAATCAGTTTGGAGATCAGATGAGTTGGAGAGAAGGTGCTGGAATGAGAACATGTCCCAGAGAGGCTGGGCTCCCTGGCCCCCGGTTGAGCAGCCCAGGAGAATGGGAAAGAAACGCGGTTATGGCCAATAGAATGGGGATCAATATGTTGCAGTTCTGTTCGGTCTCCAACTCCCTCTCACACAAAACCCTTTCAAATAAAGTGAGAGGTATATTTTTTAAGAACTGTGTCGCTCGTCGTTATTGTGTCGTTGTTATGATTCGGTATGCATGCATCTGCATATGAGTATGCAACAATCTTTAAATGCAGTTTTTACTTCTCCTTGGGGACATAAAGTTATTTGGCGTAAGAAAAAGTGTCCAAATGCTTTTACAAATGTTAGTCAATAGGTGAGGGATCAGAAGATGTGGTCTATAAGGCAAAATCTTAGATTTCAAGAGAGTGAACTTCTGTATTGTGATCCTGTGGCAGAAAATTTACAGAAAATAAGATGGGCCCCCAAGCTTGAAAAATGAAAGTATAACTTCTTTGACGTATCCATGATTGGAGGTATACAACCTTATATATATATATATATATATATATATACTGGTTATGTTTTTCACTAATGTGACCAGTTTGGGTTTTTTCTTAATGAAATATATATATATATATATATATATATATTGGAAACCACAGTAATATTTTTAGTTTCTAATGAATGCTAAAAATGAGACTCGAATAACAGTCAATTCAAATTGACAAATAACGTGAAACAAAGAGTGAGAAACATAACCAGTATATATATATATATATATATATATATATATATATATATATATATATATACTGGTTATGTTTTTCACATAACCATAATATAAACATAACCGGTATATATATATATATATATATATATATATATACTGGTTATGTTTTTCACTAATGTGACCGGTTTGTATTTTTTCTTAATGAATATATATATATATATATATATATATATATATATATATATATATATATATTATGATGAGTCGTTGCTAAGTTGGAAGAATTGTTCACTCATGTGAAAACCGCAAGTTGTAAGAAAGAGATTTGATAAGCCAAACAATTATATATATATATATGCATATATATATATATATATATATGTGTGTGTGTGTGTGTGTGTGTGTGTGTGTGTGTGTGTGTGTGTGTGTGTGTGCAAGACTCTTACTCTTCTCTCTTACTCTCTCGATCTATCTATCTATCTATCTATCTATCTATCTATCTATCTATCTATCTCGGTCTGTTCACCACTCTCTCTCTCAATCTCTACTATCTCTCTCTCTCTCTCCAGTATTTCTATCTATCTATCTATCTATCTATCTATCTGTCTCTTTCTCTCAGTGCTTTCATTTTTGTATATTTTTTCTCGATGTAATATTTTTCTCCGATAAAGCCACGACCGTCAACCAGGTGCCATGTCGTTCCATGTTCTCTGTTACGAACCAAGAATTCTTTTATTCTTTGACAATTCAATTATAGCCACCAACTCGATTAATTATGTAAATTCGGGGCATATTCGATCAGTACTGCTGCACATGTTTTGCACTTTTGCTTTTTATTCAAATTCACCTTCCGACATTTTAGCTATCGTGCCCAAATTATCATGGATAGCGACAAGAGTCACGTTTCATTTAACGACTCACAAAAACAAACCACAAGTGTGAAAACAGAAGTAATCACGTGTATCTCAATGAGGAATAACAACCTAGTTGATTTGCAATACTTTGACGGGTAAAAAAAAATGAACATTTCGATTCCAGATTCTTCGATACTAACAGACATATAGCAAAAATTATCGGCTACTCTTTCTCCAAAAATCAATACACAGTTACATACTTGCATGAGTTTAAAATTTTGCAATATCTGGCCACGTACATATTTGCGATGCGTATATCACGTGAACGAAGCAGCTCATGTCATTGAAAAGGTAGGCGCTGTAGTTGTTTCTATCATGGTAGGAGCTGCGTAGGCACGATGTACATTGGAGGTGTCCTCGTGGTGTAATTGATGAAGTGATGGACTGTGGATTCGTAGTAAGCGAGTTCGAATTCCAGTCACGCTATTATGTTAACTTTCAGACAAATACCCCTGGGAAAGGTATGAACCCCCTCATCCTCCCAGCTATAGGTTAAATAGTTCCACTTCTAGAAGGATGGCTTTGGCATTAAATAACCTACAAAGGTTGATATGCCGATAAACAAAACCAAGCGATGTGCTTCTCTCTAAAACAATTAGAAACGTTTTTTCTGTGAAAGGTAAATACGCAGTTGATCTTATTAATCAGATAGTTAAAAAAAAAATCACTCGAATTGCAATAACCACAACAATCACGCGGTGCTCGAAGCCATAGAAACAAATTCGGCGACTAACACTCAGAGAGCATCAGGCGAATCCAGAACAGCCGAAATGTGCACCATGTTACTGAAATCTTGGCAAAACTCTTGGTTTTGTTTGGTTTTATGGCACATCAACGATTGTAGGTCATTTAATGCCAAATCCATTTTTATACATATAAGTTTCTATTTCAAACAATTCAGTTTAGCATAAGCGCACAATTTTGTTCTATTTAACCCATAGATAGGACCCTATCAGGTACTACCACTCAAGGCTAGAGTAGACCTGGGAGCGATGACAATGAAGCGGTACTCTGCATTCCCCAAAGAACTCATGATCACTGAAGCCTCACCATCAGATTTGTTGTATCGTGGTAAGGAAATGATTCACAGTGAAATAAAGTTAATTGTTTGTTAACTCAAGTGGTACTGTCCGTCTAGTGTTATAAGTCTGGCGTTGTTGGTGTTACGTCCGAAGTTGGTCTTACTACTGACCGACGTCCTTTCAGAGCTATCTTTCTGCTTCTTCTACCTGCTTCTGCTTCCGCTTCCCCGTGCTTAAGAGACACGGCCTTTTTTTATACATCCGCGATACCGGAAGTCACGTGGTTAGAGCCACTATACAAAAAGATTGTTTAGTGTCATATATCAGGACACTCATTGTTGGAGTCTTTACTCTCAGCGGAGATTCAATTAGTGTATTTTTTTAACCCCAGTCAACTGGGCCAGTAAAATTTTTGACTCTCCTTTGTAGATAAACTAAATAAACAGGAAAATAACGTGTAGGTATCCTACTGCGGATACATTACGTGCAAGTGACATTTTAAAGGCATGTCAACAACAACTCTACTAAATAAGACTCATATTTAATGAAAGGAAACAAGACCCCCGTAAGGCCATAAAATACCACTCTGACTCAGTTGCGCTTAACCCATAACAAATCAACTCTCTCTCTCTCTCTCTCTCTCTCTCTCTTTCTCTCTCTCTCTCTCTCTCTCTCCTCTTAAACAAGAACAACCACCGAAATGTCCTTATTAATACTATATACAGTAAAACATATTTTGAGGGAATGTAAATATCTCGCTCATACTCGAAGAAAATTCTGTTGTATAAAAGTATGAGACGACTAATTGAAACATTAAATCCAAATAACAAAATTGATTTCTTTCTTTGCTTTGGCTTGATTTGGTTTTATGGCACATCAACCATTGTTGGTTATTTGAAGCCGAATCCTGCTTTTTAATTCAAACAATTCAGTTTAGTTCTATTTTACCCATCAATAGGACCCTATCAGGTCCTACCACTCCGGGCCGGGAATGTCAATGAAGGGGTACTCCGTATTCCCCAAGGCACCAGCATCACTGGAACCTCTGCACCAGATTGTTTAGTGTCATATCAGGACACTCGTTGGGGAGTCTTACCCCTCTACAGTCGGCGTATTCTACAGCTCCAGCCAACTGGGCCACTCGTTGGTTGTGGGGGATCTTACCCCTCAGCAGAGAAGCAGTTGATATATTGTACAACCCCAGCTGACTGGGCAAAAAATTTTACGAGGATTTTTCCTTACTTTTATAAATCATATAACCGCTAACATCATAAAAGTGTTGCGTTCTGGTTAGCGAACGCTTGTAATATTAAATAAGGGACAAACCATGATATGAGAGGAAATAGAGATATATTCTCAGGAAAAACGTATATACAATAGAGAGACTATTAGTAGACAAGAACATGGGATTAGTGAATACAGAATAAAGATATAGTCCAACGATAGTATTGGCTTCAATTATTACGGTAGCAAGTAAGGTGATCTAGTGCGATCCCCAGTCTTCAACGCTCTAATACTATTCCTATAAGAAGCTGCTCTTCACTTTCTAGTGTGCCCTGGTATTAGTAGCAACTGCTATATATGGAAGATGGACTAGTTCATTGTGTGGAAAAAGGTGGGTGATACCCAACAAAAATTAATCTTCTTGTTCATCAAAACAACCTCTAATGTTCTGGTTGGAATCTGTTTTAACCTCAAAACTCCAGTGAATTTTGCAGTTTCATTTTCCTTCTGAGATTCTATTCTAGTCATATACTATTTGCTTGCATAATCAAATTTTATTTGTTTGCACAATTCTCAGTGTATTTCATTCCCAACTCAGCCGTCTCTTGTATTCCTTCTGAGTCAGTTTCATACGTTCACTTATTTAGTCCTTGTTTGTCGCATCTCTTTTTGTACGTCGCGAAGACATCTCTTTCTCCTGAATCTTTTGCTTCTAGCTTTCAAGTGATTTGTTCTTATTGTGTAGTTCTGGGCGTTTCAATTTCTTCCCTTGGTTTATTGCGACTAGCAGAGGCAATAATAATCATAAAATCTTGATAACAAAACTGGGAAAGAAAAACAACTGCATGTATACTTTGATCGTCAAACTTAGGAAATTGCAGACAAGATGATGAGGAAACAGAAAAACTAAGGCAAAACCTAAAGAGAGAAACGCAATCTCTCTTTATAGCAGCACAAAATATTGTTATAAGGACAAAATATATCAAAGCAAAATTGATTGTGCACAACAGAACAGCAATCGTAGACTATCTTTATTCTACGAGAATATAGCAAACTAGCACAAAAGAAATACAAAACAGGAATATATCCATTTTCTTAGTTTTCATATATATCTATCTATTCCAGTTTATTCATACCTATCTATCTAGCTAGATAGCTAGCTGCGTATATATATATATATATATATATATATATAAGATCTGAAGAATTCCCGTTAATTTTTTTTCGTGTCTTTTTGATTTTTCAAAAACACATAGCAGGATGGAAATAAATTTATAATCCTAATGTGACCGGTTTGTTTTTTCCTTAATGAAATATATATATATATATATATATATATATATATATATATATATATATATATATATATATCTGTATATATATATTCCAGTTTGTTCATATGATTCAATTAATCTATCTCTCTTTCTATCTATCTATCCAGTTGGTTTATATGATTCTATCTATCTATCTATCTAGTTTGTTCATATGACTCTATCTATCGATCTATCTATCTATCAAATAATTCCAGTCATCCTAGAAAGTAAAAAGATATAATTGCAAAGAAAATATTTTAGCGTAAGATTTGAAATAAAAAAAAAAAAAACGTTTTATAACATGTCTTCATAAAGATCAAGCAAAAAACTAAATGTAAGATTTTTATTGATATGTTTTGTGATTTGAATGAGAAAGACTTTCTGAACAGAATTTTAAACCACAAAACATCAACAACAAAACCAAATCTGCATGAACGATTCACCAAATTGCGTTTTTAAACGCTGTTTACTTACTGTCCTTAGATACGAGTGTTGCAATATTGTAGGAGAACACCTGAGCCTTGTATTTGCATCCTAAACTCTGAGAATCGACACTGGCAATATCTGTCCTCTTTGTGGTTTTTATAGTAAGCGCTGCCTTGTCATAAGATTGAGGATATACGACTACGAACAGAGTGTGTTTCACACATGATTTTAAGAATTACAGAAATAGGCTGGACGTAAAAGGTGGCCCATCATCGTTTCTAAGTTCCTCTGGGGCACCATACGTATAGAATAGTCCCCGACAAATCGATATTAATCTGTAAGCAGTTGCGTGACCTGGTACAAAATGAGGTGACTGGTGATTCTATCAAGGCAAACAAGGTATGCAAATGTCCGACGTTGAAAGAGTTTCATTACAATCAGTTGTAAGCGCCAATCTGGAGATGGGATAATATTTTATCAAAACGTGCCCGTGGTAAAAAAAAAAAAAAAGTTACGTTTGATGTCTTTTACTTTATGGTACATCAGTCTTCGTGGGTTATTTAATGCCGAAGCCATCCTTGTCGAAAAACAGTAGTCGTAATATTTAATCTTTACCTGGTGGGGATGAGAGGGTTATTTGGTTTTTTTGTTAAATGGCACATCAATATTCGTGGGTTATTTCATGTCGAAGCCATCCTTGTCGAAAAACAGTAGTCGTAATATTTAATCTTTAGCTGGGGGGATAAGAGGGTTATTTGGTTTCTTTGTTAAATGGCACATCAATATTCGTGGGTTATTTCATGCCGAAGCCATCCTTGTCGAAAAACAGTAGTCGTAATATTTAACACAAGCCTCGGAAGGATTAGAGGGTTTCTTACCTTTCTTAAAGGAATTCATTTTATTGAATTGATTTTATTTAGAGGGATATGGCCATGCGAAATAATAATTATTTGATTAAAATTAATTTCAAAGTAGAATTCCATCGTCAGAGACATTTTTTTATGAATGAACACTATGTAGGATGTTCAAATTTATCAAAAAAATTACAATTTAAAAAAAAAATCTGAACATCTAACATCGAGTTCATTTATTAAAAAAAATCTTTGATGATGGAGTTTTTACTTTGAAATTAATTAAACTCAAATAATTATTATTTTTAATTGCAATAGCCCTCTAAATTCATCCAATTCAATAAAATAAAAAATAATCTGTGCAATGCTTCAAGCAAATTACAAAATACTTACGTATATATATATATATGTATATATAATTTATCTAATTCAATCTATTTCTAGCCCATGAGGTTAAGTTTATGCGGTTGGATAACGCTACCTTGGGAAGACGTGGCCTTAGAGGTGACCGTGTCCTCTGTAGGGTAACATCATACTTAAAAAACGTACCTTCAATACACATCAGGTTTAGTGGTCGCGCATTTCCACCAAGTTAATTTGGCATCGCTTTTAATGTGGCTTGGACCGGTGGCCCAGGTGTAGAGTTTCGGCCTCTGCATCCTGTGGTTGTTGGTTCGATCTCCTGTCACGGTATGCACTATGACCTAATAAGGTCGAAGCATCTGTTCAGTGTTCCGTATGTCGCATGTAAGTGATTCCAATATATATATATATGAATGTATGTATGTATTATTAAACAGATTCCAACGGCAGCAAGTTTAAGAATAAATAGACCATCATCCTCAAAAAGAATCATTGGAAATAACAAAGAGCTGTATAATGAAGTCCTGCATAACACCGATTTCAATAAAAAGCTTGAGATTTTATACCTTAATAGAACAAATGAATGTAGAGTTAGAGGCTGACACCATTAAACAAGTGGAAACGAAAGAGAAAATTCAAAAAGAATATTGCAGGAGAACTAGAAAACTACTCGAGACAAAACTCAATAGCTGAAACGTTATAAAAGGGATAAATACTTTGGCTGTACCACTCGTTAGATATTCCGGACCCTTTCTCAAGTGGATAAACTTAAACAAATGGACAAAAGAACAAATAACCATGCATAAGGCACTACATCCCAGAGACGACGTTAACAGGCTATACGTATAAAGAAAAGAGAGAGAAAGAGGACTTGCCAGCATCGAAGACAGCGTTGACGCATCGATACAACGATTCGAAGACTATATAGGAAAACACGAAGGAGGACTACTTTCAGCCGTTAGAAACGATACTGATAACAGAAAGACAACTAGGAAACAAAAATGGGAAGAAAAACAACTCTTTAAACGACTAATAAACACCATCTCATATGACAATACATGAACGTGGCGAAGAAAAGGAAACTTTAAGACTAAAACAGAATCTCTCATAATAGCAGCAGAAAATAACGCCGTAAGAACCAATCATATCAAAACGAGAATAGATAAGACGCAACAAAATAACAAATGTCGGTTATGCGGCGACAGAGATGAAACCATCAATCACATAATAAGCGAATGTAGCAAATTAGCACAGAAGGAATATAAGACTAGACACGATCGGGTTTGCAAGGTGATCCACTGGCAGATTTGCAAGAAATTAAAATTTGACCATACCAACAAATGGTATATGCACAACCCACCACATGTCCGAGAAAATGACACGCATAAACTTCTATGGGACTTTGACATACACAGGGATCATCTAATCCCAGGCAGAAGACAAGACCTTATAATAATCAACAAAAAAAAAAGAGAATTTGCAAAATTGTCGACTTTTCTGTCCCGGCTGACCACAGAATAAAACTGAAAGAATGTGAAAAGAAGGATAAGTACCTCGACCTTGCTAGAGAATTGAAAAAAAACTACGGAACAAGAACGTGACAATTATATAAATTGTGATTGGTGCTTTCGGTACAGTAACTAAAATATTACTAAAGGGACTGGAGGACTTGAGAGTTGGTGGACGAGTAGAGACCATCTAAACAACAATATTGTTGTAAACGGCCAGAATACTGAGAAGATTCCTGGAGACTTGAGGAGACTTGCTGTCACTCAAATTCCAGCGAAAGACCATCAGGTAACGCTGATGTGAAAAGCTCTAATGAGTGAATAATAATAGTAAGTAAATTTGGCGACCCAAGTCGAGGGTTACTCGAAAGCTCCGTTTTCGATAGCTACTACACCGAGGTGTAGGGGAGGGTGCTACCCATTTCCCTGGATTGCTACGCTTTACCATTAATCCCTACCTTTTATTGCTAAGGAGGTGCCCGTGGTGTAGTCGTTATCGCCGTAGAAAATGAACACGGCGATACGAGTTCAAATCCTGGACGAGAAAGATTGCATTTCACATTGCACTAATACCCTTGGGAAAGGTATGAATCCAATTATTCTCCCTCCAGCTATGGGTAAATAGTAGGACAGACTAGGTTCTTCAGCCTTGGTTAGGCAACTAGTCTAGGAGAAGGAAAACTCTGAATTCAAACCTGTTAAACTCCGCTTAAAAATTGACCTTGTGTCATATCCTGCCCGAGCGGAGGGGTTGGTAAATAGTACCTTTTATTGCTAAGTATTAAGCAAGGCAGCATCAATTACCTTTTTTTGAGTCTTTGGTATAAATCGACCTGGGATTGAACATAGGTCTCCCGGGCCATTGGTGAACACTCTAAGTATTTAAATAATAATAATAATAATAATAATAATAACCAACATACTAAATATAGAATTATTACCTCTAGCAATAGTAATGTTCACTTTGGAAATTGTCATTATATGAACAAAAACAGATTTAGAAAAATAATTTGGTTCAATCCTCCATTTCTTAAACTCACAAATATTATTATAGGTCAATATTTCTTAAATTTAATCGATAAACATTTTCCAAAAAACTATATCCTAAATAAAATATTTAATAGAAACAATTTAAAAACCAGTTACTCATACTATAACGATATATCGAATATAATCATTAACCACAATTTAAAAAAAAATACTAGCAAGCTTAAATGAGGAAAATAAAGAATTAAGTAATTTCGCCTGCAACTGTAGAAGAATGACCCTTAGGGGGAAAATGAAATAGAGAGATTATTGTTAACCAAATAAATATTTCCAATTAAGAAGGTAAATTAAACAGCAAAGCTTACATAGGAATTTCATTATTAAACTGGAAGTTTAGGTATTATAACTTTAGACACACATTTAATAATCACTGACTCAAAAATTAAAATACATTATCAAAATACAATTTGAAAATAATGGAAAAATGCTTAATGCCAATAATAAATGTTGTATAGCCATGACCAACTATACAAAAACAGCGGTATCTGAAATACAAACAGCCTTGTCCAGGATTTAACCTGGGTCGTTTCATACATTTCCTACAATAACAATCGCCATCCCCACTCTCTCTCTCTATCTTTCTCTCTCTCTCTCTCTCTCTCTCTCTCTCTCTCTCTCTCTCTTTATATATATATATAGGGCGTCTCAATATACATGAGATCCCTGCGACAGTTTATTACTTTACTAATACTAATATGGTGTTCTTTCTTTCAGATTTGAAAATACTATACAATAAAAACTATTAATATTTGATCGCAGTGCCTTGTACAAGAGAGGAAACATATTTGGCGTCACTACTTACGAGTATGACAAAATCATTCAAAACTGTCTCAAAGCACAAAACATTAATATGATAATGATTTATTTCTGTCGGGTATCACCTACCTTTTCAGCATAATGAGCTGTTCCATCTGCCATATATGGCAGTAGCGGAGATTAGTCTGGGAATAGGCCTACGAGTCAGACCAGAAAAGCCGTTCCTATTGTTGAAGTATTTCATTACTCTATCACAAATCCTATGTTCTTATTACTAACCGTCACTCTCTTGGAAATACTCTTTCCTGTAAATATAACTATTTTCCTCACATATCGTGGTTTGTCTTAATATTACTACTACTTGTGTTCACTAAGCAGAACACAACGATTTCTGAGATAAGAAAGTCTAAAAAAGATTGCATGTACTGGAAGCTGATACAATAACAATTAAAAAAATAACAACTTTGATTTGATTTCTCAAGATCAAAGAATGAAATTTTCACGGAGTGTGTTCTAAATGGCAGCCATTGCGCGTGTCTCAGTAATAAATCATTATCATATTAATGGGTTTCATCTATTTTGAGATACCCTATATATATATATATATATATATATATATATATATATATATATGATTATTTTTCCACAAATAGATGCATACCTTTTAATACATGAAATTAATATATTAATTTTCAAATATAGCAACATTTCAAAAAAGAAATTCTTGTGAAAGATTATTGTTGCATAATCAGATGCATATACATCTGCATACAGAATCATAACGACGACACAATAAAGATGAGCGACTCAGTTCTTTAGAAAAAAAATATATAGAAAATATTTATTGAAAGGGTTGTGAGTGAGAGGGAGTTGGAGACCAAACAGAACTGCAACATATTGACCCTCAACTCTATTGACCATAACCGCGTTTCTTTCCCGTTCTCCTGGGCTGCTCAACCGGGGACCCAGCCTCTCTGAGTGCTGGTTTTCTCTACCGCACCTTATCTCCAACTGGTCTGATCCCCAACTGGTCTGATCTTCTCACTGCAACTGCTCAATCGGGGGCCTGAGGGCCCACTCTGCTGGGTGCTGGCTTTCTCTACCACATCTTGTCTCCAGCTGATCTGATCTCCAAACTGATTGAATTTCCTGTGCACTGAGTTATATAATAGTTCCACGTCCACCTTCCTGTGGACGTTACAAATCGCACTCATTCAACCCGTCCACGGTCAAGGTTATATTCTGATATTCCTTGAGCGAATGCACATGTTATTTACACAGGTGCATTTCCTATTTTGACAGCCCGGCCGGTTCGTACGTCTATATACAACATAAATAGGAAAAATTTGAAAAAAATCAATAAGTAGTTTACAAGGTAAGCGTAATTTGTGCCTAGATGAAAAAATTAGTATTGTATAAAAAAAAGGACATTGGCATGATGGTTAGAGTGTTCGCCATTAGCCCGGGAAGTCTGGGTTCAATCCCATGTCGAGTCATACCAAAGACTCAAAAAATGGTACTTGATGCCGCCTTGCTTAACACTTAGCATTATAAGGTAGGGATCAAGAGTAAAGTAGAACAATCCAGGGGAAGGAGTAGCGCCCTCCACACCTTGGTGTAGTAGCTACCAAAAAGGGAGCCCCCGGGTTACACTCGACTAAGGTTGCCAATTTTACTTTACTTTTATTATTGAGTGAAAGTAAATAATCTATTGGTAAATGTAGACGTAAGAATAAATACCTAATATGATATCAAATAATTTTTTTATTCATGTTTAAGCAATTTATAATCTTTTTAGAATATCGATATAGATAACAAAAAATAGGTATTGTTTATATATTTCAACTAAGATAATTATATGAGTTATTCTCTTACTCTTTAGTTACGCACTACGTTCTTAAAATACTATAACTAAAAACTTCTTTCCTTAAATAATAAAATCATATTTATTGAAATCAATAATTATAACAAAATAATTTTCATATACATATAAAAAAACGTTGAATAGAGCTTCAATACCGTTAAAATCTAAATCTAAATATAAAGAGAGAGGATTGGTTCCTTGAAACAAATAAAAAATTGAATACGTTTGAAAAATTACAAATACATTTAAAAGATATTTATTTGAAATTGTAAAAGATGTTTTCCGATTAAACTAATTTTATAAAAAGCCCTACGTAGCTTTCAAATAATACTCATCAACCTGAAACCAGGTTTCTAATATGAAAGAAACAAAATTAATAATGATAAAAACCGTAGATAAAAATTCCCAAGCCGTTAATTTTTTTTAATGAAATTAGATCACAACGCGATATAATATGAAATATATCACCAGCGTTAACAGAAAAAGAAAAAAGAGTAACCAAAGCCAATTTGAATTCCATCGGACAAGCTTCAATCAGCAAAATAGATCTATAATGGAAATGAAATACTATTTCTAAATTTAGTTTTTTAAACAATATATATATATATATATATATATATATATATATATATATATATCAGTGGCGACTCTAGCCTATTTTTGCTACTCGTGCCCCTCCCGCCCTCTGTCAACTTAGTTCCCAACCCGTGGTCCGTGGACCCAAAATAAGTCATCATAGTTGCTATTGCGTGATTCTCCATTGTATAGCACAGATTGACAAACGTACCTTGCATGGAGTTTTTTTTGTAAACAATCAAGATACTATATAATTTGTAGTCTTGTTAATACAGTAGATAAGATAATTTTTTTCCTTTCAAAAGTATAGAAGAAAAGAGAAGATGTTCATTACTATGACGAGAAAAATATGTTTATTAGAATAAAGAAATTGATGACAATATACACAGACAAAGCTAGTAGTTTCAATTTCGCTTAAAATAAAGATTATTTGTTGAAAATAAACAAAATATATTCAAATAAATAAATAAACAAAATATATTCAAATAAACAAATTTTTGTTACAGAATGTAATATATGCAACATTCATTAAAGAAATAGAGATCTGTTAGTGAAAAAACGAATTAAAACACGCCGTTTAACCAACATTTACCATAGCGATGATGATGACGTCGGCGACGGCTATAATTTGCTACCCCCCCCTCTCTCTCTCTCTGTCCCTATCCCTCTTCCCAAGCCAGTTGTCAGATGTCAGTTGTGCTAATTTTTTGGGGCACGGTATTCTGGCTTGCTATTTCTACAGCCAAAAGCGAGATTTCGCTAACATTACTGTTATTATAAGGGTCTAGTGCCTAGCACGGATTACGCGTGTTCAACATTAAAGCCGATTTTATGGGATGTTCAATGGATCTTACGGTGGCTGGACAAAGACCATCCGTTCAAAACAGCATCGTTGTATTATTCCCAGATATATTTATGAACTTTTGGCTACTTAGTTATCGAAACTTGAATAGATACGTAATTTAATTGAGATCACACTAAGTATGTTTGCTTGAAATTAATGGATGATTTTTAATCCATTTTGAATAACATTGACCGAGTTATTGGTCGTGCCGGGCATGAGTAGCACTAGTCCCATCTCGGCCCCTGATATATATATATATATATATAGAGAGAGAGAGAGAGAGAGAGAGCGAGTGAGTGAGTGTTGGAATCTCGGATTGGTGTTTGAGTCAGCCGGGTTTCGATCCTAGCTTCGGGAATCCAGCCTGTCTAGCTACACTGAAGAGTTGTGATTCAACGAAACAGTCTGTCTATGGATGACAAAATAAATATGCTCCCCAAACCCACTTAGATTGAGCTCTCTAACGCGGGATGTAATGGTTACCACTAGCGTAAAGCAAGGCTCTTTAAATGAATTGAGCTCTCGGTAGCCGTTAAGCGGATATATGTAAACAAAACAAATTTGATACATAAGCGTTTAAATTTCCTTTGCTATCGCTGGTTTTCTCGTGGTTGAGTGGTTGAATCATTGAATTGGCGTTAATGTCAGCCAGGTTTCGATCGTAGCTTCGGGAATCTAGCCTGTCTAGCCACACTGATGAGTTCTGATCGAACGAAACTGTCTGTCTGTGGATGACAATATATATATATATATATATATATATATATATATATATATATATATATGCTAATGATGTTAATAAATCATCATACTACAAGACACCTTCCAAAAAACAATTAGTTCTTACTTTACTCACGAACAAAACAATAACATTACCTTTTTAGATGTTCTCATTGATACTAACAGTAATAATTATAACTTCACTGCTTCTACTTACAAAAACCCACTAATAACAACTCTGTACTCTCAACACTAAGTGAATGTCTCTTCCGCTATGAAAAAGCTATTATTAATAACCAAATATCCCATGCAAAACTAATCTCCACCTCAAAAACAATACATTATAAAGAAAACATAAAACAAACTTTCATCAATAATGGGTTTCCTAATTATATTGTTGATGAACAAATTAAAAAATGAATAATTAAAAATGTTAGCCAATAAAATAAACTCTGTACCACTTCACCCAGTCAACAAGCATTTATCAAACCTTTTTTTACTACAACCAAATGTACGACAATTATAGATTAGATGAAAATATATCAAACCATTGATTCAAAGAACCATACTCCTCACTGATCCTCATAAAAAAATAAAAATTATCATATGATATTATAAATTTGAAACCTCCAACTTAGTCGTTAATAATAATTCCTCTGCTTTCATTGGAGATTTGAAAAAACTAACTTTATATATCAATTTAAATGTCCTTTAGGAGATTGTATCTCTGAAAACAATAATATATATATGTCAGTTTAACCTCAACTACCCAATCTAGAAGACTTACAATGCATCTTTCTGATACCAGTTCCATAGCACATCATTTAAAAAATTTTCATCGACAACTGAATTTCGAAATGTTCTTTCCGAAAACGCAAAAATATTAAAGCAACAAAATAGTAAGCAAAACCTACAGATTATCGATGCACTACATATTTAAAATATACAACCCAAACTTGATAGAATTAATTTTGAAACCAGTGCTAATGTACATAAATTTCTTTAGCTACTGATACGATTTACAGAAAAAAATTTGAAAAGTAAACGCTACACAATACGACAGTACAGACGCTCTTCTTAAAAAGAAGTAATGTACAAACAAAATTACATAATTTTTGTAATACATCCTCCCCTGATGATGGCCCAAAGTTGAGTAGAAAGTACTTGGGAAATAACTAATTATGGAAGGTTTATCAACCAATTCCCACTGAATATCACCAGACCAATACGGCAATTCGAAAGGATTAACAAAAAACATGTAGACAAAAATTGTCTATTATGTTCAATCAAATATGCATCAATATATATATATATATATATATATATATATGTATACCTATGTATATACACATTTATACATACATATATATATATATATATACACACAATAACACACACGTATATATATGTATGTGTGTGTATGTGTGTGTGTGTACGTATGTGTGTGTGTTGTTATTGTTGTTGTTGATATATTTTTCTAAGGAACCTCTTGAATTGTGATGTATTATGTTGATGAATAAACCCTTAAAACAAGCTAGACACAGACACAGACAATCATACCGACAGACACTCACACTCACACGCCCCCATACACTTATATATATATATATATATATATATAAGAATGAATGCACCACATGAACGCTGATTAAGGGTACAGAGACATGCAGAAGAAGGATGCAAGCTAATTTGCTCAAATCATAGAAGTATCATTCTCCAAAACACCAACTATACGGCCACTTACTTCCCATCTCGAAAACCACCCAAAAAAACGGAGAATACATGCGGGAAACTGCTGTAGAAGTAAGAACGAACTCATTAGTGACGTTTTCTAATGGATCCCCTCACCCGGACCTGTAAGAGTTGGACGACTAACAAGAACTTATCTAACACAGCACTGTTCGGACACAGGATGTTGTCAAGAGAACCTGCTGGAAGCGATGTATCAACGAAAGTTGACAGAGAGAGTCAAGGGAATCGGAGCAAGCTACACGAAATGATGTATATATATATATATATATATATATATATTGCTGCTCTCCTTGTCAGTCTTTCTATCTGTTTATTTCTATCACAGTTTTGATAACTGTTACTTCAAATAATATACTCACATATTAAAAGATAGATTTATAGGTTATATTTGCCGTGTGCCAAATGATAAATACGTTGGTTCTTTGGAAATCTACCACAAAACGTTGTTATTTTCAATTGATTGCCTTTTTGCAAATTTCACTGTTACCTGGTACAAAATGATCAGTTGCGAAAGTGTCACCAAAAAGGCACCAGCAAATTTGAAAAGAGAGCAGTGTCCCTGCATCCGAAAGCAAGGACATGATTGGAAAGGAGGAGAAATCACGTGACAAACAGAATATCACTTGATAGAAAAAAAGGGAGTCGAAAAGACTAGAAGCTCCTTAAAGTGATTACTTTTAGCCAACAAAGCCGAAATGAAACAGAAAAAAATGTCCACTCTTAGGACCGACGAAAATACAACGAATAAAGTTCACGAATCATTAAACGGCGTTTGTGGCCTTTTTTCTTTTTCTGTATCGCTGAGACTCTTTGCATTTAATGATTAAATGGAAAACAGGTGACGATTAACAGGTATCAATCAGTTTAGTTTCTTCCTTTATAATTGCATATCAACCTCCGTGGATTATTTGATGCCAAATGCTCTTTACACACACACACACACACTCACACACACACATGTATATATATATATATATATTGGCTGCATTTCTTCCTAAATACATAAATCCCTGAACATAAAAGACATTAAACTCATCTTTTGAACTTAGATTGTTTGTTGATTGATTAATTTGAAGGGCATATCAAACCGTGAAGCCATTTTTATAATTACGGCATCGTGTTCCTAGTATTCTTTATATTTACATTTTTGTGTACTTGATTCCTAAGATTTTTTGGCACACATTCTATGATATTAAGTATTTCTATTTAATACAAATAACTTTTACACTGGTGGATAGGTTATATGGTTAAAAGCATATTAACCCTTCATGGTTATTTAATGCCAAATCCAGAATACCTAGGAAGCAGAGTCGAATCAACCGAAAAGGACATCGAAACCAGGTTAACGAAAGCATACATAACTATCAATAGGCTATCGATTATATGGAAATCAGACCTAACCGATAAAATGAAACGCAGTTTCGATACTGCTATATGGCTGCACTACATGGACGCTAACAAAACGGCTGGAGAAGAAGCTAGACGGCAATTACACAAGAATGCTACGTGCAATCTTAAACAAGTCCTGGCGGCAACACCCCACAAGACACCAACTGTCCAGCCACCTGCCCCTATCACGAAAACTATTCAAGTTAGAAGAACCAGACATGCAGGACACTGCTGGAGAAGCAGGGACGAACTCATAAGAGATGTACTCTTATGGACGCCCACACATTGCCGTGCAAAAGCAGGATGACCAGCACGAACATACATTCAGCAGCTATGTGAGGATACGGGATGCTGTCCTGAAGACCTACCTAGAGCGATGAACGATAGGGAGGAGTGGTGAGAGAGGGTCAGGGATATCCGTGCTACCAGCGCGATATGATATATATATATATATATATATATATATTGTAACTATGTTGGCTGTCACTAATTTACCTTGTGGGTCGTAGACAAATTTCCATGGCATTTTTTGTATACTTGACTCTTAAGATTTTTTGGCATACAGTCTATGATATTAAGTATTTCTAATTAATACAAATAATTTCTACACAGGAGGGTTGGTTATATGGTAAAAAGCATAGTATCCCTTCATGGTTATTCTCTCATATTCATGTGGACGAGAGAATCCTTAATGATAGGATCACGGAATCATATAAACTAGACCATAGCGACACAACTACTCAAATCAACAGGGATACAGCTAAGTTTGCGCAGAAAGTAAATATGATAGATAGAGTTGGGAAATTGGAATAAGGAAGTGCCTATATTTTATTTAAGGATCACAAAAAAACTTCCCAGATAAAAAGCAGACTAGATTAACTAACCCCACAAAAACCGAACTAGGCCTTGTATCTAAAGATGTAATACAGAAGATTACGTCTAGATTGATGAGTAGCCACAAATATAACTTGTGGAAAAACTCTATGGATACTATCGATTGGTTTAGGAAAATTAAGGATAAAAAGAGATCCACTTTCGTACAATTCAACATCATAGAGTTCTACCCTTCCATCACTAAAGAATTATTAGTGAGGGGCCTTAACCACGCTAGAGAATATACAGAGATCACAGAAGAAGAAATAGAAATTATCCTAGCAAGTAGAAAAACCATTCTATCCGATAACCGCAGATCCTGGGTAAAAAGTCACGTAGACAATTTCGACGTCCCCATGGGGGCCTACGATTTGGCTCAGGTAGCAGACTTAGTGGGGATCTATATCCTAGATACGCTAGGTCGTATTGTCAACTCACAACAAGTGGGACTTTACCGAGATGACGGGATTATTTATATCCCAGACAGTAACGGTCCGAAGACCGCTAGTATACAAAAGAAAATTATTAGGGCCTTCAAACTACTAGGGTTTAGAATTCAAATAGCCTCAAATTTAAAAATAGTAGACTTTCTGGACGTCACATTGAATTTAAATAATGGTACGTTCAAACCCTTTAGTAAGAACGATTCCGCCGCTAGGTACATAAATATCTCCTCGAACCACCCAATATCGGTACTGAGACAGATACCCAATGCGGTGAACCAAAGAATTAATAAGCTGTCCTCAGGTAAGAAAATGTTCGAAGAAAACAAAAGTAGATATGATGACGCCCTGAAGGACAGTGGATTCCAAGGTAGACTGGAATACTTAACCCCGGCGGACCTCAATTCGAGAGCTAGGAAAAATAATAGTGGGGCCCACACACCCCTCAAGGTAGGTGAGACTGTTAATAATAGTAGTCACGAAAATAGACGAGGAAAGAATAGAAAAAGAAAAGTAGTCTGGTTCAATCCGCCATTTTGTAAGCTCACAAACATTAACATAGGTAGATACTTTCTACACCTACTAGATAAACATTTTAATAGAGGCAACCCATTGAGTAGGATTTTTAACAGAAATACAGTGAAAATTAGCTACTCCTGCACTTAGAATATGTACAATATACTAAGCAACCATAATAGGAGGCTACTCAATGAGCTTACCACGAGAGATAGGAATCCAAACGTGGAGTCTTGTAACTGTAGGAATAAGGAAGAATGCTCCTTGGGCGGATGCTGCACCACGAGGAATGTCGTATACCAAGCATGCATTTCTCCTATGGAACAGCAAAGGGACGGGGAAAGAATCTATGTAGGGATCTCCGCGGGAAGCTGGAAGCAAAGATGGTACAGCCATAGACACTCATTTTCCAACCCGAAATTTAGGTACCAGACTGCTTTATCGAAATACTTCTGGGGCCTGAAGGATCAGAGGCTATCTCCACAAATTAAGTGGAAAATATTAAGGCACTCATCTGCCGCCAATAGCTTCAACGGTAGATGTAACCTATGCTTAGACGAAAAAATTAGCATAATTAATTTCAAGAATAGAAAACTTTTATTGAACAAGAGAAATGAACTTGTCTTTAAGTGTAGACATAGAGGAAAATTTAAATTATCTTAAATAATAAAGAAACATTAGTAAATAATAGAGATCAACACAACAGCAGATATCACCGAGACAAGGAAAAACAAAGGTAGATAAGGGCCAGATGAACAAGGAATATTAATCCAAAAATAAGGCCTGGGATTCTAGGGTGGTTAATTCCACTTGACCATTTTTAGGGTAAATTTAAAAAAATACACTTGACGACTATAATGAATGTCCCCACCTTATCTGGTTTATGTATCTCGATCCTAATTGAAACTAGAGAAACACCTAAGATTACAACAGCTAGGTTAATTAACAGACATATCAGAAATAAATATATATCATATATGAGATAGCCATTAGTTAAACGATCTGAGTCTGTTTAGAATAGCACACCTGCCAAATAGTAGAACACACAAACAGAACACAAAATCAAAAGGGACTGACCAGTAGATTATTCCACTCCTGTTTCTTAATCGTTCTAACATACAATATGTTCACACCCTCTGCTCACGCCTAGGAACGAATGAGTTCCACTTTGTTTTTTTATTTTTATGTTTTTTATTTTTGTTTTATTCTTATCTCTATCCTTGTTGTCTGATTTTTAATTTATTTTTTAATTTCTTTAATTTTCCTATTTATCTTCTGAATACGAACTCTAACTCCTTATTCGCATCACATCTCTGGGACAATACAGAGCATGTAAAAGAGTCATCTGATGAGACGGAGAATATACCAACAATATTCTCCGCCGAAATAAATTTATTATGACGGCTTAACTGAGTTTGAGTCTCCATTTAATTGTACTATATACGCTCTGAATGTGAATTTTGTTATACCCTAGGGAACTAACAATAGCCATACATTGAGCACTCTCATAGATTTATATGATTACCCTCATATATTCTATGTAAAACAATAATCCACACACACTGTCCTTGGACACTTACTGGATAATTTAGATATATATATATATATATATATATATATAATGGAATATTTTGGGGCAAACTAATTTTGAAACAAATTTGACCACATTTGTTTGCACGCAGTTAAATGTTTTCTATTAGTGACATTTATAGTTGCGCACAGTAAAATCGTTTCAAGTATTGCTATTTAGCACTAATAATTCTATTTGACATCAATTATTTGCTTGCACACATTCAAATATTTTCAAGTATTGCTATCCAGCACTTATAGTTATATCTATAAACAATGAAATGGTTTCAACTATTGCTATTTAAGATTCGTAATTCTATCTATCAAGTTTTCCTATCTAATTAATATAAATTATTTGTTTGCAAATGGTTTCAAGTATTAATATCAACACTTATAATTATATTTAATGTAAATGATAATTTGTACTAAAGATTGAACTGTTCGATTTGGCCAGTTGATGGGAACCTAACTATCACCACCACTCCGGGTCACAGTGGACCCGGGAGTAATGTCAATGAAGAGGTACTTCCCCTTTCCTTCAATTCCATGACTGAAGCTTCATCATCAGATGCAGTTTAATACCCAGCGCACTAATTTTTTTTAAGTAATTCAAACCAACTTTATTCATTCGTTTGCATACATTGCTATGTATTAATACAAATTCGAATTATTATTAGTAATTTATTTGCTTATGTACTATACCCATGATAAGGATATGTGAAACGTACATAGAAGTGGGTGTCCTCGTGTTGTAATGGTTAAAGCGATGGACTGTGGAATCGTAGTACGCGAGTTCGTACTCCAGTTGCGCTATTACGTTCACTTTCGGGCAAATATCCTTGGGAAAGGTATGAACCCCCTTATCCCCCCAGCTATGGGTTAAATAGTACCCCTACTGTTCTTGTAGGAGAATAGCTTTGGCTTTAAAAAACCTAAAAAGAGTTGATATGCCATTAAACAAAGGAACCGAATCGTACATAGAATGTTCATAACATAGAACATAGGAATCTCGAAACATGAAAAACACTTTCGACTTCTTAGTTCAGGTACGAAACTTTTTATTACCTTTGAGTTTAAAGGTTCTTCGACATAAGGAAGAGAGATACACATTCTTTCTATTCTGGCTTTTTCGTCTGCCCACCATCTATCTCGTGCGACGCCCATGGCGCGCAAATTCGTCTGGCCTCAGCGAGCCCCGAAAGTCGACCCTTCTCGTTCGGTGTCCAGTCCTCAACTTAACTAACTGACTTTTTCAAATCTCCCAAAATCCTCCGCGTGCTTCCGGTGCGTGACGTCATTCGCACTCCCTTGCCCCGTTTCCCATCTCGGGTTTCTATTGACATCTGTGAATGACATGTCGGCTCTGTCCGCGCTCGTTCGTGAACACCTGCGTTAATGTTGCACCTAAGTAACCGATGCACTGAGCCGATAGGTTCTCAGCCTAACTAAACCCAAAGGCATAAAACGAAATCCCACGGCCATTATATTACACATACAGTTAAATTGCCTCAATAATTAAATAGTTCTATCAAACCAATAAATTGGACCATATACATGTACTACCATTCGAGTGTTGAGTGGACCTGGGAATACAATTACGCCAAACTCCAGGACTGCAGCCTCACCATCAGTTGATTTGGAATTATATTCTGGTCATTCGTTGTCGGGGCGTTACTTCTCAGTGGACTTTCAGTGGGTATATTCTTCAGCCTCAGCGAACTGGGCTCTATAGTTTCAAGTATTCCTATGTAAGTAAAAGTTAGCGACCATAGTCGAGGGTGACCCGAAGGCTCCCTTTTCGATAGCTACTACACCAAGGTGTAGGGGAGGGCGCTACTCCATTCCCTGGATTGCTCCACTTTACCCTTGAACCGTACCTTATAATGCTGAGTGTTAAGCAAGGTGGTATCAAGTTCCATTTTTAAAGTCTTTGGTATGACTCGACCTGGGATTGAACCCAGGTCTCCCGGGCCATTGGCGAACACTCTAACCGCTGGGCCAATGTCCCGGGACATTCCTATGTAATACTAATAATTATACAGTTTCAAGTAATAATTTCAATTAGATAATGATTATTTATTTTTACATAGTTATTTGATTACTGGAGACTAAGAAAACATACTTAGTAAACAATAACATCTTCATGTAAACGTTCTTGACATAAATAATATATAGCATCAAATATTCCTATCAAATACAAATGGTTTTCCGAGTGATTTCAAGTAGTCCAATCTAATATTAATATTTTTGCCTATAGTTGTATTGTTTCAATTATTCCTAGCCAATACTAATAATCTTGTCTATAGTATTGTAGTCTCAAATATTCCAAGACAATACTAATAATTTTGCCCACAGTTTTGTAGTTTCAAGTATTCCTTGCCAATACTAATAATTGTGCCTATAGTTTTCTAGTTTCAAGTATTCCTAGCCAATAATAATAATGTTGCCTATATTTGTGTAATTTCAAATATTTTTATCAAATGCTAATAATATGCACCTAGCTGTGTGGCTTGCGGTATTCCTATCAAATGCAAATAATTTTCATAGGGTTCCTTGGTTTCAACTATTCCTATCTGATACTAACAATTCTATGGTTTCAAGTAACCGTTTCTCTTTGTTGTGTTCTGGTTAGTGAACACAAGTAGTAGTAATAATAAGACAAACAACGATATGTGTGGAAAATAGTTATATTTACAGGAAAGAGTATTTACAAGAGAGAGACTGTTAGTAATAAGAACATAGGATTAGTGATAGAGTAATGATATACTTCAACAATAAGAACGGCTCTTCTGGTCTGACTCGTAAGCTGATCTCAGACTGATCTGGACTGGAGTATTTGTTGCACGACTCACCTAACAGGCAAGTGTGGCACAAGGCCTTTTTTCGGTGGGTCCGGGCGCAGGGCCGTAGCCCACACGCGCCCGGCATTTCACGAAAATTCCTACGGCTCCTTCGGCATTCCCCTTATTAGGGGAGCCTCAGACGCCGGGCGATCAACCTAACCTCCCCGAAGGGGGTAATAGCCTGGGGGAAGGCCCCCCGAGGCCGAAGGAAATCTCCAGGCACCGAGACACATTTGGCCAGATCCGTGCCCCAGACAACACGTCCGGCCGAAGTGCTACCCAGCACATGGAGATGTCCAGACCGAGATCAATCTGTCGCCAGACTGATCTGGACTGGAACTTCTTGGGATTAGAGCTACTGCCATATATGGTAGATGGCCTAGCTCCTTATGCTGAAAAGGTAGGTGATACCCAACACTCTTTAATAATAGGCATACATTAACCCTCGATGGGTTGACTTGCCGTTAAAGCCATACAATTAAAATCACAGTATCACCTTTCAACCAAGTGACCTGGCGTACCAGTCTAATAAAACAACTGATCCTCCGGGATATTAATATACCAAACTCACAACAGGCCGATGTCTGAAAACGCACCTTCAACACAGTGTCTTTTGTAAATCAGCTGACCCTGGCATTAATTAAACAATGGCCATCGTTGCCCAACAGATGATCTCTGCACTTAGTTACCTGAGCACAATTCAGAGACAAGTAACACCTATCGAGAAAAGTGTTTATCAACAAGAGAATGTCAATCCAACAGCGTTCCTTTTCCTGTTCTCTCCTTGTTTGTTTAGTGTACGAATCAAGCAATTGGGAATAAAAGATATAATGGTCAGTTTTCATTCAACTGGTCAAGATCTATTGGACTGAGCACGACAATGAACTTCTTGAACTAAGAAAGGCCAAACTGGATGGAAACAGTCACTTAATTATTCAGTCTCTTTTTCAACTTTGTTGTTAATGAAAAGGTCAGTTTTATGGAGTGGTTGACAGAAGAATAGAAAACAAGCTGTGAAGAGAATGGCCAGTTGATTCCGGACACAAAGGTCGTTAAATTATCAATGAATCACATTTGAATATAATTAATCATCCCATTGAACAATCATATCTGGATTGGAAACCTCTTTGACGAAAAGATCGAGTTACTTCGAGATTGTCCTCTTCCAACTAAGGAACTGACTGATCAGGTTAAAGTAAACATGTATACTTTTAAATGTATGTGTTAGGTAAGAGATTTAAATATTAAAAAAAAATATTTTTAACGATAAACCTAAAAACAATATTTAAACATTCTAAAGATAATATTAAGCATTTTCAAATATTCTAGATATTTCTTTTTTTTAAAAATCTAAATGTCTGAGAAGATTTAAACGTTTTTTAAGTAAATTCAGTTCCTTGAAAATGTTTAAGTTTTGTCAAAAAATTATTATTTTTTTAATTAGGTGTCAGACAAGAACTTAAAATGTTTTAACACATGATTAAATATTTATAAGCAGTGACTTTTAACACTCTTTAAAAATTTCAAGAAGTTTAATGGGTATATCTATCTTAAACCTAACTGTCAAAAAAGTGACTTAAACATTTTTTAACATTAGATATCAATCACTTAAACATTTTTAAAAACATTCTTTTAATAGTTTTCGAGATATTTAAGCATACTTTTTTTTTTATATATAATGTCTGACAACATACTTAGACATGTAATAGTCATAGAGCATTTAAAGATTGTGAAAAACATTTTTAAACATTTTAAACCGTTTTGTTGAGAATCTCTAATCAAATTTTATGTCTGACAAGAGACTCAAACATTTTTAACAGACACTTTTAATTATTTACACATTTTGAAATATTCTAAAAACATTTTAAGAATTTTTGTATATAATTTATTATTAAATTCATGTATCCGAAAAGAGATTTAAACATTTTAATGACATTTTAAACATATTTTAATAAATGTTAGAGAGAATTATTTTTCTTTAATTTAAAGTTTTAAAATTTAAAATTTAAAATGATTTTAATATTCTTCAAACAAAGATTTTTAAAGCATTTTAAAAAACATTTAAGAAAGTTGGTAGAGTATTTCTATTGAAAATTAGGTTTTTTAGAAGAAATTTAATCTTTATCCATGATTTAAAGTTATTTTTAGATATTTAAATATTTTTGAAAAAAATCTTTTAAGCACTTTTCTGGAGGGAATTTTTTTAAATTTAAGTTTCTGACAAGGGATTTTGAACTTTTAAACATTTTCAAAACATTAAAAATTTAAAAACTTAACACTTTTAAACACTTTTAAAGATATTCTATTGATGATATTTTTTCTAAATTTAAATTTTTGATAAAAAATTTTAAACATGTTTTAAATATTAAACATTTTAACCTTTATACAAACAATTTAAAATATTTGTATTTGAATAAAAACATATCAGAAAAAGTAGAATAAATGTGGGGCATGGGTTCGTGTTAGTCAAAGAAAGCAGCTGAAACGTTGGGCTACGGTATTAATTTATAGACTTGACTATAAGCAACACAGTTAAGTAAAGGATTTGTGGTAGCTTTTCATTCAACAAAATTGCAATCACATTCAATACTTGGACCCATTTAAAAAATTTTTCTTATGATAAACTGAATCGTTTTAAACTGAACTATTTGATAATTTGACTGTGTGCAAACAAATGATTATTGCTTCGTTGAATCGTTAGTGATACATACCAATACTTGTCACCATTTACTTTGTTGACTTATACTAAACTGAATTGTTTGAAATTGAACTGTTTGATCATTTAACAAATCATTGATGTTTACTTGTTTTTGTTTTGTTTTACGGCATATCAACCACAAGGGATCATTTAATGCTGGTCATTAATGTTTAAATGAATTGTTAAAGTTAAATAACAATACTTGAAAATATTTATCTGTGAACAAACAAATTATTAATAGTAAATTGAATTATACGTTTTGGATAGAAATGAGTGAAACAATTTAACTGTGTGCCAAAAAATGAGCCCCGATTCGTTTAAAAATGTAATCTTCAAATCATATATTTCATATATAAATAACCTGCAATGATTGATATACCAGAAAACTCAACGAAACCAAATCATATTTAATATATATATATATATATATATTAAGAAGATTTGGCATTAAATAACCAACAATGGTTGATATGCCATAAATCCTATATATTTAATATATATGTATAAAGGGGATTTGGCATTAAATAATCTACAATGGTTGATATGCCATAAAACCCAACCAAATCAAATCCTATATATTCAATATATATGTATAAAGAGGATTTGGCATTAAATAATCTACAAGGGTTGATATGGCATAAAACTCAACGAAACCAAATCCTATATATCTAATATATTTGTATGAAGAAGATTTGGCATTAAATAATTTACAATGGTTGATATGCCATAAAACCCAACGAAACCAAATCATATTTAATATATATATATATATTAACAAGATTTGGCATTAAATAACCAACAATGGTTGATATGCCATAAATCCTATATATTTAATATATATGTATAAAGGGGATTTGGCATTAAATAATCTACAATGGTTGATATGCCATAAAACCCAACCAAATCAAATCCTATATATTCAATATATATGTATAAAGAGGATTTGGCATTAAATAATCTACAAGGGTTGATATGGCATAAAACTCAACGAAACCAAATCCTATATATTCAATATATAGATATAAAGAGAATTTGGCATTAAATTATATACAAGGGTTGATATGCCATAAAACCCAACGAAACCAAATCATATATACTTAACATACATGTATACAGAGGATTTGGCATTAAATAACCTACAATGGTTGATATGGCATAAAACACGACCAAACCAAATCATATATATTTAATATATATGAATAAAGAGGATTTGGCATAAAATAATCTACCATGGTTGATATGCCATAAAACCCAACCAAATCAAATCCTATATATTTAATATATATGTATAAAGAGAATTTGGCATTAAATAACGTACAATGGTTGATATGCCATAAAATCCAACGAAACCAAATCCAATATATTTAATATATATGTATAAAGAGGATTTGGCATTAAATAATCTACAATGGTTGATATGCCATAAAATCCAACCAAACCAAATCATATGTATTCAATATATATGTATAAAGAGGATTTGGCATTAAATAACCTACAATGGTTGATATGCCATAAAATCCAACCAGACCATACTATATCAAATATAGAAAAACGTTGTTTATAAATGTTTATATCCATAAGATGATTATATTGCCAATTGCTCTACCGCGTTTTACAAAGATTAGTTGGTATTATTTCATTAAAATGTAATATTGCAACACATTAATCAAAAATAAAACAAGTATATCAACATCCGTCATCAACATGTATATATTAATTCAACATCTCCCCTATACCATATTTACCCAACCCCTCCGCTCAGGCAAGATATGACACAAGGTCAGTTTTTAAGCGGATTTTAACAGATTTGAATTCAGAGTTTTCCTTCTCCTAGATTAGTTGCCTCCCCAAGGCTGAAGAACCTAGTCTGTCCTACTATTTACCCATAGCTGGAGGGAGAATAATTGGATTCATACCTTTCCCAAGGGTATTAGTGTTATCGTGAAATGCAATCAGTCTCGTCCAGGATTTGAACTCGTGTCGCCGTGTCCATTTCTAACGACGATAACCATTACACCACGGGCACCTTCCCGATACGCCCACTCGGTTAGGGCAGTAGAATACACGGACTGTATCTCCGCAGAGAGGTAAGACTCTCCAAACGAATGGCCCCGTCGGATGAGCTGTAGAATAAACCGACTATGCAGACAGATGGCAACGAGTCTGCTATATGTCATTAAACCATCTGATGGCGAGTCTCTAGCCTTTGAGATCTGGGAAATGCAGAGTACTTTTTCATTTCTATTGCTCACAGATCTACTCTGACCCGGAATGGAAGCACCTGATCGGTTCCTATATAAAGTTTAAATAGATCAAATAGAAATGTTTGACTATTTAAACTTAGTGCAGGCAAATAACTGATTTTAAATTGAATTGTTAGTGATACGTAGCAATAGATGGGACAATATAAGTTTCTTGTCTTATACTACATTGAATAGTTAAGAATAGAACTGCTTTTTCCTTTAACCGTGAGTAAACAAAGGACTGATATTTAATTGAAATGTTAATGATATTTAGCAATATCTAGAACCATTTGATCGAGTGCAAAAAATGAATTCAGGCTCTTTCAAAAATATTATCAACAAATTGTGTTTTCAAATCATATATATTTTGATAGAATTTTATAAACTAGATTTAGCATTAATTAACCTAGAATGGTTGATATGCCTTAAAACCAATGCAAACCAAATTAAATCTCCCCTAAGAAACGGATGCGATATAAAGTCACTGGTCATATGTGGTGTACGGCTGTCAATGGTGTTTTCCTTCTCCGAGACTAGTTGTCGTATCATGGCTAAAATGACATGTTTGCTCTTCTCTTTGCTCATAGCTGGAGTTACAGGGATATAACGTGTTCATGCCTTTCTCAAGGGCATCAAAGTTAAGTGAAACTCAAACAGTCTTGTTCATGATCTACATGTTAAACTATTTCGGGCTAGGGCATTTTGGAAAGGCTAACATCCTTCATAGAAACTAAAACGTGAGTAAATTCAGTTTGAATGATGGTTGACGAATCTCAACAGTTGATCGGTGCCGTGAAACTCAGAGCTGTGAAAGCATATTTTAATTTATATATATATATATATATATATATATATAGAGAGAGAGAGATGTGTGTGTGTGGGTTTCTTTGTCTTTGTGTGTGTCTGTGTGTGCAACTATATAATTTCCCAATTATATATATATCATCATCATCATCATCACATTGCGCTGGTAGCACGGATATCCCTGACCCTCTCTCGCCACTCCTCCCTATCGTTCATTGCCCTAGGTAGGTCTTCAGGACAGCATCCCGTATCCTCACATAGCTGCTGAATGTATGTTCGTGCTGGTCGTCCTGCTTTTGCACGGCCATGTGTGGGGGTCCATAAGAGTACATCTCTTATGAGTTCGTCCCTGCTTCTCAAGCAGTGTCCTGCATGTCTGGTTCTTCTAACTTGAATAGTTTTCGTGATAGGGGGTAGGTGGCCGTACAGTTGGTGTCTTGTGGGGTGTTGCCGCCAGGACTTGTTTAAGATTGCACATAGTATTCTTGTGTAATTGCCGTCTAGCTTCTTCTCCAGCCGTTTTGTTAGCGTCCATGTAGTGCAGCCATATAGCAGTATCGATGTGACCGCTGCCTGGAAGAAATTTTATCGGTTAGGTCTGATTACCATATAATCGATGGCCTATTGATAGCTGTCCATGCTTTCGTTAACCTGGTTTTGATGTCCTTTTCGGTTGATTCGACGCTGCTTCTTAGGTAAGTGAATTTGTATACTAGTTTAAGAGGGGTTCCTTCTAGAGGGGAGATGTCCCCCGTTTGATTATAGCACATATATTCCGTTTTGTGTGCATTAACATAGAGGCCTATGTTTGCTGCTGCTCCTTCCAAACTATGCAGTAGTGTTTCGGCTTGGTCAGGTGTATTTGCCAGTATCGCTATGTCATCGGCGTAGTCGGCGTCGGTAATTGTTGTTGCGGGGTACCTTCTGCTTCTTTTCTTCGTCAGTTCGAAGCCATTCTCTTTGATTTTGTCAATCGATGTTCTAAGTACGTAGTCTAGACAAATGATAAAGAGGTACGGGGCCAGCGTGTCCCCTTGTAGTACTCCTGCTACAATGTCGAAGTATTCCGTGTCTCCATCTGGTGATCGTACTTTTACTTTAGTGTTTCTATAGAGAATCGTTATTGCCGCTAGGTATGCCGTACGCTAGTAGGATTTGTTCCATATTTCCTCTGTGAATGGAATCGAATCCTTGAAGGTGTACGGGCAAAAAAACCTACAAGCGACATTAATTTTTGTTTTTTTTTGACTATATATATATATATATATTTACTTCAAAGGTCAATTTTTAAGCGGAGTAATTTAACTTAATTCAGTGATTTTTTTCTCCTTTACTAGTCGTCTAACCGAGGATATAAAACCCAGTCTGCCCGACTATTTGCCCGTATATAGGGAAGAACAAATGAATTCATACCTTTTTCTCGTTCAGGATTTGAAATCGGATCGTCAATTCCATTTTCTTGAACGATAACCGTTGCTGTAAACGCACATTTATCCACTTTCTACCAGCAAGTTAAAACGCCTACTGTGTTTTTCTTTGATTGATTGTTTATCAAGTTGACACATCAGCGTTGATCCTATAGGGAAAGGGCTGAATGCATTTTTTCTTTCATTATCTATGGATGGACAGGAGGGCCAACAGGGTTCTTTAGCCTCGGTTAGACAAACTGAAGGGAAGCTCTAAATACAAACCAGCTCTACTCAGATATATGTCTCATCCTACTGCTGTTGGAGGCATAGGGCAAATACACACACAGATACACCAAATAAGAAGGCAGGATAAGGTTATAAATTTATAGAAATTATGATAATCTTAAACTGGTCGTTGTCTTTAAGAAAACATTCCTAAAATATTGCGACCTAACCATGCTTCCCACCTCTCTCTCTCTCTCTCTCTCACATACACACACACACACACACACACACACACTCTTAGACACATACACCTGCTCCTTATATATATATATATATATATATATATATATATATATATGATAAAAACTCACGAATCGTATCGACACGTCTGATGTCTGTCACATTAAACTGAAAAAACGCTTTAACAACACCAATCAACACGATTTTTCATGCTAAGAAACAGAACACGTTTTTTTTAGCTAAATTAATGTTGCTGATTTCGAAAATGACTTTAGTCTGTCATGGTTAGCAACTGCTTTTGGTGTACTGCAATAGGTCATTTTTGGAATATAAAGATCAATTTACTATCTTGACTGATCGCAGAATTTAGTTAATGAAGGTCATAGAAACTCATTAATCTTCCGCTAAGTCAAGTAATTTATATCCGCCACCTGAAATAAACTATTTTTTGCTTGAAAAAAAGTGTTTTTGAATCAACACATTTAAAATAGAAGTTATGATTTTTTTCAATTTATCGCCAAAATTCAAATTAACTGATAAACTTTATCGGTAATACACATTAGTAAACCTGATAATTAAGTTGACATGAAAAAAACGAAACCCTAAAATCTTGTCCTCATCTCGGTAGTTTTTGTGTTGTTTCTTCTTCACGGCGTTTCGGCCAAATTTCACCTCTGGCCTTCTTCAGGTGATTAACCGTGACTTCGGATATGCCTAAGGAGAACAAATAATTGGATGTATAAGACCAAAAAATCCAACCTTGATTGCCTTTCGGGGCCGGTGGCGCAGCGGATAGAGGCGTTGAGTCTCTACGGTTCCTGGTGAGCATTGTCAGAAGATAGCAGTTTCAATTCCTACCCAAACCGGCCAGAGGTTTACTCAGTCAAAAACGTGGTGCGATAGATAACAACTATGGAAGGCAGTAATTACTGAGGATACGGTTACAAGACTCAGCCTTCTTATCCGCTGTCACGGTTAATCACCTGAAGAAGGCCAGAGGGGAAATTTGGCCGAAACGTAGTGAAGAAGAAACAACACAAAAGCTACCAAGATAAGGACAAAAATTCAGCAATAAATAAAAAAAATAATTCTCGTACAATCTTCTATTTCATATTCATAAATTTATCCCATCACTTTTGACCCTTCACTACGGAAGGAAAACAAGCAAGTTCTTTTGTTTTCACAGTTGGAAAGAAACACCAATTAAAGGCATCCTAATTGAATACACCTATTCCATTGTACATGATGAACATCATGAAAATGGTTTCACTATGACATGAGGGAAATCCTTTAGGATGATGAATTAGTTAATTCAATGAATGACTTGGAATTATGGACTTGGACATCGTTTCCTGACGTGGTGAAAAACTTATTAGGTAATCACCAGGCCAAAATCTACAAGCTGGAAAAGCTTTTAATTAGTCTACAGGACGTAGGCGTTAATAGAAGTAGTATAAAGATTCATTTTTTACATCGCAATCAAGATAAATTTGAGTGATGAGCAAGGAGAATGATTCCATCAGAATATCAAAGCAATGGAAGAGCGTTACCAGGAACGGTGGGACAAACGAATGATGGCTGACAACTGCTAGATTGGTTTGGCTTGGTTTCTTTGTTTAATGGCATATCAACCTTTGTAGGTTACTTAATGCCGAAGCTATTCTCCTTGAAGAACAGTAGTGGTACTATTTAACCAATAGCTGGGAGGATGAGGGGGGTTTATACCTTTCCCAAGAGTATTTGCCCGAAAGTGAACTTAAAAGCACGACTGGAGTACGAACTCGTTTGCACCGATTCCGTAGTCCATCGCTTTAACCATTACATCACGAGGATACCCCCACTACAGCTAGAGTATAAAAAGCAACTTAAATAACGTTGAACCTGACAGATTATCAAGAAAGAGAATATTTTTACCATGATTTTAATGTTCACGAAAGTTTTATTTCTGCTGTTCTGTTATTAAATGATTTGTTGAAAATAATTGCTGGTCTTGGTATATTAAATCTTGTTATTTTCAAAGAGTTAAGATCTGGTTGCGAGTGCAAAAAAAAAGTATTTCTCAATTGGCAGACCAGCATCTGTTGGTTTAGATATTAATTGTGCGGTTTCTACAAATTTTCTTGAGAAATATTGCCATCAGTCAATAGCATATATACAGCAAACAATTTTAAAGAATGCTTTTTTACCACAAAAGAGGCATTTCTGTAATGCAAAATCGGTAGGTGAACAAGAAAAAGGGAGCTCTTTTTCAGATTTAGCGTCCTTAAATTGTCTTGGAAAGATGTTTGGTGTTTTGACCCAATTTCTTTCTTTTTTTTTTTTTTTTGTAGTTGATCAGTGTAATAGAATTTAGTATGATATAATTCAGTTTAATCAACAGACATCGGAGGTGTCGAAAATTAAGTAACCTGAGAATCAACAGCGTAAAACACCTAGTCATGAAATTATTATTATTATTATTATTATTATTATTATTATTATTATTATTATTATTATTATTATTATTGTTCACTCAGTAGAGCTTTTCACATCAGCAATAGCCGATGGTTTTTCACTGAAGTCTGAGCGACAGCAAGTCTCCTTAAGTCTCCAGGACTCTTCTTAGTATTCTGGCAGTTCTCAACAATGCTGTATTTTGGATGGTCTCCACTCGTCCGCCAACCTCCAAGTCTTCTAGTCCCTTTAGTAATCGCTTAGTTACTGTTCCAAACGCACCTATTACAATTGGTATAATTGTCACCTACATGTTCCACAGTTTTTTCAGTTCCCTAGCAAGGTCGAGGTATTCATCCTTCTTTTCACATTCTTTCTGTTTTATCCTGTGGTCTGCCGGGACAGCAAAGTCGACTATTTGGCAAGTTCACTTTTTTTTGTTGATTATTAAGTCTGATCTCCTGGCCGGGATTAGGTGATCCGTTTGTATATTAATGATTCATAGGAGTTTATTATTATTATTATTATTATTATTATTATTATTATTATTATTATTATTATTTCATAGTTCATACATATTGAGATATCATTCTCCATTCTAAGGCATATACATCGCACATATTTTACTGATTAAAAGCGATCATATCGTTAAATTTTAACATTCATACATACATTTTAACATACATGCAAGAGTATATATATATATATATATATATATATATATATATATATATATATGTGTGTGTGTGTGTGTGTGTGTGTGTGTGTGTACGAGGGTCGTTCAAGAATTTCTAAGAATCACCTAGGAAGGAGAGATATAGCAGAATTTTTATTTTATTTTGGTAGCTCACCATCACTTGTAATGAAACGTGAAAAACTAATTCAGATTTCTGACTTAAATTCAACGAAGATGAAGTTTATATAAATGTGAGACGTATGCGTAAAATCTAAAATCTGGGTCAGGCTTAAAATATTTTTGAACAACCATCGCAGATATATATATATATATATATATATATATATATATATATATATATATATTATATTTCATTTATAATGTTTAAAAAAAAGTCATAACAAAAATAAAGAATACATGAAATTATTTCTGACAAACAAAAACAAGACAATAAGCGAAGGAAGAAAAATAATTGGCACCTCAGTTTACATATCGGTGTACGAATAATGATGGCCATCAAATAAGTAATGAGCTAAAGTTTTTCATTAGATTTAAAAAATATTCCAATGAGAAATTGCTGTCTGACAGAAGCAGCAGCAGCAGCAGCAGCAGCAGCAGCAGCAGCAGCAGCAGCAGCAACAAAAACGCGCGTGCGCGCACACACACACACTCTTGTGGACGTTAATTTATCAAATAAAATGAATTAAAATGCTATAAGTAAATAACAAATAATCTCAGAAATTAAAAAAAATTATCTAAAAAAAAGATGAATACATAAAAAAATAAATAACAATAACACGTTAATTTGATGATTCTATAGTTTTCGATAACAACAGAATAAATAAGATTGATATATATATATATATATATATATATGTTATGATAGTGAAAACATAGTATTGAATGTGCTTGGAAAATCTAAGTGTGTTATCCTAACAATAAATTACACACACACACACACACACACGCATATACATATATATATATATATGCGTGTGTGTGTGTGTGTGTGTGTGTGTGTTTGAGTGTGTGTGTGTGTGTGTGTGTGTGTGTGCATAATTTTGATTTAGGATAACATACAGACAGTTTCCAAGCACCTTTGGTTCCATGTATTAACTATCATAACATCCATATATATACGAGGAGAGTTAAGTAAGTTTCCAGACTTTTTTTGTATGGGCATTTTTATTGAGAGAACACACATGAAACTTTAGTCCCTTTCGAAGTAATCCCCTCCGGCTGCAACGCACTTGTTGTACCGTTCCAACAACTTTCCGAAGACCCCATGGAAGTCCTCTCGTGTGAGCGAGTCAATGACCTTCATCACAGCCTCTTTCACCTCCTCAATTGTCTCATAACGACAGCCTCTGAGCCTAGGGAATAACCAAAAGTCACTGGGAGTAAGGTCTGGACTGTGGGGAGGCTGAGGAACTGTCTTGATGCCCATCTTGGTCAAATAGTCTGTGACAAGGATGGAGTTGTGGACTGGTGCATTGTCCTGGTGGAAATGCCACTGACCCGATTTGAAGACTGCTGGCCCCTTCCGACGACATCTCTTCCTGAACTCCCTTAACACCTCAACATAGTAACCCTAACCCCAACTCTTTGGCCTATCAACTCTGGTGTATTGACTTCCTTACTCCTCCCACATCTCTCATCATCCCTCACAAACTCTCTGCTTTCCTTGAATCTCTTATGCCACTCAATAACTGATGCTCGATTCATGCAAGATGGTCGAAAAGCAGTCTGAAGCATTCCATACGTTTCTTTGGCAATTTTTGCAAGTTTAAAACAGAATTTTATTGCATATTGTTCTTCTTAAGTGTCATGACGTCCAGATTGTATTTTTGAAATTTACCAGCTGTGACAATCAGGCTTTAGTAAAGTGTATTCCAATTATTGCTGTAGCTGTTCATTTGACCCTGAAATCATAAAAATTGGTCAGTCATCTCATAAAATGAATTGTAGTACCCACACCTCCAGTAAATAAAGATCTTCTTTCCTCATCAGATGAAGAAATGCCTTCAAGGAGGATTCTGCCGAGTCAATATCTTTGGAAGATATTGAGTCTACATATTCAGGAACAAGTGGCAATGAGCCACACTGGATCATGCAAGAAGATCTGAATGATCATGCTCGTGATTTGTATCTGTCAAAACAGCAATCAGAGCTCTTGACTTCTCGGCTTAAACAGTGGAATATAGTCCAAGAAGATGGAAGGATCACCAGTTTCAAGAATCGGAACAAATAAGGTCATTAGTCTTCTTATGGGTATGCAAACGGGCTTCACAACGTACTGTTGTTTTTTCTGTCTCAGGGATAGTCGAGCTGTATCCCAGCATTACAAGCAGAAAGACTGGGGTTCTAGAAGCACTTTTGTTTCTAGCGAACACAGCCTCAAGGAGAATCCTCTGGTGGACATGAATAAGGTGCTTCTTCCTCCTCTTCCCATCAAGCTTGGTTTGGTGAAGAATTTCATGCAGGCGTTGCGCAGAAATGGTGCTGCCTTCCAACACTTGTCTACTGTGTTCCCAGGTCTTAGTGCTGCCAAGCTCAAAGAGGGCATCTTTGTCGGACCTCAGATCCGAGAAGTGCTGAAGGATACTGATTTTGAGGAGCTTCTTAACTTAAAGGAACTGAGAGCATGGGAAGCATTCAAGTCAGTCTGTAGTGGCTTCCTTAGTTACACACGCGTACCAGATTACCAAGCCTGTATTGAGAAGTTGCTAAAGTCTTACGGGGATATGGGGTGCCGAATGTCACTCAAGATTCATTTTCTCCATTACTACTTCAACTTCTTCCCGCCAAACCTTGGAGCACAAACCCCGGCATGATGGGAGACTTCTGCTGGCTGCTCTTGCGTGTCATCCCGGAGGCAAAATACGCCAGATCTTCTAAGAAAACCCACTTTTGACTGTCTGTGGTACTATGAATTGTGTAATTATGTCATCCAAGTATATTGATTCAATCAGTGTTCTTTTTCTATCCTGTTTTATCTGTTATAAGCTGCTTCAACTCTCGAAATATGCACATGTATTCTCTGTTCATACTAAAATGAGACTAATTAAAAGCCAGAAAACTAGAGGTGATAGAGCAAAACTATTTATAAATTTGAATTCAGCACACCCAAATTAACAAAAAACACCTATCGCCATTCTTGCCTCAGACCAAAATTTTATTTTTGTAAACCAGTGAAATTAGATTAAAAATCAGTCCTTTATTTGCCCGCAGTTTAATGATCAAACAATTCTATTTCAAATAATCCAATTTATCGTGAGTCATTAGTTTTTGCTCATTTTAGACGTCATAAATTTGTATTTGAGCCAGAGATAGTACCCTATTAGGCGCTACCACTCCGAGTCAGCGAGGACCTAAAAGCGATAGTAATGAATGGGTACTCTGCATTTCCCAGAGTTCCAGCATTATTGGAGCCCCAGCATCAGATTGGTTAGTATAATACCCAGGACACCCATTGCAGAAGTCTTACACCTCTGCAGAGATGCAGTCGGTGTATTCTACTGCTCTAGTTGACTGGGCTATTTCTTTTCTGGGAGGGAAATGAATAACAACGAAAATTACATAAGTGAACCTAAGTTCTGTAATAATTATCCTGTCCCAAAAGGTGAGTATTATACGAACCATATACACGACTTATACAAGAAAGCAAACATGTGCAATATTGTGGGTGTGAAACAAGTCGAAAGAATCTAAAGGTGGGTCAACGGAACGGTTCACCTAAAGCTGGCTGGAAAAAACTCATAGATCAATCATCAGGAGTAAATCATTTTAGTTAGGAATCTACTGGTACTCATCAGCGATGGTGGCATCTATTGATAAGAAAAAAAAACTTGACACCGAAAGCTTACTCTTATTTTAATCATACGTCCAAAACGCTTTGGTATTTACGGGAGTAAACAAGGGTCTCGGTCTGTTAAGTTTGGAGCTCAAGTTCCAGTGTTCAAAGGAACAGCTACACGGCCCAAACCCAAATTAATTAGAAGCAAAAAAGCCTTGTAAATATAGCTACCGTTAGAATTAAAATAATCAATACAATAAACCAACAACCTACCTTACAGCATCTGCTGCCGAGCCGAATATAGACATCATATGCATGCAGGAACATAGGCATTACTATATATTATTAGAGGTAAGTAAAGTTGGCGACCGTAGTCGAGGGCGACCAGAAGGCTCCCTTTTCAATAGCTACAACACCAAGGTGAAGGGGAAGGCACTACTCTTTTCCCTGGATTGCCCCACTTTACCCTTGATACGTACTTTATATTGCTGAGTGTTAAGCAGGGAGGAATCAAGAACCATTTTTAAAGTCTTTGGTATGACTCGACCTGGCACTGAACCCCGGACTCCCGGACCATTGGCGAACACTCTACCCACTAGGCCAATGAGCCGGTTTGATACGATCTCAGTAATAGATGGACATTTGTGTTGATATCAGCATAGAAAATTAGTGGATGTGCCCGTGGTGTAGTCGTTATCGTCGTAGGAAATGGACACGGCGACACGAGTTCAAATCCTGGACCTGACTGATTGCATTTCACATAGCACTAATACCCTTGGGGAAGGTATGAATCCAATTATTCTCCCTCCAGCTATGGGTAAATAGTAGGACAGACTAGGTTCTTCAGCCTTGGTTAGGCAACTAGTCTAGGAGAAGAAAAACTCTGAATTGAAACCTGTAAAACTCCGCTTAAAAATTGACCTTGTGTCATATCCTGCCCTAGCGGAGGGGTTGGTAAATAGTATCAGCATAGAAAATTACCGTCAATGCAGCCCTTAAATATACAGAAATGCTCCTTAGTCATCGTGATTTAAAATCACTAAATAGCAAAAAGATAATCCGACCGAGAATAATTTGTCTTTCATTTAATGGCAACCTTTGCTGAATAATCTTCTCTTGCAACAGTCCTACCTATTTCAGTCATTAAACGGACATAATCCCTTTCTGTATAGAGCTATCTTCTCTTGTCTGACACATTCCCAAACGCATCGTTCAATCATTGACATGAATGTTTCGATAGACAAAACGGAAATGAAATTCTGCTTACACCACACGCCTAAGAGAAATGGTGAATACTTGTAGAGTTTACTCACCAAATTCAATTGTGTTCAAAAACTAAATTCCAAAAGTTGGAGGAAAACAATGAACATAAATTTTTAGCACAGCTAAATTGAATATTTATGAATAAATTGGATTCACAGCGCTATGGACTGGGAAACATATTTCTCTCTTGAAGGAATATTTTCCAATTTCAGAATCGGGTCGGTAAATATTAACCTGAGTCTCCACTGAAATAAGGACAAATTGAGTGAGCTTCATGATATGATTTTTTTTACCAATAATTATAGAAATAATCAATAGACGGGAATTATAAGAACCAAGTTCGATTATCTTCTGGGGATATATGAAACAAATACATGGAGATTCCTGTGGTGTAATGACACATCGTAGGAAATGGACAGGGCGATACAAGTTCAAATTCTGGACGAGGCTGATTGCTTTTCACATAGTACTAATAGCATTGGGAAAGGTATGAATCCAATTAGTGTCCCTCCCGCTATGGATGAATAGTAGAGCAGGCTGGCTTCTTCAGCCCTGGGAAGGCAACCGGTCTAAGGGCACGAAAATTCTGAATCCAAACCTGTTAAAATCCGCTTACAGTTGACCTTGTGTCACATCCTGCCCGTGCAAAGGGGTAAGGTAAATATATACTCCGAATGATAAATATGAAAATTTTTACCAAACTAAGCAAACTAAAAGCTAAATGTGGAGTTCCTTGGAAGTCAACAGGGAAAAGCATAATAATATATCAAACGGCAATTATTTTCCTTATATATAATATCAAAACAGGTTGGTCCACGAAGAGATTTCTAGTTTTTAGAATGTATCTATTTATTTTGTTCTTACATACGTGTATGTTTCCAGCTTTTTGCTTTCATCAGAGAACATCTATGGCACAAGCCCTGTTAATGCGGTCCTCAATGAGACTTGAACTCACGAGTGTTTGCAGTTGGAATGATTTTCACTTGGTTTTTGGGTTTTTTAGAGGTCATTTCCTCTTTTTCTTAGAGTGTGTTTACCGTAGACTGCTTTACTCCTCTTTGGTATTTGATACGTTTTAATCGTTGTGTGTGTGTGTGTATGTGTTGGAGTGGTTTGGGATTTCGTGAACAATCATTTTTCCTCATTGTGTGTGAATGTGTGTCTTGGAGGACTTTTTGTGTGTGCATTTGTGGAAGTGTTTTAAATTTACAGATAACTATTTTTCTAATAATTTTTATTAATGTATATATAAACATATCCATGTATTCTTGTGCATATATACATATGTGTGTGTGTGTGTATGTGTTTGTTTAAAGCTTGATGCTTTCGTCGGAGAACATGTCTGGCGCAAGGTCTAGTTAATAGGGTATTCAATGAGACTTGAACTTACTCATGTTTGTAGTTTAAATGGTTTTCAGTTACTTATGGGTTTTTAATGGCCAAATCATCACATATATCTACTAAAAACTAACAGAAATCCAACAATATTGCCACTTTAAAAGTCCCCCCCCCAAAAAAAAAAACTCTATAAAATCCATCACTTACACTCTCGTACGTAGAATACGTACAATAATCACGGATAAAATAAAAAAAAACTCGCTTTAAAGAAGTACACTCAAACCTGCATTAGAAAGGATTCCCGGCAACACTAATAAACAAAGTAGAGGAATTAGCAGAAAAAATACCCCAAAGAGAATTAAGGAACCCGATAAAACACAACAGCGAGAAACATCTAACATACGTCGCAACCTACAACCAAAGTAATCCAGAACTATTCACAGAAATTATTAAAAATCTAGAACTTAAAAACAAGGACAAAATCAAAGAAATACTACACACAGCAAAAATCATTAAAAGCCTTAGACAATCCAAAAATCTTAAAAGAATACTCACCTCTTCTATAATCAGAGAAAACACAACACAAGGGGTTACCAAATGCAATAATAAACGATGTAAAATATGTGACATAATCATAGATGGTAAATCCTATACATTTAAAAACCCGGAAACCAAATTCAAAATGAATAAAGTCTTTAGCTGCAACTCAAAATACGTAGTCTACATAATTGAATGTAGCGAATGCAAAAAAATATACATTGGGTCAATAAAGGCACTTAATACAAGGACATCACTACATAAAAGTAATATCAAAATAGTGGAAAAAAGAAAATTAAATGTTTCGAAATACCGATACGAATGTAGTCGAAGTAAATTTTAAACAATGCCAATATATCCAACCAACGACTACACGCAACTTCAAATAAAGGAAAGTAATTTTAAAGATCAATTTAAATCAAAGGTGAATAAAATATGAATCGTACGCTCACACTCAAATGGAAATAAACATGCATATATATATATATATATACACGTAAAATCTCAAGGAACTCATTTTCACACACACACAAAGAAAATATAAGTATAAGTGAAATCCGAAACAACTCCAACACACACACACACACACACAACGTATCAAATATCAAAAGTAAATGAGGCATAATGTAGGCTAAGAGAAACCCACTCTAAGAAAAAGGAAGGACCAGCATTCATAAAAAAATCCCATGAGTAAGTAAAAATCCCATGAGTTAGGAGAAACCATTTAAACTACAAACACAAGTTCAAGTCTCATTGAATACCTCATTAACTAAATCTTGTGCCAGACATGTTCTCTGACGAGAGCATCAAGCAAGAAACATACACACACACACACACACACACACACACACACACACACACACATATATATATATATATATATATATATACTGATAATTTTTTTTAGAAAAAATAGTTACCAGTAAATTTCAAACCCTACTACCACTCCTGCACACACAAAAAATCTCCAAGACACACACTCACGCACACACAGAGGAAAAATAACTGTTGATGAACTCCAAAAACACCCCTCCCATACACACAATGATGAAAATATATCAAATATCAATGAGGGGTAAAACTAAGGTAAAACACACTCTAAGAAAAAGAGAAGATGACCCATATATAAACCCATAAACAACTGAAAATCATTCCAACTGCAAACACATGTGGGTTCAAGTCTCATTAAGTAACCCATTACCAAGGCCTTGGGGCATATATGTTTTTTGATGAAAACAAAAAGCTGGAAACATACACGTATGTAAGAACAAAATAAATAAATAAATTCTAAAAATTACAAATCTCTTCGTGGACATAACAATTTTGACACACACACACACACACACACATATATATATATATATATATATATATATATATAAAAGCAAGACCTTTAAGAATTACTTATATTTTTGTAATACAATTAATTTCGCAGACCTATATTTAAAAAAAAAGTATTATATATAAGAACAAAATAAATAAATAGATTCTAAAAAATACAAATCTTTTCGTGGACCTACCTATTTTAAAATAGTTTTATTCTCTCTTTGGACCTATAACAAAAAAAAATCTATATATTAATTAGCGTTTTTATATTTTTATTTTATGTCGGGAAAATATGGAACATTAATAATCTGTCACGTATTTCGCTACAGAAAGAAAAAAATTCCATACAATGTCTAAAAATCCAGTTGGTTATGAATAATCGACAAATAGTAGAAATCGTGTACAGTGTTGCATAATATGTCACATGCATCACATCTAACCATCAAAGGAGTTTCTGATTCCTTGCTTTAATCGATATCCGATATTTATGGCGCGAAATGCATTGTGCATATTTTGTCGATTTCTGAAAAGATTGATGTCTCAAACACCCGATCGATAAACTTAGACTGTGAGAATAAACGAATTGCAAGATATAAAAAGCAAAACAAAAACGGGAACCTGGTACTTGCACAACCTTTTACTTCACGCCATTATATATATATATATATATATATTATCAAACCCTCCGCTCGGGCAGGATATGACACAAGGTCAATTTTTAAGCGGAGTTTAACAGGTTTGAATTCAGAGTTTTCCTTCTAGACTAGTTGCCTCCCCAAGGCTTAAAAACCTAGTCTGACCTATTATTTACCCATAGCTAGAGGGAGAATAATTGGATTCATACATTTTCCCAAGGATATTAGTGCTATATATATATATATATATATATATATATATATTGTATTATTTGGTCCAGTTAAACCAGAGTTGGGAATAATTCCTTCAGACAAGAAAATCATCCAATAAAGCTGAACATTTAAATTTTCCTTGTAGAGACCTCAATGTAATTAATATTACAGAAAAATATAACAGGACTTCTTCAGATCTTCTGGATAAATAAAATCAGAATAGACACGGGGGGAAGTCCTGTTATATTTTTCTTCGTGTTTTTGGTTTACATCAGAAACACAAAACAGGATGGAAATAAATTTATAATCCTAAAATAACCGGTCTTTGTTTATTTCTTAAAGAAAGTATATATATATATATATAGTCATCCACAGACAGATCTTTTTCGTTCTATCCCGTAGCTGATTTGGAAACCCGGTTGACTTAAATGCCAAGCCAAAGCTTCTAACCATTCAGCCACGAGGAGATATTAGCTGCGAAGTAAATTTTAAACGGTTATGAATCACAATTACTATTGTTTACATACATCCGTTCAACGGTTATATATATATATATATATATATATATATATATATATATATATATACAGAGTGTTTCAATAAATTTGGACAACTCTTTCTTATCCAGATGAAAAGCTCGCTAAAACTAACCTTAAGCAGAAAGATTTAGACCTTATTTTTCCAATGCCAGTATCATTTTACTGTGGTATTCCAGATTTATTTTTTGCTATAGTCTAAACTATCATTTATGCAACTTTAGCGCTATTTGTCCACACACCAACAAGCACATCATTTGTATATAGTAGAATGTGACAAAAAGACATTTTATGCTGACTCTATCTGTTTCGAATTCAGAGTTTTCCTTCTATTAGACTGGTTTCCGTATCAAGGTTACACAGACAGCCTATCCTACTATTTACCTATAGCTGGAGGTAGAATCTATGTTAAGTGCAAACAGCCTTGTCTAGTATTTGAACTTGGGTCTCCGGGTCCATTTCATAAGAGAATGGCCATTTTACCACAAGTAATTATGAATATAAATAATTATTTATCGATGATGACCTGTGTAAATAAGCGGAAGAAGAGCGGAAACAAGTGGGCATTATGAAAGAATATATACAGTTGCCACCAGCCGTTAAGTTGGTCGGAGACCGGAATGCCAGAGTAGCTACAAGTACCAGGGCAGACTAGAAGTTGACGAGCAGCTTCTTATAGGAATAGTATTAGAACGTTGAAGACTGGAGATCGCACTAGATCACCTTTACCGTAATAACGGAAGCCAATACTATCGTTGGACTATATCTTTATTCTGTATTCACTAATCCTATGTTTTTGTCTACTAACACTCTCTCTCTTGTGTATACTTTTTCCTGAGAATATATCTGTATTCCCTCTCATATCGTGGTTTGTTCTTTATTTAATATTACAAGCGTTCACTAACCAGAACGCAACACATATATATATAGTGGGCGAAATGGGGAAGAAACTCTTCACCACTCTTCTACCCCCTCCCACCAATCTTTTCTGTGTCTATTCTGAATTATTTTATCCATTGGATCTGAAGAAGTCCTGTTATTTTTGGTGTTATTGATTTATATCAATACCTATAACAGGATGGAAATAAATTCATAATCCTAATGTTCTTGTTTTTCTTATATATATATTTATATATATATATATATATATATTACTCTATGTATATATATGTGTGTGTGTGTGTGTTTAACCTAAGATTACGACGCAGATATTTTATTGATAACGTTTAAGATAAGCAGGATTTCATCTGTTTGCACAGGATTAAATGATTTCAATCCATCGTATTTTTGGCACTATCTCGTCCCTCTTAAGAACGACAGAACATCTATTTTGTCGTTCTTAAAGTGGTCGCCCAAACTATTCACCTTGAAAAATCGCTTTCTGGTGAGATCGAAAGGTCTACATTCCATCATAACGTGTTTAACGGTGCAAGGTTGTTGTTCCTGTTTCAGTATGAAAGAGTGAATAAGCCTCGTGTGATCAATGCGCAATCAGGATATTATGACTATTAGCTTTCAGAATGCTTCTCAAAATAAAATATGCATAAAAAAGTCTTCAAGATTTTGAAGCGATACTTCGCCGAAATTTACCCGATTGGCTGGGGCAGGAGAATACACTGACTGCTTCTTGGCAGAAGGGTCAGACCCCACCAACGAGTGTCCTGAAAATGACACTAAATAATCTGATGACAAGGTTCCATTAATACTGGAGCTTTGGGGAATGCAGAGTACCCCTTCATTGTCATCGTTCCTTAGTCTGCTCTGGCTCGGAGTAGTAGCACCTGCTAAGGACCTATCTCTGGGTCAAATAAAACTAATGTGTGTACTTATGCTAAACTGAATTGTTTAAAATAGAACTGCTGTTGACATTAAACCTGTATACTAAATCTAAAGTGAGTTGTTTGAAATAGAATTATTTTTTATATTAAAACTGTGTAGTTATGCTAAAAGTAATTGTTTGAAATGGAACTATTTTTGTATGCTAAACTGAATTGTTTGAAATAGGGCTGTTTGGACATTTAAACTGTGTACTTATGCAAAAGTAAAGTCCTTGAAATAGAACTGTTTTAACATTTAAACTGCATACTAATTCTAAACCGATTTATTTGCTGTGGAACTGTTTTTGTATGCTAAACTGTGTTGTTTGCAATAGGACTCATTATATGTATAAAAATGGATGTGGCATTAAATAACCTACAGTGGTTTATGTGCCTTAAAACCAAACCAATTTTAGTGAAAGTAAATATCTTAGAGTAAACAAAGTCTTTTTTAGGAACCAGAAATCTAAAATACAAACACAGGATCAAAGTCCTACAGTCTATGAGCATTCAGCGTTACAAGATCGTTATCTGCTTTCTCAATACCAGCATGAATGGTCTAAGCGTTCACACATGACGTCAACAGTACGTCATGAACCCGCCCACAGATATCATTTTTTCAGCATAGGATAAATCCAAAGGAAAAATGGACATAAATCCGACGGTATATATTATATATTTATTTATAAAGGTAGATGTGCCAACGTCCTGGTTCTTTTATAAAAACTATCGTTAAAAAAATTCCCAGCGTTTTGATACAATAATTAACATTCGTTTCAAAATATAAAAGACGTAAATAGTGTTCGAATTATTTCAATTCATTTTTTAAAAATTTCAGTTAACTATTGTTTTTTTAAAAAGAGGTTAATGCTATAAATTTTAAATATATAAAACGTTTATCAGAAAGGAAAAATGTTAAAATCTCAAAAGTAACGTATATGATTAATACTTGGACATTTTTATACTTACAGTGAATCTTACCAAGAACTTTGTTCTTTGCATACATGAAAACGTTGTTTAAATTTTCATATTAAATAAGATAACGCATTTTTCTAGTTATTAGCTATAAAATATAGTTTCAATCAATGATCTTACAACTATTTAGAACCTGGATTATCGGGCAAGGCGAGATAGACCTCAAGCGTGTATTCAAATTCCGTTTTCCTAACCATAGAGATAAACCTGGCAAGTTGCTCGGCTTCTCACCATCTGGTGAGGTTCATTATTTTCAGGATCTCGAGAAAAGCATTCAGAACTGCCGAATGGAGCATCTTCTTAGTTTATAATTGTAAAACCTTTGACTTAAACTTGTATATATATATATATATATATATATATATATATATTGTCATCCACAGACAGACTGTTTCGTTCTATCAGAACTCTTCAGTGTGGTTAAACCAGCAGGACGCTCGAAGCCGGGATCGAAACCCGTCAAACTTTACGATAGACTAAGGTTTCAGACCACACGGCTACAAGCGGACCACGTTGGCTAAGGGAATTTTAAGGTATTTATTTTAGCAACAGCAGCAGCAGCCTTTGTTTACATTTTTTAATACCCTATCGGCTACCAGAGTGCTCAATTCTTTCGAAGAGCTTTGCATTACGCTAGCGGCGGCCGGCAATTCCTTCGCCAGAGTGCTCAACCCCCATGGGGGAGCTTATATATATATAAGGTGCAACGAGTAAATGGTCACTCATTTTGATCATGCGCTTTATTTGTTTCCGGTTTTCTCTTCTCTGAAACCAACTAGAATTAGTGAGGCAGTGTTTGTGAGGAAGTTAGAGTCATAACTAAATTTATTCCACCGAAAGCTCAATACGAAGATTTCACAGTGTTTGGATATCAATCTACGGGCAAATTCATATTTTCATTGATGAAAACGAAAAACCAAGTTCACATCACCGTGTTTTGTGTGGCCACTAGCGATGGTAACATTTACCCAACCCCTCCACTCGGGCAGGATATGACACAAGATCATTTTTTTAAGCGGAGTTTAACAGGTTTTAATTCAGAGTTTTCCTTCTCCTAGACTAGTTGCCTAACCAAGGCTGAAGAACCTAGTCTGTCCTACTATTTTACCCATAGCTGGAGGGAGAACAATTGGATTCATACCTTTCCCAAGGGTATTAGTGCTATGTGAAATGCAATCAGTCTCGTCCAGGATTTGAACTCGAGTCGCCGTGTTCATTTCCTACGACGATAACGACTGCACCACGGGCACCTAGCGATGGTAACATTTATTTCCATTCATAGCCTCAGACTCAACAATTGCTCTGTCAGCTGGGTCTGTAGAATACACCGACTGCACCTCTGCAGAGGGGTAAGACCCCCCCCACACACACACACACCAATGAGAGTCCTCGATATGACACTAGACAATCTGATGGTAAGGTCCCAGTTATGCTGGAGCTTAGGGGAATGCGGAGTACCCCTTCATTGCCATAGGTCCCCGGTCAACGCTGGCCCGGAATGGTAGCATCTGATAGGGCTCTATCTATGAGTTAAATAGAACTAAGTGCATACTTATGCTAAACTGAACTGTTTGACTAAACTAAATAGCTTAAAATAGAAATGTTTTTGACAATTAAACTGTGCTTATATTTAAACTGCGTGCTTATGCCAAACTGAATTGTTTGAAATAAAACTGCTTTTAATATTGAAACTTTACTTACACTAAACTGAATTGTTTAATATAGAACTGTTTTGACATTTAACTGTGTGTAAACAAAATACGTACTTATACTAAAAAGAATTGGCTGAATTAGAATTGTTGAGTAGCTTGAAATTGAATTGCTTGAAATAGAAATGTTTTTGACAATTAAACTGTGTACTCATGCTAAACTGAATTGTATGAAATAGAACTAATTTAATGTAAAAAAAATGGATTTGGCGTTAAATAACCTACAAAGGTTGATATGCCATAAAACCCAACCAACCAACCAACCAACCAACCAATCAGACTCAACACAGAAGCTTTTATCAAGAGCCTGGAGGAGATAGTCATTACCTGGAGAGCGTGGCTGCTGCAAGACAGCACATCTGACAACAGAACTGATATTTGACCGCCTAGCTTCCCAGAGTGCAATTGCCTTGATCGGATGAACGTGAAACTTACAAAAAAACGTTCTACACCCAAAATAAACTGAATGTAAGGATGGCAGCAGGATGTATCAATTTAAACATGTAGACTATTGGTAATACTTTCAAGAACTTCCAAACTCATCATGAGACCGTGATCTAAGTCAAAGCCGATTTTCTTAAATAGATTTAATCAGCGGGTATGTATCCGACTTCCCACCGAACGTGAATGTAACACAAGGCCACTTTTCTGGTGAGGACCATGCACAAATCGAGACCCAAACGTGGCAGGTTAAAAAAACAATCACTTTACCCTGTCGGCATTTTCCTTATGGGGTGCCTCAAACGCCGAGTATTCAACTCAACCCTGCAAAGCAGGTATTGCCTGGCGGGGACGGCCCCCTGAAACCAAATATTCAACCGAGTTTCAGTCACCCGGGACGAATGCCAGGTGGCTTGCCCTGAAATAAGGAAATTGTGTCTAAGTCTTTCAAGATATTTTCATTTAATATTGGTAAATATATCTGATAATGGGAAATGTCAGTATTATTTTCATTTTTGATTAATTTAGACGACAATTGATGCATCACGCACAGTATATTTGGCTCTGAACATTTCATTTGCAAATATTTCAAATATTGAAAATCGATTAGCAGTTGAACGAAATAAAATCGATCTGTAAGCCTTGTCTGATCAGTTATCAATTATTGGAATTACGAAGTATTGACAGTAATCTTACAAGTTTAGTAAATATTGTCTAATATCAATTCATCTGATTAAACAAGCTAGAATTACTGTCAACTGACGCTAACATTTTCAGCCTTTAATTTTGTTGTGTGCTGTTGATACTCTGGTTGATGGAAGCAACGAGGTAGGCTTTCTTCAACTGAAAATAAACAACCTCGTTTTTAAAAATTTCCCATCATCTCTTGGATGCAACTGATATATTATAATCAGTTATTATTATAGTTCGTTCTCTCTCTCTCTCTCTCTCTCTCTCTCTCTCTCTCTCTCTCTCTCTCTCTCAGTCTTTCTCTGTCGCTATCGGACCCAATCTTTTATCACTCCAGGTAGGTCGTCTCGACTGCACCCAGTGTCAGCACAGAGATGATGTGTCTATCCATAATAGAACATAGAGTAGGATCCTCTTACTACTACATCAGTGGCCAGCAGGCTCTGTTTTTCTTACTCAGTTGGTTTGTGAGATAGGAAATAAGTGAACACACACGCGGGCACACAAACACACATACACTCACTCATGTATATTTTTCTGTGTGTGTGTGTGTGTGTGTGTGTGTGTTTGTTTATTCTATTTCATTTTCTTTGCCTCAAGCCAAAATTAACGATAACAATAAATAAAAATCAATAAGATTTATTTCCACTCGCACATTCATACTATTTTCCTAAAAGATCCAAGGCCAAAGATAGAATTATGAATTTGACGCGTACATAAATTTTATATATGGAAGAACTCATGGCGTAACAGTTATTGTGTAAGGATATGGATTCACCAACCCAAGTTCAAATGCTGAACGAGGCAGTTTGCATTTTAAATAGTGGTAATACACACGAGAAAATTATGAATCCAACTATTTTTATTCCAGTTATGGGTAAATAGAAAACTGGTGTCTATAAACTTGGGTTGGTAACATATCTAGGAGAAGAACATCTCTGAATTTTGAATCTTTGTAGACCTAAAAAAGGATGGGTTCAGACTGGCTATTCTTCCTCACTCACGAGTGGCGTAACTATGAATAAACCAGGTCATGGGAGCTCTGAGGAATATTTATGAAAGTTTATATTACAATATTAGTCACATGTCCGCATAATACTCGGTGATAACATTATTCAGAAGAAGTCATTAGCTAGTCTCATTTGAGCATCCGTTTCTTTCTTTAACCATCTATGTTTTATAAAGACGAATTGATTTCGCATAAGTACACTCACATATAGCTCCGACTGGAGCTGTAGAATACACAGATGGCATTTCTGCAGAGAGGGTAAATACCACCAACGTGTGCCCTGGATATGACACGAGACAATCTGATGGCAAGGCTTCAGTCACTGAGCTTTTAGAGATGTAGAGTTCCTATTCATTGCCATTATTTCCAAGTCCATACTGTCTCGGTCTGGTAGCACCTGACAGGGTCCAATCTATAGGACAAATAAAACTGTTGTGCTTTTAAAGTGAGTGCAAATAAACTGATTTTTTTAGAAATAGAATTGTTTGATCATTTATATTTGTTACGACAAATTACTGATTTTTGATTGAATTGTTAATGATACATATCAATACTTGAAACCATTTAACTATGTGCAAGAAACCCTCACTCTCGCTTAAGAATATTATCAACAAAATGTGTTTGCGAATTATATATATATATATATATATATATATATATATATATATATCTGTGTGTGTGTGTTTTAAAGAGGATTTGGTTTTCAATAACCAACAATAGTCGATATGTCATAAAAAATAATCCAACCAAATCATATATATTAAATATACATGTATAAATAGGATTTGGCATAAAATGACCAGCAATGGTTGATATGCCATAAAAACCAACAAAACATAACCCTCTATATTTAATATATTTGTATAAAGAAGATTTGAACTCATAAGGGACATACTCCTCTGGACCCCTTCACATGGATGATCAAAGGCAGGATGACCAGCTAGAAACTACGTACAACACCTCGGTGCCGATATGCTCCTTAGAATTTTCACTTCTTCCTTTTTAGGAATGTCTAAGACAACACTAAATATTTCGTAGAGTCAAAAGTTTTTGCAATATTTTGGAAGTACATAAGGCAGATTTTGGTGGCTAAGGAGGCTTATTGCTGAGCTAGTAAAGGTGACAAAAAACAATGGACCGTGAAATGCCAAGCTTGCCTGATACTCCCCGAGTGTCACTGCCGAATTTGACTATGTCTTGGAACGCGGTTTCTGAATCCACGATTTTAGGCCTATCTAATTATGCCTGATTATTGAGTTTCTTGCAACCTGAGCGAGCTTTCTTCAACCATCCGCTCTCTAAACTGGGATCAACTGATCATTCAACATTAGCACAACAAATATTTCTGGTTACCTCCGCAGATTTAAGGCCTAAGTTGAACATGTAAGGCTCAAATTTCGAATTAGACTTCGGGCCTCATTTATTTATACGTACAAGTGAAACAGTGAAACAATGCACAACGTGTCAACGCACCAACTACCATGATACTACCAACTACAGTGACTGTTTTTCTACATCTTCAACTGCTTCAGTCACATTTTATATGCGCTACAAACTATTATCAAATAAAATAAAACTTTTGACTGGTTCTTGGGAATTGTCTAGTGTAATAACATCAAATCTTTTTTCACTGTGCATGCAAATAACAAATTCAGAATGCATTCAAATTAATGACAAATATTATTGGACTTAGACATTTGTTGTATCAATTACTTATGAGAGCTGTATCTGAAAGCCAACATTCTGATCTTCGAGTAACTATCTCAGTTTGTAAGAGACTAATTTCTGAGCTTTGTTAAGAGAAGCAAGTCATAAATTATGCTAGTTGCCATATGCAAATTATTTTCTTGATTCTTTGTTGATCATTTCGTTTGGCCATTGATGTAAGGATTAAGTTTTCCTCTCAGTTTGATCTTTGCTTCGATAAAAGGAGACCTTTTCTATTTGATTAATTAACTTTTAATAATTTATTCTGGCTATTGGTCTACATTTGATTCTTGCAATCAGAATACATGTTTGAAATAAGTTCAAAAAGTATCGAGACTGACATTGTATTTATCAAGACAAATGAAAAATGGGAGAAACGTAAATAAGAGGTAGGTTAAAAATATCTTAACTGAAGTTATATTTACTAAGAAAGAAAGAAACAATAAAAGAAACTTCCTTGAAAATAAGGATTACGTTTAAAATGTACCGAGACTAACGATGTATTTACTCAGAGAAAAATGAATAATGAAAGAAATTTTTTAAAATTTGAATTCGTGTTTCATTCTAAAGATTTTAAAACTGAAAAAATTAACAATAAATGAAATGCTAATTTTTTTTTTTTCTAAAATGCGATGTGTGTTCAAATAGTTGTGAGACAAAAGCTGTATTTACAAAAACAAAAATAAAGAATGAATGAAACATTAATTTTCTTCAAAGTTCTAGGGGTGTTAAAAAGTATCGAATCTGGAGCTGTATTTACCAAGACAGAAATAAATATTGAAGGAAACATTAATTCACTTCAAAAGAGGGAAATGAACAATTGATGAAAACTTCTTTAAATTACAAAGTGAATTCAAACTTTTCTTGATTGGAATTATATTTACCATGACAGAAAGGAACAATCAATGAAACATTTACCAAAATAGGAAGTGTATTCTAGAAGTTTCGAGACTAAAGCCGAATTTACTAAGATTGAAAAGGACAATGAATGAAACGTTAATTTTCTTAAAAATAGTTGTCTTTTATTCACTTTATTCCTGAAAGCTTCCGATTGGTCGGAGCACCTATGAAACTTCTTTTTCGATATGCTTTGATGTTATGTTGTCGTTTTTGCTTTAATGTCTTCCATGTCCTCGAATCTTATTGTTGAATGAACTAATCGCTATCCGTCACTTCTTGTCTTCAGCGGTATAATCCTCAGAAAGAGGTGTAATCTAGAAATCCAGCTTCTTTTATTAGGGTTTACAGAACCTGAACCACTACTTTTTCCTTTCAGTTATCCATCCCTCGCAGCTTCTTAGATGGCTTAATTGTTGCTTTTATTTCAGGGTGCTTGATGAAACATATCTTTGTTAATTTTGTTTGATTTTGTTTTTGTTTAATGACATGTCAGACTTGATTGAAGAACAGTTGTTATACTTTATTAAACCCATAGTTGGAGATTTTTATCATTAAGTGTTTTCGGACTATTGACATCATCTTTATTGTTATTTCCTCAACGTTTCTACCGATATATCCTTCAGGCTTATTCTGGTGTTTGTTGAATTTGGGAACCTTCACGGAACTTCGAACGACATCCTTTATTGAATCCACGGGAGTCACCTGTTCTGATTCCGTTTGCCATAACCGGGAACAAGTGTTAAGTATCCCTGTATTGATACCTGCAGTTAGGATTGAACCTGCTGGACACAAGTGTAACAGTTATAGGTGTTGGCCCTCTAAGCTTCTAAGGAGACAATCATCTGGAGATTGTAGGTTTTATTCTGACTGAAGACGAGTAACAATACAGGAATACTTAACACTTGTACCAGGTTATGGCTAACTGAATTAGAATAGGCGACCCCCATTGATTCAATAAAGGACGTAGTTCGAAGCTCCGTGAAGGTTCCTGATTTCGACAAACACGAGAAGAAGGCTGGAAATATAGGCCGAAACGTTGTGGAAATAACAATGAAGATAGAGATAATTGTCCAAAAACCCTTAATGATAAAAATCAACAAGCTTCGTCTCAGAAATTTAGACAACCCCTAGTTGGAGATGTATAGATGTTCTTGCCTTTCCCAAGAGTATTCATCTGAAAGTGAATGTAATAGTTCGACTCGGGTTCGAACTCGTTATTTCGAAGCCACAGTGTTGCCATCCCGCTGCGGGAACTATTGTTGCTCCAAGCTAACGGGATGAAATGTTGAACTTTTTCCATACTTTTTTCTTCTTGCTACATTTTTAACGGATTATCTATTCCGTGCCAGCTACCATTTGTGGCATATTGACCTTTGCTAGAGCTGTCAATCAGGGACCTCTGAGACTGCTTGCGTGGGTTGACAAGCGGAAACAGATCACATGAAAATATACACAGATGCCCACGGGCAATAACTGTCAATCTCGGATTCTCGGTCAGCCCGTTGGAGCCACAACCAAGTCAGGACAGAAGCCACCCTCAGCGCCACGCGGATTCGGGTTGAAGACCTATCGTCAAAGAAGCAAAGACGTAAGGCCGTGAATATGGAATCACAACGTGGGTTCAGAAATGATCAATAGAGCAATCCTCAGCAAGTCTGTTTCCGCGTCCTTCGCTTCAGTTTCTCCTTCACACTTATAGCCAGCGTTGACCCTTACAAGAAATAAAGATGAGAGGCTTTTATTTTTATTAGCAAATATTGTGGTCATTCATTTCTTCATTATGTTCTATAAAACATTCGCTTGCAATGTTACAATAGTCAATCTTGTTTATGGAATTTACCATAATTTCAAATAAAGAAAAATATTTGATAATAGACCCTTAATATTCATCTCCTTTTTGAAATAATGACTAACTTGAGTGTGCTCCCATATACAACCCATCTCTATATTAATATCTTTGCTGAACATTGGTTGGTTGGTCGTTTCGTTTTAAGGCGTATCAACACTTTTGGGGCCAGTTAACGCTGAATTAAGTCATTTTCATAAAATTTCCTAACAATTCAGTTTAGTATAAGAATAGTTTATTGTTTACAAAGAGTTAAATATCAAAACAGTTCGATTTCAAACAATTCAATTTAGTATAAGCACAAAGTTTAGTTCAATTTCACCCATTGATAGGACCCAATCAGTTACAACCACTCCTGGCCAGAGTGGACCTGAGAGTGATAGCAATAAAAATGGAGTCTGCATTTACCAAAACTCCAACATTACTGAAGCCTTACCATCAGATTGTTTTGTATCATATCCAGGGCACTCGTTGGTGGGGTCCGCAGAGATGTGGTCGGTGTATTCTGCAGCCCAAGCCGACTAGAACATTTTCATTAGAGACTGATATCAGCGGAATTTCACCTCGTTATAAACCCACTTCCTTGTTGAATAATAGCTTGCAAGTAGACAAATATGAAATTATATAGTTAATTCTGGAGTAAGGGGTATCTTCCAAGCTGTACCCGTATAGGAACTACCATATGGATCCACCACATCGACTTTAACGAGTCGCGTTGGGAATAAACAAGATAGGATCTTCACAAGAATGCCGCGTGTTGTTTTGAACAAACCCTGGAAGCACTACCCAACAAAGCAGCACCCAACAAAGCAGCAACAGTACGGCCACCGACCACCCCCCATCACACAAACCATTCCAGTAAGATAAGCTAGATATGCAATGCACACTTGGGGGTTTCAGGACGATCTTATAAGCAATGATTTCTTATGGATTCATACATTGGAACAGAACAGTTTTGAGCGACCAGCAAATGCGGACACAGTATGCTGTCAGGAAAACGATGCACGATAGGGATTGATGACTAGAGAGAGTCAAAGGAATCTATTCTGTCTACAAGCATTTGCGTTGGTTGATCGGTTTTTATGGCATGTCAACTCTAGTAGGTTATATAATGCTAATTCCTGTTTATGCGTATGTATCAAATATATATAATTTGTAAACATATTTTGTAGAAAATATTTCTAAAAGGGCCTGAGCTCATTTTTTCAACAGTTAAATGGTTTCAAAAATTTCTATGTAAAAGCAACCGGTTAACACCAGCCATTTTTATGCATAGATAGATAGATATTTGTTGTAGGTCCAAAGAAAGAATCAAAATTCTTTTTGAAATAGGTAGGTCCCCGAGGGGATTTGTATTTTTTGGAATTTATTATGTTCTTACATACGTGTATGTTTCCAGCTTGGTGCTTTCGTCAGAGAACATATGAGGCACGAAGCCTTGTTAATTGGGCATTAAATGAGACTTAAACTCACTCTTGTTCGCAGTTTGAATGTTTTTTGAAAAAATACACTTGCACACACAGAGAAGAAAAATAATTGTTAGTGAAATCCAAATGCACTCCAACGCACACAAACACACCACGACAAAAACATGTAAAATATCAAAGCAGACTGAAGTAAACACACTCTAAGAAAAAAACAGAATAACCTCTATATTAAACCCACAACTAAAAGGAAAAACATAGAAACTGCGAACAAGCGTGAGTTCAAGTCTCCTTGAGCACCCCATTAACAAGGCCGCTTGGAACATATTTTTTCTGACGAAAACAACAATCTGGAAACATACACAAAATAAATTAATAAAAAAATATAAATCTCTTCGTGGACCTCCCTATATATATATATATATATATATATATATATATATTTGATTTATATGTGAATAGTTTGTAGGTAATTCCATTTTGAAATGCGTGAAAAGTAATTTTTTTCAACATTAGTACTACGCTTCTTGTCAAACTTAAAATTTTATTCAATATTAATCCTTTGTTTGCACACAGGGAAGTGGTTACAAGTATTGCTATTTAACACTAATTATTCTATTTGACAGGATTCATTCATTCATTTGCAAACAGTCAAATAGTTCCAAGTGTTGTTACGTAACACCAATAATGCTTTTGGGGTTTTATATCATATCAACATTTGTAGACTATTTAATACCAAATCTATTTTCATACAAATAAACACTTCTATTTTAAACTATTCAATTCAGCATAAGAATGCAGTTTAGTTGTCAAAAACGTTTCTTTTTGAAGCAATTTAGTTTACTTAAACAATTCAAATTCAAAAAATTCAGTTTGGTATAAGTATAGTTTTTGCTTACGCACATTTAAATGTCAAAACCGATCTATTTCAAACAATTCAGTTTAGCGTAAGTACAGTTTCACTGTCAAAAATAGTTCTATTTCAAATAATTCATTTTAGCAACAAAAACAGTTCCATTTCCAACAATTCCTTTTAGCATAAGTACGCAGTTTAAATGTCAAAACAGTCCTACTTCAAGCAATTCAGTTTAGCATGAATACACTGTTTAGTTCTATTTGACCCATAGATAGGATACTATCAGATGCTACCACTTCTAGCCAGAGTGGCCCTAAGAGCGACAGCAATGAAAGGGTACTCTGCATTCCCCCAAACTCCAGCATTACTGGAACCTTACCCTCAAGTCGTTTAGTATCATATCTAGGACTCTCATTGGTGGAGTTTAACCCCTCTGCAGAGAAAAAGTTGACTAGGCGTAATACCAATTTTAGCGCACAAATAAAGAGATCCAATTATCGTCATTCTATACGAATAATTCTTTTCAACATTACTCATTCGTTTACACCCAGTTTAATGATTCAAAATATTGCTTTGAAACTCTTACAATTCAAATAAACACTTGTAATTTGTTAACACACAGTTAAGAGATGAAACAGTTCTATTTCTAACAATTCAAATTAACATCAGTCATTTTTACATACAGTTAATTGTTTCAAGTATTGCTATGTATCACTAACAATTCAATTAAACATCAGTCATTTCTTTACTCACAGTTAAATTGATCGAACAGCTCTAATTCTAACAATTCAGTTCAGCATAAGTCAACAAAGTTAAATGTTTCCAAGTATTGTTATGCATCTCTAACAATTCAATTAAATACCCTTCATCTATTGACTCACAGTTCTATTTCTAACAATTCGATTTAAAGTAAGTGATTATTTTTGATACAGTTCAAATGTTAAACTGTTGTATTTGGCCCACTGATAAGACCCTATCAGGTGATACCATTCTGGCTCAAAGTGGAACTGAGAGTAATGGTAATAAAGAGGGTACTATACATTCCATAAAGCTGTAGGATTCGAGCGTTGCCTTCAGATTTGTCTAATATCATATATAGGACACATGTAATTGGTTATTGGGTCTTACCCCTCAACAGAGATGTAGACTACATCCCTAGCAGCCTGGGCTGTTCTTTGTTATTCTTAATAATAATCAAATATCCAATATTCAATTTAATCTCTTATTTGGCTGATCGGGTTTGGTGACCTCGGCAAGTATTGTTTACTCCTTTTTTCATTCAGGGAGTTAAATAGATTATCTCATTAAATGAAGTCTATCTCATTAAACCTAGCCTAACAGACGAAGCTTTGAACTTTATCAACTCATATCTCTTCCTTTCATAAATCGTTCCGAAGGACTCGTAGATATATGAAAATATAATTTATATTTTTATTCTTTCACGGCAACGTTTGTGTGAAGTAGAAATACAATCAGAGTTCGTTCGTACATATATTTCTTCTGTAGCGCCTAGAGAACAGACACGGGGGAGCTGACCGGTTTCCTTGAGTGGCTAGCGGATATCCCCTTTCGTTTGAGATACCAGCGGATCTCTCCTCTTCGCTTAAGTGACCAGCGGATCTCTGCCTTCAGTTCAAAAGTTTTGACCTTATATTGTCTTTTCAAGTCCCATGTGGAAATATGACCATCTTCTTCGCCTCAGGTATTTTATGTTTATGGCTGGTTATCGGAATTTAAATACTTCCTTGTTTTTCCGGTAATTTGTTGATCTTTATATCCGAACGGAAATATCGATCATTCTATCAACAGACAATAAATTACATTCTCACCATCATCCTTTATTCCTCTTTCCTGTGAAACCATTTTGTTGATGTTATCTCGCGACTGCATTAAATCTGCTAAGTTCATCCCTGGCACTCTGTCGTCAGCAAATGTACTATATTACATTCCTGCCGCTAGTATTATCCACAACCAGGTAACGTTCGCTTACAGTGTTACGAATTTTTTCTCTAATGTTTTTACCTAAACAATACTGGGTACCTATGCTAGTACATAGGAGGTGCCTGTGGTGTAGTCGTTATCGTCGTAGGAAATGGACACGGCTACACGAGTTCAAATCCTGGACGAGACTCATTGCATTTCACATAGCACTAATACCCTTGGGAAAGGTATGAATCCAATTATTCTCCCTCCAGCTATGGGTAAATAGTAGGACAGACTAGGTTCTTCAGCCTTGGTTAGGCAACTAGTCTAGGAGAAGGACAACTCTGAATTCAATCCTGTTAAACGCCGTTTAAAAATTGACCTTGTGTCATATCCTGCCCGAGCGGAGGGGTTGGTAAATAGTACCTATGCTAGTACATAAAAGAACTGTTTGTTATTTTACTACTAGTGTCTATTACCTTCGTAAATGTTTCGCAAAAACGTTTGGTCGATAATCAGTTTTGAAAAAACAACTGTACGAGAAAAAATATTTTATTGATTCTGTATCGATAAATTTTGAAACGGTAATATTGGAAAACTTAATCATGGTCAACAAGGAAGCTTTGTGTTATTCGGAAAAGCGTAAAGAAAAAAATCAAAACTAAAATATCTTTCTTGAAATCTTTATGAACTAACTATAAAAATAATTCTTTTTTTCCAATACTAAAAAAAAGATTACCAATTGACCCAAACAATCAATTTTCAAAATTTTGTTTCAAAGCTTCTAATTTAGGGAAGTAAATTAATTGACATAAAAATATAAGACCTGTCTTTGATAACTGAAATTTGAAAAAAAAAAGATAGAATAACACTGTAAAATTGTCTAAATAACTAGCAGGGATACACAATATTTCCCGGTGAAAAAATAACTTCAAATGTGACTTCATTTGACTTGGTGAGATATCCTATCTCGCAGAAAGTAACCTTCGAACTCAAACCAAGCTTGCCTAGTCGGCTGGGGCTATAAAGAGGTAAGACCCCCACCTAACGAGTATCCTGGATATGACACTAAACAATCTAATAGTGAGGTTCCAGCAGTGCTGGAGTTTAGGGGAATGCTGAGTACCCCTTTATTGCCATCGCTCCCAGGTCCACTCTGGCCCTGAGTGGTAGCACCTGATAGGGCCCTATCTATGGGTTAAATAGAACTACAAGCATACTTATGCTAAACTGAATTGTTTGAGTAAATTGAATAGCTTGAAATAGAAATGCTTTTGACAATTAAACCGTACTTACATTTAAACTGCGTGCTTATATTTAACTGAATTATTTGAAATAGAACTGTTTTTCGACATTAAACCTGTATTTACACTTAACTGAATTGTTACATATAACTGCTTGAATAGTTTGAAATAGAAATATTTTTAACAATTAAACTGTGTACTGATGCTAAACTGAATTGTTTTCAATAGAACAGATTATTTACATAAAAATGGATTTGGCGTTAAATAACCTACAACGGTTGTTATGCCATAAAACCCATCAAACCAACTAACAACAAATCAAACCAAGCGTTTAAAAAAGTAACCTTGTATCACATTCAACTCATGACAGAAGTGTTTGGCTGATACACTCATTGGATTTCATTTTTATGTCAAAAGAAAGAATATGTTCAGGGGGGAAGATACTTTAATACTTAGATGAATTTGGTTTCATTTAGTTGGGTCTCTTTGTTTAATGGTTCATCGACTTTCATGGGTTATTTAATGCCAAAGCTTTTCTTGAAGAAGAACAGTGAGAGTACTATTCATCTCATAGCTGATAGATAAGACGGTACATACTTTTCCCCATGCGAGTAAGACGAAATTTAAGCAATGAAGAGCTGTTAAGTCTTTAGGAGGGTGAACATTTAGCGATAGCAGGTACAATGACGAAACTAAGACCAATGTGTCGGATACGCTATGTTTAGTAAATAAGAAAACGAAAGGAAGGAAAAAGTTAAGCAGTGATGAAACTGTTCTATATTTAGAGGTAGTTAAGGTACTATTTACCAACCCCTCCGCTCGGGTAGGATATGACACAAGGTCAATTTTTAAGCGGAGTTTAATAGGTTTTGAATTCAGAGTTTTCCTTCTCCTAGACTAGTTGCCTCCCCAAGGCTGAAGAACCTAGTCCGTCCTACTATTTACTCATAGCTGGAGGGAGAATAAGGGGGTTCATACCTTTCCCAAGGGTATTTGCCCGAAAGTGAACGTAATAGCGCGACTGGAGTACGAACTCGCGTACTACAATTCCGCAGCTCATCGCTTTAACCATTACACCACGAGGTAGTTAAGGTAGTAAACGAAGAAGAGACCTTTGTGCAGACTTAACAAAGCTTAGTAAACAAGAAAGTGAAAGAAAAAAGTTAAGCAATGAAGGGCATCTTTAGTACTTAGAAAGGTGACCAGTTAGTGTCAGTAGGCACTCTGTGTGTGTGTGTGTGTGTGCATATATATATATATATATAATTACGGACACAATATTGACTCCTTCAAGTTTCCTGTGGTGTACACAACAAAATAATACACTGCTAGTATTTATAATCTTATAGTATTCAGAGTTGCATATTTGTCCTGATGAAGAAGTATCGAGCTGTTTTTCATGTAAACATTTATCACACACTCACACACACACACACACACATATATATGCGCGGTGCTTCAATAAGTTTCCAGACTTTTTGTGCAGACATTTAAAATTGTCGTAAATTCAGTAGGTTATTGGTATACACCTCATGAGATAACTGACCAATTTTTTCGATTTCAGGTTCAAATGAACAGCTACAACAGGAATTGGAATACACCCTACTAAAGCCTGATTGTCACACATGGTGAATTTCAAAAATGCAATCTAGACGGGAGGACACTTTAGAAGAACGATAATTCTGTTTTAAACTTGGAAAAAATGCTGCCACAGAAACGTATGAAATGCTTCAGACGGCTTTTCGACCATCATGGATGAATCAAGCATCAGTTTTTGAGTGGCATAAAGGAAGGCAGGGAGACTGTGAGGGATGATGAGAGGCGTGGGAGGAGTAAGGATATCAGAACACCAGAGTTTTAAGGGGTTTCAGGAAGAGATTCCGTCGGAAGAGGCCAGCACTCTTCTAATCGGGTCAGTGGCATTTCCACCAGGACAATTAACCAGTCCACAACTCCATCCTTGTCACAGACTATGTGACTAAGACGATCATCAAGGCAGTTCCTCACCCTCCCAATAGTCCAGACCTTGCTCCCTGTGACTTTTGGTAATTCACTAAGCTCAGAGGCTGTCGTTATGAGACAATTGAGGAGCAGAAAGCGGCTGTGACAAAGGTCATTTACACGCTCACACAAGATAACTTCCATGGGGCCTTCGAGAAGTTGTTGGAACAGTACAACGAGTGCATTGCACCCGGGGGATATTACTTCGAAGGGGACTAGAGTTTCTTCTGTGCACTATCAATAAAAGTGCCCATACGAAAAATGTCTGGTACTTATTTAATCATCCTCGTATATATATATATATATATATATATATATACAACACCAATTCAGCGAAATGAATGAATCAGTTGCTTTGTGAATAATTTTCGTATTTCTCATTAGAATTTGTTTAAATTTTGACAGTTTGTTTTAACACGATGTAAATTTGATATATGAAAATAATTTGGTTGCATTTCACTGATAAACCAGGTTTTATTGAAATGCGATTTTTTTTTATTTGAGGATTATTGTATCTAGAGATAAAATACAATAAAAAAACGATGTTTTTATCAAGAAAAAATATTTTATAAATGAACGCACTTTTAAAGAACTGTATTAGTACACTAGCTCAAAATTGCTCGCAGCAAAGTCCTGGGGGAAACAACCCACAAAGCTGCAGCTGTACGGTCACCTACCTCCCATCACGAAAACTATCAAAATTAGACGAACCAGACATGCAGGACACTGCTGGAGAAGCAGAGACGAGCTCATGAGTGATGTTTTCCTATGGACCCCCTCACATGGCCGACCAAAAGTAGGGCAACCAGTTCGAACTTACATACAGCAGCTCTGTGAGGATACGGGATGTAGCCCTGAGGTCCTGCCAGAAGCAATGAACGATCGGGAGGAGTGACGAGAGAGGGTCAGGGATATCAAAATTAGACGAACCAGACATGCAGGACACTGGTGGAGAAGCAGAGACGAGCTCATGAGTGATGTTTTCCTATGGACCCCCTCACATGGCCGAGCAAAAGTAGGCCGACCAGTTCGAACTTACATACAGCAGCTCTGTGAGGATACGGGATGTAGCCCTGAGGTCCTGCCAGAAGCGATGAACGATCGGGAGGAGTGGCGAGAGAGGGTCAGGGATATCCGTGCTCGTGGCACGCCGTGATGATGATGATAATGATGATTAGTACACTTAATACTTTGTTGTAGCGTCTTTTTCATTTACTTTTCTTTCATTCGTTCTGGTAATGAATTGATCAAATTACGATAAGTCATCAGTGACACTGACACCCACACCTCAGTTATGACTTGTTTCAATTCTTCAGTATTTGATGGATTGTTTTTTCTTATTCTCTTTTGGATTCTTCATAAATTTTTATTGGATTAGCATTTGGGCTATTCGTTTGTGAATTGAGGACAGATGTCCTTTTTTCTTTTAACTATTCTTTGATAGATTTCATTGAATGGAAAAGAGGAATGTCATGCCGGAAGATGCATTTATTGTCCCCAAACTTGTCCTCAATCTATAGGAAAAGGAAATGATCTTGGACATCCTGACAGATAGCAGCATTCATCGATCTTTTCAGGAACCAAATCTTTCAAAAACCGATAGCAGACATGCAACCACAAACCATATCTGGTTGACGGAATGTTACGCTTTTTCAGAAAAAATTCATAAAATTCCTCCAATCTGATATAGTATTGGCCTAGGGGTTAGAGTGTTCGCCAATGGCCCGGGAGACCTGGGTTCAATCCCAGGTCGCGTCATGCCAAAGACTAAAAAAATGGTACTTGATGCCTCCTTGCTTAACACTCAGCATTATAAGGTACGGATCAAGGGTAAAGTTGAGCAATCCAGGGAAAGGAGTAGCGCCCTCCCCTACACCTTGGTGTAGTAGCTATCGAAAAGGGAGCCTTCGGGTTACCCTCGACTATGGTCGCCAACTTTACTTTACTTTTATTTCTTGTAAGTTTTTCTTCAGAAGCGGGGACTAAGACCACTGAAAGAAATAAGTAATCTAGATTTATCACCGCCGAGAACAGTCCAATTGGTATTATTTATCTCTCGCCATATTGAACGCTTTTGTTTCTATTTAAATGTTAGCTGTGGCTACACAATCTTGCTGTCTTATTCGAGCTGATATAGAGAGGTAAATCGAGAAACATTTACACCGGAATCATTTCAAGCTTTGAAAATTTCACCACAGTTGGCAAATTCATTGAAAATGAGAAACCTGTTCTGTTCACATTCATCTATAATTGTTTTCTTTAGCTGGAACAGAGTTTGGGCCGTTTTGAAAAAGACCGTCTTGTTATCTTCAAGATGGCTGATTGAGAGCATCCCACCTGGACAGTAATCTCGTTTTTAGTCTTATCAACTTTTTGAAACGCATGAATAATGTCTATTCGTGTCTCCGACATATCCTTAACTCTTGACGTTAATGATAATAGGCGATAATATGTTTAACACTGAAGATTTCACGTTTTTATACAAACACTTTGGCACTGAGAATTCCCATGAAATTACCTTATATGTAAATCACTGAATAAATTCGAATTATCAGGAAGGAAATACCACTTTATTTACATAAATCGTATATCTCTTCTGTTAAGCGTAATTGGTCCAATTTTAAACAATTTTGAGCAAAAATTATAAGTTATTTACAAAAACAAAATATTCCATGACACTGAATTGGTTTTGTTTGGTTGGTTTTTATGGCATATCAACAATTGGAGGTTATTTAATGCCAGATTCTTTTTATGCATATATATTTCAAAACAAATTTTCTAGATAATATTTTTAAACGAGCCAGAGCTCATTTTTTCGCCGAGATGTTTTCACAAATTTCAATCTAATACGAATAATTCTATTTACTATTCTTATTTACCTAACCCCTCCGCTTGGGCAGGATATAACACAAGGTCAATTTTTAAGCGGAGTTTAACAGATTTCATTTCAGGGTTTTCCTTCTCCTTGATTAGTTGCCTCACAAAGGTTGAAGAACTCAGTCTGCCCTACTATTTTCCCATAGCTGGAGGGAGAATAATCGGATTCATACCTATGTGAAATGCAATCAGTTTCGTCCAGGATTTGAACTCGTTTCGCTGTGTCCATTTTCTACGACGATAACCATTACACCTATTCTATTTACTATTAACCCTTTGATAGCACTCAGTTAAATCTTTTTATGTACTGCCATTGAATATTAACACTTCAATTAAACATCAGCCATTTTTTTTACATAAAGTTAAATGATCAAACCGTTCAATTTCAAGTGTTATATAACAGCCGAGGGATTTCTGTTCATGCCTTTGAGTTTCGTTAGGCTGAGAACCTTTCGGCTCAGCACATGGGTTAGTTAGTAGCAACATTGAGGCAGGTGTTAACGCGGGCGCGCGCGGGTGGATGGAGGTGTCACTCAAATGTCATAATAGTCCGAGACGAAACTAGGTGACAGGGTACTGGTGACGTCACGCACCGGAAGCGCGCGGAGGTTTGTGTGAGATTTGAAGAAAGTAAGAGTCGAGTACTAGACGCCAAACGAAAAGGATCGACTTTTGGAGCTCGCAGGCGCGAGGCGAAATTGCGCCCTATGAGAGGCCGCTCGAGATGGCGGCCAAATGAATAAGACAGAATAGAAGATTGTGTCTCTCCTCCTTACGTCGAAACCTTTAACTCCAAGTTAATAAAAAGGTTTCGTACCAGAACAAGAAATCATTACGTGTTTTCGAAATTCGGGATTCCTATGTTCACTCTATGTTCTATTGTTATGAACATTATATGTCTATTTCGCACATAGCGTTAATGGTGGCTATGTAACACCAGTAACTCAGTTTAGCATAAGTCAATTGTTTACACTCAGTTTAAATGTCAAAGTATACATATTTAATATCAAACAGTTCTATTTGACCCGTAGATCGGACTCTATCCGGTGGTACCTCTCCGCAACAGAGTTGACCAGAGAGTGAATGTAATGAGGGGGTACTCCGCATTTCCCAAACTCTAGGGCTGGAGTGAACCATCAGATTGTTCAATGTTATATACAGAAGACTTGTTGGAAAAGATGCAATCGGTGCATTCTACAACCCCAGCTGACGGGACCTTCTCGGAATTGGGTAAGTATATATATATATATATATATATATACATGTAAAGTAAGGGAAAGACAGAGAGAGGGGGGATAGATCAAATACTGTTTGGTTTTTGGTGAAATTTCTATTTCTTAATAGGAAATGAAAATTAGAAAAAAACAACAAAAAGAACAACACAAAAATACAAAAAAGTGCATTTGGTTTAATCGAAAAAACTTTTCCGCGTTCGGATTTTAATACCAGATTATGTTTAGATCGACTTTAGTAAATAAAGATTAACTTAAAGTTAAAGAAGATTAAATTAGATTATTGACTGTGTTCAAATGTGTCATATGACTTGTAGGAGTGGATTGTTCAGAAAGAAAGAAACTTAAATCGATTATTGATCGATAATTAGTAGGACCGGGTCAAATGAGTACAAAGTGAACATCCGATCGTGATCAGTAACTCAATCAAATAATAAAATTCATCAATTTAATCTGAAAATTTTAAAAAATTAAAAATCATATACATGCTATAGCATAATCTGTCTCACCTGAATGCAATTTACGTTTGATCGTGTTAAAAAAGAAAAAAGAACAAAGTCGAGATCAGCGAAAAGCAATGAGACATTATTGTTATTACTCCTGGAGTTCTTCAGATCTGCGTTAGCTGATGGACTTTCACTGGTATTGGAGTGACAACAAGTCTCCAGGACTCTTCCCAGTATTCTGACCGATCTAAACAATTCTGTAGTTTGGGTGGTCTCTACTCGTCCTGTTATTTGCAAGCCCTTCAGTCGTTTAAGCAATCCTTCGGTTACTATAGCGAGAGCACCAATTACAATTGTCACTTTCATGTTCCACAGTTTCTTCAGTTCTCTAGCAAGACCATGGTACTTATCATTCTTTTTGTTTTCTTTCAATTACTTCTTCTTGTTCTTCTTGTTCTTGTTCTTGTTCTTCTTCTTCTTCTTCTTCTTCTTCTTATTATTATTATTATTATTATTATTATTATTATTATTATTATTTACTCCTACAGAGTTTTTCTCATCAGTATTAGTTGATGGTTTTTTACTGGAGTTTGAGTGACAGCAAGTTTCCCCAAGTGTCCAGGACTCTTCTTAGTATTCTCGCCATTCTCAGTACTACTATCATTTGGATAGTCTCTACTCGTCCGCCAACTTCCAAATTATGATTATTATTATTATTATTATCACTATTATTTTTTGGGTAACTTTGACTAAAATTAACCTGATAAAGGTTAATCTTGAATTTATTTACAGCGACTGGGTTCATGCCAGCTGTACCGAATTCAGCCGCTCCGTAGGCAGGGCTTAAACAAGCCACGCAAAAAAGGGGGTATCCTGTGTATGACCCTAACGCTGAATCTGATACGTAGTCTTCACTTCTGTAGATCTTGAGAGTGTGGGGTTCCCGCTCCATTGTCAACACTCGCAGGCCGACTCTGATCTGCTGTTGTCGTACCTGTTAGAGTTCAATTAGTCAAATAGTTGCGTTTGAAATTCATTCGTATTCTAGCGGACCTTTTGAAAAACATCTCCAGAATCTCAAGCAAAATGTAATCATAAACATAAAATGAACGCGATTCCCTAACTTCTTGGCATAGAATAATCCTTGATGGGTTGACATGTGATTAATATCAATAATTCAATAAAAAACAAAATTGAATCATTTGCCAAAATTTAGAAATTTATCCCGTTTTGAAGGGTTTTGAATAAATAAATAAATAAGTGGAAAAAAAGAATAAACCGAAACCCAAACAACAGATTCAATTGCTACTGCGTTTTTATTCCATTTGATGAAGTCTTTTATAGAATAAAGACGAAATATCAATTGAATCCGTTGGCTGTGATTCGGTTTATTCACTTTTACCTTTATTTTTTTCACATCTTGTCAGATTTTTCCAATTTACTATTTTCTCCATAAATAAATGAATGAGTGAATTAATAAAAAGCAGTATTTAGTGAATGTGGTCCACAATGTAAGAAGTCTTCTAAAATTACTTTTCAGGTTTGAAATTCTGACTAAAATTCCCCTCATCAATATTGACAAAGAACACATGTACAAATTCAGATAAAATACATTTGAGTCACGTGATGATAATTCGGATTTGAGGTTGACATAAGTTGAACTTTACTTATATTATCTATTGCAATAATAAGAGGGTCATTAAATAAACAAGGTGAATTTTCTCTAAGGAACTGAAAGAACGGTTTACAGTTGTTCCTTTTTCAAGAAAATCGATAATTTCATGTCTTAGAAGGCAGTCAGCATGACCTTCTTTACTGACCTCTGCGCCCAGAACTTTCACTGTAAACGCAGTGTATTTCCACTCCATGGACTCTCTTTTCGATTCAGGCTCTTAGTGGCAAACCCGATTTGCGAGTATTAGAATATCCTGACTGTTTTGCCCGAAGAGGCGTAAGAGCTCCTCAAAAAAAGGTGAACTTCAAATGTCAAAACACCAGTTCTGAAGATCGAGGAAATGAAGGTAACCTCATTTCGTTTCTATTACTCCCAGATCTACTCTGACCCGGATTTGTAGTATTTTTTGGGGTCCCATGTATGATCAAATAGTTCAGTTCGAAATTTTTTTGTTTTCGGTTGAATCATTTACAAATCTTTTGAAACCCCCAGACGAGTTGAAAAACCGTAAAAATCAAGCAGTCAATCAGTCATAGACTTATGGACATCAACTTTTCTCCCGAACACTTATGCATTGGTCTCCCTAGGAATATTTGGATAGTCAAGAGACAGCAAAAATAGGACAAAAGAGAGAGCTCTCATAAAAGCCGACTGGACAATGAAAAGTGATTTCTAATGAGTTAAGATTGATCAGATAATTTTTAATCAGAGTTGCCAACCTGAAAAAAATAATTTCATTACTTACAAGAATCGCAAAAAAGATCAATCTCGTTAGTTTTTCGAAACCTTCTTAGCAAAAAGAGTTTTTGCCCATAAAGAATATTCCTTTGAAACCTTTGCCAATCACAGATGGAACGTGAACTACCTACCATTCTTTTAATCATTTCTGCGCCATAAATTGCGCCAAGCGCAAATTGTAAAAGTTTATAAAAGATCAGAGGACCGTTTCCCAGGAGATGTGGAGAAGCAGTGGGTGTTCCCAAGTCTAAAATGAAAGGACCACTTCTCGGAAAAAACCGACAGAGAAACTCATTCCTCTCTAAAGGAAAAGTTTCTTAAATGGGGTGATTTTCCAATGATTTCTGTAACCAATTGCATCTTTTTTCTTCAGAAATAACTTGTCGAGTCACAACTTATTTATATAAATTCTTATAATTAAATGCAAATAAATAAAGGGAAGAACTTATGATTAGTATTTAACATTCATCTGTTTTGAAAATAACATTAAGATCGATGAGAGTACGGTGAGAAAACCAATTATTATTATTGATTAGCAATTGAATTAGAAATTACTTTTTTCTTCAAGTCTATTACAACAGAGTAATGGTAAAAGTAATCTTGTTCCATTCCACCATCACTTGATATTATATACGTTCCTCATCAACTGTTAAACATCAACCTCTTAGATGTAATTAAAAGCCGAAATTTTATTCATTTGTAAATACGAGGATCATTAAATAAGTTTCCAGACTTTTTCGCATGGGCACTTTTATTGATAGTACACACATGAAACTCTAGTCCCCTTCGAAGTAGTCTCCTCCGGCTGCAATCCACTTATTCTACCGTTCCTACAACTCCTGGAAGGCCTCATGGAAGTCCTCTTTTGTGAGCGTGTCAATGACATTCTTCACAGCCTCTTTCATCTCTTAAATTGTCTCATAACGACAGCCTCTGAGCTTAGGGAATAACTAAAAGTCACAGAGAACAAGGTCTGGAGTATAGGGAGGGCGAGGAACTGTCTTGATACCCATCTTGGTCAAATAGTCTGTGACAAGGATGGAGCTGTGGACTGGTTAATTGTCCAGGTGGAAATGCCTCTGACCCGATTTGAAGAGTGCTGGCCTCTTCCGACGGAACGTTTTCATGAACTCCCTTAAAACCTCAACATAGTAACCCTAACCCGAACCCTACGCCTTTGCCCAATCAACTCTGGTGTTCTGACTTCCTTACTCCTCCCACACCTTTAATCACCCCTCACAGACTCCCTGCCTTCCTTGAATCTCTTATGCCACTCAAAATCAGATGCTCGATTCATGCAAGATGTTCGAAAAGCAGTCTGAAGCATTCCATACGTTTCTGTGGCATTTTTTCCAAGTTTAAAACATAATTTTATTGTATATCATTCTTCTGAAGTGTCCTCACGTCCAGATTGTATTTTTGAAATTCACCAGCTGTGACAATCAGGCTTTAGTAGGATATATTCCAATTGCTGCTGTAGCTGTTCATTTAACCCTGAAATCATAAAAATTGGTCAGTCATCTCATAAAATGTATAGCAATAACATACTGAATTTTCAAGAGTCCATGACTATTTTAAATGCTTGTACAAAAAATGTCTGGAAACTTATCGAATTCACTACGTATCTAACTGCAATCTATTTTAAATGTTCTATTTCATTTTTTTTAAATTACACGTTTCTGTCTATATTTGGTTGCACACAGTTAAATTATCTAAAGTAGTCCTATTGAATACTAACAATTTATACACAATTATGTGGTTCCAATTAATTATTTCTATTTCATAATAATCATTCGATTTCACACGTTCATCTGGTTTCGAGTAACTTATGATAATACTTTGTAAACAATTACAGCTTCAAGTAACTTTTATTATATATAATTTATTGTTATATATAATGTATTCTTATCTAATACAAATAATTTGAAAAGTCTAGCATTGTTTCGAGTAATTTCTAACTAATAATTATTATATAAGTGTTGTGGGAGCCTAACCCATCTCACCATTATGGACTCTTCTCACCGTTATTAGTACTGAGAGATTTCGCTGCTAGAGAGGTAGATCAATATCTGTGTTATCCGAACAGTACGAGACTTCTCTCCTTTTCTATGTAACTCTATCTTTCTTGTGTAATATAATCTGTTATCTAATATCCGTGTTTGCGTTCTCATTAGTGACCCTTTCCGGGGCCACAACAATTAGTTCAGTTGGTTGGCTGACCGTAGTCGAAGGTTACCTGAAGGCTCCCTTTTCAGTAACTAGGGGTAGAGAAGGGCGCTACTCATTACCCTGGAATTTTCCACTTACCCTTAATTCGCACCTTATAATGATGAGAGTTAAGCAAGGCGGTATCAGGTACCATTTTGGAGTCTTTGATATGACTCGGCCTTGGATTGAACCCTGCTCTCTCAGACCATTGGACAGTTATATAGTTTCAAGAAACTAATTAGTGACCTTTGTAAATCATCATCATCATCATATCGTGCTGGCAGCACGGATATCCCTGACCCTCTCTCGCCACTCCTCCCTATCGTTCATCGCCCTAGGCAGGTCTTCAGGACAACAACCTGTATCCTCACATAGCTGCTGAATGTACGTTCGTGCTGGTCGTCCTGCTTTTGCGCGGCCGTGTGTGGGGATCCATAAGAGTACATCTCTTATGAGTTCATCTCTGCTTCTCCAGCAATGTCCTGCATGTCTGGTTCGCCTAACTTGAATAGTTTTCGTGATAGGGGGCAGGTGGCCGTACAGTTGGTGTCTTGTGGGGTGTTGCTGCCAGGACTTAATCATAGCTTAAAATAACTATTCTTAATACAAATAATTTCCAAAGAATTATACGGTTTTCAAGTACCAAATAATAATAATCCTTAGTAAAATATTATAGTTTCAAGTAACTATTTTTAATACGAATAATTTATAGTTATATGGTTTCAAGTAACTGATAAGTGTCCTTTGTAAATAATCAGAGCTTCAAGTAACAATTCTTAATACAAATGATGTACACAATTGATGGGGCCCTAACACGTACTACCATTCTGTATCAAAGTGAACCTAAGTATAATGAAAGGCTCTCCAAACTCAGAAAAGCTTAGAAACTGAAAATCCACTATCAGATGCAGTCTAGTGTCATGGCCAGGAAATTTTAGATACAATTTATAAAAGAAAGCTACCTTCACATAAAACTTTGGACTGAGACACGTTTTCCCTCGGGTTTGTTAAATTTACAGGTTCATTACGATAATTATTTACAGAAGTTGGCTTTGTTTGGCACAATTCCATAAGATTAGAGCCCTCAGTGAAAACAGAAATCAAAAGCAATAATTTGCCAGCATATCTCACTGACCCTTGAACCATGATATGCTACTTTATTCTAATGCTTACAGCACTTAGAATTTCCAAGGAGTAAGGAAACTTTTACATTGTCCAGACTCCGGATAGGTCATACAAGGATAACCCACTCTTAATTACTCGAAGGAAAACAACAACCAATGTTCTGCATGCCAGACTAAATACACCATGAAGCACATTCTCATCGAATGTACCAATTAAGCCTATATAAGAAAAACCTTCTATAGTGCAGACAATATGAATGAACTGTTCCAAAAACTGAAACAAATAAGGTGATATCATTTCTAAAAACAGTGAATTTATACACAAAAATCTAAAGACATTTACAATAAGACCAAATTAACTCTATAAACCCTTTCTTTACTTGATATATTCTAACAAACTAATCCCTTCCACAACCTGTTTCACAAAAAAATATATGATTATGATTCCCTACAAATAAACTCCTAATAAAAATCAAATAACGAACTAATCATATGAAGTTTATCATTAATTTCTTAGACCTCTCCTTCGAATTTCTTTTCAGACTTATTTTCCTTGACACGATTCGCCATTAAATGACCCATGAAGTAGATATGCCGCAAAACAAAACAAAACAAAACAAACAAACAAACATACACTTTTACCATTGCACCTTAGACCAGCTCCTGATTGGCTCGTGTTTTTTAAAGGATCGCTTAATGATGGGTTCAGAATAAAATGGAATGACCAAAATCGTCTTGAAAAGATCTATTGTGCGACTGAAGATCGCAGACGACAAATTTTAGTTAAATAGTCGGTCGTTAAAGGCTGCGGAAAATGCATCTGAATGCAGAAACTCTGAACTCGTCAAAACGAAAAGCGAAACTGTCCGTATATAATCTGTCTGTTCCTGCGATACGCTGGAGTCTTATTCATCAGTTTTCAGCCTCTTTTTCATGTCTGTATCGCCCAAGACTCTGTAAGCATAAGTGGTTTCCGCTTGATCGAGTCTGCAAAGTTTGCACCTGTCTGAGAAATGAACCTGTTCACCTCCTAACAACTACAAGCGGTAATTATCCATGCCTCCCACCAGGCAGGATTTGAGACAAGGTATTTTTTATAGTGGTGGTAAGGGAGGGGGGTCATGCATAAGCCAAGATTTGTACGCTGCTGTTTAGTGCTGGTTATAAGTTCACTTGGTGCTATGTGAGCTACGCTTGTCATTGTTAAGTCCCCTATAACATATACCAGGTGACTTTGCTGGATATAGATTCTTTCGACCCGGAGGTTTAGTCATTATCTGGCAACCCGCCACAAATACCAGGGGTCAGTTGAACCCAGCTTTTCGAATTGTTGCTAGATTATATCTTCAGGCAAAGGTTTCTTAACATTCCTCAGAACTCAAAAACTGGAACCTTATCACTGGATAGAGTATAATGCCATACCCAGGTTTCCTATTTGGATTGGTTCTTACCATTTTACAGAAAATGTATACGGTATATTCTATGCTCTGCCAACACGAATGCTAATAAACAACGCAACCATAGTACGTTCTTTCATTTATCTATTTATTTTCTTAGGAGTAGGTTTCATTTTAACGCTTGAATTCCGATATCAGGCGAAGGTTGTATCACCCACCCATTGTGTGCTTCTCAGACTTTCTGATGTGGCGTATTGGCAAGATACTTTTTCAATGTGCCATGGACCGGTACCATCACTGTGTCATATTTTTTGATTTATGATCAAGTTCCAAGTATTTCTATCGGTTGGATGGCA
>OY757944.1:6131263-6141263 GCA_963585895.1 Sepioteuthis lessoniana
GGCAAATTTGGAATGGTTCAAAAATTTGGTCTGGAAGAATTGGTATTTGGAGGACGTGCCAAAACCATCCAAACTATGGCATTGTTAATATAAGTAAGAATATTGAGACAAGTCCTGGTGACTTGGTGTCACTCAAACTGCCGTGAAATACCATCCGTGGAAAATCTCGCAACGAATTATATGATAATGATAGGGTTCCATAAACTTGTATTATAGAATCTTTGAAAATGCACATTTTGTACATATGTAGACATTCCGACTGTCATAAAGTTCGTCATGAAAGCTATGGAAAACTGAAAAGTGGAATTCGCACCACGAAGAAAAATCCTGGCAGAGGTGAATATCCAAGGAGGCATCTTCCCCGGAGCTACGTTCTTCATGTTGCTATTCGTAATGGCAAGGATGTCACTCAATAATATAATTAGGAAATGCAACAAATTTACAAAATCTCAGAATAATATGAAGTACCCTACGTACAATCATGGTATCAAGCTATTAGGCAAAATTTAAGAAGATGGGGAAAACCTGATACAAACAATATGAATATATTGGCTGGATAGAGGAATGGAATTTAGCTTTGAAAAATGTGCCATGTTCATAACGAAACTTGCGCAAAAAGAGACAGTGTGTTGCATAGTCACAACCATATACATGCAGAAACAGTCAATACAATAATGACGAACGAACACAATTCTTTAGAAAAATATACCTCGCAGGCTTTATTCGAAATGGTTGCGAAAGGGTTATGTGTGAGAGGTGAGTTGGAGACTGAACAAACTGCAACATATTGACCCCCAGTTCCTTTGTCTTTAGCAGCACTTCTTTCTCGTTCTGCTGGGCTGCTAAATCGGGGGTCGTGAGGGCCCATATCCCTCTGCAGGGTGCTGGTTCTCTCTCCAACTAACTGAACTCCAACTAACTGAACCTGTCTGTGGCCCCGGGTTATATAATTGTTTGACATCCCCCTGCTTCTTGTGGGCGTCACATCTGAACCCAGTTCAATGTTACAAGTGGAAGGAATTAGAACTGGCGAATCCAGAAGTCTTTTGAACGTTTGACGAAAAGGAAAATTTTCAATACTTGGGAATATTGGAAACGAACACCATCAAATAAACAGATATGAAAGAAAATATAAAAAAAGCGTCCCCCACCCATCCACTAGAAGAACAAGAAAACTCTTTAAAACCAAACTCTGGCGATTAAATATCATCAAAAGAATCCCACTTGAAAGATAATGTAGAACATTTTGAAAATAAACGAGAAAAGAACTCTTACAAATCGACTAAAGGACAAGAAAATAGATGACGATGCACAGTAGAAAGATAACATAGACAGACTCAATGTGACAAGTAGAGAAGGAGGAATAGGACTTACCAGCATTGAGAATAGCATACATGGATCAATTTAGGAATCAAGGAATAGACTAAAAAGGGCCAGTAGAAGGAGTAACCCATAAAACTCACTAAAAACAAACAGAAAAACTACAAATAAAAAATCCAAAAAACAAAAATGTTTTGTTTGGTTGATTTTATGGCATATCAACCATTGTTGGTTATTTAATGCCAAATCTTGTTTTTACATATATATTAAATAAATATGATTTGGTTTGGTTGGGTTTTATGGCCTATCAACCATTGTTAGTTATTTAATGCCAAATCCTTTTTATACATATATATTAAATATATATGAATTCGTTTGATTATATTTTATGACACATCAACCATTGTTGGTTATTTAATGCCAAATCCTGTTTTTACATATATATTAAATAAATATGATTTGGTTTGGTTGGGTTTTATGGCCTATCAACCATTGTTGGTTATTTAATGCCAAATCCTTTTTATACATATATATTAAATATATATGAATTCGTTTGACTATATTTTATGACACATCAACCATTGTTGGTTATTTAATGCCAAATCCTGTTTTTACATATATATTAAATATATATGATTTGTGAACACCTTTTGTACATGCATTCAGTTAAATGATCGAAGAGTTCCATTTCTAACGATTCGATTTAGAATGAGTTAACAAGTTAAACGAGTCCAAATATTGCCATGTATAACTAACAATTCAATTGAATATCAGACATTTGTTTACATACAGATAAATGATCTAAGTATTCTATTTCTTACAATTCAATTTAGAATTAGTCATTTGTATATAGGGTGCTCAAACAATCAAAACTACTAAAATGCAAGCAAACACTACAAATAGCCACATTTAACGTAAGAACCTTAAATAGAATAGGACAACTCCCAGAGCTAATCGCATCGGCCGAAGAACATAAAATAGACATAATATGCATACAAGAACACAGATACACACACACAGAAGATATCAAATATCACGAAACTAGCAATGGATGGTCGCTCGCCACTGTATCCGCATGGAAAAACTCTGTCAACGCCGCAGTGGGAGGGGTAGGATTGCTTATAGGACCTAGAGCACTAAAAACGCTTAATAGCATAGAGAAAATACAACCTAGAATGATGGTAGCTACATTTAACGGAAACCCCAGAGCAACAATCGTCTCATGCTACAGCCCCACCAATGTTAGTGAAGAAAATGAAATAGTCACCTTCTACGATGAGTTATCCTCATTAGTGCGTAGCATCCCGAAACACAACATGTTAGTCATTGGCGGAGACATGAATGCACAAATCGGGAAAAACGGAAACAACAAAAACAGCCTCCACAACACGTCAAATAGAAATGGGCAACATCTAACAGATTTCATGATAGAAAATAGATTAGCATGCCTCAATACAAACTACCAAAAAAGAGAGGGCAAACTATGGACATACACGTACGCAAACAATACTAAAGCTCAGATAGACTACGTCCTTATAAACAAGAAATGGAAGAATAGTGCATTGAATTGCGAGGCATACTCCTCTTTTGAGGGTGTGTCCACCGATCACCGAATAGTCACGGCGAAAATACGGTTAAGCCTACGAAAAAACGACAAACGAACAGCGACCACCAAACACTATGACTGGGCCCTATTAAACAACAAAGATGTAAGAGATAAATACGTATTAGAATTAAGAAACAGATTCGAAACACTACAAGAAAAGACGGAAAAAAGTACACCAAACGACGAATACGAAAATTTCGTCAATGCACACCTCGAGGCAGCAGCAAAATACATTCCAACAAAAATTAAAACTAAATATAGAGTCCCATGGGAAACTTTAGCGGTGAGAGAAAAACGTGCACTAGTGAAAACAGCCTCCAAAAACTATCGAAAAAACCCAACAAACACAAATGCCTTAAAACTAAAAACGGCACAATATCAATTAACAGGCATATATATAAAGGAACAGACAGAATACATTCAAAATCAGATAGATAAGATTAGAGACTCGGTGGAAGATAGACAATCTAGAATTGCCTGGCAAACAATAAACGAAGTGAGCAGAAGAAAGAACACGGCCAAAGCAAAACTTAAAGCAGCAAACCAACAAGAAAGAATAAAACTGTGGAAACAGCACTTCGAAAACTTACTTGGAAACCCACCAAAAATAACGCCTGAACCAATCACCAGAATAATTAGCAAACAATTAGACATTAAACTTGGACCGTTCACACAAGAAGAACTCGACTCGGTTCTCAGAAAAATTAAAAATAGAAAAGCTGCAGGACTGGACGAAATTCCCCCGGAAGTATGGAAGACCAGACAATTCGACGACATACTGCTCCGACACTGCAACGCAGTATACAATCAAAATCCGATAGATAGATGGACGAAGGGATGCATACTCCCCTTCCCTAAAAAGGGGGACCTCGGATTAGCCAAAAACTACCGAGGCATAACACTTACATCCATAGCTGCCAAAATCTACAATGCCCTACTACGAAACAGAATAGAACCCAAAATCGACAACATACTTAGAAAAAACCAAAATGGCTTCCGAAGAAATAGATCTACGACCTCACAAATATTAACCATCCGCAGAATCCTTGAAGGTGTACGGGCAAAGAACCTACAAGCGACATTAATATTTGTCGACTTTACCAAGGCTTTCGACTCCATTCACAGAGGAAAGATGGAACAAATCCTACTAGCGTACGGCATACCTAAAGAAACCGTAGCGGCAATAACGATTCTCTATAGAAACACTAAAGTAAAAGTACGATCACCAGATGGAGACACAGAATACTTCGACATAGTAGCAGGAGTACTACAAGGAGACACGCTGGCTCCGTATCTCTTTATCATTTGTCTAGACTACGTACTTAGAACATCGATTGACAAAATCAAAGAGAATGGCTTCGAACTGACGAAGAAAAGAAGCAGAAGATACCCCGCAACAACAATTACCGACGCCGACTACGCCGATGACATAGCGATACTGGCAAATACAACTGACCAAGCCGAAACACTTCTGCATAGTTTGGAACGAGCAGCAGCAAGCATAGGCCTCCATGTTAATGCACACAACACGGAATATATGTGCTATAACCAAACGGGGGACATCTCCACTCTAGAAGGAACCCCACTTAAACCAGTAGACAAATTCACGTACCTAGGAAGCAGCGTCGAATCAACCGAAAAGGACATCGAAACGAGGTTAACGAAAGCATGGACAGCTATCAATAGGCTATCGATTATATGGAAATCAGACCTAACCGATAAAATGAAACGCAGTTTCTTCCAGGCAGCGGTCACATCGATACTGCTATATGGATGCACTACATGGACGCTAACAAAACGGCTGGAGAAGAAACTAGATGGCAATTACACAAGAATGCTGCGTGCAATCCTGAACAAGTCCTGGCAGCAACACCCCACAAGACACCAACTGTACGGCCACCTGCCCCCTATCACGAAAACTATTCAAGTTAGACGAACCAGACATGCAGGACATTGCTGGAGAAGTAGAGATGAACTCATAAGAGATGTACTCTTATGGATCCCCACACACGGCCGCGCAAAAGCAGGACGACCAGCACGAACGTACATTCAGCAGCTATGTGAGGATACGGGATGTTGTCCTGAAGACCTGCCTAGGGCGATGAACGATAGGGAGGAGTGGCGAAAGAGGGTCAGGGATATCCGTGCTGCCAGCACGATATGATGATGATGATGATGATATAGGGTGCTACCACTCCGGGCCAGACTGGACCGGGGAGTAAACGCAATGAAGTGTTATTCCGCATTCCCCAAAGCTCCAGCATTACTAGAGCCTTACCATCAGACTGTTTAATGTCATATACAGGACACTCGTTGGGGGTGGATTTTACACCTGTGCAGAGATACATTCGTTGTGTTCTACAGGCCTACCCCAACCGACTGGGCTGAACAAAATGGGAAGAAAAGTATCAGTATTTTTTATTTTAAGTAATTAACTAGAGTGATTGCACAAGAGATTACCTAAATATATCAAATTGGAGCTCAAAACAATCCCATAATGGACCATGAAATGAAAAGAAAAATTGAAAATCAACAGACTAGCAAGTTTAGGCAAATTGGAAAAAGAGATGAAACGATTAATTACATAATAAGCATATTCAACCGACTTGCACAAAAGGAATACAAGACTAGACTGGATTTAAGTCTATTTGTAAAATACAATTACTCGTTCTAATGGTACTGAAACTATTTGATCACACGCGTTCTGGCAGAACTGTACGCGGGACTATAAAATGATTCTCGTAGGTGATTGCACGATGTAAATATACTCATTCTAAGGGCATTATGTAATGATACACATTCTAATTGCACTATTAAATTATACGCGTTTTAACGGCAAATATTTGAAGTAGTTTAAATCTGTTTAATTATATTTGTTGTTACAGCAAGTAATTAATGATATGCACTCTAACGTCACTTGGTAATGATACTTTTCTAATGACACTATATAACGATACTCGTTCTAGCGGCACTATCAAACGACACCAGTTCTAATGGCACTATTTAATACTCGCTTAAACTTCAATATTGATGACTACTGCTTCGCTTCACTATCTAATAACACGCGCTCTAACAGCACCAATGGTACGCGTTTTAACGGCACTAGATAATGTTCTTTTCTAATGATATTATATAACGATACTCGTTCTAGCGGCACTATTGAATAATACTCGTTCTAATGGCGCTATTTAATACTCGCTTAAACTTCAATATTGACGACTACAGCTTTGCTTCCCTATCTAATAACACGCGCTCTAACGGCACAAATGATACGCGTTTTAACGGCACTATTTTTTTTAGAATATTCGATCACACAGAACCATCTAATTGTAAGTTATGTTAAATTAAACTGAATTTAATTAAATGACATATTTGGTATTCTAACGGTAATAATAAATGATAATTCTGAGGAGAGTATTTAATCATACGCTTTCTAACGGCAGTGTCCTGTTTGTCTTACTTGAAAGGTTGTTGAGATGGACGGTAAGTGGCCGTACAGCCGCAAGTAGCATTCTTGTTTAGTATCCATCTAGTTTTTTCCATGTCTTAAATGTATATAAAGTCCTATTTTCTCGTGTCTTTCTATATGTTCCATTTGAGAGTTTTTCACCCCAGCATTAGCAGATGGTTTTTCACTGGAGTTTGACAGAAAGCTTCCAGGACTCTTCTTAGTACTCGGTCCGGTCTTAATAATGTTGTTGTTTAGATGGTCTCCACTCGTCCCCTTTAATCCTAGTCCTCCACTCCCTTTGGTGACTGTAGAGAGTGCGCCAATTACAATTGGTATCACCGTCACTTTCATGTTCCATGTTTTTATTTAGTTCTCTAACAAGATCTTAGTACTTATCTCTCTTATTTGCTTTCCTTCAGTTTTACTCTGTGGTCAGCCGAAATATTATCATTATTAGTAAGAGTAGTAGTAGTAGTAGTAATAGTGGTAGTATTATATCAGAATAATTACCGAAAAGTATATAGTTTCTAGTAATGATTAATGTGTTCAAAATATTTGTGTTAAGAAGACTTATTTGAATTAAGCACTGTTTAAACAAGGGATTATGAAATAGCAATAAGTATTGCCTTCTTTTTAATCCTGTGCAAGAAATGCTGACTTCGGTATGAAATAACCCAGTGTAGATTGCTATGCCACCAAACCAACCAACCAACCAATTTTAAATCAAGGTTTTTATATCCCGAAGTTTCAAATAAGAAAACAAACGTGTCAGACGGGAACAGTACATTTTGTGGCAGTCTGTGAAGGGGAAGAAAACAGTTAAACTAATGGCTAGTGTAGTTAACTGAAGAAGTCTGCGAAGCAGCAGACGAGTACAATCAAACCACTTGGATGGTAGATCTTTAAAAAGAAATGAGACTAACTTTGTAAGTTGTGATTAGAGACTGAACCATCGCTGTGATCAAAGGAGGATGAATAAAGAATCATAGACGTCTCTTAAGTGTTAGACGTTTGAGATAAAAATACTTGATGGAAAAAAAATCGAATTGACAGATCGATTGATTTCTAACGTGAATTTTCAGACTGTGTCATAAGTGGAGAGAAAAAAAAAGTGTGTCGGGGGTTCTGAGGATGAGCTTGCCAACATAAGTTATTTAATTATTATTATCTGTACATTATGTGTTTTTTTTTTATGTTTTTTTTTTTTTTTTTTTTTTTTACCTGTGATAAAATCAAACGGCAGATACTGAAGCATATTTTTAAAAATTGAGACAAAAAAAAAAAAAAAACGCTTAGAAAGAACATACATATCCAAATCATTTTTGTTTTCTTTTCCAATTCCATCTGATGACACTTAGAACTTGAATTCATTATTAACTGAGAGAAAGGTGCTCCTGGTGTAATGATTATCGTCGTAGAAAATGGACACGGTGACACGAGTTCAAATCCTGGACGAGACTGATTGCATTTCACATAGCACTAATACCCTTGGGAAAGGTATAAATCCAATTATTTTCCTTCCAGCTATGGTTTAATAGTAGGACGGACTGGGTTCTTCAGCCTTGGTGAGGCAACAAGTCTAGGAGAAGGAAAACTCTGAATTCAAACCTGTTAAACTCCGCTTAAAAATTGACATTGTGTCATATCCTGCCCGAGCGGAGGGGTTGCTAAATAGGATTAACTGAGAGAAACGGAATCCCAGTGGCGCAGTGGTTAGCGTGCTAGACTGTGACATTATGCTAAACGAGTCTTAACCCCAGTTGCGCTTATACGTTCTCTTTCTGACTAATCCGCTAGAGAAAGGCATAACCCCATACCTCCCTACCAGATATGGGTTAAATAGAACCACTGCTGTTAAACAATAATGGATTTAGTATTAAATAACCCACAAAGGCTGATATGCCACTAAACTAAGAAACGAAACTTTTTTTTACTGCTCCCTGTAGATGGGGAAGAGAATATCCGTACTACTACCTTCAAGAAGAGTTAGACACACCCTACAAAAAAGGTAGTCTTGGGCATGACTCTCAACTACATCTGGTGATGTGACTTCAGTTTTGGAACCCAGGAGGGAGTAAAGTCACTGCTCGTTCTTATTATTCCTTAGTTAAATTTGTTGTCTATTGGTATTATCTGATTTTTTATAATCTCTAGATATAATAGTTTTGTTTAAAAATGATTAATATTTGATAAGAATATTTGAAATCCCACAACTTTCTGCAAAACATTATTATTATCATTATTATTATTGTTATTCCTTTTAGATTTTTTTTCTCTAGTGTTAGCTCCTGCTTTCTCACTGGAGTTTAAGTTACAGCATGTCTTCTCAAGTCTCCAGGACTCTTCTCAGTATTCTTGACGATCGTGATACTGTAGTTTTGAATGGTCTCTACTCGTCCTATTATCACCAAATCTTCCAGTTCCAGTACCAATTCTTTGTTGTCTTTACAAAGAGCACCAAATGCAGTTAGTATAACTGTCAATTTCATGTTTTACAGTTTGTTCAATTCCCTTGCAAGGTCCCGGTACTTATCCTTCGGTTCATTTTCATTCAATTATACTCTATTGTCAGCCGGGACAGCAAAGTGTATAATTTTGTAAGTTCACTTTCTATTTTGTTGTTGATTATTATAAGGTCCGGTCGGCCGATCGAGATTAGGTGATCATTTTGTATGTCAAAATCCGAGGTGTTTTTGTGTTTCATTCACCTGGACAGATTCTAGGTTGTGCATTTACGATTTGTTCATAGGGTCAAATTTAAATTTCTTGCACCACTCTCAGATGATCACGATGCCAAGACTATCATGTCTAGTCTAATATACTTTCTGTGCTAATTTCTTGCATTCACTTATTATGTGATTAATCGTTTCGTCTTTATCACCACTAAACCAAGATCTGTTGTTTTGTTGCGTCTTAGCAATTCTCAGTTTATATGGTTGTTGGTCCTTATTGGATTGTTTTCAGCTGCTTTTAGAATAGATTCAGTTTCTCTTTTAAGGTTTTCTTTTCTTATCCACGTCCACGTTTTCTAGTGTAAGATGTCGCTTGTTAGTCGCTTAAAATGTCCATGGAGTTGTTAGTGTTTCTTTCAATCCTTCATCAGGCCTTTTCCCCGGACCTAGCATGAGGGAAGTTTGTGAAATATTCTATGTATTAATGAGTTCTGCTGTCTCTTTTGTGTGTTAGTTTTCATTTACCTTGACAGTACTCTACAAAAGAAATGTGCAATTTCGTATTTTATACTAATTAAAACTGCCAGACATCATGTTAATGTATTCATCTCTTTCTTCATCATATTCAGTTCTCGTTCTGTGAAAGGAACTCTGTTAGTTTTATGGAAGAACACTTTTTTTAGTCTTCGTGCTTACTTATTTTGTTATAGTCTTTGACTGCTATGTTATATCATTGTGTATGAATTATTAGTATTAGATAGCAATACTTGAAATTGTAAGCGTGTGTAAAGAACTAATTCTTATTAGATAGGATCCGATCAATTGATTTAAACATTAATTTTCGTACGATTTCAAGTGGAGGAGAAAAAAGAGATTATCTCATCCCAAAATCTTGAGGAAAGTATGACATAAGGTCAACCTAATCTTAAATCTTAAGGTTATTCAATCGAT
>OY757944.1:6146263-6393763 GCA_963585895.1 Sepioteuthis lessoniana
AATAGCCAATTTCTTGGATGTGACTTTAGATCTATCTAATAATTCCTATAAACCTTTCATAAAACCCAATCAGGACCCATCGTACATTAATGTTAATTCAAATCACCCTAAAAATATAATCAAGCAAATCCCAAAAGCAGTAAATTTAAGAATAGGTAAGCTATCTGCAAATGAAAAGATTTTCAAAGAGAGTAGTAAAAGATATACAGAAGCCCTTAAAAATAGTGGTTTTAAGGAGGATTTTAGGTATTTAAAACAAAATATAACAACTGAAATTACTAAAGAAAATAATAATTACGTTCAAAAAAATAAAAATAGAAAAAGGAAAATTATATGGTTTAACCCCCCCTTTTTGTAAACTAGCCAATATAGATGTAGGTAAATATTTTTTGAGACTGATAGATAAACATTTTAAACAAGATAATATATTGCATAAAATATTTAATAGGAAAACCTTGAAAATAAGTTATTCTTGCACTAAAAATATTTCTCAAATAATAAATAGTCATAATAATGAATTAATTAATACATTTCATAACCGAGTAAATAATAATAATATTAATAGTAAAAAAATAGAATGTAATTGTAAATCTCAAAGTGATTGTCCAATGGATGGTTTGTGTAGTTTAGATAACATAGTATATCAAGCTGTTATTTATCCAAAAGAGAACATAAATGATAAGAAATATTATATTGGCGTTTCTTCTACTAATTTTAAGATTAGGTACGGAAATCATAAATATTCCTTCTCCCATGAGCATCAAAAAAATCAAACTGCACTATCTAAACATTATTGGGGATTAAAAAACAAAGGGTTAACCCCTGACATTCAATGGTCCATATTGAAAAGATCTAGTACCCCAAAATCTTTCGATAGTAGGTGCAATCTATGTCTTGAAGAAAAGAACCACATTTTGCTTTTTCCTGAGCCAAAAATTTTACTAAATAAGAGAAATGAACTAATAGCCAGGTGTAGACATTGGGCCAAATTTAAACTATAAATAATTAAACAAGTAAAATTTTTTTATAAAGCATAAATTTATTTGAGAATTAGAGTTAATTTTGAGAATAAATATAATAAATTGTTAGATAGAAAATTATGAAAAAGCATATAATATATATGTACTACGCATAAAAAATGTAACTGATTAATGCCTTCTAAATATTTTTGAAATTTTTGAAATTTTAAAATATTTAAGTAAATTAAATATTTGTTTTTGTTGTAATATATCTATTACTGCATCTTTACCTGAGATTATTAATTAAAATCTAATTAGAAATATCTGTAATTAAAGTCTATATGTAAAATTAATTTTTTAAAAATTGTTTTAAAATAAATTTACTACATTGCCAACCGAAAATTTAAATTCAAAACGGAAGTGGGCTTAATGAAGAGATAACTCTTCACCCCTCTTCTATCCCCTCCCACTCTTCTATCCCCTCCCACTCTCATGTGTCTACTCTAGTTTTTTTTATCTAATTGATCTGATGAAGTCCTGTTAATTTTTTTTCGTGTTTTTGAAAATTTCAAAAATGCGTAACAGGATTGAAATAAATTTATAATCCTTTGTGATTGGTTTCGTTGTTTTTTTCTTAATGAAATTATTGCTCTGTATAATTGGTACATTGAGATCTTTACCAGGAAGATTTAAATATTCATTCACGAATAATTTCTTGTCCTGATGGAATTACTCCTAACTCCGGTTTAACTGGACTAAGTATTCTCTCTCTCTCTATATATATATATATACGTAAAAAAGGTAAAACGAGAAAAAGATATATGTTTGATGCTTCATTTATTTGTCAACACGTTTCGACTTCAAACTTTTGTTTGAATGCAAAACTATTTAATGAAAATTAATCTTGTATGAGAACTAATTATGATAGATAATTTTTTATTCAGTTGGAAGTCTTCATCAGGGCTTGGAAATGTGGCTATGAGAAAAAACGGAATAATACTGACAGATATGTTCAAATTGCGTGATGTCAAAAAAATTCCATTGCATGAAATGACGCATCTCTCTCTCTCTCTCTTTCTTTCTCTCTCTCTCTCTCTCTCTCTCTCTCTCTATCTATCTATCTATCTCTCATTTTCTCCCTATTTCAGCCTCTCTCTCTTTCTCTCTCTCTCTATCTATCTATCTCTCCTTTTCTCTCTATTTCAGCCTCTCTCCCTTTCTCTCTCTCTCTCTCTCTCTATATATATATATATATATATATGTTTATATTTGTCTATTTCTCACTCTCGTTCTTTCTCTTTCTTCGAGGTGTATTTTGTGTCTCACTCTCCCACTTCCTTTTCTCTCTCTCTCTCTCTCTATCTTTCTCTCTCTCTCATTAAATCTCCTGTATATCTGCTTTTCTTTCTCTCTCTCTCTCTCTCTCTCTATGTATCTCTCTCGTTTTCCGTGTATGTCTGTCTCTTTTTCCCTATACTCACCGATCTCTCTAACTCTCGGTGTATGTCTTTGTTTCTTTCATTCTCTCTCTCTCTCTCTCTCTCTCTCTCTCTCTCTCTCTCTCTCTCTGACACACACACACACACACACACTCATACAAACTATGTGCCTGCCAGTGTATTCCCCATCTATGTCACATTCAGTGGCCTCTCTTTCTCTGAATCTCTCTCACTCTCTCCCTCCATCCCTCTCTCTCTCTCTCTCTCTCTCTCTCTCTCTCTCTCTTATTATTGTTATCATAACAGACCAACTCTTAGAGTAAGAAACGGTTGATAATACCAGGTGCCTCCAGATGACGGTTTACAACAACGGCAATTACGCCACCTGGTGAATTTTTTACTTTGATATCTACAAAACGAACCTGTGTCGACGCATCTTGCAGTCAATTCTACCGAACATGGACACGCAAAATTTATTTCACTGAAGCTCAAATCAAAAACATCAGAGAATCTCACGCCGAAGAATATCTTTACTTGCCATCATCATTTTCCTGTAGATTATTAAACAGACTGTTATTCATATTTACTGCGTTTCCGCCGTGGACTCTTGGGCCTTCATCCGTGGTTATTATTGCTATAAACAACATTGGTGACGCGTATTGAAAAATATATTCCAAAACAGGATTTATTTGGAACGTTAATGAATTCTAGTGAACGTTGTATAGCAAGGTCCGTTGATTCATTTATCTAAACTCACTTTAGAAAAAAAAAAAAAAAAACACAGTTGAAAGGTCATCAAAAGAAAAAAAAATGATAATTTTAATGACATGTCAAATTTTCTAAGGTTATTTAACGCTTAGAAGTTAAGAAACGCATTCTTGGCAGATTTATATTTATATTTATATTTGAGGTGCCCGTGGTGTACTGGTTATCGTCGCAGGATATGGACACGGCGACACGAGTTCAAACCCTGGACCTGACTGATTGCATTTCACATTGCACTAATACCCTTGGAAAAGGTATGAATCCAAATATTCTCCCTCCAGCTATGGGTAAATAGTAGGGCAGACTAGGTTCTTCAGCCTTGGTGAGGCAACTAGTCTAGGAGAAGGAAAACTCTGAATTGAGACCTGTTAAACTCCGCTTAAAACATTGACCTTGTGTCATATCCTGCCCGAGCGGAGGAATTGGGTAAATATGATATTTATATTTTTTGGCATTTTTTCTAAATTTTTGGTTCTGTTTCTTTTTTTTAATGGCATATCAACCTTCGTGGGTTATTTGATGCCAATGTCATTTCCGTATAAGAACGGTAGTAAGTAAAGTTAGCGATCGTAATCGAAGGTGACCAGAAGGCTCCATTTTCAATAGCTACTACACCGAGGTGTCGGGGAAGGCGCTGCTACTTTCCCTGGATTACTTCACTTTACCTTTGATACGTGCCTTATATTGCTGAGTGTTAAGCAAGTAGGTATCAAGTACCATTTTAAAAGTCTTTGGTATAACTTGACCTGGGATTGAACCCAGGTCTCCCAGACCATTGCCGAACACTGTACTATTTGACATCCAAGTTAGGAAATAGGGTAAGTCTGTGAGTGAACGTAATAGCACGAACGGATTTCAAAGTTGCTTATTATGATCTCACAGTCCCGCACCTTAGCCATAACAAGACTCCTTTTCTTGAGAACGTGTTGACATGTTGAGTTTTTTTCTTTTTTATAAATCAAATATTACAATCGGAGACAAGTAATTTGTTTTCAGTTATATAGTTTTACATATTCGTATAAAATACAAATATGGCCCGGTCGGCCGAGCCTGAAAAATAGACAGATTGAATCTCTGCAGAAGGGTAAGACTCTCTCATGGGGTGTCCTGGATCTGACACTAAACAATCTAATTACGAGGCTCCAGTAAAGCAAGAGCTTTCGGAAATGCCATCACTCCCAGATCCACTCTGGTCCGGAGTGGTAGCACCTGATAGGATTCTATTTATGGGTCAAATAGAACTATTTGACATTAAAACCGTGTACTTTAACATTTAAACTGAGTGATGACAAATGGCTTATGATAAACTGAATTGCTTGTAGATAGAACTGCTGAACTATTTCCCTGTGTGTAAACCAATGACCGATATTTGATAGAATTGTTAACGATACATAGCAATACTTGAACTATTTAACTTTGTTGACATGGTGAATCAAATTGTTTAAAATGTAACTGTTGACGATTTAAATATTAGTGATGCATAGCAATACTTGGAATTATTGACTATGTTGATATGCAAAATGAAATGTTTGAAATAGAACTGTTTGATTATTTAACTGTGTGTAAAGAAATGACTTATGTGTAATCAAATTGTTAGTGTTAAATGGCAATACATAAAAAACGTTTAACTATGTGCAAACAATTGATTAATAGTAAATAGAGTTATTCGTATTGGATAGAAATAAGTGAATCCAATTTACCGAGTGCAAAAAATGAGATCAGAATGATTTTAAAATGTGATCAAAAAATCTGTTTAGAAATCATATATTTGATATATATGTATGAAAATGATTTCGCATTAAATAACCTACAATGGTTAATATGCCATGAAACCCAATCAAACCAAATCCTATATATTTTATATATATATGTATAAAAAGTTTTTGGCATTAAATAACCTACAATGGTTGATATGTAATAAAACCCAACCGAACCAATTCTCATATATTAAATATATATGTATAAAGAGGATTTGGCATTAAATAACCAACAATGGTTGATATACCATAAAATACAATCAAACCAAATCATATATATTTAATATGTATGTATAAAAAGGATTTGGCATTAAGTAACCTACAATGTTTAATATGCAATAAAACCCAACCAAACGAAATTCTATATATTTAATACATATGTATAAAGAGGATTTGGCATTGCATAAGCTGCAATGGTTGATATGCAATAAAACCCAACCAAACCAAATAATATATATTTGATATATATGTATAAAAAAGATTTGGCATTAAATAACCTACAATGGTTGATATGCAATAAACCCAACCAAACCAAATCATATATATTTGATATATATGTATAAAAATGTTTTGGCATTAAATAACCTATAATGGTTGATATGCAATAAAACCCAACCAAACCAAATCCTATATATTTGATATATATGTATAAAAAAGATTTGGCATTAAATAACCTACAATGGTTGATATGCAATAAAACCCAACCAAACCAAATCATATATATTTGATATATATGTATAAAAAAGATTAGGCATTAAATAACCTACAATGATTGATATGCCATAAAATCCAACCCAACCAAATCCTCTATATTTAATATATATGTATAAAAAGGTATATTGTGGTAGTATGTTGCTACGACAAAAATGTTCAGCTATCGCTCTTCTTTCTTGGTGAGGCTTAGAACTTTTTGTAACTAGGAAATCTGAATTTTTTTTTTTTCTAGTTTCATATAGTGTAGTAGTATGTTGCTACGACAAAAATGTTCGAATATAGCTCTTCTTTCTTAGTGAAGCTAAGAACTTTTTGTAAGGAGGAAAATCTGAATTAATTTTTTAAGTTTCATATATAGTGGTGGTGTGTTGCTACAAGAAAAATGTTCAGCTATCGCTCTTCTTTCTTGGTGAGGCTTAGAACCTTTTGTAACTAGGAAATCTGAATTTGTTTCTCTAGTTTTATATATAGTGGTGGTATGTTGCTACAAGAAAAATGTTCAGCTATCTCTCTTCTTGCTTTGACGCATCGATAAAACTCGAAGACGATACACAAAAACATGAAGGAGGACTCATTACAGCCACCAGAAACGAAACTGAGAACACGGTGAACAACAGAATGACAATAACTAGGAAAATAAAATGGAAAGGAAAACAGCGCTATGGGCAGTTTAAACGACTAATAAACAATATCTCACGTGACAAAACTCGGACATGGCTAAGAAAAGGAAACTTTAAGGGAGAAACAGAATCTCTCCTAACAGCAGCACAAGACAGCGCCATAAGAACCTATCATATCAAAGCGAGAATAGATAAGACTCAACAAAACAGTAAATGTAGGCTATGCGGTGACAGAGACGAAACCATCAATCATATAATAAGCGAATCCAGCAAATTAAGGCGAGACACGACTGGGTCGGCTAGGTGATTCACAGGAAAATGTGCAAGAAATTTAAATTTGACCATACAAACAAATGGTATATGCACAACCCAGCATCTGTCCTAGATAACGACTCGCATAAACTCCTATGGGACTTTAACATACAAATGGATCATCGAATTCCGGCCAGAAGATTAGACCTTATAATAATCAACAAACAAATAGAGAATTTGCAAAATTGTCGATTTTGCTGTTCCGGCAAACCACACAATAAATCTGAAGGAAAGTTAAATGAAGGATAAGTACCTCGACCTTGCCAGAGGATTGAAAAAGCCGTGGAACATGAAAGTAATGATTGTTCCAATTGTGATTTGTGCTCTAGGCACTATAACTGGAGGACTAGGAAGTTAGCGGACGGGTAGAGACTATCCAAACGACAGCATTGCTGAGAACGGCCAGAATCCTGAGACGTGTGCTTGAGACTTGAGGAGACTTGCTGTCACTCAGACTCCAGTGAAAAACCATCAGCTAACACTGATGTGAAAAACTCTAATGAGTATGAAGAAGAAGAAGAAGAAGAAGAAGAAGAAGAAGAAGAAGAAGAAGAAGAAGAAGAAGAAGTGTTGTATAGTGATATAATAAATATGCTTATATACACATATACATGCAGAATACATAATGACGCAATGAATAAAGACGAGCGAAGACTTATTTTAAAAAAATACTTCTGACTTTAATGAAAGGTTTGTGTGTGTGAGAGGGAGTTGAAGACCGAACAAAGACTGCAACATACTGACCTCCCCAGCCCCTCCAGACATAGCCATGTGTCGTTCTCGTTCTCCTGGACTGCTAAAACGGAGGTCCAGGGGCCCACTCCGCTGGATGCTGTTCTCTCTACCGCATCATGTCATTAACACATCTGATCTCCAACTCACCAACTTCCTGTCTTCACCGAGTTATATAATAGTTCATTCGCCCACTCAGTATCTTTGGAATGGCATGTTTGATCGTCATCAAGCGGAAATAACTGACATGCAGTTCACAGGTCACTCTCTTCTGGTGCATCAGTCTATGACTGTACATTGGGATTTTAACTTGTCCTATATTGTCAGCCAAGCCCGCCTACGCGATTTCTTCCCATAACTGCCATCAGAATGTGTCACTTCCTTCTGGTTCATCACTTTGGAATGGCATGTTTGGCCGGGTCGAAGGTCAATATACAACAGAAGAAAACACTTGGAACGATTCGTAAGGGATTAAAAATGGGACTGAAAAAATTTGATATCGGTAGTAAAGCAGGACCATACTGAACACGGCATTGTTGAAATCGGCGAGAATACTGAAAAGAGTCTAAGAAACATGAGGAGATTTGCTGTCACTGAAATTCTAGTGAAAGGCCATTAGCTAACTCTGATATGAAAAACTCAGAAGGCACAACAACATAACCCCCAGTAGTAGTGTTGGTGGTGGTGGTGGTCACCACCAATGCTACTACTACTACTACGACTACTAATGATAATAATAATAAATCAAGAACAGATAAGACGCAACAAAATAGCAACTGTAGGTTATGTGGTAATAGAGACGAAGCGATCAATCACATAATAAGCGAATGCAGCACCGGTGGAATATAAAACTAGACACGACTGGGTTGGCAAAGTGATCATCTGGGTGTCGAGCTAGAAATTGAAATTTGACCCTACGAACACATGCTACATGCATAACCTAGCATCTGTCCTGGAGAATGACACACATAAACTGCTATGGAGTTTTCACTGACAAACAGATCCCCTAATCTCAACCAGAAGACCAGACCTAATTATAATCAACAAAAAATAGAGAACTTGCAAAATTGTGGACTTTGCTGTCCCGGCTGACTACAGAATAAAACTGAAAAAAGTGAAAAGAAGGATAAGTACATGGACCTTGCTGCGGAACTGAAAAAAACTATGGAACATGAAAGTGACAATTATAGTAATCATGATTGGTACGTTCCGTACAGTCACCAAATATTATTAAAGGGACATGAGGACTTAGAAATAAGAGGACGAATGGAGATCATCCAAACTACTTTATTATTGAGGTCGGCTAGAATACTGAGAAGAGTCCTGGAGACTTGAGAAGACATGTTGTCACTTAAACTCCAATGTAAGACCATTAGCGTTAGCTGATTTGAAATACTCCCAAGGAGTAAATAATAATGAATTGCTGTCACTCAGTTATAAGGGAAAAACCACCAGTTACAAGTGGTTTGTAAAAGTCTTCAGAATAATTTGCTCGTTACGCAATTTCAGGTACTCCTGTTTAATATTAATAACTTTTAAAAAATCAAATGAGTTATATTTGATCAATAAATGGAGGGTCATTATCGGAGGTGCCCATGGTGTAATGGACACGGTATTACGAGTTCAAATCCTGGTCCAGACTGATTGCATTTCAAATAGCACTGATACCCTTGGGAAAGGTATGAATCCAATTATTATCCCTCCAGCAATGGGTAAATAGTTGGGCAGACAGGGTTCTTCAGCCTTGGTGAGGCAACTAGTCTAGGAGAGGGAAAACTCTGAATTCAAACCTGTTAAACTCCGCTTAAAAATTGACCTTGTGTCACATCATGCCTGAGCGGAGGGGTCGGTAAATATGGAAGGGGGTCATTAAGCAAAAACCACTCCGAGTCAGAGTTGACCTGGAAATAATGGCAATGAAACTGTGCTTTACATTTCACTGAGATCAACAATTGGAGCCTCACCATCAGATACAGCTTAATAACATGCCAAAGAAAATATTTCTTTTGAATTTATTTATTTATTGATTGAAAAAAATATGCTGGACTTTGTTTTCAGAATAAAACATGGCACACAAAAACAATCACTTTTGTTAAGCTGTATCTGAATAAACATACAAGAGACACACCACATACCTAAAAAGCTTTTACGAAAACAGAAAAAAAGGGTAAAAAAAGGAAAAAAAGAAAAAAGACAAATAGAAACGGCAAAAAATATATAGAAAAACAAAAAGAGAGAAAAAATTAGCGAAAGAGAAAAAGGAATTAAAAAAAACCCAGAAAGACAGTAAAAAAAGAGAAAGAAAAAAAAGGATAAAGGAAAGAAAAAAGAAAAAAGAAAAGAGGAAAAAAATGAGAGAAAACATTAAAAGGATGAAAACAGAAAAAGAAGAAAAAATAAGAAAAAAATAAGAGAAAATTTAAAAAGAAAAAGGTAAAAAAAAAATTAAAAGAAGAAAAATGAAAAAAAAGGAAAAAGAGAAAAAAAAGAAAAATCGATTGTGTATTTGTCCATATCGAATCTCTCCGTAAAGGAAATACAGTTTAATAGCTGGGAACACACAGACACAGAAGACGTGTAGCAATTTTGAAGCCACACAATCGATGAAAACACGTAAAAACAAGTGTTTCAAGGAGACCCCATTCATATACCAGTAGAGATATCTGGTGATACTCGTCAGAAAAGATGAAAATTAAGATGTTTTAACGACGCCAGCTATGGGTATGTATTTACCCAACCCCTCTACCATGAGTAGGATGAAACACAAGGTCAATTTTAAGTAGAGTTTAAATTCAATTTATCCACAATTATCAATTACCCTACAATTTATCTAAAGTTGGAGAAAAAGGATGTGGATTCATGCCTTTCCGAAGGATATTAATGATATTTGAAATAAAAACAGCTTCGTTCGGGTTTTGAACTCGAATTACGGCGCCCATTTCCTACAACGATAACCTTTACACTACAAGTGCTACAACGTATGCAGTGTATTTTTGGTCGAGTCTATAAATACAAAAATATGGGCTTGACAAAAAAAGGTTTTCAAAATGAAAGAGCATAATGATTACTTCGTTTTCGTACAAAACAGTTCTGGTTTTTCACTCGGAAAAGGGATTGACTGCATGGTTAGAAATTTTATTTCAGGGGAGGCAAAAGGTGTTTTAAATCAATAGAAAACGCAAATAAAACCTCATATAGAATAAAGTTCTCATGCCTTAATTTCAGTGTCGATACTTAGGGCATACACATAAGAGGGACAAAACTAATAAAAAGAATAAAAGATTTACAGATTCAGAGAGACATTAGAAAAAAATTGGATTAATTACAATCCGAGAAAGAATAATAAGTGGTGATCTAATGGAAAATTTCAAAATAACTTATGGAATTTCTTATTAAGATGAACATTTACTTCAATTTTTCTCCTTGGAATGGAAAAGGGTGAAATTCCTCATATCGTTTTGGCCGGTGAGGTCAGGGTAAACGTGTTCGAACTCCAGTCACGCTATTTCGTTCATGTTCGGACTAATACCCTTGTGAAAGGTATAAGCTATTTATCGCTGTTGTGTCCGAGCTGAGACTCATGTACTGCTGGACAATATAGGTCATAGACTTACTGAGTGCAATGTGAGTCAGATGACCCTTGGTGAGATTTAGACTGATTAAGTTCAATGTGAGTCTAGCGGGTGTGCCTGCTAATGGTTTCATCTAGACCTGAAAGTCTAATCCAATGTTGTGTTTGGCAATGATTCTTCGCCCACCCGATGGTGGCTCGGCCGAAGCTGGAGGCCAGGAACCATTTGACCTCAAAAAGGCATGAAGCTCCTTATCACCTGAACTATTTGTTAAACAGTACTACCACTATTGTTCTAGTTGGCGACCGTAGTCGAGGGTGACCCAAAGGCTCCCTTTTCGATAGCTACTACACCGAGGTGTAAGGGAGGGCGCTACTCCTTTCCCTGGATTGCTCCACTTTACCCTTGATACGTACCTTATATTGCTGAATGTTAAGCTTGGAGGTATCAAGTACCATTTTTAAAGTCTTCGTTATGACGCGACCTGGGATTGAACCCAGATCTCCCGGACCATTGGCGAACACTCTACCCACTAGACCATAGCATTAAATAAACGCCAAATGTTGATTTGCCATAAAATTTAAAAGCGAATAGACCTGAAAATATGTTGTCAAGACAGATTTCAAAAACTACGAATCGTTTCTAACTGAAGATTTTATGACAGGAAGTCTCATCAAGTCTCCAGGACTCTTCTCAGTATTTTATCCGATCTTAATAATGCAGTTGTCTGTATGGATTCCACTTGTCCTCTGACTCCATCGTCTTCCCGTCCCTTTACCAAGTCTTTACCAAGCGCACATTTGATGTCTACGTTACCTTCATGTTCCATAGCGTTATTGGCTCCCTGGCAAGGTGTTGGTAATCATCTCTTTTGCCTTCTTTAATTTTTACTCTGTAGTCCGCCGGTACGATAGAGTCGACTATTCAGCTGGTTCTCTTTTTTTTTCTTTTTTCTTTTTATTTTTTCTTGACTTGGTCTGGTTGTCTGGCCGAGATAAGATGATCTGTTTATATCTCAAAATCCTAGACAACTATGCATGTCTCATTCTCCAGGACAGATTCATATTGTCAAATTTCAATTTCTTGCATAATTCTTAGTGGATCACCTTTCCTTTCCAGTCGTGTCCAGTCTGATACTCTTTTTGCGTAAATTTGTTACATTTGCGCATAATGAGATTAATCGTTTCGTCTCTATCACCACATAACCATTTATTAGTTTATGGTGTCTTATCAATATCATTATTATTTGTTGTCGTAGTGGTTATAGTAGATGCCAGCCTTTGTTATGAAAAAAAATCGAGTAGAGTAGTTGTTTGCCATAGGAACAATTTGAATCATACAGTCCAGAGACTGATATAAATACTAGGGCTTGATCTGACCAACCCACTGATCGAATTGTATCTTTCTAACCGTGCGTCTAGCCCAGTAAGAGCCACAGAGAACTGTTTCAGAACATGTGACCAATTTGGTTGAAAGGGTCACAGACAGCTCAGCCACCAGAATCCGATCGTCAATTACGGGGTGATACTCACGGATGAGTAGTTTCGTTGGTGGGGTCAACCCTTTTCAGATGGGCAGTCGGCGTATTCTACACCCACTTTCAACAGAGAGGTTCACATATGTTTCAAACATTACTGCAATAGCCCAGTCAGCTGTGGCTGTAGAATACACCGACTGAATATCTGGAGAGGGGTACAGCCCCACCAACGAGTGTCCTGGATATGTTATTAAACCATCTGATGGTGAGAATCCAGCTTTAAGGATTTGAGGAATACAGAATAACACTTTATTCCCATTGTTCCTAGATCCACTCTCACCCACAGTGGTAGCACCTGATAGGGTCCTATTTATGGGTCAAATAGAATAAACTGTGTGCAAACAAATGACTGATGTCAAATTGTGACAATTATGTAGCAATACTTGGAACCATTTAACAGTGTGCAAAAAAGAGTCCAGGTTTGTTTAAGAAAGTTATCGACGAAATGTGTTCACATAAAATCATTATCATCATCATGTCGTGCTGGTAGCACGGATATCCCTGACCCTCTCTCGACACTTTTCCCTATCGTTCATCGCCCCAGGCACGTCTTCTGGACAACATCCCGTATTCTCACATAGTTGCTGAATGTATGTTCGTGCTGGTCGTCCTGCTTTTGTACGGCCATGTGTAGGGGTCCATAAGAGTACATCGCTTATGAGCTCGTCCTTGCTTCTCCAGCAGTGTCCTGCATATCTGGTTCGTCTAACTTGAATTGTTTTCGTGATAGGGGGCAGGTGACCGTACAGTTGGTGTCTTGTGGGGTGTTACCTCCAGGACTTGTTCAAGATTGCTCGCAGCATTCTTGTGTAATTGCCGTCTAGCTACTTCTCCAGCCATTTTGTTAGAGTCCATGTAGTGCATCCATATAGCAGTATCGATGCGACCGCTGCCTGGAAGAAACTGCGTTTCATTTTATCGGTTAGGTCTGGTCCTTTCACCAAAGAAGAACTCGATTCAGTTCTCAGAAGAATTAAAAATAGGAAAGCTGCAGGGCTAGACGAGATCCCCCTAGAATTGTGGAAGACTAGACAGTTCGACGATATACTGCTCCGGCAATGCAACGCAGTCTATAGTCAAAATAGGATAGAAAGATGGACGAAGGGATGCATCCTTCCTTTCCCTAAAAAAGGCGACCTCGGACTAGCCAAGAACTACCGAGGGATAACACTTATATCCATAGCAGCAAAATCTACAATGCCCTACTACGAAACCGCATAGAACCCAAAATAGACAACATCCTTAGGAAAAAGCAAAATGGCTTCCGGAGAAATAGATCCACAACCTCACAAATACTGACCATCCGTAGAATCCTTGAAGGCGTTCGGGCAAAAAACCTTCAGGCGACATTACTATTTGTCGACTTTACCAAGGCCTTTGCTTCCATCCACAGAGGGAAGATGAAGCAAATCCTACTAGCATACGGCCTACCAAAAGAAACTGTAGCAGCGATAATGATTCTCTACAGAAACACCAAAGTGAAAGTACGTTCACCAGATGGAGACACGGAATACTTCGACATTGTTGCAGGAGTACTACAAGGAGACACACTAGCCCCATACCTCTTTATCATCTGTCTAGACTATGTGCTTAGGACTTCGATCGACAAAATCAGAGAAAATGGCTTCGAGCTGACTAAGAGAAGAAGCAAAAGGTACCCCGCAAAAACAATCACGGACGCTGACTACGCTGATGACTTGGCGTTACTAGCGAATACGCCTAATCAAGCAGAGACCCTACAGCATAGTTTGGAACGAGCCGCAGCAAACAAAACTGAATATATGTGTTACAACCAAACGGGCAACATTGCCACACTAGACGGAGCCTCTCTGAAACTAGTAGACCAATTCACCTACCTAGGAAGTAGCGTCTCATCAACCGAAAAAGACATCGACACACGACTGACGAAGGCATGGACAGCTATCGATAGGCTCTCGATCATATGGAAGTTGGACCTAACCGATAAAATGAAACGCAGTTTCTTCCAGGCAGCGGTTGTGTCGATTCTGCTATATGGATGCACCACATGGACGCTAACTAAGCGGCTGGAGAGGAGACTAGACGGAAATTACGCAAGAATGTTGAGAGCAGTATTGAACAAGTCCTGGCGACAACACCCCACGAGACACCAACTATACGGACACTTGCCCCCCATCACGAAAACTATACAAGTTTGACGAACCAGACACGCGGGACACTGCTGGAGAAGCAAGGACGAGCTCATAAGCGATGTACTCCTGTGGACCCCTACATATGGATGTGCAAAAGCAGGACGACCAGCACGAACCTTCATACAGCAACTACGTGAGGACACAGGATGTAACCCTGAAGACCTGCCGGAGGCGATGAATGATAGGGAGAAGTGGCGAGAGAGGGTCAGGGATATCCATTCTGGCGGCGTGACATGATGATGATGATTGATAGCTGTCCATGCTTTCGTTAACCTCGTGTTGATGTCCTTTTCGGTTGATGCGACGCTGCTTCCTAGGTAAGTGAATTTGTCTACTAGTTTAAGAGGGGTTCTGTAATTTGTGTGTGTGTGTGTGTGTGTGTGTGTGTGTGTGCCTATTTAAGTGTGGTTGCTATAGTAACCCAGAAAAACGCTATACCATCGATAGTTTTTTTTATGAGAACGAAGACTAAAAAGGCTCTAAATTAAGGAATAAAAAAAAGGTCTACATTTCAACGAACAACAATATTATGACTTGGGGGTCTGCTTCACGCTGAACGTTAGTTTTAATTATCCACAGTCTGATGTTACGGAGATAATTAGGAAATATAATTAGATAATTAGGAAATGCACATTAGAATCTATCCTCCTTCGTAATTATCATCATCATCATCATCATTATCAAGTTTCCCAACTACCTAACTATCCATCCTTTTCATTCATCATTTCTTGCAGGTCTTCTAGACTGCATCTGTTGCATATTGACCTCCGACCCGGTCAAGCTGTCAAAAGAAGAAATGCACAGGTGTAAATAACAAGTGCATCCGGTCGAAGATATCAGGAGATCAGGGGCGACCTTGACTGTCGATGGGTTGAATTGAGTGCGAAATTGTGACACTCGCAGGAAGTAGGTGGGTGTCAAATTATTATATAACCCCGGTGACAGGAAGTTCAGATCAGTTGGAGATATGATGATGGAATGAGAAACATGTCTCAGCTGAGGTTGGGCCCCCAGGTCCCCGGTTGAGCAGCCAAGAGAACGTGAAAGAAAGGCTGTGATAGCTGGAAGAGTTGGGGGTCAATATGTTGCAGTCTTTGTTCGGTCTCCAATTCCGTCTCACACACAACCCTTTCAATAAAGTGAGAGGTATATTTTTCTAAAGAACTGTGTCCGCTCGTCGTTATTGCGTCGTTATGTTTCTGCATGAATATGTCTATGTATAGTTGGTTGTGACTATACAACACATCTAGTGTCTCTGTAGAGCTGATAAATGCAGTTTCTTGCTGGTTTGCCAACACAAAAGAGAACGTTATTTATGAGGTCATCTTTGCAGTGTCCAACATGTCTTCTGCGTTTAACTTGTGTTGATTTGAAGATGAGTGGTAAGCGACCGCACAACAGCTGTTTTATAGGGTCTTACTTCCTGGATTTGTTTAAAATATCCCCTAGGATTCTTGTGCAGTTCCCATACAACCTTTCATTCTAGTGTTTCGTTGGCGGACAGGCTGTGAATCCATACAGTAGTATAAAACAGTCACTGCATGGAAGAAATGCGTTTTGTTTTATCATAGAAATTAGATTTCCATATGATCGATAACTTGTCGATAGCAGTCCACGCCTTTGCTTGACGTATGTTGACATGGAACTGAGTAAATAGTATATATATAGTAGTCATATATATATATATATATATATATATATATATATATATATATATGTGTGTGTGTGTGTGTGTGTGTGTGGTGGGCTAATATTTACTGTTTGTGTGTGTGTGTGTGTGTCAGTATTTTGCGTCTGAGTGGCAGTATATGCGCACGGGTGAGAGACAATTAGAGAAAGAGAGAGAGAGATAAAGTGTGTGTGTGTGTGTGTGTGTGTGCGCGCGCGTGTGTGTGTGAGAGAGAGAGAGAGAGTATGTTAATATTTTGCAATGCGTATATATATATATATATATATATATGCATCAAAAGTATTAACACACACACACACACACACACACATATATATACTGTTTTCAATAACCTGAAATTTTATAAGGAAAAATATCTGATTATTTTTCTTAAAGGCGATCTATCCTTTGTAACAATGCTTTGAGGATTTCCTTTGTATCAACTGACTGTTAAAAATGGATGAAACTTTGCAGAAAGGCAATAATATAAAACAGAGATTGATAGACAGATAGATAGATATTAACGAACTACAATATATATATATATATATATATATATATATATATATATATATATATATAAATGTGAACTCAACCATTTTTTATCCGATACCGCAGGTGCAAACTGGTGCTCTCCTGTTGAAAAAAGACCAGACGCATCTGGTTGTCTTCCTGGCTTCCCAGTATTTTCTCTTCTTCAAGCAAGTTTCGAGATTCTTCAGTCTCTTATGCGTAATATCAAGAGACTAAAACACTTTAGAATGGTGAATAATAAAAAAGAAATTAGAATTATATGCCATTTTCAGCCTTCAGAACGTGAGGAAAATCCTAAATTCTTTTTTTGAATATTACTGAAAGAAAAATTCATAAAACTTAATTACAGCCAGCAAAGTATATGTCTTATTGGACTTCTTTTCTCAAATCCATATTATATCTATTACAGTTAGATACACACTAAAAAAATATACTAAAATAATGATGAAATATTCTGAATTCTATGACATATTTTCCGTTTATTGGTTGGTTGGTTGGTTGGTTGATTGGTTGGTTGGTGTTTTATGGCATATGTAGCAGAAAGAAGTTCGTATTTTTGTTTGGCGCGTAAAATAATTTGACCGTTATGGTCGTCGTATATTTTCACCCAATGAGGATGACTTATCCTATTGAGGACCATTTTCCCGGACAACATAAAAATGGTGAAATCCAACCAAACTACTTCTTCCTCAGGACTTTTCGAACAGGACGGACGTACTTTCTGTCCGCTCCCTTCATAGCAGCAGAATCACAACGCAGTAACACTTTTATGTTGCCTCTAACTTTTGCTATGTCTATAGCAACGCACAATTTCGCTCAGACATCCAGCTACCTCATTACTGGTTAAAATTTTCAGGAGACTTTCATGATTCTCTCTTCTGCAACAATCAGGACCACAAATTTATGGGTGACTACATCATTCCTGTCCTTAAACAGTAAACACGACTTTTGCTATGTCTATAGCGACGCATATTCCGCGCAGACATTCAGCATTGCATTGACTGCCGCGGCGCACATTCCGCTCAGGCATTTTTGCTGCAATAATTCCATCCCAACTTAATAACTATTTCATTCCTTCCTGCCTACAAGACTTGGAGCATAAAGGTTCCCCTTATTCTGACTGCCATTAAAACTTCTTAAAAACCTTTCTATATCTTGGTTCTTCTCTCCTTTTATTTCGAACAATATAAAAGGAACTAATATAATAATTCTTTCTCGCTAAAGCATATAATCCTTAGTGGGTTATTTGATATCAGACTGTCAACATATATATATATATATATATATATATATATATATATATATATATAATTTGGTAAGTATGCGATACATTGCTGGAGAAGTTAGGACAAACTCAAGCGAAGTTCTCCAATGGATCCCTTCACACTTACGAAAATGTATTGGACGACCAGCTTGATAATATCTACAACAGCTCTGTACTGACAAAGGATGTAGTCTGGAGGACCCACGTGAAGCGATGGATGATAGAGATGAATGCCGAGTGATAGTCAGGGATATCCGTTCTAGGGGCATGACATGATGATGAGGATGATGATATACAATTTGTAATGTTTGATCTAGTTAGACCTCATTTGTTTTCACACAGTTCAATGGTTTCAAGTATTGTTATCTAACATGAGCTTGGTTTGGTTTCTTTGTTTAATGGCATATCAACCTTTCTTGGTTATTTAATACCAGAGCCATTCTCATAGAAGAACAGTAAAGGTTCTATTTAACCCATAGCTGGGAGGATAAGGGAGTTCATACCTTTCCCAAAGTATTTGCCCGAAAGTGAACGTAATAGCGCGACTGGAGCACGAACTCGCTTACTAGGATTCTGCAGTCCATCGCTTTAACCATTACACCACGAGGACACCCCACCTTCTAACATTAGTGATTTAATTTGTCTAGTATTCTTATTGTTATGGGACGGTTACCTACCCATTCATGGTTTTTTTTCCAAATTCTATATTAATCGTGAGCCAAGTACTCTAGAAGAGATTAGATGCACAACCGATATTCGATTGACAAGTAAGCCTAGCTTACGCCACCACTTTTCTCTGTATCTTTTTACTTCAATATATCTTTAAACTTATACTGTGTTCCGAGTTGTCCTTTTGTAGTCCCAAACTGGGTCCACATCACTTATCAAATATGGACAATTCACACTCAGCAGAATGGTTTCGATATACCACTCATCATAATCCTTAATAAATTAGGGAATGGTTCGATTTGACCAATAGATGAAACCATAGCAGTTACTACCACTCCGGCTCAGAGTGGATCTGAAAATAAATACCCATGTGGGGGTACCCCTAAATTCCAAAACATCTCAGAACAGGAATCTCAACATTAAATATATTTTAGTGTCATATCCTGGACACTCACGTTCTTAGCTCGACTGGCCCTCAGCCTCCACATTCCAACAAATTTAAGATAAAATGGTTTATTTGTTTGTCTGTTTGTTTGCTTTTATGGCATATAAACCATTGTAGGTTATTTGATTCCAAATTCATTTTTATACAAATAAACAGTTCTATTTTAAACAATTCAGTTTATATAAATACACATTTTAATTGTAAAAAATATTTCCTTTTCAAGCTATTTAGTTTAGTCAAACAGTTCTAATGCAAACAATTCAGTTTAGTATAAATATAGTTTTTTGTTTACACGGTTAAAGGTCAAAATAGTTCTCTTTCAAACAATTCAATTGTAAGTACAGTTTCAATGTCAAAAAGAGTTCTATTTAAAGCAATTGTAATCGTAATAAATTGTTGTGATGCTAATAATAAATGAATGAAATATTACGTAAATATTATATACTGTGTACATAAACACATTAACTATTATTTAAACCCTTTTATTTTATTTCATTACGCACACACCACCTATGAGACCCACAATATATAATATTTACGCAATATTTCATTCATTTATTTTAAGTATTACAACAATTTATTATGTGCATAATTATTATTTAACATACTATTATTTACCCCTTTATAATTTTATTGCATACATACCAATTATGAGATCCATATTATACAACACTTACGCTATTTCCCATTTATTTATTATCATTATTATTATAATACACCCCCCTAAGTATTACACCAACATATTTACAGTACAATATAAACCTACTAATACCCATTGTAAATCTTGCTTACCATACACGTTTACAAATCAAATCCTCATCACCCCCTCAACTTGCAATGATGATATTTTGTTCCATATTAACTGTCAACTAAAGAAAATATTGCAACAAATGAATACACATTCGTAACCCAATACTGCTATAACCAACGCTTTACGTTCCTGGCCTGATTTAGCCTAAACCACACATCCACACGTACACACACGCATATAGACTCACACACATACAACCACACACAAATGGTTTTTTGTCTGTATTTAGAAAGAAATCAAAAGCGATATTCTCCGATCGACCCCTTCACACGGACTAACAAGTATAGGACGACCAGCTTGAACTTATTTACTGCACCTCTATACGAGCACAGGATGTAGCCTGGAAGATAAATATATATGTATATATATATATATAAAGAGAGAGAGAGAGAGAGAGAGAGAGAGAGAGAGAGAGAGAGAGAGAGAGAAAGAGTGAAATCAAGTTAAAAATAATATAAAAAATATTCTATCATAATATCCAAAGGCGCTAATAATGTCATGTATACGTAGATTAATAATATCTATTCATATATATATATACATATATATATATATATATATATATATATAGAGAGAGAGAGAGAGAGGAGAGAGAGGGAAGAAAGAGAGTGTGGGATAGAGATAGAGATGAATAGATAAATACCGCATCAGGTGGGTGTAATTAAGATGATCGTATAGTCTCAAGAGGCCTTCCTACCTAGCAGGGTTGAATTTTTCGCTTTGAGCCTGAGACATCCAAAAGGTGTTTGCAGACGGAACCAAAATCTGTTCTGTGTCTTCTATGCATTTATCTTGATTCGTTCCTTGCTCCTCACAATAAAAGACCGAGTGCAAATCTGACTTTGTGGATGTCGGATATATATATATATATATATATATATATATATATATATATATATATATATATATGTGTGTGTGTGTGTGTGTGTGCAAATTTCATTAAACATAATAGATATTTTATGTCTACAGATTTTCTTCTGGATCCGTTCGAATTCCCGTATTACTTTCATCGTATTCGGGGGAATTGATTTATGTATTGTCCATAGTTGTATGTACCCCTAGTACTTTCTGCCCGACTTTGGGCCATCATCAGGGGAGGATCTATTACAAAAGTAATGTAACTTTTGTTTTAGCATATTACTACTGTGTAAGGGTGTCTTTGCCGTTGAAGATTATGGCGTTTGCTTTTAAATGTAATTCGAACTGATCCAGAAGAAAATATGTAGACATAAAATGTCTATTATGTTTAATGAAATTTGCATTAACGAAGAAATGCTGCCTAAATATATATATATACCTAACCTCTTCGTACGAGCAACATCCAACAGGAGGTTAAGTCATTTGAATTAAAGATTTTCCTTCTGCTGACGAGCAGTCATCTCTAGCTTGAAGAAACTATTCCACCCTTTTATTTAACCACTTATAAGCGCTGTCAAAAATTCAAACAGTCACTCTCAGGTTTTGGGCTCAGGTTATCGTGTCTATTTACTACACAGTGACCGTTACATCAGAAGCATATATATATATATATATATATATATAGTATTATTTGGTCCAGTTAAACCCGAGTTGGGAGTAATTCCATCAAGACAAAAAAAAAAAAAATTCAACAGTGAACATTTCAATTTCCCTGGTAAAGATCTCAATGTAACTGACATTACAGAGCAATATTTTCTTTAAGAAAAAACAAAAACCGGTCACATTAGGATTATAAATTTATTTTACATCTCTAAGAGATGTGAATTAATAACTAGATGTAGACACAGGAATAAATTTAAACTATAGACAACTTATCCTAGATAATGCTTAAATAAAATAACACAGAATTAAATCGAGATTTAAGGTAAATGAATAAAATTAAAGTTAAAACAAATGAGAAGAAAGCATGTGATATATACGTACTCGTCATTGGAGGGGTAACTGAATTAATAGGCACGAAAATAAGACTGAAATAAAAATTTTAATTATAGATTTTGAATTTCATTCAATATAAGTATAATTGTATCCTTACGTAAAGTTCTTAAAGAAAGTTATAATTTAATATTAAATCTGGAGTTTTAAGTCGAAAAGTAATTAGAATTTAAAAAAATGAAAATAAAAAAATTAATTTACTATAATTCTAACCGGCAAAAAAATTAAAAAAAACGGAAGTGGGCTAAATAAGGAGAAGTCACTCATCTTCTATCCCTTCCCACCCTTCTTTCCTGTGTCTGTTCTGAATTATTTTATCCATAAGATCTGAAGAAGTCCTGTAAATATTTTGGTGTTTTTGATTTATATCAAAAACCCATAACAGGATGGAAATAAATTTATAATCCTAACCTGACCGGTTTTTGTATTTTCTTAAAGATATATATATATATATATATATTGGCATAGTGGTTAGAGTATTCGCTCCAGTAGACCAAGATTCAATTCCAGGTCGAGTCATACTAAATCGTACTTGATACCTCCTTGCTTACTATTCAGCCTAATAAATTACGGATCAAAGGTAAGTAGAGAAATCCTAAGAAATAAGTACCACACTCTCCTACACCTCGGTGTAGTAGCCACTGAAAAGAGAACTTTCGGGGCTTTCTTGACAAAGGACGGTCAACTTACTATATATATATATATATATATATCAAGGTTTTAAAAAACTGCATTTATTGATCGTGATAAAAATTAAAACATAAAAGATTAAAAAAAAGATGTGCTCAACGGTTTCGTAACTCGCAAGTCAGAGGTATACGATGAAAAACGGAGACTATATATAGGAAGATGATAACGGTAACGTAGAAGAGGAAAAGAGACTGATTAGATGGAAACTGCATTAAAACCAAGCAAGCATTCCCTCTGTTTGAAAATAAGTCGACACTAAATTTATTGGAGCACTTTCGGTTTTTTATCAGGTGATCGGTGACGGAAGAGCCGTATGTATTATTCAGAACGTCCGTAGGGAAGGAAGGAGGTAAAATTCCGAAATTTAGAAGGTAAATTTCGTTTGATCTTAACATCTAACGTTTCATTAGTTCTTCCTCTATAGTGCGAGCCATAATTACAATCAAACAAATAAACAATAGAGTGATTATGATGGGGAAAAAGAACGTCCTTTTATGTAGATATTAGGATCGGTATGGTTGGAAAAAAAAACGACTCTAGTGTTTGTTGAAAAATAACGGTGTTGTACAACGGACGAAAGTTACTTAGCGAAACTATCGCTAATATTACGTTGCCGAGAAAGGGGTTGTTATACTGGACATCTTTGTTCAGAAGCTGTTTGATTTTATTAAAATTATAGATTACAGATTGTACCGGGTCTAACCGAAAATCATCGATAACAAAAGTCGAGATTTATCAATAAATTTCATCTCTTCATCAGGCATTTATGTACACATACACACACACACACACACACACATACATACACGCATATATATATATATATATATATATATATATATATATATATATATAAAGGGTTAATAACCACTTTATAAAACCCACAACCGTACCAAGCGAAAAAGCATTAAAATTGTGAACAAGAGTGTGTTCAAATCTCATTGAGTAGCCCATTAACAAGGCCTTGTACCACAGATGTTCTCTGACGAAAGCAACAAGCTGGAAACATACGCATATATAACATGTATGTAAGAACAAAATAGATAAAATCAAAAAATACAAATCTGTTCGTGGACTTACCTATTTTAAAATATGTATTTATTCTTTCTTTTGCCCAATAACAAATATATATATATATATATATATATATATATATATATATATATATATATATATAGTGTCTTAATATACATAGGAGCTTCGTGACTGCTAATAACTCTACTGATAATAATGTTGTATACTTTTTTGTTTCAGATATGAAAATAGTATATCATAACAACTATTAATCCTCGATTACAATGCCTTAAACAAGAAAAGAAAAAATTGCGTCACTGCTTATTTGGAGACAAAATCGATCAAAACTGTGGAAGCAAAACTTCACTGAAAGTTTAAATTAATTATCCCTAGATAAGACAAATTTACCGTTGGGTACACTTATTTCCATCCCACAGATGGAAATAAGTAATCAGTAATCAATCTCAATAAGAAGGCACAAAATCCCAGATCTGACAGGAAGTTGATTGCAAAATGTCCTATAAATGTGGATGCTGTGAGAGATTCTGTCAGCAGGAGTCCGAAAAAGTCTCCCCCGAAGACGTTCCCAAGAACGTGGTTTTTATCGAGCATTGTAGGATAAGTCAATGAATTTCTATCCTTGCCATCAAGTTTGACCTTTCTGAAGTGATATGATTCCTTTTTAAGACTCAGGTGAAAGACGACTTGATGCAATAGGAATTATCATATTAATGGGTTGCATCTATTTTGTATATAGTAAAATTTGGTGACTGTAGTTGAGGGTGACTCGAAGGCTCCCTTTTCAATAGCTACAACACCAAGGTGTAGGGAAGACCGCTACTCCTTTCCCTGGATTGCTCCACTTTACCCTTGATACATACCTTATAATGCTGAGTGTTAAACAAGGAAGTATCAAGTACCATTTTTTAAAAGTCTTTGGTATGACTCGATCTGGGATTGAACCTCGGTCTCCCGGAGCATTGTCGAACACTCTATCCCTGTGCCAATGAGCCGATTATATATATATATATATATAAACAAAGAATACCAAATGTGATGAATTTATTGTTGATAAATTCATCACACTTGCTCTGCTTTGTTTTTCTATTTTAATCATCACTATATATATATTTTTTCTTTAAAGAAAAAAACAAAGACCGGTTATTTTAGGATTATAAATTTATTTCCATCCTCTTTTGTGTTTCTGATGTAAACCAAAAAGACGAAGAAAAATATAACAGGATTACTTCAGAACTTATGGATAAAATGAAAAAAAAAAGACACTGGGTGGGGGGAGAGGAAAAGAGTTGAAGAGATTTTTCTTCGTGTTTTTGGTTTACATCAGAAATATAAAACAGGATGGAAATAAATTTATAATCCTAAAATAACTGGTTTTTAGTTTTTTTCTTTAAAGAAAATATTGCTCTGTAATATTAGTTACATCGAGCTCTCTACCAGGAAAATTTAAATGTTCAGCCTTTGAATGATTTTCTTGTCCTGAAGGAATTACTCCCAACTCTGGTTTAACTCGACCGAATAATACTTATATATATATATATATAGAGAGAGAGAGAGAGAGAGAAATAGAGAGAGAGAGAGAGGAAGGGTTAAAACGACAAAGAGATATACATACAGAACAAGGGATTGAGAGAGAGATGCATAGATCTAAGTCAGGTTAAAATTTGTATGAAAATAATAAAACAAATCAAAAATTCTAATGTCCTGCATACTCAAACATATATTTTAAGTTATTATATATATATATATATATATATATATATATATATATATATATATATCGAAGTTTGGTTTCAACTTAAGGTTCTAATATAGATATATGAAAAATGTCTGGGCCTATAAAATTAAATAACATCAGCAAACATTGAAAAGAATATAATTTACTGACATCTAAGGCCGATGAAGTGGAAGCGTTTAAAAGTCAGTGAATGTTTCTCGTGATATTTCGATGAAATCTTCTCTTTTCATCTGAATATATATATATATATATATATATATATATATATATATATATATATATATATTTAAAAATGCTTACGCTCTGACAACCTCAGATTTAAGTACATTAAATATTTTCAGTTTTTTCGTAAATTTATCGGCGTCATTGCAGTTTGTAGGCTTTGTCAACTTTAACACACACACACACACACACACACACACACACCTATATATATATATATATATATATATTGATTTTGAGCACTCAAGCGGAGATTCCAGTTAATCTTGGATTACCACTGTACAGTCTAAACCCTAGATTATTTTCCACGGGTCATATATATATATATAGTTTAGGAGCAACACATTTGGAAACAACCATAATAGAACAACTGGTTTGTTAGTCTATCTGGATGTTAGTAACATTCCAGTATTATTCAAATAGAAGTTAAAATTTATCAAGGGACGTCGTTTCAGATGAGCAGTGACTGAATTCCCGGTTAACTTATTCAAATAGATTTTTGCGTCTGCTAATTTCTGGTAAAGACCGGGAGATTAAATTTCATCGGTTGAAATTCGTTGTTATCAATCAAAAATCAAATATTATTAGTCTTATCACTTTTGTTTATCTTCATGTATATATATATATATATATATACATCCTAAAATTGTGCTGATAACACGGTCTTTCTTGATTTCCTCTCACCATCTGTCCCTACCGTCCTTTGCACTTAGCAGGTCCCCCAGATGACATACAATGTCCACACAACAGTGGCGATGAATATCTGTTTTTGCTGGTCGGCCGATACTGGCGTGTCCATATGTTCCCTCATAAGATAGTCCTTCTCGGTCAGTTCTCAGTATGTCTTGTTCGTCTTACTTGGATGGTTTGTGAGATGGGAGGTAAGTGGACGTACAGATGATGTTTTATGGGATGCTGCTTCCAGGATTTGTTCAAAATATTACCTAGTATAGTTTGTAGTTCCTAATTAGATTTTTTCTTGTCACTTTATGCTGCCATATTGACACGTCTACACAATGACGAATATATATATATATATATATATATATTATCATAAGTATCCAGTATGTGTCCAGAAGACAATGGGAATGGACTATTCGTATATAGAATATATGAGAGATTTCATAAAATCCTATGGGAGTGCTCGATGTATGGCTGTTATTATGTCTTTCAGGATGTATATTAAAAAAACTTATACACGGAGCGATTATATCTGAAACGTAAATGGAAGAAAACTCCCCCGTCTCCTTTTTCTTCCCTTTTCTTTCCCTTTTTCTTTTTCTTCTTTTTCCTTTTTTCTTCCTTTTCTTTTTTATATATTTAAAAGGAAAACGATAATTGCTGATTTTACTCCCCCCCCCAGAATATGTTAACCATCTAACGAGGCGGGAAATAAATAATCTCGTTGGAATAAATTCATAATGGTAAAATAACTGGGGTTTAGTTTTCTTCCATTTACACACACACACACACACACACACACACTATATATATATATATATATATATATATATATATATTATAAGAGTGTTGGCTGTCACTAAATCACTTTGTGGGTATGTAACGAACCAAGTGCAATATAATATGGAGAGTGCATCAATAATTGTTATACTTTTCAAATACATGACATACACTTTGCTTTTTTAGATACGAAAATTTCCTTTCTTACTGCAACATTTCATAATCAGAGACACGAGAAAAAGATAGTATAAAAAGATATGCTGTTGCTTCATAGAAATGCAATGAAATTCAGAAGTGACAGGCGAAAGAAAAATACCGACTGCGATATCCCCCCCCCAATCGTCCCTTTGCCTCAGAGGGTTCGAATCTCTGAAATCAACCGACTGAGAAGACCTTCAATTCCGATCTCGACAGCCCAACTTAATTAAATAACTTTGCTTATATATTATCTTTATTAATTCATCCTCTAATGATATAAGAACACGTGTTGCCAACTTTCCTGTATGGTGTCATCACTGAAACCTTCCAGCCATGTCTGTCACTCAATCCTCTGCTGATGAAGTGTTAATTTTTTGCAAGATCCTATCTAGAACCCTGACCTCAAAATACAACCCTGTTTTAACATAAGCTGACGTCGTAGTGGCCGCACGTGCAAACGTATGACATTTTCAATGACACCTAAAATTCAAATCAAACTTTTCAAGCAAACTTATCCCAACAAATAAGATAACTAACTAATATAATTAATTGTTAATTCTATCATATATATATATATATATATATATATTCAAGCAATTTTTGTTAAAGACGATAGAACACTGTTTATTATTTTTAATTTTATTTTTTCACGATTTCTTGTTATTTTTCTTATGTCGGGATTTAGACAGTAAAAGAATTGTCTTATATCTTCTGTCCAAGCGCTTGTGTAGTTTTGAGTTGGCTGTTTGAGTTTTTACTGTTTTAATTATTCCAATGTGAAGAAGGTTCTCAAAGATAATACAATGATTAAATATAAAAACAATAATAAATAACGATTACAAAACCTAGAAATAATATAGATATAATTTTTTTTTTAAAGTACATAAAATAGCATGTAACACAGGCACCAACGTATTAAATATTTCTATTACCAAAAATCACGAACTCTATTAGTAAACCTTTCCAACAGAACGTTTAAAGAATAAAACGCAGAAAACTTTCCCATCGACAATTTCAAAACAAAATACAACAAATTATTAAAAGAGTAAAAACTCAACAGTCAACTCAACACTATCCCTGATGAGGAGTAAAAAAGTACGGCCGAAAGTGCTTGGGCAGAAGATATGGGACAATTCCTTTAACATCCAGATCCCGACACTAGAAAAATAACAAGGAATCTTAAAAAAAAAAAAAAAATTTTAAATAATAAACTGTGTTCCATCGTGTTAAGCAAAACTTGTTTGAACACACACACACACACACAAACAGACACACACACACACACACACACACACACACATATATATATATATATATATATATATATATATATATATATATATATATAATCTTCGTAGCTTTCTGTTTCAAATCTATCTGATTGAAATAGTGTAAAAAATATGTTTTAAATCATTATGTGTTTGCAAATAATTTTTAAAAATTCTTGGTATTTCTTAAGGTATTTTAAGTTGATGATTGATATAAAAAAATTCTATATAATGTAAAGGCATACTTGTGTACGTTTCATCGATTTTCTTTCCGTAATTTTTGCTCGATTGTCTTTTAAATCTTCTTGGAGTTTTAAACTTCAGTTCTTCAAGTGTATGACGATGGATTTTAAATCCTAAACCTTTTTAAATATCCCCAAAGAATGAAATTTGTAAGATTTATTGTCAAACTTAATTAACATTTATTGTTCTAAAAGAAAAAAAAAACTGTCACAAAATAAAATTTCAGTTTTTTTTTCTCTCCTGATCATGTTAAGAACATTTATAATTTTATTTTAAAAAACAAACATTTCTCGTGTTTTTTAATGTACGAGATGCCACAATCACTAACAATCATTTTGTATTGAATAACGTAAAACTTGCGTTAATTAATCTAAGGGTCAGTTGTGTTGTGTGCGTCTCAAAGAACACGAAGACAAATTTGTTGGATAAAGACGAGGAAACGAAGATATGAAATGTTTCTCCATATCAGGAAAGAAAAAAACAGACACGTGGTCACAAAAAGAAATCACACTCTATTATTTTTTATATTATTTCCCTCAAACCATAAGAAATATGAGTAGTTATTTTTTTTATCTACAGAAAAAGTCTATATAAACAATAAACATCGCCCTTCTTCCCACCAGCGATGTGGGAAGTGGTTTCGCTTAACCTCAAAATACAGGTACTAATTGTTGCTGCTCCGGTAACAAAGTGAATTTTTTTTTTGTCTAGAATTTAACCGCCTCTCATTCTCAAAACGTGTTTGCGTGACTGACATTTTACCATCGGTCACACGCCTTTTGGAGAACGTGAGTTGAAATAAAAATATTTTCTTTTATTCAATAGAAACGCAAAGTACAAAATGAACAAGAGAGAGATAATAACCAGACTCTATTAAAAATTCACCAGGATGTAACAGAACGGGAGAAATAAAAGCTGAGTTTGTCTTTCAGTATTTTTAATCTCTAGCTTATCACATATAGTGTGTCTCCATATTCATGAGATCCATGTGGCTGCTAATATAGGGTGTCTCCATTTACATGGGATGCATGTGACTGCTAATATATGGTGTCTCCATATGCAGGGGATCAGAGAAACTACAGCATAGTTTGGAACGGGCCGCAGCTGGCATTGGTCTCAATGTCAATGCACACAAACCTGAATATATGTGTTACAACCAAACGGGCAACATTGCCACACTAGACGGAACCTCTCTGAAACTAGTAGACAAATTCACCTACCTAGGAAGTAGCGTCTTATCAACCGAAAAAGACATCGACACACGACTGACGAAAGCATGGACGGCTATCGATAGGCTCTCGATCATATGGAAATCAGACCTGACCGATAAAATTAAACGCAGTTTCTTCCAGGCAGCGGTTGTATCGATACTGCTATATGGATGCACTACATGGACGCTAACTAAACGGCTGGAGAAGAAGCTAGACGGCAATTACACTGCTGGAGAAGCAAGGACGAGCTCATAAGTGATGTACTCCTATGGACACCCACATATGGCCAAGCAAAAGCAGGACGACCAGCTCGGACTTACATACAGCAGCAATGTGAGGACATAGGATGTAACCCTGAAGACCTGCCAGAGGCGATGAATGATAAGGAGAATTTGCGAGAGAGGGTCAGGGATATCCGTGCTGGCGGCATGACATGTTGATGATGATGATGTAGGGTGCCTCCATATACATGGGATAGATGTGACTGCTAATATAGGGTGTCTCCATATACATGGGATACATGTGACTGCTAATATAGGGTGTCTCAATATACTGGGGATAATTGTGACTGCTAAGATAGGGTGTCTACATATACATGGGATAGATGTGACTGCTAAGATAGGGTGTTTCTATATATAAGGGATACATGTGACTGCTAATATAGGGTGTCTCCATATACATGGGATACATGTGACTGCTAAGATAGGGTGTCTCCATATACATGGGATACATGTGACTGCTAATATAGGGTGTCTCCATATACATGGGATACATGTGACTGCTAATATAGGGTGTCTCCATATACAGGGGATACATGTGACTGCTAATATAGGGTGTCTCCATATACAGGGGATACCTGTGACTGCTAAGATAGGGTGTCACTATATACAGGGGATAATTGTGACTGCTAATATAGTGTGTCTCCATATACAGGGGATGATTGTGACAGCTAATATAGGGTGTCTCCATATATAGGGGATGATTGGGACTGCTAATATATGGTGTCTGCATATATATGGGATAATTGTGACTGCTAATATAGGGTGTCTCCATATACATGGGATACATTTGACCGCTCATATAGGGTGTCTCAATATACATGGGACCCATGTGACAGCTAATAACTCTACTAACAATAATGTTGAGTTCTTTTTTGTTTCCGATTTGAAAAAAGTATACTATAACAAATATTAATCCTTGATCAAATGCCTAGGGCAACACAGAAAGAAATATTTTGCAGCATTACTTTTTGGAGACAAAATCATTCAAAACTGTCTCAAAATAGATGCAACACATTAATATGCTAATGATTTATTTATGAGACAAGAAACCAAAGAATGAGTGCATGTCCTGTATGCTGATATGATAACGTTTAGAAAAAAACAATGATTTGATGTCTCTAACTCAAAGAATGCATTTTTTACGGGACGTATTCCAAATAACCGCCATTGTGCTTGTCTCAGTAATAAATCATTATCATATAAATTAGCCACGTCAATTTTGAGACACTCTGTACAGCTATACTTTTTCTGTACAAAGGAAACAAAATACACATAGCTTTTTCTATGTATGTATGTATGTATGTATGTATGTATGACCCTTGATGTGCAAAGGCAAATAGAGATTTATGTACGAAAATCAATGCAACATTTTATTATTTTGAAAAAGTTTAGGCTTTGAGATTTTTCTAAATTTTCTAAATGAACATGTTTGCTTCAGGAATGGGTAGTGCTCGAGGCGTAATGGTTAAAGCACAGGACTGCGTCTTTGAATTAACCTTGTTCGAGTACCAGTTAAGATATTACTATTTATTTTCAAACGATTGATCATGAGGTAAGTGACTACCGCCTTTCATCGGCAACTGCGTGTTAAATAGCGTCATAGCATTACTTCTTGAATGATTTCTTTAGTCTTAAATAACACAGTTCGTGAATATCTATAAATACAAGGTTCGACTGAAAAATTCATAGTCTGACCAAGAGGATCTAATAGAGTGTGATTAAATAAGGTTTACCTTTAAACACACTACCCTTTAAGCTCCACTTAATTCTTTCATTGATGTTTCAGAGCAAAACCTGTGCAGTATTGATAAGAACTTCGTGTATGCATTTCAGAATTGAAAAAGACGTTCAGAGCTGTGAATCTAGAGTGAAGAGGGAACGTTTTTTGAGGTCATTCTCTTTATTTTGCAAAAAAATATGTGTGGTGCTTTCAATAAGTTTCCAGACTTTTTTGTACAGGCATTTAAAATTGTCGTAGACTCTTGAAAATTTAGTTGCTTATTGCTATACATCTTATGAGATGACTGACCAATTTTCAAGATTTCAGGTTCAAATCAACAGCTACAACAGCAATTGGAATACACCCAACTAAAGCTTGATTGTCACCGACGGTAAATTTTAAAAATGCAATCTGGACGTGAGGAAGAACGATATGCAATAAAATTCTGCTTTAAACTTGGAAAAAACGCCACAGAAACGTAGGGAATGCTTCAGGCGGATTTTGAAGCATCTTGCATGAATTGAGCATCTGTTTTTGAGTGACATTAGAGATTCAAGGAAGGCATGGAGTCTTTGAGGTATGATGAGAGGTGTGGGAGGAGTAAGAACGTCAATACACCAGAGTTGATTGACCAAAGGGTTTGGGTTAGGGTTACTATGTTGAGGTTTTAAGGGAGTTCAGAAAGAGATTCCGTCGGAAGAGGCCAGCACTCTTCAAATCGGGTCAGTGGCATTTCCACAAGGACAATGCACCAGTCCACAACTCCATCCTTGTCACAGACTATTTGACCAAGATGGGTCTCAAGACAGTTCCTCGCCCTCCCTATAGTCCGGACCTTGCTCCCTGTGACTTTTGTTTATTCCCTAAGCTCAGAGGCTGTCGTTATAAGATAATTGAGGAGATGAAAGAGGCTGTGACGAAGGTCATTGACACGCTCACACAAGAGGATTTCCATGCGGCATTCCTGAAGTTGTTAGAACGTTACAACAAGTGTATTGCAGCCGGAGGAGATTACTTTGAAGGATACTAGAGTTTCATATGTGTAATATCAATAAAGTGTCCATACGGAAAAAGTCTGGAAACTTATTTAATGATCCTTGTATTTTCAAAACGTTCATCTTCGTTGTTAAGAGATGTTTAAAAAAAAAACAAAAAAAAACTCCTGTTTTTTTTTATGAAGCTGAAAACTTCGTTTCTTACCAAGTTTTCTACTTTTATTTATTTTTTGTATCATGAATGCATTTTTATTGTAAAAATAATTTCTAATGCATTTTTATTGTAAAAGTCATTTTTAATATATTTTAATAGTAAAAATCATTTCCAATGCATTTTTACAGTAAAATCATGTCTAATGCATTTTTATAGTAAGAATAATTTTTAATACATTTTTATCGCAAAAATCATTTCCAAATTATTTGTATCGTAAAAATTATTCCCGATGAATTTTTATGGTAAAATTATTCTCAAAGCATTTTCATTAAAAATCATTGGTCAGTTCCTTTCTATAAAAATATTCATTTCTATAAAGACATTCATTTCCAGAGCATTTCACAAGAAAAAAAAAACATTATCGAAGCATTTTTATTGTAAAAATCATTTCCCATGCATTTTATAATAAAAATAATTTCCAATGCAATTTTATAGTAAAAATTATTTCCGATGCATTTTTAGAATGAAACTTTAGCCGTAGGTGAAATGGTTATTATTGTTTAGTGAGGGGGAACCATTTTGAAGCCAGAGTTTTTGTAGGATGAATTTAGCTGGAGAAGTTGGTTTGTTGTTTGGAATGAAAGATAGAATGATGAAGAAGTAAGATGGCGAGAGTCGAATGTGTTTTTATGAATAGGTTTTTATTTGCAGCATGGAATATTTGGGTTTGCTTTTGGTCCTGCAAGACTCGTGAAGGGTTGTGAGTATTGAGACGAAATTGAGTTATGAGAAGTTGAGATGGCAGCGTGTGTCGTCGGACGTGTGAGGGATTGTGTTTTTTGCATTTTTGACGAAAGACATGTTGCAGTTGTAGGAATTGAACTTTGGATTTCACGGTGAGTTTCGTGTCAGGTATTTGGGGAGAGTAGGCGTTATCTCCATGCGTGTCGAGAGCGGGATTACGCTCAGATTGACATAGCCAATATTGGGGTGACATAAAGTTGTGCCTGTGCGAGGCATATTGAATGCATCTAATTTATATTCAACTGGGATTCCTCGTAAGGAATCCATAAATTAGATGGGTTCCCTCGTGTATCCATGTTGCTGCTGTTGCTATTTTAGAGCCACAGTGAGATGTCTGCACTGAGCGGCGTTGTCCAGCTAAAAAGAACGGCAAGTGGGACGTCTGCACTGGTCGGCGTTCTCCAGTCAAAGAGAGTGGGTTTGGCAGCTTACCCGATTTGTTGACCGGAAATGAAAGGTCCGGGGTGAATAGGATAGGTCATCCTGATTGGTTGAAATTAAGTGTCGAATTAAATTGCGCGCCAAAGCAAAATACGATATTTTTCCCCTTCTCTACAAAACCATTTCCAATGAATTTTTATTTTAAAATTCTTTTTAATGGATTTTCATAGGAAAAATTATTTCCAATGGATTTTCATAGTAAAAATCACATCCCATACACTTTTATCGGAAAAATTATTTTCTGAATATTTTTATCGTAAACATCACGCCCAATGCAGTTATGTACGAAAAATCATTTTCAATTTCTTTTCTAGTTGTTTTTTACTTTCATTTTCTATAATCATAAATATAGATAATGAATGATTCAGAATTAAGAGCTTAGCAGAAAGAGTTTGCAATAACAATGCTATTAAATCATTATCATCATCATCATGTCGTGCCGCTAGCACGGATATCCCTGACCCTCTCTCGCCACTTCTCCCAATCATTCATCGCTTCTGGCAGGTCTTCAGGGCTACATCCTGTATCCTCACATAGCTGATGTATGTATATTCGAGCTGGTTGTCCTGCTTTTGCTTGGCCATATGCGGGGGTCCATAGGAGTACATTACTGATGAGTTCGTCCTTGCTTCTCCAGCAGTGTCCTGCGTGTCTGGTTCGTCTAGCTTGAATAGTTTTCATGACGGGAGGCGGGTGGCCGTATAGTTGGTGCCTTGTGGGGTGTTGCCGCCAGGACTTGTTCAGTATTGCTCGCAACATTCTCGTGTAATTGCCGTCTAGCTTCTTCTCCAGCCGATTAGTTAGCGTCCAAGTAGTGCATCCATATAGCAGTATCGATACGACCACTGCCTGGAAGAAACTGCGTTTCAGACATACAAATAGACTCCCACTTCTAAAATACGATAAAGTATTCCCAATCAGAAGGCGTCGAATTTTTTGGAAAAATATTATATTACATTCCTAATTTTTTGTTAAAAATCAATTAGCAACACTGAAATTAGAATAGAAATAATTGGTTGATTTTAACGGCATGTCAACAAGTCCAGTGTTATTCTAAGCCTAGAGGTTAGGGAATCGCATACATTGTACATTTATATTCATATTTTGTGTAGTTCTTTCTTAAGGGTTGTATTTTTACAGTAATATGATATGAAGTATAACAAATAGATATCTTTGCATGCAGATAAATGGGTTCAAGTAGTCCCAGTCGGCTGGGGATGTAGGATGCTTCTCTGCCGAGTGGTAGGACCCCTCCAACAAGTGTCCAGGATATGATACTAAACAATCTGATGGTGAGGTTTCAGTAATGCTGGAGCTTTGAGGAATTTGGATCGCCTATCGTTCCAAGGTCCACTCTGGCCCGGAATGATAGTCCTATCAATTGGTGAAATAAAAATAAATTTTGTAGTTAAGCTAAACAGAATTGCTTGAAATAGAACTGTTTTTACATTTAAACTGTGTACTTCTGCTAAACTGAATTGTTTCAAATAGAACTCTTTCGACATATAACAAAAAGTTATACTTATACTAAACTGAATTGAACTGCTTGAAATGGAACTGCTTTTTACATTAAAACCTAGTACTTACGCTAAACTGAATTCTTTGAAATAGAACCGTTTCAAAATTTTACTGTGCCTGAACAAAATGTCATACTTATATTGAACTAAATTACTTGAAATAGAACTGTTTCTTACATTAAAACTGTGTACTTATCCTAAGCTGAATTGTTTGAAATAGAACTGTTTCGAAATTCAACTGTGTCTGAACAAAAAGTTATACTAAACTAATTTACTTGAAATAGAGAGTGTTTCTTACATTAAAATCGTGTACTTATGCTTAAGCGAATTGTTTGAAATAGAACTGTTAAGGTGTATAAAAATGGATTTGGCATTAAATAACCTACAACGGTTGATGTGCCATGAAACCAAACCAAATAATACTAATAATCATACGATTTTTATTCAAACATAGTCTTCGTTGCTCATACACATACGGTTTTAAGCAATATTACTTACTTAAAACCGTGTGTGTTATTGCAAATAACCCTTTAAAAACAATAATAATTTCAAGTAACGATCCTAAATTCAAATAATTTGCACAGTTATATGTAATCCATATATACTAACCCCTCCACTCGGGCCGGATATGATACAAGGTAATTTTTAAGTGGAGTTTAATGGGTTTGAATTCAGAGATTTCCTTCTCCTAGACTAGTTGCCTCACTAAGGCTGAAGAAAATCAGTCTGCCCTACTATTTACCCATAGCTGAAGGGAGAATAATTGGATTCATATCTTTCCCAAGGATATTAGTGCAATATGAAATGCTATCAGTCTTGTCCAGGATTTGAACTCGTGTCGCCGTGGGCATTTCCTACTACGATAACCATTACACCACGAGCATCTTCGTTCTATGTTATCAAATATTTCTCTCAACTTCTCAAACGTTCTGAGATGAAGGTTGGTAATCCTATCACAAGAGGACTTCCATGGGGGCTTCCAGAAGTTATAGGAACGGTACAACAAGTGCATTGCAGCCGGAAGAAATTACATCGAAGGAAACTAAAGTTTCATATGTATACTATCAATAAAAATGCCCAAAAGAAAAAAGTCGAGAAACTTGTTTAATGAACATCGTATTTGTCACAAGTGGCTATTTCTTGCATGCAGTCCTATTGAAAATGAATAATTTGGAAACAGATTTATTTGACCAACAAATGAGATCCTAGTAGCTACTACTCTACTACTCCAGTTAGGGTTGGCCAGGTACTACCGAAGTGGTATACCATATTCCTTGGAGCTGCAGAATCAAAGCCTCAGTACCAAACGTAGTTTAGTTTCATTCCAAAGAAACGTTTTAGTGGGGAGTACAGGGTGAAACGATAAGATTGTCGCCTTTGAAAAGACGACATGATTCCATTTCCATTTAATGAAGACCAGTTTTCTTTTTTTGTTGCAGACCACCTACTAGTTGGCTTGTTGTGTACAAATCCCAAGAGCGATAGGAGCCTTCTATCATGTCTGAAAGTGACTCAATGTTCAACGAGCGAGATCGGAGATGCGCCGCTGTACAACTCATGATCTCTACCGATCCAAGTTATGACAACAGGACCATTGCCAGTACCCTCAAAATGCAAATCCGGACGGTTCAACGCTTGAGGGCACAGCTCAACGCATCGGACGACCCTTTAGAGGTAGTGGATGAAAGGCCATATCATGCCACCTCATATCTTCGAAGTCGGCTTGAAAGTCAACAACAAATTGTACCTGGATGTGCTGAAGAGTGTGGTGATCCCCTGGTGCAATCAGGTGGCCTGTGGCAGACCTTGGGTGTGGCAGCCGTACTCGACGCCGGCCCACAAGTCCAAAGAGACCCAGGTTTGGCTTCAGAAGGAATGCTACGACTTTGCACCCTTCTCTCACTGGCCCCCTTCCTCCCCCTACCTGAACCCGCTGGACTACTTCGTTTGGTCATATGTCGAGAACATCATCAATATGAACTCCCACAGCACCAAAGCCAGACTGATCGCCGCCGAGTATTCGCCGAGTTCCCGCCGGCGCTTGTGGAAAAGGCATGCTCCCATTTCCGGATCCGTATTGAGGTGGTGATTGAGGCTGAAGGCGGCTACATTGAATAGATGTCAGCTCTACTACATAATCAAGTTATCTGAATCGCTTTTTTCATTAAATATTTTAAAATAAAGCTGTAGTGTTGTTTTCGTTTGGACGATAATTTTATCGTTCCACCCTGTATTTACCTCTCTTCAGAGGATATAATTGACTTATTGTAAATCCCACCAACACTACGAGATATGTATTTCCAAAATAGTTCGTTAGGGAAGTATATTTGCTATCGACTAACTTTTACGTTACATATGTTAGAGGTTTTTAATGAGGTTTTCATTTTCTTTTGGGTTAAAGTGGGCTGAAAAAATATTGAAATTCTTTTGTTCCCAGTTTTGTTAATAATAATCATTACATCTCTCACACTCTCTTTCTCACTCGAATTATGTCTGATTCTTCAAAGTTTCACTTCCACTTTCACTTTCACTATTGAAATTAAAGTCATAACAGCGATATCTCTTCTGCATTACTAACTGTTAATGTGTGTCATTCGACCTGGATATCGAAATGAAAGAGAAAACCTGTTTCCAGAAAACATTGTGAATATATGACAAAGCTCCGAGTGACTGTTCCTCTCAGACTGTACCTACCCATTTCATTTAAAGGATTATGGTCTCGTTAGTTCCTTGTTGCCCAAGGCGTTCTAAATATAAATTTTCAGTCAGAAAATCGAATTGTATACATGAGAGTATATACAATGAAAGTGATTTTCTGTCACATTTCAGCATTTAAATTCTACTACTGCTATTACTTGCGTTTCTCACAATCTCTGAAGAGATTTCCTAAATTCACTTACTACACACACACACACACAGACACACACAGAGACATAAATATATATATATATATATATATACTCAAATATATATATATATATATATATGTGTGTGTGTGTGTGTGTGTGTGTGTGTATGTATGTATGTACACATGCACACAAATATAGGAATACGTACATACAAACTTTGGTAGAAGTAAGTGAACAAAAAATTACAATAAATATATATATAGCTAGCTATTCTGTTATTTCTATTTTTGTCTCTCTTTCTTTCTCTTTATATATATATATATATATATATATATATATATATATATATATATAGAATTAACTTAAATCGCGAGTCGAAAATCTTCTACTAAAGTTTCACCTTAACGGATCATCAGGAAGCCTACATCGGATGTAGGCTTCCTGATGATCTGTTAAGGTGAAACTTTAGTAGAAGATTTTCGACTCTCGATTTAAGTTAATTCTATAATTGGCTCCATTGTATTGTGTTGAGTACTTTAGTAATTATAGCATTGCAGCATTCGCGGAGGGTTTTTTTGGTTTTCTTTTGACCACTGACTGCGTACCCATTGATTTTTTCCAAGGAGTCGTACGAGGTTGGCCTTTTCTTTCTTTTTACCCAAAAAACTTTTTTTCTTTTTCCTCTGGGCGGTGATTCGAGGTACTTTTATCTCTTGTTCCTGACCAGGGTTTATATGTTTTTTTCCGATACCGTGAATACTGGTAGATATTAGATTAGTAAATATATATATATATATATATAGTTATAATAATAATTCTGAAAAATTTATTCAGTCGATTTTTTTATATGTGTTAATATCCCATTGTTTAACAAATCATTTTTTGATAAACGGTCCTCCAGGTGATATTTTGAGTACCATGTTTCATGAGAAAATTATGGTGAAATGAAAAAAAGGAAACAAAAAAAAAAAAAAGGTGAGAACATTTTCTCATTCTATTACCGTTCATAGCATTCTGTTTCAATATGTCTTGACGTAATTAGTGCTCTAAATGTATTAACAAAGAATCATCCATTTGCAATAGATTTTTTTTTCAAAACATTATAAGGATAAAGATTATTTCTTTTTCAATTCTCAGAAATAATGTCAATGTTTCTTAGGTAGAAAAATTTTTCATTTAAATATGCTATTATTAACATTTTATATTTACCTTTATATATATATATATATATATATATATATATATATATTGCTGGAGAAGCAGGGACGAACTCATAAGTGATGTACTCTTATGGACCCCCACACATGGCCGTGCAAAAGCAGGATGACCAGCGCGAACATACTTTCAGCAACTATGTGAGGATACGGGATGTTGTCCAGAAGACCTGCCTGAGGCGATGAACGATAGGGAAAAGTGGCGAGAGAGGGTCAGGGATATCCGTGCTACCAGCACGACATGATGATGATGATATATATATATATATATATATAATTTGTGAACAAGGATACCTAAAAAAAATTCTTTTATAAAAATTGAATTTTCTTCTAAAGCGAAGATAGTTGGATCTTAATTATTCCTTGGAGAACATTTTGCAGCCAACGTGTCATGATTTGTGTGAAAAGAAAGAAATAGTAATACGATGTCTTCTAGATAATTTTAGAAACTATATTTCGTTTAGAGTTCGTCTGAGGCACGGATCACGTATTTTCCGACCAGTTGTTTGGAAGTGAGGAAAATTCTCTTAACCGCTAATTCTAAATCAGAACAAATTGTATTTCATCCCTTGTATCTAAAACATAGCTATTTCTCAAAGTTATCCTCGTATCCTCGTCTTATACAAACAGAATAATCCACCACCAAGTACAACTTACCATATTTTTTGATAATCTAATCGTACAATTACAGTTATCGTCGTAGGAAATGCAATTGACTACCCAAGTTCAAACCCTAGACATGACTGTTCGCGTTTTTCTTCTTGTTAACACCCTTCGAAAAATGCCTGAATTTATCTATTCTCCTTCGACTACGGGTAAATTGTCGAGCGGGAGTATTTTTTTCCTTGATTAAACAACAAGTCTATTAGAAAAAAAAACGTAGATAAACATACAGAAGGCATTGGTTGAATTAAATAATTAACCCCCACCAAAAAAATGTACATATGGGCCAGTTAAAAATAAATACAACTGCAGTCACCAGAATTTTTTAAAAAATTAAACTTTGTATTTTGAAGAAAATAAACGTTTCTTTCATTGACCATTTTGTTATGGTATATACAGCTTCCTTTTGAATACTTTTTGTGGAATTTTGTATTTTGAGGAAAATTAGCGTTTCCTTCACTGTTCGTTTCTCTCTTTGTAATCGCTACATTTGCCTTGAGACTTTTTAACATACCTATTTTGAAGTAAGTGAATATTTCTTTTTGTTACGTTCCGCTCTCTAGTCAAACAAACGACAACACAAAATTTATATATAACAATATATATTTATTTTCTCGATGGCCGCTTGTGTGAAGTAGGAGCAGTCAGGAGAGGAATTAGGATCGTTCGTCGATGAAGCTTGAACTCTTTGATGTAAGGAGACGATGGCCGAGACAACGCACACAGCGTGACGACGAGAGAGGTTTCGTGAACAGCGGGATACTTTTTTTTACTGCCTTCTGTTCAATTTGTCGGCCTTATATTACCTTCAAACTTCCACGCGGAGATATGGACACGCCTCCACGCCTCCGCAATTTCTTCCGATATCTGGCGATCGGGATGTGTCACCTCAGCTAGCTTGGAATGGCCTGTGTGATCGTCATCGAGCGGAAATAACAGTCATGCAGTTCACAGGTCACAATCTTCCGGTGCATCACTCTGAAGTGGGACCTTCATCTTGTCCCATATTATCAGCCGAGCACACCTGCGCGATTTCTTTCGATTATTGACAATTGGGATGTGTCACTTCCGCTATCTTCGGAATGGCAGGTGTGATCGTCATCGAACGGAAATAACTATCATGCAGTTCATAGGTCACTCTCTTCCGGTGCATCACGTTTTTTTAAGGCACAGTGAGAATTTTTACCTCGTCTCATATTGTGAGCCAAGCTGTATTTTACAATATCACTAAAGCAAATTAGATCAAATTATTTGAATTCAGGGCAGATTTTTTTTTCTAATCCGTGCAAAGGAAGATAAAATGGACTAAACAAATGCAGAGGGAAAAAATGTAACCGTCTTGTAATTTGCATTTCTAAACCAAATATCTATAGGAGTCTTGGTATGCGTATTGGTCTTAAATTAAAAGACAGTTATTGCAATCCTCATTAAGCAATTGAGCATTCAAATGAAATATATGAATATAACAGTCTGAAGAAAACAAGTAAAATTTCCAAAGTCACATATAATATGAGGTTGTATATCATTTAACGAACCAGAGGTGATGGAAATAAATCCCTCAACCATACTTACCAACTCCTCCGTTCGGGCAGGATATGACAAAACGTCAATTTTTAAACGGAGTTTAACAGGTTTGAATTTAGAGTTTTCCTTCTCCTAGACTAGTTGCCTCACCAAGGCTTAAGAACCAAGTCTGCCCTACATTTTATCGTGCACTTCTTATTTTTGTAAATACAGCTTCAATCTCGATCCTTTTTGAACACACTTTATATTATGAAGAAAATTAACGTTTCATTTATTTTTCATTTCTGTTTTGGCAAATGCAACGTCAATCTCAATACTTATTTTAACGCCATTTTATTTGAAGAATGTCAGCATTTCTTTCATTGTTCGTTTCTGTCTGGGTAAATACAACCTTAGACTCCACACTCTTTAAACGCACGTTGTATTTGAAAAAGAAAATAATGTTTCATTCACTGTTTATTTCTCTTTTTGTAATTCCTGCTTCGATCTCGAAATTTCTTAACAACTTTCTTATTTTGAAGAAAGTTAATGTTTTATTTATGGTTCATTTCTGTCTTGGTAAATACAGCTTTAGTCTTGTTACGGCTTTAATACACATCGTACAGTTTTATGAATTACGAAATTTTAAAAGAAATTTTTAAAATTCTAATTTGTTGATTTTGACTTATTTTTCGCGAAATACTCATCAAATTAGCTTAATGTAAAACTTCTAAAAAATTTTCTGCACGTTCTGCTTCTGTCTCGAATTTTTTTAACAGACTTCTTATTTTGAAGAGAGCCAGAGTTTTATTCATTGTTCATTTCTGTCTTGGTAAATACAGCTTCAGACTTAATACTTTTTCAGACACTCCTCGTATTTTGAAGAAAATTAACGTTTCATTCGTTGGTCTTGGTAAAGAAAACAGCTTTTGTCCCAATACTTTCTGAACTCAACTCGTATTTTGAAGAAAAACAACGTTTCATTCATTGGTCTTGGTAAAAAAAAAATAGCTTTAGTCCCAATACTTTCTGAACTCACCTCGTATTTTGAAAAGAATTAACGTTTCATTCACTGTTCATTTCTATGTTGGTAAATACAGCTTCAGTCTTGTATGTTTCTTTATGAATTACGAAATTTTCAAAAGAATTTTAAAAATTCTAATTCATTGATTTTGACTTACGTTTCACGAAATACTCTTCAAATCAACTTAATGTAAAACTTTTAAAAAATTAATCCTTGTTAACATATTGCATAAACATGGTTCTCGTCTTCACTTCGTTGTTCTTTACTCTTTTTTGGTAGTTCTATTCGCTTTGCTTGGATAAATTACAAATGCAATGATTTTATTAGTTTCAAATATATTACAAAGTTGGGGGCGGCTGGACCATAGATGGAAAATTGATTACTTTCACTTCGACTGATCTGGGTGGGATAATTCAAAGTAGAAATCTAACTTCTAAATTCTAGGATTCTAGTCACCTAGTTTTTTAATTCTTCAGTGGCAGCCAAGCTTTCAACTACCCTAAAAGGTCATTATCTGTCAATTAAACTGAGTTACTTCATGGTATCTTTCCGGTCTTTTTAACGGTTATCTGAAATCTACGGTTCATGTCGAATAAAATATTCAGTTATTATTTGACAAAATATAATATTCTATTATTCTGGTAACATAATATTTGTATCGGCTAAATGAATGTAATGTCTAATTTAAGAGTATGAATTATAAAAGGAAAAAAAATTATAACAATAGAAATATCTAATAATTAGCATAACCTCCATTGCCTTCTTGAACATCATTCCGTCTGTCAATAAGATTATAAATGCCACACTTTTAGATTTTCTATGTTTTGATGCAAAATTGGCGACCGAATCTTGTTCAACTTTGTGGGATTTTGAAGGCTTTTGAAGGTCATGGGCTAAGGGCAAGGCTGTGTTGCCGTAAGATATCTGACTCCATATTTTGGTTACACTGTTTCACCCCACGTTGACTGGCCGGCGCAATGCCTTACCCAAAGAAAGTCCCAAAAGAAATATACAAAAAGAAAAGATAGAAAAAAAGATAAGAGACGAAAACATTTCTTCTATACTTTCCTTTATTTATTTGGGTGAAGGGACTAACCAACGCTACGTCTTGGGACGCAGCGTGGTGCCCAAAACACCAGACAGCAAAATTGGTGTTGTTGGTTCGACGGACACTGCCTGAAAGAGAAAGATAATCTCGTCTCCTTTTTCAAGAGGTAAAACCCTTTTTTCTTTTACGCATGCGTCATCTCCTTTTCCGTTAGAGACCTCTGGGAGTTTCTTCGAATTTAATAGTTTTCTTTTTATCTATTTATTTATTTTCTTAAATTTAATTTTTTATTTATTTATTTTTTCCCTACAACTTCTCTTGGTGTCAACGTAAGACCATCCAAATGATTCTGTTATCCTCTGAACAAATGCTAATCAGAAGGAGTTAGGACATGATTTTTCGCCTGACCAGATCTTCTCAGAGATCTTTAGTCTATGGAGCCGTGTAAATAGTGATATTACTGGAATAAAGGATGACTGCTCTTCTGTTGAAACTGATGGTGTAAAATATGACTAATGTGTTCTTTAGTTTGAACAAACATCGTAATGAATAGGAAAGAAAATTACGAACAATATTCTACAAGAAAAAGTTAAATTACTAACTGTATAATTCCTTAAGATTTGTAAGTGGCAATATTCTTATAAATGTCTAAAACATTCATCTTGAAAAGCGAACATTATATTCATTCCGATCTTAGAATGTTCGTCAATGGTCCGGGAGACCTCGGTTCAATCCTAGGTCGAGTTATACCAAAGACTTTAAAAATGGTACTTGATACCTCATTGCTTAACACTCAACAATATAAGGTACGTATTTAGGGTAAAGTGGAGTAATCGAGGGAAAGGAGTAGCGCCCTCCCCTACATCTTGGTGTAGTAGCTATTGAAAAGGGAGCCTTCTCGTCGCCCTCGACTAAAGGGAGACAACTTTACTTACTATATCTTATAACAGTGTTGGTTGTCATTATTTCACTTTGTGGATTTGTGGCGAACCAAATGCGAAATAATTCAGTGAGTGTTCTTTACCTGTGATAGAAGTTTTGTATAATAATAATAAAAAAGTATTTTTCGATTTTTTAAAATTTCTTCATTATCTTTCGTTATCTGCCTGATGATTGTCGTTTATAAAACGTCATGAAACTTGAGATCGCAGACAAGCTTTTATGGTATTTAATATATACATAATCTAATATATATCTACTTATTATTATATAATACCTCTATCACAGATATTGAGCACTATCCAAACCCACATAGTGAAATAGTGACAACCAACACTGTTACAATATGTATATATATATATATATATATATATATAGAGAGAGAGAGAGAGAGAGAGAGAGAAAGAAAGAAAGAACTGTAACTTCGAATGACATCAAACAGATGAAGCCGAAAAAATTAGGTTTTCTTTAAAGAGACTGTCTATAACATCTTACCGGCACCAATCAACCCACATACCTGTGGGGGTTAACTACATTATGACGTATGTAGAGTACGTGTGAAATTATCTAGACTGGAACATGTTATTATTGGATGTGAGTCGGCTCTAATATTCTATACGTGGAGACACAATGAAATCCTGTGGATTATTTCTGATGCTACCAAACATTGTTTTTATACTGCTAGTCAAGCTTTAATAAATAACAGTTATTGAGCAATTTATTTCGTTTTAGAAAAAAAATTCGTAAACATGGAATATTTAAATTACGCTTTTAGTTAATTTACCTTCCTTTAGATTTAATAACCCTTTTAGGAGGTGCCCGTGGTGTAATGGTTATCGTCGTAGGAAATGGACACGGCAACACGAGTTCAAATCCTGAACGAGACTGACTGCATTTCACATAGCACTAATACCCTTGGGAAAGGTATGAACCCAATTATTCTCCCTCCAGCTATGGGTAAAATAGTTGGGCAGACTAGGTTCTTAAGCCTTGGTGAGGCAACTAGTCTAGGAGAAGGCAAACTCTGAATTGAAACCTGTCAAACTCCGTTTAAAAATCGACCTTGTGTCATATCCGGTCCGAGTGGAGCGGTTGGTAAATATGGATATTCGTCCCTTTTGTTACACTGAAAATGCATATGTCCTTCGTCATGATCAAGTCGCGCAGCTAACATTGATTTTCCAGAGTTTCTCTCTCTCTCTCTCTCTCTCTCTCTCTCTCTCTCTCACTCCATCCATCCCTATGATACATTGATCTTAGCAGGGCTTCCAGACTACATCCTGCGTCCGCACAGAGCTGTTGTAAGTCAGTAAGTTCTCGGTTCTCAGCCAACACTGACATGTGTATGTGAAGGAATTAGTCAAAGAACGTCACTTTTTAATTCGTCCTTTGTTCTTCAGCAGAGTAGAGCAGGTCTTGTTCGTCTTACCTGGATGGTTTGTGAGATGGGAAGTAAGTGGCCGTACAGCTGTTGTTTCATGCCTTTATTTACATTAAAATAATGGATTTTACTCTATGCCAAATCACAAACTGAAAACAGAAAAATAACCTGAAGCCATTTTTATTTTCTGATCGTAAACCTAAGTAAACACCATAGAATCATCTAAAACCATTAATACCAATTAGAGAAAAACGAATCTTTTATTTTTATAGAGAGTTTTTCAAGCCACTTTTAAGTGGTAGTTTTTGGGGTTTTTTTCACAGTAGCCAGAGAGACAGCGAGTCTCTTCATGTTTCCCGAAAACTTCTAATTATTCAAGCTGATTCAAATAATACTCAATTGTCTTGATTCTTCTTCAAATCTCTAATTACCCCAATGTTTTTTCCAGGACTTTGGAGACAGCTCCAAGTGCCCAAACTACAATTATTATCACTTTCATGTTCAATATTATATTCAGATCTCTTGCAAGATCCAGGTATTATTATTATTATTATTATTCACTCATTTGAGCTTTTCACATCAGCGTTAGCCGATGGTTTTTCACTGGGGTCTGAGTGACAGCAAGTCTCCTCGAGTCTCCAGGACTCTTCTTAGTATTCTGGCCGTTCTCAACAATGCTGTCGTTTGGATGGTCTCCACTCGTCCGCCAACTTCCAAGTCCTCTAGTCCCTTAAGTAATTCTTTAGTTACTGCTCCAAACGCACCAATTACAATTTCTATAATTGTCACCTGCATATTCCGTAGTTTTTTCAATTCCCTAGCAAGGTCGAAGTACTTATTCCTCTTTTTACATTCTTTCAGTTTTAATCTGTGGTCAGCCGGGACAGTAAAATCGACTATTTTGCAAGTTCTCTCTTTTTTGTTGATTATTATTAAATCTGGTCTTCTAGCAAGGATTAGGTGATACGTTTGTATGTTAAAGTACCATAGGAGTTTATGCGTGGCATTTTCTAGGACAGATGCTGGGTTGTGCATATACAATTTGTTAGTATGGTCGAATTTAAGTTCTTTCACATTCCCCAATTAATCGCCTTGCCGACCCAGTCGTGTCTCGCCTTATACTCCCTCTGCGCTAATTTGCTGCATTCGCTTATTAAATGATTGAATGTTTCATCTCTGTCACCACATAGCCTGCATTTGCTATTTTGTTGAGTCTTATCTATTCTCGCTCACTCCTTTTGAGTTGTGCTACACTTGCATTAGACAGTGGACTTTCACTGGACTCTGGATGATTGCGAGTCTCCTCAGTTCTGCAGGACTCTTATGAGTATTCTAGCTTATCTTAACAACGTTGTCGTTTAGATGGTCTCGATTCTTGATCTAATTTCTAATTCTTCAGTTTTTTCCCCATGCTTTGAAGGAGCATTTCAAGTCCACCAACTATTAGTGGTATTACCGTCACCTTCATGTTTCTAAGATTTATTTCATACTATTGTAAAGTCTAGGTATTTGTCTCTGTTTTCATTTTCTTTTATTTTCATTCTATGGTCCGCTGTAACTGCAAAATCATCTATTTAATTCGTTCTTTATGTTTATTAATTGACTTGAGTTTTCCTTTTGGCCGAGATAGAATGATTCGTTCTTTTGGCAAAATACCAGTGACTTTTATGAGTCTATTCTCTATGACAGATTCTAGTTTGTGCAGTTAAGATTTATCAGCCAGGTCATATTTGTACAATTGCTAATGAATCACCTTCCCTATCCGATTGTTCATTTTCTGGCTGTCGTTTTCTTCTAGTTTTCTGACTTCGATTATTGTGTCACTGGGTCCATCATCTCTGTGACTACCTAAGTGATACTTGCAATTCTGATGCCAATGTCCTTGTAGACCGGGGTTCAATCCCAGGTCGAGTCATACCAAAGACTCAAAAAATAGTACTTGACACCTTTTTGCTTAACACTCAGCAATATAAGGTACGTATCTAGTGTAAAATGAATCAATCCAGGGAAAGGGGTAGTGCCCTCCCCTCCACATCGGTGTAGTAGCTGTTGAAAAGGGAGCCTTCGGGTCGCCCTCGACTACAGTCGCCAACTCTACTATTTACTTCTTTAAGTGACTAACAGGCTCTACCCTGAGATCTAAGACTGCAAAGTATGTCATGCAAGTATAGACACTCTGGGCGCAAATATTTACGTTTTAAAATTTTATGTCAAACTAGAAAGACAAACGAAATTAAATAAGACGTATTCAAAATGGCATTCATTTTAATTGTATTCATATCAAGTACATAATGAAACGCGGTTTCTTCCAAGCAGGAGTCTTGTCGATACTGCTGTATGGATGCACTACATGGACGCTAATTAAACGGATGGAGAAAAAGCTTGACGACAACTACACAAGAGTGCTGCGAGCAACATTGAACAAATCCCGGAGGCAACACCACACAAAGCAGCAACTCTACGGCGACCAACGACCTATCATGAAAACTATCAAAGTTAGAGGAACGAGACACTGCTGGAGAAGTAGGGACAAGCTCATAAGTGATGTACTCATGGACCCCTTCACATGGTCAAGCAAAAGCAGAGTGACCAGCTTGAACCTACATACAGCAGCCCTGTGTGGATACGGGTTGCAGCCCTGAGGACCTGCAGGAAGCGATGAATGATAGGAAGGGGTGGCGAGAGAGGGTCAGGGATATCCGTGCTGATGGCACGACAAGATGAGAGATGATGATATATATCAAATACCAATAATTTTCGTTCTGCTGCATGGTTTCAAGTAGATCAGGATAATAATTCTTCTTGAATGACTGAAAAGTTCCAAATATGGGAAACTAACTGAAATCCTGTCAGTTTGAATGATTGAAAAGTTCCAAATATGGGAAACTAACTGAAATCCTGACAGTTTGAATGATTGAAAAGTTCCAAATATGGGAAACTAACTGAAATCTTGACAGTTTGAATGATTGAAAAGTTCCAGATATGGGAAACTAACTGAAATCTTGACAGTTTGAATGATTTAAAAGTTCCAAATATGGGAAACTAACTGAAATCCAGACAGTTCTTACCACTCGGGATTTGAGTGGACCTGGGATTAATATCACGGAAGTGCAACTCCATTCTCCAAAGAGCTTCAGAACTGATGTTGTATAGCCATAATGATACCAATAACAACAATAATTATACAAAGCAAGTCGTATGAACGAGTTTCTACCGTCAGTCCTTGGCAACACGAGGTGAGAGATACAAATCATAAAAGCCTATGCTAACTATACGATACTGTCCCTCCCACACACGGCACATCATTTGATGTCTAAGATCTCAAGTCATCTCTGCTGGTCGAGACACAAACTGATATGCTATTGTAACATACCCATACATGAATATATGAAACGTACATAGAATGTTCATAACATATATACATAGAACATAGGAATCCCGAAACACAAAAAAACTTTTACGTCTTCTTAGTTCAGGTACGAAACTTTTTATTACCTTTGAGTTTAAAGGTTTTTCGACATAAGGAGAGAAATACCGTCTTTCTCTGCTGACTTTTCCATCTGCCCCAAACCACGTGCGGACCCGCCACAAGGCCACGGTGAGCAAGCGAAAGCCACCCTTCTTCTTCGGACGGCAAGACTCAACTAACTGACTTTTCTCAAATCACCCCCAAATCCTCCGCGCACGCTTCCCATGCATGACGTTATTCACATCCCCAAGTCGCATTTCCTATGTAGGATTTTTATTTTGACATCTCTGAATGACACATCCTCCCTGCGTGCGCGCTTGAACACCTGCGCTCATGTTGCACCTAACTAACCCATGCGCTAAGCGAGAGGTTCTCAGCCTAATTAAACCGAAAGGCAAGACATATAAAACGAAATCCCTCGGCCATTATATTACACTATGATCATATCCTAAAACCCTAAGCGCCCGCTTCAATGTTCGAACCTCAACTACCCATCTTTCCAAAATCCTCAACTTCTCAAGACCATCGCTTCCGGGCATAACATAATCAACCCACTCGATTCACTCCAACGGCGGTCCAGCCCCATTTCCTGTCTGGGGGTTTATTACAACAGATGATAATTGTCAAATCCTTTCTGCGCAGGCGTAAGACTGCACCATCTGACTATATCACCTGAACTAAGAGACACCGAGTTGTTCAAAGTCTCACCAAACTAAATAATAAAATATAAATAAAGAAAAACGACTAATATAGAAAAAAACATTACCTTAATTCTAGAAATTGTTGCTACCTACCAAGAATTTACTGAATAAGAAATAAACAAAATGGTCGTTGTAAATGAAATGGAAATATTTATACATTAACAAAATACAATACGTACCAGCGGCGTAAAGAAGTTAACCGCTGCTGGTGGAGACAGTATGTTTTCACCTCTCTCAATAGTGTCCAACGTATTCATGAGAAATGGGATATACCCAGTAATATTCCTAGGTAGGGTATATAACAATATGCAGAATGGAACATGCACATTAATGTTCATAGGTAGGGTATATAACAATATGAAGAATGGGACGTACCCATTAATGTTCATAGGTACTATTTACCCAACCCCTCCGCTCGGGCAGGATATGACACAAGGTCAATTTTGAAGCGGAGTTTAACAGGTTTGAATTCAGAGTTTTCCTCCTCCTAGACTAGTTGCCTCACCATGGCTGAAGAACCTAGTCTGTCCTACTATTTACCCATAGCTGGAGGGAGAATATTTTGGATTCATACCTTTCCCAAGGATATTAGTGCTATGTGAAATGCAATCAGTCTCGTCCAGGATTTGAACTCGAGTCGCCGTGTTCATTTCCTACGACGATAAGGACTACACCACGGGCACCTCCCTGAATGTTCATAGGTAGGGTATAAAACAATATGAGGAATGGGACGTACCCATTAGTGTTCATAGGAAGGGTATAAAACAGAAATATTGGAGATAGGTGTTCTAATTGAAATTTTCAAAATAATTTACGGAATTTCTACTAACGTTTTTACATTTTTTAAAATTTCTCCTCAAACTATAGAGTGGCTTTCTAGATACATTTTTAAAATGTAGTCTATCAAACAACTTGAAGGTTTTTGCTAATATAATAATTTATTTTAAAATAAATAACCAAATTAGATGATTTTACACATTATGCTAAAAAAAAGAATTCTAGGACATTTTTCGGAAATGTTAGCTGAATTATTAAACAGAATTTGATCAGTATATAGATACTATATCCATTGCATTCGTTCTGGGCAAAGGTTTTATTTTTCTTTTTTTCAAAGAATGTTGTGAGAAGATAGAAAAAGAATAGATGGACAAGAATATATAAATTGCAGTCACTCAGACTCCAGCGGAATAACTTCAGCTAACAATCGCCCGAGAATCTCTCAAATGAGTGAAATAATAATATCAATAATAGACTAGAGGTCAAGCGAAGGTCTTCAAAATTTATTGAGGTCATATAGTAAAACGTTCTGTCATCAGCAATGATATCGACCGATGATATGATCACGTAATGATTTAAGTCAACTAGTAAATAAGAAAGAGCCTGGCTAGGGACAAGGCCTTAGAGAACTCCGCTATTAAATCCATGTATAACAGAGGAGTGTCCAGTTATAAACTATCATGATAAACTAATAAGAAAGGGTATTTTATAGACGAAGTTTTATTCCTTTGACTTGCACGATGGCTTTTATTAAACGTGTACTGAACCCATACAATTGAAACCTAACTTGACATATTGACGAGTCCTCAGTGCCGTATATTGTCAGTATAAGTAAATATATTCAAAGCCATAGCCTAGAGTCGACAGTGTTATCTGAGGCCTGATTAGTAATGCTCACAGCGTGGTTTCCACAAGAAAACTAACAAAGGACTGATATGGACTACTTATATCTGTTAAATACGTTCTCTGTGTAGTCATATTTGCATAGCCTGTGCTTGCGCGTGCAACGTGAGGCGGCGGTGTTATTTACTTAAACGTCTCCGACGAAGTTTCTTCCATTTACAACTTATACAGTTCATATTAAGTTGCGATATTCATTTGAAAGAGCCAACCGATTAACAAAGCTTACAAACATTTTAAACGGATAAGCCCTTCAAACTTACTTGGAAAATAAATGTCTTAAGAGCCAATGAATTAATAAAAGTTCACCTGCCTAATTGCAATAAAAATGTTTTTTTTCAAAAACAATGAATTAATAGAATATACAGTTATTTTAAAAAGATAGACCTTTCATAATTAGTGGCAAGATCAATGTTTTAAGACCCAATGTATTTGCAATTCTTTAAAAACTTGCTATATCGATGTTTATGCTAATCATTTTAAAGTGTACACACATACATACATTCATACATATATATATATATATATATATATATATATATATATATATATATATATATATACGCTCACACACACACACATATACATATATATATATATATATATATATATATATATATATGTGCATATATTCACATACATATATATATGCATATACTTATATATATTCATATATCTCTATGTTTTCATATATACATACATATACGTATATAAGTGGGGGGTGCATGTATGTGTGTGTGTTAGGATAGGATAGACAATGAGTCAACAGTATTTGTAACTTTCTATGCCAACATAAATATTTAAGTCCTATCACTGATATCGAACATTCTTTTGTTATAAGGAATTACAAATTATCTCTTATATATATATATATATATATATATAATCTATGGAATTTAGACTGCGACCCCTGGGTTTCATGGAGTTATTTGCAAAACAACAATCATCAGGCAGTAAACAAAATGAAATGAATCGAAAAAGTACAGTCAAAATCCATTGGACAATCAACACTGTTATAATATATATATATATATATATATATTATGGGAAGGAATGAAAACTTAACACCAGCCACACACACACACACACACACAAACACACACACACATATATATATATATATAATCTTTGAAAAAGGGCGCTTACTCTACTAAATGTGAATTTTATAAAGCAGTAGTTATAGAATATGAAGGAACTCTAACCGATGGAGGTTCACAAGAATGTTTGCTTTTTTTAGGTAAGGGTGTTCATAGGTAGTACGTCCAGGATCTTTATATATATATATATATATATATATATATATATATATATATGTGTGTGTGTGTGTATTCTTTTTTTAAATTGAGGAATCATACGTTATAAATTTCTCTTTTATCTAAACATTGCATCTCCTGAGCTGGCCGTTGAATCATCCAGCATGCGACAACTTGTGTATGTTCTAAATATTTTCACACACACACACACACACACACATATATATATATATATATATATATATATATATATATATATATATATATATATATATATATATATATATATTATAAATTGAATTACCATCACCAGAAAATCAGGCAAGTACTTCGTGAGACATACGCGAACATTTGACTGCTGTCTCGATCTTATTAGCTCTCAGCAGTAGTGTATACTGTGGTCTCCAATACTGGAGAGTAAACCAGCAACCACAGAATGTAAAAGGGAAACTTTTCAACTTATCCATTTGTCCACATCGCACCCTATACGTAGCTGATAAGACCTAAGAAGGACGAAACATTGGCCTAGTGCTACCTTATGTTGCACGTAGTGCTTGCCGGATTTTCTGGTCATCGTAATTCAATTTATAATATATATATATATATATATATATATATATATATATATATGTGTGTGTGTGTGTGTGTGTGTGTGTGTGTGTAAAGTTTTAGAAAACACTCAAGTTGCCGCATGGTGGATGATTCAACAGCTTGCTAAGGAGATGTAATATTTAGATAAAAAGGAAAAGACGTTTATTCCTTCCCTAACACCCAAGGTAATTCAGTGTTTCAGGAGGAAGGAACCATGATTGCCTCTCTTCCTGAAATTAAATTTACGGATATATATATTGAGAGAGAGAGAGAGAGAGAGAGAGAGAGAGAGAGAAAATATGATTTTTTTAAAAATCAAAAAGGAAAATTGTTGTCTCCAAAAGCAGTTAAAATGCTGCTTCCTTTCGCAGCAATATAATAATGCAAAACTGCATTTTCAGCAATTACCAATATGATGACCTAACAGAGACCTGGAATTGTTTGGCAAAGTGAATTGCATCTATTGATGTCAAAAATATCATCCAGAATTGACAAGTTGTGCCAAGTAATGCAAGCACATTCGTCTCACTAAAAGTCATCACTCCGTACAAAATACAGGATGGGATTTCAGTTGTAGTTATCTTGGGATCTACTGATTACATTTTTATCAAAGAGTGAGTTTACGGAATAAACCCTGAAATCGAAAGTGTTCCCCGGTAGAAAAATTTGGAAAACCAATGGTATAGATGATTTTATTTTTGAATGATGTAACGGACGAAAATAATCAAGATGGGATAGCAGGTACGTAAAGTATAACGACCCGAGTTCAAATACTAATCGAAGCTGTTTCACTTTTCACTATAGGCATGTATCTATCTTTTTTCTCTCCGTGACAGGCAAATAGTAAGGAATCTTGGGTTATTTTGCCTTGTTTAGGCAACAGCTAAGAAACAAGGCGTGAAATTAAAATCAGCTTTACCTCGCTTAGGTTGTTGGGAAAAGCCATATTGGAAGCAGTGATTTTAAAATAAAAATTAAAATGTGACTGATATGATTATACACACACACGCACACACACACAAACACACACACACACACACACACACACACACACACACACACGCATATATATATATATATATACTGGGCCATTGACCTATTGAGTAGAGTGTTCGCCAATGGTCCGGGAGACCGGGATTCAATGCTACTTGATGCCGCCTTGCTTAACACTCAGCAATATAAGGTAAGGATAAAGTGGAGCAATCCAGGGGATAGAGTATCGCCCTCCCAAACACCTATTGAAAAGGGAGCCTTCGGGTCACATTTGACTAAGGTCGCCAACTTTACTTACTTATATATACTTACTTATATATATATATATATATATATATATATATGTGTGTGTGTGTGTGTGTGTGTATGTGTGTGTGTGAGAGAGAGAGAGAGAGAGAGAGAATAAATGGAACGTTGGAAAAACCAAAAAACAGACAACGAAATTTATATTTCGTTTTTAAAGAAGTCTTTAATGAAATAAAGATGAAATATTTATTTGAATCCGTTGTCAATGGTTTGGTTTATCCACTTTTCCATTCATTTTTTTTTTTTCACATCTTGTCGGATTTTTCCAATCTATTATTTCTCGATAAACATAAGTACATGATTTTAGTGCCCAATATGACACACAGACAGTTGTGGTTGAGTACAGAAACTTTTTTATCAAGCCTGAACGCATTTTTGTTAACAATGTTCTAATAAAAAAATCTCGTAAACATTGATCATTAATCTTTTTTTTTCATTTTATAACTAAACTCTCAAACTTCGGTAGGAATATCTCATCAACTGACAATGATGTCAATAAATACATAAAAAAGAGGTGCAATGCTAATGAATGGTTATTGATTATCTGGAAACCAAATCTCCCGGATAAAATTAAAAATTGAATTCTTCTTAGTTGAAACTGTGTTAGTGCTATTGTTGGACTGTATCACCTAGGTTTTTACAAAGCGACTGGAGAAAATATCAGACAGGATCAACACAAAGATGCTGCATGACATTATGAACAAATCCTGGAAGTAGCTCTCCCCCTTCCCCCGCCAAAAATGGCAGCTGTTCAGCCACGTACCTTCCATCGTATAAACTATCCGAGTTAGACGAAGTATGCATGCTGGGCACTGCTGAAGAAGTGGGGAGGAACTTATAACCAACGTTCTTCCGTAGACATATGGATACATCAGTTTTTGCTGACCAGTAAAGACCTTTATTCAACAGCTACAAATGGATACTGGATGCCGTTTGGAGAACTTGCCGCGAGCGATGAGCGATAAAGACGGGTGGCAAGAGATAGTCCAACTCCGTTGGTTGGTTGGTTTTATGGCATATCAACCCTCGTAGGTTATTTAATGCCAAATCCATTTTTATGTAAATAATCAGTTCTATTTCAAACAATTCAGCTTAGCATAAATACACAGTTTAATTGTCATAAACATTTCTATTTCAAACTATTCAGTTTATTCAAACAGTTTTAATTCAGCTAATTCCGTTTAGTATAAGTACAAATTTTGTTTACACACAGTCAAATGTCAAAACAGTTCTATGTTAAACAAATCCGTTTAGTGTAAATACAGTTTTAATGTCGAAAAACAATTCAATTTCAAATAATTCAGTTAAGCATAAACACGCAGTTTAAATGTAAGTACGGTTTAATTGACAAAAACATTTCTATTTTAAGCTATTCGGTTTAGTCAAACAATTCAGTTTGGCATAAGTATGCCGTTAGTTCTATTTAACCCATAGATAGGGCCCAATCAGGTGCTACCACTCCGGGCCAGAGTGGACCTGGAAGCAATGACAATGAAGGGGGACTCCATATTCCCCAAAGCCCCAGTATTACTGGAATCTCACCATCAGATAGTTTAGTGTCATATCCAGGACACTCATTGGGGCGGAGTCTTACCCCTCTGCAAAGGTGCAATCATTGTATTCTTCAGCCCCAACCGACTGGGCAAGTCAAAATGAACAAACCTATGATAGTAAATAAGATATATAAATTCGCTCAAAATGTTAAGGGACGAAAATTCCGTTTTTCATTTCGGCAAATACCATTAATTCCGATTTTACTTTTAATAGATTCCGTTTTTATACCATGCATAAATTTCAAAATCTTGTACCATATTTTTTTTTTATTAGAACACTGAAAACAAAAGGAAGAATCTAAGAAATTTTAGGTATAATTTTTCGATTATACAAAAGTCCGCCCGCAGAAATGTTTGTGTTGGTTGTCATTTCAAATCCACTGTCCGTATCCCAATAATATTTGATCATTCTATTTCTGAATATTCTGTGTTAATTATCTGTCATATCAAGTACACCATTGAGTTGATGATCTTGAATAGAAAGAGGTTGAAATATGTTAGAATAATTCTCTTATCTTCTGGAAGAAATATGATTAGGGGTTAGGTAAAAATTACCATGTTTTAGGAAAACTTTTGTCACAAAAATTGTTCAGCGGACCTCATGACTGCGACCCATGCTCTTTTCCATCATCAAAAAGAATTACTGTTGCAGACGACGCAGATGATATTGCACTTCTGGCAAAAATATCAGCTCAAACCGAATCATTGTTGGATAGCCTGGAACAGGCAGCAAAAGGCACTGGTCTCAACGTGAACTCAGATAAAACGGACTATATGTGTTTTAATCAAGATGATGCTATTTCCTCATTAAATGATGAGCGTCTAAAATTAATTGACCAGTTCATATAACTCGGTAGCAATATCTCATCTACTGAAAGCAATGTCAACATAGACACAAGTAAAGAGTGATCTATTATAGAAATGTCATCGAACATATGGATAAAATACGAAGTATCTTCAGAGCAGTGACTGTATCAGTACTACTGTACCGTTCCACCACCGGGACACTGACTTGATGAAAAAAGCTAAATGAGAAATATCCAAGTATGCTGCGGGCACTTTCTTTTTAGAAATCCTGGAAGCAACACCCTACAAAATATAGCTGTCTGACTTTCCATCTCAGAAACCATCCCAATACAATAAACAAAACATGCCGAGCATTGCTGGGTTTGGATGGGGAGTTAAGGACCAACTTATTTACGAGCTCCTTCAATGGACTCCTATTTATGGACACACTAGTGTTGGCTAATCAGAAAAAAACTTACATTCGTCTGCTCTATACGGACACTGGATGCCGTCTCGAGAATCTACCAAATGTGATGACTGATATGGAAGAGAGAGAGACAGAGACAGAGAGAGTTAAAGCAGTTCATGCTGGGAAAATACCATCATGATGATGGCATATCACTATTTTAAGTTAAAGAGTTTCAATGAATGTTAGAAGTTCTGGAAAGTTGGCGTAGATCGAAGGTCAAGTTAAGAGCCATCATTGGCGGGATTAATTTATTGAAAGAGTTATAACAGAAACCTTCATCCAAATTGACACTGCGATTTAATATCAGGAAACCCTAACCTCTAAACTTACCTGTCTTCCTCGCTATAAATTTATCGACTTATTTGTTTTGCTTGGTGGCACAAACAGTAGTGAATCTGCTTTTCCGAATAAAGAGAGATAGACGGATTAAAAGAGAGAGAGAGAGAAAAAGAGAGAGAGAGAGAAAGAGAGAGAGAGAGGGAGAAACGGAGACAGAGACAGAGATACAGACAGAGAATGATACATAGAGAGATTGATAGATTATTTGCTTTCTTTAAGAACATATCAACCTTCGTGGGTTATTTAATACCAAAGTCATCCTTGTACAAGAACAGAAGCAATACTATTTAACCCATAACCCACGGAATAAGTGGTTTCATACTTTTCCCAGGGGTATTAGTCACAAATTGAGCGTAATTGCGCGGCTGGAGTAGGAACTCGTGTAAATCGACGACACGGTCCAGTATTTAGCTATTACGCCATGTGTCATATAATTAGGGATTCCAGTTGTCTGGTTTAATAGTCGACCACAAGACAGTGCAAAAGAAAAGAACATCTATCAGAAAGAGAATCGAGCGACAGAGGGAGAGAGACACGATGAAAAGGAAGAAATGAAACGAAAAAAGAAATATTGATTTCCAAAATCCAGGTTATCATTGCAGCCCGGGTTAAAAGGAGAAATATATCAGCAGCAAATTGACAAAATGAAATGATTGGCTCGAAGGAACACAAACGAAAACGCCGTTAGAGCAATAGAATCGGGATAGGAAACAGAAAAAAAGAGTTAATTAACTGCGGGACTAGACGATGTAAAGACGGCAGTTGAAGACCAGCCACAAAGATGTGAATACGGTCGCAATATTCGGTACCCATTTTGAGGTGATCTGCGAAAACTTATTTCACACCCGGAAGCGAAGCAATGAGGACAGAACCCGAGAAAAACGAGAAAGATAATTCAAAGCCTTCGTCTGCTCTCTCTCTCTCTCTCTCTCTCTCTCTCTCTCTCTCTCTCTCAAGCTATCTATCTATCTATCTATCTCCCAGTGACGCTTTATTTCTGTCTACTTAAAGAAGTCAACACACTTCATACTCTGTTTCTCTCTTCTGGACGACTACTAAAATGATTAGTCGCGAATAAACTTTGGTATTAACGAACCAAGACAATATTCGTTACTTTTTTCATCGTGATGAGGGTTATCACGACTAACACTTACAACGTAGTACTACACGCATAGTCCCGTTAGAACCATGTTGGTACAAATGTCTAATTAGTGTCGTATCATTACAAAGGGCATATAGACAACTATATGATGGTGAGATAGACCGACAGATACAAGTTAAGAGAGATAGCCACAGATATATATATATATATATATATATTGAGAGAGAGTGTGTGTGTGTGTGAGAGAGAGAAAGAATGTGTGTGTGTGTGTTTGTGTGACAGTGAGATAAAGAGATAGATAGTTAGAGAGTGAGACAGACAGACAGACAGACAGATAGATAGATAGATAGATAGATTGAGAGCGCGAGAGAGAATCTCAATACATAGAGAAAGGGTAAAAGAGACAGTGACAGAAACAGATTATAAAGTTTCAAAGCTAAATAAGATAAAAACATTAATTGGACGTGTAAACTGGTTTAATCCTGGTGGCGCTAATCATGAACTGTATCTTGGGTATGAATAACCAGGGAGAGCCCATCCCTCTCCTGGTCAACACCTGCTTTGTATTCAGGGGTTTCCTTCTCCTAAAAGCGTTACCATACCAAGGTTAAATTATACTTTCTGCCCTACATTTTACCCATAAATAAAAAAAAAGAAGGATTTATAACTTTCCCAAGAAGATTTCAGCAATGTAAAATGTAGATAATTTCGTTCAGGATTTGAATTTGGATCATAACCGTTGCACCAACAGCACCACAATTGATTCACATCAGAATTAGTCTCTATTTACCTCACATTATTAACTGAATCGTTTATATTCTTATCTAAAAGGTTGGTCTATTGAATAATAAGCATGATTGTCTGAGATATTAGTATTATCGATTTAATTACAAAGTAATTTTCAGCCTAGCGGGCCAGGGCTGCAGAGTACACCAACAGACTCTCCACAGAGGGGTAATAGTGCCATTTCACAGTGAGTGTCCTGGATACAACATTAAACAATCGGATGGTAAGTCTTCAGTTATGCTGGAGTTTTAGGGAATGTGGGGTACTCCTTCATTGTCATCGCTCCCAGGTCCACTTTGACCTGGAGTTGTAACACCTGATTGGGTCCTACCTAGGGTCAAATAGAACTGTAACATTTAAAGTGAGTGCAAACAAATGATTAATGCTAAACTGATTTGCTTGAAATAGAACTGTTAGAATATTTACCTATGCCTAAATAAGTGATGGATATTTTACTTGAATTTTTAGTAATTACTAAGAAATACTTTGAACCATTTAACTGAGTGTAAAAGAATAAACGTAGGTTTGTTTAAAAACGTTAGCAACAAAATAGGTTTACAAATCCTATATATTTAATATATATGTATAATGAGTAGTTAGCAATAAATAATTTACAATAATTAATGTCAAAAATCCATAACAAATCTAACATATTTGATATATATGTATAAAGAGGATTTGGCATTAAATAACCTACAATGGTTGATATGCCATAAAACCCAACCAAACTAAATCCTATATATTTAATATATATGTATAAAGAGGTTTGGCATTAAATAACCTACAATGGTTGATATGCCACAAAACCCAACCAAACTAAATCCTATATATTTAATATATATATATATATAAAGATGATTTGACATTAAATAACCTACAATGGTTGATATGCCATAAAACCCAACCAAACCAAATCAGATATATTTAATATATATGTATAAAGAGGATTTGGCATTAAATAACCTACAATGGTTGATATGCCATAAAACCCAACCCAACCAAATCATATATATTTGATATATATGTATAAAGAGGATTTGGCATTAAATAACATACAATGGTTGAGATGCCATAAAACCCAACCAAACCAAATCCTATATATTTAATTTATATGTATAAAGAGGATTTGGCATTAAATAACATACAATGGTTGAGATGCCATAAAACCCAACCAAACCAAATCCTATATATTTAATATATATGTATAAAGAGGATTTGGCATTAGATAGCCTACAATGCCTGATATTTCTTCATCAGTAAACATTTCCATGAATATATATATATATATATATATATAGTATGACAATAACAAACTTAATATTTGTAAATCTCTATACATTTACATATATATGTGTGTGTGTGTGTGTGTGTGTGTGTGTGTGTGTGTGTGTGTGTTTTTATATATATATATATATATAGTATGAAAATAACAATCCAGATATTTTTTATCTCAATACATTTTTGCAAATATATATGTATATATATATATATATATATATATATATAACTATCCTTAAGTGAGCTACAGTGTCAAATACCGACTTTCCTAATGATCGATAACTTTAAACTCTATGTCATGAGTTTTTATATTTCCTATTCTTATCCTATTTTGATATTGCTCTCCATCTTCTAGTATCAAACATTAAATTTTGATCAGAATTGTATGTACATAAACTAATACAGCTATTTACTTTAGTTGATATAAAGACAAATTTAATTAAAAATTCAATAAGAATCAGAATCTATTTATCAAAGTTTCTTCTTTTGCCAATATTCTTGTTTTACGTTAGTCTTTTTTATTTTACACCTGCACACTATCCTCAATTCACCCTTTTTTTTTCTTGATTAATAAAATCTGTCAATGTCATCTCTTGAGTGAAATGTCTTTGTTCTTTGATTCATCTGTCTGATAAACAGTTGATACACTGAAATAACACACCCACATTTACTTGAAGGAGAAGAATATCCCAAAAGCACACGTGCAGAACTGCTCACAATCAATAGAACGCAAAAAAATAAATAAATTAAACCTCTTAGAAAAAAATGTCTTAATTCAAGTAATCCGAAAGAACTCTTCCAAATAGCAAAAAGCTGTAGAATCATGAACTTTTTGAGGAAAGCAAAAATATAAAACAAATTATAGAATTCAAATCATCAAATCTTTCTATGACAACCAACAACTTTAACGAAAGTCTAGAAAAAACAAAACAAAACAAAACAAAACAAAAAACACTAGAAAAACAAAAGATACCACCAATCCCACAAGCCACCAATCTGTTGAATCTCTATAAAAACTCACAAAACACAATTATTATTTTAATGATCACACAAGTAATGAAAATAAAATTTTAGCATTATGTAAACGAAAGCAGTTGACGTGCCGTAAAACCCAACAAACAATATATATAAATCGGGGAGACGTTATTACGTATTGAATTTTAGGACTATTTATTCGAGATTATAGTGTTTGCGCATATGGTTATGAAAAAATAAATTATATATATATATATAGATATATATATGTTTGTGTGTGTGTGTGTGAGAGAGAGAGAGCGAGTGAGAGAGGTCGTGTGTGTGTGTGTGTGTGTGCGTGTGCGTGTTTCTTTAATTTGATTCAACAGACATTTTGCTCCTGCCTATTTTATAGATGAGCCTTTCAAGTCTTTGCCTGGTTCGGATGATATCTGGATGCAATGAATTCAAAATCCCCACCATATTTTCCCCCGAATACTTTCAGTCTCAGCTGGAGTTACTTTCAGGTAAAATAATTTAATGACAAACGCAACGACGAGTCGTACGGAAACATGTAAAAAAATTAGTGTAAGAAGTGAGAGGGAAAATTACGGTAGGAAAAAAAAAACTTTACTGAATCTAAGAGAAAAAAAAATGGTGAAAAAAATATTAGACATTTCCGAACACGGTTGTAACCTTCGAAATTGATCTAATCTAAGGAAACTTTATTACTCTTTATAAAGAGCTTCAATAGTTGGGAGTTTTTTTTCTGTTTTTTTTTTTTCTAATTAGGTGTTTTCCTTTAGAATTTTTCTACATTTGGACGGCTGACACTAATGCATTTTTAGAAGTTGAGAGATGAAACAAGTGCAGGATAAGTGAAGTGGTTAATGTCTCGACGGAGTGTTGTTGTAGTTAGGCTAATGTAAGTACTTCTTTAATAAAAGAAGCATTCTCCTTGTGGACATTTAAACTAGTATACTACATTGGTCATATTGAAGTAACTAGTCAAGTGAGAGAAGTCATTATTAATGACAAAGTTAGTTTAATTGAATTTGGGATTATTTAAAATTAGTTTTATTCTACTGTTAAAGTTAGTCGGTTAACGTAATTACTCATTAGATTTTTTAGTTCGATTTCATCAAGTTGATAGTGTTTATATATTTGGTTACGAAAAAAACAGTTTGAGGCATCTAGATTTATTTGATTTTCTTTATTTTAATTATTTTTCATTAATTATATTTTATATTTCAGTTTGGTTGGGCTTTGAACTATTCTGGTTAAGTGTTCAGATGTGTAGTCAATTGGTGCAGTTTACGCTCGTGCGTAAAGGATATGACACTGGTGATTGTCATGATAAACCCCAGACAGGAAATGAGGCTGGAGTGTGGATGACGTCATGCCTGGAAGAGATGGGCTGAAAATTTAGAGGATTTTGAAAAAGATTCATTTGGGGTCCGACCATGTTGTTGAGAAGTTCAGGTCCGACCATGGTGTTGGGAAGTTGGGGTCTGACGATGGTGTTTAGAAGTTGAAGTCCGACCATGGAGTTGAAGGTTGACATTGGACCATAAAAGCAGACAGTTGAGTTCTCTGCCATTGAGGTGGTGGTTCGGGTTTTTCGGGTTCCGACCAGCGAAGATGAATTGAGATCTAAAACACCACGAGATGTGCAGAATGTTGGGAGTGTTGTTAGCATAGTATGATTACGAAAGACTTTTAAGAATTGTATCTATCTCCTCGTGTCGATGAACTGAAGTCAAATAATTAATAGAACCGTTCGTACCTGAACAACAGAGTTGCCAAAGTATTTGTATTGTGTGGTTTGCATATGTATACGTATAGTATACAAAACTATATGGGAATAGTAAACACCTACATAATGGATCAAAGAAGATAATGTTATTAAAGAATTTTGAGAATTCCGTATATGTATCCAGGTTTATCGTTTCCAGTTTGAGGCTATAAAACCTGTGATATGTGGTGTATTCAATAAGTTTCCATACCTTTTTGTGCAGGCATTTAAAATTGTCGTAGACCCTTGAAAATTCAGTAGGTTATTGCTATACATGTTATAAGATGACTGACCAATTTTTATAATTTCAGGTTCAAATGAACAGCTACAGCAGCAATTGGAATACACCCTACTAAAGCCTCATTGTCACAGCTGGTGAATTTCAAAAATGCAATCTGGACGTGAGAACACTTTAGAAGAACGATATGCAATAAAATTCTGTTTTAAACTAGCCACAGAAACGTATGGAATGCTTCAGACTGCTTTTGGAGCATATTGCATGAATCGAGCATCAGTTTTTGAGTGGCATAAGAGATTCTAGGAAGACAGGTAGTCTGTGAGGGATGATGAAAGCAGAGGAGGAGTAAGGAAGTCAATACAGCAGAGTTGATTGGCCAAAGGGTTAGGGTTAGGGTTACTATGTTGAGGTTTTAAGGGAGATCAGGAAGAGATTCCAAGGGAAGAGGCCATCACTCTTCCAATCGGGTCAGTGGTATTTCCACCAGGACAAGCACCAGTCCACAACTCCATACTTGTCACAGACTATTTGACCAAGATGGGCATAAAGACAGTTCGTCACCTTCTCGATAGTCCAGACCTTGCTCCCTGTGACTTGTGCTTATTTCCTATGCTCTGAGGCTGTCGTTATGAGACAATCGAGGAGATGAAAGAGGCTGTGACGAAGGCCATTGATACGCTAACACAAGAGGACTTCCATGAGGCCTTCAAGAAGTTGTTGGAACGGTACAACAAGTGCATTGCAGCCGGAGGGGAATACTTCGAGGGGGACTAGAGTTTCATGTGTGTACTATCAATAAAACTGCCAATACGAAAGAATTATGGAAACTTATTTAAGGATCCTCGGAAGTTTGTTGATTTTGTATTTTAAATTAATTTGTTGGCTTTTTGTAAACTAAAATTTCTACCGTCTTTTTCAGTTTGGAGTTATCGTCAGATTTGTTGAGAACGACAAAATTAATAGTTTTTCTGCTTTTTTTTATTAATATGTCACCCAGACATACTCAGAAAAAACAGTTCTGCGACATTTAATTGTTTTGTAAGCAGTGCTGGAGTGTTATTGTTTTTATTAAATCTGCTTTTTATTCCTTCGGCTTTAAAGAGACGACAAAAATAGAAGTGGGTGGTGATTCTTTCTTAAGCTAGGAGCATCTGAATAGTTTAAAATAGCAGTGCAATTTCAGTTCTTTTATTATAGTAAGGTTTGGAAATTCTCTTTGATTTGGGGTTTAATTCGTGGTTGGAAAGATTGATTAATTATTCGGTGTGGTTTGGTAAATATTTGGAGCCATCTTAGAAGGAAGTGAGGTTTTATTTTAAATTTTTAAACGATGTTTGTGCTTATTTTGGCTGTGAGGCTTTTTTGAGCTTATTTTTGTTAGTGAGACTTGAGATATGATGTCTTGGGACAGTTTATCAGTGGTAAGGGTTTTGATCTAAGACCGTATATGGTGTCATTGGCCATTTTGATTAGCTCTTTAAACGGCGGTATTACCAAGTGTTGCTATCGTAGTAAGCTGAGAGATTGTGAAGTTTGAAATATGTATATCAAAGTAATATTTTTCTTATAAATATTTTTGATTAAATCATAGAGACATATGGCTTCTACCTATTTTATAGTCGATAGTTCATGTCGTCGAACGGGTCTTTTGATATCAGGATGGAATGAATTCGAAAAGGTGTCACATTTTCCCGAGTACTTTATATAAAAAAAAAACCGGAAAAGTAAAGTTGGTGAACGTGGTCAAGAGTGACTCGAAGGCTCTCTTTTCAATTGCTACTACACTGGTGTGTAAGGGAGAGAGCTACTCCTGTCCAAGGATACTAGATACTTACCTTATGATGCTGATGGTTAAACAAGTTGGTATCGAGTACCATTCTGGAGGTTTTGGTATGACTTCACAATGAACTCTTATCTCCTGGGTCATTGGCGAACATTTTACACACTACGTCAATACATTATAAGGTACAGATCATGAATAAACTAACCAGTCTAGGGAAAAAAAGTAGCATCCTCCCCCATACCACGGTGTAGTAGCAATTAAAAAGGGAGCCCTCAGGTCACCCAAGACAATGGTCGACAACTTTACTTTATATATATATATATATATATATATATATACATATATATATATATATATATATATATATATATATATATATATATATATAACAGAGTTATATGAAGAAATCGTGTTGACATTAGCGTGTATTGCAAGCCTCTTCGTATATGAATTGAGGTCTCGGTAGCCATTGAACGTATGAATGTATGTAAACAATTGTAATTGTGATTCATAACCGTTTAAAATTTACTCTGCAGCAAATATCTCCTCGTGGCTGAATGGTTAGAAGCTTGGCTTGGCGTTTGAATCAAACGGGTTTCGATCCCAGCTACGGGAAGCTACTGTCTAGCCACACTGATGAGTTCTCATAGAACGAAACAGATCTGTCTGTGGATGACTATAGAAACATATATATATATATATATATATATATATATTGTCAATGAGGCATGCATTTTTATCCAAGGTTTTTTCTGTGATCTGTTTTTATTAATTTCACCGCATATATATATATAAATATATATATATATATATAGATATATTGATATGCGTGTGTGTATATGTGTGAGTGTGTGTGTGTTTTGTGAGTATCTCAGGGTGTATTTATTTTTGCAGTTTAAATTATCAGGAAAGCCTCATTTGTTCTAAAAAGAAAGCTTCCTCTCGTGTGGAACCCCGAACTTAGTTTCGATCAAACTTAATTAAAAAGGACTCCTTTGGTAGGATAAGAAATAAAAATTGGCATACACCAGGTCCTGAAACTTTCTGGGGGATATTATCAGAAAAAAAAAGTTTCTTTCCAGGAGAATGCGGATAAAATTAGTATCTGTAGGCATGGAAGTCTAAATGAATGTTAATCAATGCGTGCATAATAATCTCTTATGCGTGCACTTTCAGTTATAAAAACACATTGGAGTAGAGGAAGTAAAAGAGAGTGAAGGGGGACAGAGAGATAGACAGATAGACAGTGAGAAACCACTTAAAGATACCCCTAAGTGCTAAAAGGATATATAAACTAAGCTAAGTGAAATCTACCCTGAACCTCCACCCATAGTTAACATGCACTTCTATGCTCGTGTACTTTGCTACCCAGATTAAAGTAGAAAGATATTTATACACCCATATAAACGAACAAAGATAGTTCCACAACATGCCTGACTTCCGATTTAACCCTCACAAGACGAAACTTTAACAATACATTAACCCATGCCTTGCCACCGTGAAAGTTTAAATGATAGAATAAAAAAAAACTTTTGAAGTAGTGGATGATATGTTAAAAATATATATTTTCTCTGTTATCATTACTGGTCCTTATGGGATTTTCTTTTTTCGCCTGCGTTAACTGATGGATTTTCCCTGTAGCGTGTGCCACAGCATGTCTCCTCAAGTCTCTAGGACCCTTCTCAGTATTATTATTATTATTATTATTATTATTATTATTTATTCCTTTAGAGTTTTTCACATCAGTGTTAGCTGATGGTTTCTCACTGGAGTTTGAGTGACACCAAGTCTCTTCAAGTCTCCAGGACTCGTCTCAGTAATCTAGCCGTCCTTAGCAATGCTGTCGTTTGGATAGTCTCTACCCGTCCGCTAACTTCCAAGTCCTTCATGCCTTTTAATAATCCTTTAGTTACTGTGCCTAACGCACCAATCACAATTTGCACAATCGTTACTTTCATGTTCCACAGCTTTTTTAATTCTCTAGCGGGGTCGATCATTATTATTATTATTACACGAATATCGCGTGTGATAATAACGTCGTAAGCGAGTTCAAACTCCAGTCGTACTATTACGTCACTTTCAGATGAATACCATTGAGAAAGTTATGAAACCCCTAACCCCCTTGGGTTGAATAGTTTTACTGTTGTTCTTCTACAAGAATATTCTTCTACAAGAATGTTCTATATCATTGTAGAAAAACAGTAATGATACCATTTAACTCACGAATGTTAATAAGACAGTAAAACAAAGAAATCAAACGAAAAGATATTCCTCAATTTTTTTGGTGATAATATGAATAAAGAAATAATAATTGAAAATAAACCGTGAAACTGATGGTGATACAAATTGTAATTGATGTTTTTGGTACAGTCTTGCCCCGTTGGCTGGGGGTGTCAAACATACTGAATGCACCCCTGCAGAGAAGTAAGACTCCCCAAACGAGTGTTCTGGATATGACAGTAAACAATCTGATGGAGAGGTTCCAGGGATGTTGGAGCTTTTGGGAATGCGGAGCACCACTTAATTGCCATCACTCCCAAGTCCACTCTAGCCCTAAGTGGTAGCACCTGATAGAGTCCTATCTATGAGTAAAATAGTACTAAACCGTGGTTTCGTGACTTTACTGTTTTTGCATTTAAACTGCGTATTTATGCTAAATTGATTTATTTAAAATAGAACTGTTTTGACCTCTAAACTGAATTATCTGAAATAAAACTGGTTTTATATTTATCTCAGTGTATTGCCTAATCGGATTGGGCTGTAGAATACACTGACTGCACCTCTGCAGGCGTAAGACTTGGATATCACACTAAGCGATCTAATGGTGAGGTTCCAGTGATTCCGGAGCTTTTGGGAATGCAGTGCACCCCTTGACTCTCATCGTTCCCTCGTCCACTCTGGCCCAGAGTAGCAACCCCTAATAGGGCCCTATCTAAGGGTTAAATAGAACTATAATGCGTACTTTTGCTACCTTCTTTTGACTAAACTGAATAGATTGAAATAGATATACTTTTGACAATTAAACTGTGTACTTACATTTCAACTGAGTACTTATGCTAAACTGAATTGTTTGAAATGGAACCGTTTTTTTCCTTGAAACTGTACTTACGTTAAACTTAATTTTTTAATATAGAACTGTCTTGAAATTTAACAGTGTGTAATCAAAATCTATGCTTATACTAAACTGAATTGATTTAATTAAAACTGTTTTAGTAAACTGAATAACTTGAAGCAGAAGTGTTTTGACAATTAAACTGTGTACTCATGCTAAACTGAATCGTTCGAAATAGAACTGATTTTTTTATAAAAATGGATTCGGTATTAAATAACCAACAAAAGTTGATATGCCATAAAACCCAAACAACCAACCAACCAATCTTGGAACAGTTACATAAAGGGACGAGAGGACTTGGAAATAAGAGGACACATGGAGACCATCCAAACTGCAGCATTAAGACCCGCCAGAATACCGAGAAAAGTTCTGAAGACTTGAGGAGACTTGCTGTGACTCAAACTCAAAAGGAAAAGTATCAGCTAACGCTGGTACGAAAAACTCTTAAACTGTAATACTAATAATACTTGGTAACTAGGTTATTTTTCATTTCTGCAAACATTTGTAATATTACGGACCTCTTTCTTTATAGCACAACACGTTGGTCCTATGTTAAACATTTAAAGGAAAGCCATAAACTTGATGAATACATTGACTTTACCAGATACCTATGCAAACAAACGGGAACCACGAAAGGTGATCAGGATGCCAGTGATAGTCAAAATTCTTTTAAAAAATCCGAAAGTGTTTGAAAAAATCAATATGGAAACTGAAGATTAGAGAAGGAATCAATACCGTTATAACCACGGCAGTGTTGAGATCAGTTAGTATACTAAGATTGACATCAACACGTGACTATCAAAGGCATGGACAGGTATCGATAGATTATCGATCATATGGAAGTTCGACCTCACCGATAAAATGAAACGCATTTTTTCAAGCAGCGGTCGAGTTGCTACTGCTGTATGGATGCACTACATGGACACTAACTGAACGTATGGAGAAAAAGTTTGACGGCAACTACACAAGAATAATGTGTGCTGGATTCAACAAGTCCTGGAGGCAGCACCCCACAAAGCAACAGCTGTACGACCACTTACCGCCCATTACGAAAACTATCCAAATTAAACAAACCAGACATGTGGGATACTGCTGTAGAAGTAGAGATGAACTCATAAGTGACGTACTCCAGTGGACTCCCTCACATGGACGAGCAAAGGCAGGACGTCCATCTAGGACCTAAATACAACAGCTCTGTGCTGATACAGGATGTAGCCTTGAAGACCTACCGGAAGCGATGGACGAAAGAGATGGGTGGCGGGAGAGGGCCAGGGAGATCCGTGCTGATAGTGTGACATGATGAGGATGATGAGTATACTAAGACTCCATTGTATGACACTAGTTAGTACTAGTTTGGTTTGGATGGTTTTATGATATATTAACCATTGTAGGTTAATTAGTGCCAAATCTGGTTTATATCTATATATTAGATATTTGTATACATAAGAAACACCGTTAAATGACCCTAACTATGGCTATGTAACATTAGCGATTCAACTGATCATCATAAATTTGTTTGCACACAGTTAAATGATCAGTTCTTTTCAAACAATTTAATTCTGCATTAGTCAATTGTTATGACTTAGCTTATAGTCAAACAGTTCTATTTCCCCCATTGATAGGACCCTTTCAGTTGCAATCACTCCGGGTCAGAGTGGATCTTGGAACATTGGCAATAAAGGGATATTCTTCACTTCCCCAAGTACCTGCATTATTGGAGTATCATTATCAAATATTTTGATTTCATAGAGAGTGTACTCGTTGGTGGAGAGAGGGGTCTTATCCCTATGCAGAGATGGAGTCGGTGTATTCTACTGGGATCGTTAGTACTAGTGTAAAAATTAGTACATACTAATTTGACCAAGGCAAACGACAATTGAAGTATTTGTGAAAATATAAGCAATTTATAAGTCACAGAATAAACGTGTTTGTGGTGTTTAGATACGCTGACAATATCCTCTGCCGTGGGGTCAGCCCACCCAAAACTGTTTTGAGTCTGATACTAATCTTTATCTGATAGTGAGACTCCTGTTCTAGAGGTCTTGGAAGTGTGGAATGACAATATACATTTCTATCAAAATCACACAAACTTGCGTAGTAATACTATTTAGGTTCCCATCTATGGATCAAATAGATTCTTTTTTCCTATTTGATATGACGGTGTACAAAAATATGAAATCATGAACGCTATACGTATGAAAAAAAAACCCTTAACAGGTTGGCATGCCGTTAAAATTAACCAGTTATATCCAGAATTTTTTTAGGATGTTTCGACAAAATGACAATTCTATGTTTTTACCAACCTTTCTGCACTGGAAGTACTGGACACAAGGTCAATTTTTTGGCAAAGTTTAACATGCTTGAATACAAAATTTTCTTTCTCCTAGATCAGTTGCTATACGAAGGTTAACGAGAACAGTCTGCCCTACTATTTACCCATAAACTAAAAGGAGAATTATTGAATTCATACCTTACCCCAGTGTATTAGCACCATAATGACAGGCTCGTTCAGAATTTGAACTCAGATCACCAAGTACATTTCATATGGCGATATCCATTACACAACGATCGCCTTTAGGCAAATGTAGACACGCTGTGGAAAATATAGTTCTGTAAATGCTTTCGTATTGGTTTCAGGTGATTAAAGTTTTCGTGAAGTTGAGAGGGATAGGTTGAGGCGTGAAAGATTAGACTGTCTTGTCTGCCTTATTAAAACTATTTGTCTTCCTGGTGAGTTGCAGACAATATCAATAAAATATCGATTAGCCAACTGTTACAATAGATATTAATGCTGCTGTAAGCTTCACCTGGAGGCGTTTGAATTGTCGGCAGAGAGAAACAAGTAGATTATACAGACCTATAGATAGGAAAATACTACTACTGGTACTTCTACTACAAAAGCTGGGGCTGTAGAATATGCCGACTGCACAACGATAGAGGAGTGAGACCTTCTCCAGCGAGTCTCCTGGATACGGTTCTAAACTGTGGCTGTGAGGCAACAGTACAGGAAATTTGGGAAATGAGGAGTAGCACTTCATGGCTATTACTCCAAGGTTCGATCTAGGAGTCAAATAGTTATATTTACTAAGGACTATTAAAAGTTTTTCCTAACCATACTGCTGTGTATAGATTATATATATTACATAGGAATATTTGATGAATACTAATATTGAATAGCAATACGCGAAACCATTTAACTGAGTACAAAGAAATGATTAATATCAAATTGAATTATCAATTTTAGATAGAATACTTGAAACAATTTAACTGTAAACAAAGTCTTAATGATAGAATTGTTGGTGTTTGATAGGAATACTTGGAGGTGCCTGTGGTGTAATGGTTATCGTCGTAGGAAATGGACACGGAGATTCGAGTTCAAATCCTGGACGAGACTGATTGCATTTCACAAAGTACTAATACCATTGGGGAAGGTATGAATCGAATTATTCTCCCTCCAGTTATTGGTAAATAGAAGGGCAGACTGGGTTCTTCAGCCTTGGTGAGGTAACTAGTCTAGGGGAAGGAAAACTCTGAATTGAAACCTGTTAAACTCCGCTTAAAAATTGACCTTGTGTCATATCCTACCCTAGCGGAGGGGTTGGTAAATATGATAGCAATACTTGAAATCCTTTAAGGGTTTGCAAAAATGTTTTATTAACAAATAAAATTATTGGTGTTTGATAGGAATAATTATAACCATTTAACTGTGTGCAAACAAAGTTTTAATAATCGATTGAATTATTGGCGTTTGATCGGAATACATGACATCTTTTATGTGTGTGCAAAAATGTTTTCTAACATTGGTGTTTGAGAGATATACTTATAACCATTTAATTGTGCGCAAACAAATGAGCTTTAAGATCCTGTCTAAAAATAAAGTTACCTCTGAAATATTTGCTTACAAATCATACATAAAAATGGATTTGGCATTAAACAAGGGTTGATACATCATAAAAGGCCAACAAATCGAACTACTACTACTACTACTACTACTACTAGGTCAACGACGATTACTACTTAAACTTTTCCTGGCGATCTTCACCGAATTCCGAGTGACAGCAAATCTCTGAAGCTCTCCGGGACTTTTCAAATATTCAAGCCCATATCAGTTGCACTGTGGACTAGCTGTCCTGTTTTAAGTAATATGTGATTGTTATCAGTGTCACCTCTATGTTGCATAACTAATACCAACTGATGGAGGTCGAGTGACAAAAGTCTCCTCAAATATTTAGCGTCTTCCTCGTTTTCTGGATAGTATCATTTCTTCTGTGTATCTTTAATTGATTTTACTTTAACATGATCTTCTTCTTCTTCTTCTTCTTCTTCTTCTTCTTATTATTATTATTATTATTGTTATTATTATTATTATTATTATTATTATTATTATTACTTACTCCTTGGGAGATTTTCACATCAGTTTTAGCTGATGGCCTTCCACTGGAGTTTGATTGACCGCAAGTCTCCTCAAGTCTCCAGGACTCTTCTCAGTATTCTGGCCGTTCTCAATAATGCTGCAGTTTGGATGGTTTCCACTCGTCCTCCTGTGTTCATGTTCTCCAGTCCCTTTAATAATTATTTGGTTTCTGTACCGAAAGCACCAATCACCATTGGTATAATTATCGCATTCATGTGCCATAGTTTTTCAATTCCCTGGCAAGATCAAAGTACTTATCCTTCTTTTCACTTTCCTTCAGTTTTATTCTGTGGTCAGCCGGGACAGTAAAGTCGACAATTTTGCAAGTTCTCTTTTCTTTTCTTTTTTTTTTTTTGTTGATTATTATAAGGTCTGATGTTCTGGCCAAGATTAGGTGATACGTTTACATGTTAAAGTCCCTTTAGAGTTTATGTGTGTCATTCTCTAGGATAGCTGCTGGGTTGTGTATATACAATTTATTCGTATCATCAAATTTAAATTTCTTGCACATCTCCCAGTGGATCACCTTGCCCACCATGTCGTGTCTATTCTTATAATCTTTCTGTGATAATTAGCTGCATTCGCTTATTATGTGATTCATGGTTTCGTCTCTATCACCACATAACCTACATTTACTGTTTTGTTGCGTCTTATCTATACTCGTTTTGATAGGATTGGTTATTCCTCTTCTTCTTCTTCTTCTTCTTCTTCTTATTATTATTATTATTATTATTATTATTATTATTATTATTATTCATTAGAGTTTTCCACATCAGCGTAAGCTGATGGTCTTTCACTGGTGATTGAGTGAGAGCAAGTCTCCTCAAGTCTCCAGGACTCTTCTCAGTATTCTGGCTGTTTTCAATAATGCTGTTGTTTGGATGGTCTCCACTCGGCCGCCAACTTCCAAATCCTCCAGGCCCTTTAACAATCCTTTAGTTAGTGTGCCAAAAGCACTTATCGCAATTGGTATAATTGTCATCTTCTTGTTCCATAGTTTTTTTCAATTTTCTAGTAGGGTCGAGGTACTAATCTCTCTTTTCACAATCTTTCCGTTTTATTCTGTGATGAGCCAGGACAGGGAAGTCGATAATTTGCAGGTTTTCTTTTTTTTTGTTGTTGTTGTTGTTAATTATTATAAGGTCTGGTCTTCTGGCCGAGATCATGTGATCCGTTTGTATGTTTAAGTCCCATAATTTCTCTACTTGTTGTGTCTGAGTGATAGTAAGTCTTCTCAGGTCGCCAGGACTCTTCTCAGTATTCTAGTCGATGTTAACACTGCCCTAGTTTGGATGGTCTAGGAATATCTTTCGATTTCTTCTTCTTCCAGTCCCCTGGGATCATATCATTGACCTTTTTGTAATCAAACTATGCCATGGCAACATTTTTTTTAGCATCGCTTTGTTCTTCTTGACGATGTGTTGATCATTTTACAATAAATCAGTTTCTTCCCCTGTGGTACCTTTCTGTTCTTCGGTGAACAGTCTGATGTATTCAACTGAACAATAGTTCTCTCAAATCTGGGCTTTTAGGATTTTCTACCTGATGGGTAGACACATTATCGGTCTTTTCTTAGAAGTGACAGTTCCCATTTATTTTTGGCGGGGCAGCATTCTGGATCAGGGTATTCTTTTCCTTAGTCATCCATTCAAGTATATTTGCCCTTCTAAACATATACACGGTTCAATAGCCAGTCTATCGTGGAAAGATTTGAATTTTTAAACCGGAATCCATGTATGCCATAATGGCGTGCCGTTTTCCGATGGGCTACTTTTTTTCAGAATTGCTCTTGGCGATTCCTGGTGTATATCAACGCAAGTGTCTTCGTTGAGTTCTTGTAATTCTTGTCATTAAGGTTTTTCGGACTATTGTCTTTATCTCTATTGTTATTTCCACAACGTTTCGGCCGATATGTCCTCCGTTTTTGTGTTTTTCAGGTGTTTGTCGAACTCGGGATTTTTCATGGAACTTCGAATTACATCCTTTATTGAAACTACGGGGGTCGCCCGTTCTGATTCCGTTAGCCATAACCGGGAATAAATGTTAAGCATTCCTGTATTGTCCTGTAGTGAGGATTGAACCTGCAACCTCCAGATGATTGTCTCCTTAGAAGCTTAGGGAACCAACGCTTATAACCGTTTCGTCATGTGTCCTGCTGGACAATTCAGAGTGAATTTTTGAGAATTATGAACTTAATGTTCTTATTTGACTTTTGACCTAGCGGTTAGAGTGTTCGCCAAAGGCCCGGGAGATCTGGGTTCAATCCCAGGTCAAGTCATACCAAAGACTCAAAAAATGGTACTTGATGTCTCCTTGCTTAACTCTCATCATTATAAGGTACGGATCAAGGGTAAAGTGGAGCAATCCAGGGAAAGGAGTAGGGCCCTCCCCTATACTTTGGCGTAGTAGCTATCGAAAAGGGAGCCTTAGGGTTACCCTCGACTATGGTCGCCAACTTTACTTACTTACAACTATTATGTATGATTTTTTACCTGTGCTCATATTCAGATTTCTTTTTTTTTTTTTGTAATTCTGTTTCCATGTTATTTATCCATTCGGCCTTTCTGGCATGTTTCTTTATTCTCATATTTTATTTCCAAAATATTTAGAAGCTTTTCACTCCGGTTGTTGTTTTTTCTTTGTTCATTCTCAACTTGTTGATAGAATTTTTTTACGTTATTTAGGAATGTCAAGTTTTGCTTTCACTGTTTGACCTTGTCTCAGTATCTTTTAATGCTTCCTTTTTTCACTAAGACCTTTTCATTTATCTCTTCAAGTTGCCTTTTCCAAGGTTCCTAAAGTTTTGTTAATTACAAAAGTAAGTCAAACATTTTCCTATGTCCTGGTAACATGAGACACACTTGAACAGATTCGTATATGTTTGTTAAGGTCTTGAAGGTGATCAACAGGACAGTAAGATGCCAAGCTTTCATGATACTCTCAGAGTTCTACTCACCGGATTTGCATTTATCGCTAGGGATTCGGTCACGTTTGAAGCCTACTTGAGCATCATCGAGGTTCTTGCAAGTCTAGCAACATTTCTTGAACCATCTTCTTACTTTACTGATATCAATTACACCTTCAGATTTAGCAAAACAAATGTTTTCATTTGCTTGATTGGGATCATGGCCTCATTCGAACTCGTGTAGCATAAGTTCATGGATTAGAGTACGTTACACAACCGGCTCATTGGTAGACTGTTCGCCAATGGTCCTAGAGTCATGGGTTCAATCCCAAGTCACGTCATACCGAAGACTTTTAAAATGGTACTTGATACCTCCTTGCTTTACACTCAGCAATATAAGGTACATATCAGTGTAAAGTGGAGCAACCCAGGGAAAAGAGTACCGCACTCACCAACACCTTGGTGTAGGAGCTATTTAAAAGGAAGCCTTCTGGTCGCCCTCGACTACGGTCGCCAACTTCACTCTTATTTTACATGTTCATCAGCACAGTTTTCAGTTCACTCACAGTGACAAGCAATACTCAAAGTTTCCGCGCTACCAACCACATCATATAACTCGAATGACTTGAACTCCTACGGTTATGTAATATATATATATATATATATATATATATATATATATTTATATGTGTGTGTGTGTGTGTGTGTGTGTGTGTGTGTGTGCATTTGGGCGGCATTTCTTCATTAATGCATTCTTCATTAAACAATATAGATATCTTTTCTTTACACGTTTTTGTATATGTCCTTTCGAGTTGCCGCATTGACTTCATGGTATCCGACAGGAATCGTTTAATAAAACTCCCTATACCTAATTGGTACCCTAGTTCTTTCTCTCCGATCTTGCGCTATCATCAGGGGTGTGTATATTTCAAAGATGACGTGACCTTTGCATGTACATTATTACTTTGTAAGTGTTTATCATTTACACTGGTGTGTTGTTGTAGCGTTTTATTCTTAAAATCGTTTCTATAAGTAGGAGCAGTAGCTAAAGACATTGAAGAACTTTAATACCAGATTTGAAATTGATTCTATTGGGTATAGGTTGTTTCTTTCTGATATGGAGCGCCTCAAGCATCTATAATTTTTGTTTGTTTTTTTGTTGTTTTAATATTGTTGTGTTTTCGGTAAAAATTTACCGAAATTCAGTTTTGGGGCAGATATGTTTTTTAAGATATTGTTCTATTGAACTGGTATGAAATAGATCCATAGTGAGTTATCTCGATAGGGTAGTTGAGATTAAGGTACCTTATATACTGTTTTTCTCAGAGATACAACCTCCAAAAGCAGATATAAAGTGATATATAACGTTTGGTTTTTGAAAAACTCCAATCGAAGTTATATATATATATATATATATATATAAGATTATTTTTCTCGAAAAATGCAAAACAATAATTGTTTATCTGTAATTTTTTTTCGATGAATTCAAATTCTGTATTGTTTTGAATTAGGTTTTATGTTTAATTATTTTCAGATTCACCTAAATATTTCTTTTCAGACAATTCAAAATTGCAGCAAATGAAACAGAGTACTCCTGGCTTGAACAGAAGCCTGTCATCAAATTCTTGGTAGCTGAGAAAAACAAACCTTGTGAAATTTAGAGAAGAATAAATAATCTATACGATGAATCATGTTCTAGTAAATCACTATTATTGGTTTTCCTATTACAAGCATGAGTCGAAAAGGTAGTCCATGGTGAGAAAACACAATGACTCTCCGTGTAATATAATCGCCGACGGATTTCGTTTTATGTCTTTGGGTTTAGTTAGGCTGAGAACCTTTCGGTTCAGTGTATGGGTTACTTAGGTGCAACATTAATGCAGGTGTTCACGAACGAGCGCGGACAGAGCCGACATGTCATTCACAGATGTCAATAGAAACCCGAGATGGGAAACGGGGCAAGGGAGTGCGAATGACGTCACGCACCGGAAGCACGCGGAGGATTTTGGGAGATTTGAAAAAGTCAGTTAGTTGAGTTGAGGACAGGACACCGAACGAGAAGGGTTGACTTTCGGGGCTCGTTGAGGCCAGATGTCACAATAGTCTAGATGGGAAACGAGGTTAGCGAGTGCGAATGACGTCACGCACCGGAAGCTAGCGGAGGATTTTAAGGATTTTGAAAAAGTCAGTTAGTTGAGTTGAGAACAGGATACCGAACGAGAACAGTTGACTTTCGCTTGCTCGCCGAAGACAGGCCAGTGGCCTTTGTGGCGGGAGCCGCACGAGATGGGGGGGGGCAGATAAAAAAGCCAGAATAGAAAGAATGTGTATCTCTCTCCTTATGTCGAAGAACCTTTAAACTCAAAGGTAATAAAAAGTTTCGTACCTGAAATGAGAAGTCGTAAGTGTTTTTCGTGTTTCGAGTTTCCAATATTCCATGTATACGTTATATATTTATGTTGTATATGTTTATGAACAGTCTATGTAAATTTCACGTAGCCATATATGGCTATGGTATATCTAGTAAAGAAAAAGTTCCAGGCGCTGCGTTCAGTAAAAAGATTACGTTAATAATCTTCTTGGCATGGAAAGAAATCATTGTTAGTGATTTTGTTGAAAAGATGAAACTGTAAACAGAGCCAGCAATTGCCGACTTATTTTGCAAAAATCACCCTATTTATTGAATGACGTTTATAGGAAGCAGCGTCGAATCAACCGAAAAGGACATCGAAACGAGGTTAACGAAAGCATGGACAGCTATCAATAGCTTATCGATTATTTGGAAATCAGACCTAACCGATAAAATGAAACGCAGTTTCTTCCAGGCAGCGGTCACATCGATACTGCTATATGGCTGCACTACATGGACGCTAACAAAACGGCTGGAGAAGAAGCTAGACGGTAATTACACAAGAATGCTACGTGCAATCTTAAACAAGTCCTGGCGGCAACACCCCACAAGACACCAACTGAACGGCCACTTGTCTCCTATCACGAAAACTATTCAAGTTAGACGAACCAGACATGCAGGACACTGCTGGAGAAGCAGGGACGAACTCATAAGTGATTTACTCTTATGGACCCCCACACATAGCCGTGCAAAAGCAGAACGACCAGCACGAACATACATTCAGCAGCTATGTGAGGATACGGGATGTGGTCCTGAAGACCTACCTAGGGCGATGAACTATAGGGAGGAGTGGCGAGAGAGGGTGAGGGATATCTGTGCTACCAGCGCGAGATGATGATGATGATGATGATATATATATATATACAATAAAAAAGCGAAATGTGTTGAGTTGCGAGAAAGACGTAATGAGACGGAAATTGAGTGAGATAATGAATCATTTCAGTATATTGCTGTATATACCTAGAGACATTTTACAGAAAAAAAGCCTAATTTCAACCACACCTATTTTTTTAGATTGATTCGTTTTGCTTTAATGAATTTCATTGTGTTTAGAGTAAAAGACAAAAGCAAAAAAAAAAAAAACAAAACAAAACAAAACAAAACAAAAAACAAAGAAACTGGAATCTGATGCGACGGAAAAATAAACAAATTAAGTACCAATTGTTGTGAAATAAATAAATACAGTCAGTTTTCTTACTCCTTCACACACACACACACACTCACAAACACACACACATATATAATATATATATATATATATATATATATATATATATATATAATAATAATGATAATAAATAAATATAAATTATATATATATCTTTAATCCATGGAAAATATTGTTCTGCAACCTAAGGTTTCTTGAAATTTATAACAACATTCATCAGGCAGTTAAGATGGAATGAAAATACGACAAAATACAAACAAAAATCGAAAATTCGACAAATGCAGTCAAAAAGCCGTTAAGATTATATATATATATATATATAAATTTAAATATATATAATATATATATATATATATATATATATATATATATATACAATATAAATTTAAATATATATATATAATATATATATATAAATTTAAATATATATTTATTTATTTCAATATATATAGTACATATTTATTTATTATAATTGTTATTATAATAGCTCTATCCTAGATATTGAGCACTCTCCATATTATATTGCACTTGGTTCGACACATAATGACATAGGGATTTAATGACGACCAATACTCTCATAATATATATATATATATATATATATATATATATATATATATATATATATATATATATATATATTGCGTATAATCCAATATATATATATAATCTTCGTATATAAAGTTTAGTGATAACCGATAACTAATCCAACGGTTAGTAATGATCTATAAAGGTGAGATTTTCATCGTGATGAAGCATTGTATTGCGTTAGCCATAATTTTTCATTGAGTTGATAACAGAAGGATAGAACATTGGATGAGTCAAGAATAAATAACCGTTTTGTTTTTGTTTTTTTTTAGAAGGAGTTGCAACTTCGCATTTTAAACTTCCACCGATTTAAATGCAGCTGAAAATTACAGAATTAAAGAGTGTCCTCATCAGTCGTTCTTAATTCAGTAGTGAAAGAGGGCACTTTATCATTTACTGTACGATCTCAAGCCCTTGAAATGGATGAAATCAAAGTGCATATCCAGCATTTAATACTCTCAGAGCTTAACAGTGAAAAAAAAAAAAAGCTACAAAAAATTCAAAGAGAATTACAAGTGTCTATTGCCTGAGTGTCATTACTGACCACCATATCTGAAACTGCTTTTCAAAGTTTCGTTCTGACAATACATCATACATACATGAATCCTGGCAACTAAGTTCATCGAACCTCGATCAAGATGCTTTAAGATAATTGATGAGGTCCAAACTGTGCCAAGGTAATCGAGAATTAGCGCTTGACCACAACACATCCCAATTCACAATCTGCCGCCACTTGAAAATGTCACTGTCGACTGGGGCTGTAGAATACAGCGGCTGCATTTCTGTTGAGAGGTAAGAACCCCCCCCCCCAACTAGAATCCTTGATATGACACAAAACAATCTGATTGTAAGGCTCCAGTAATCCTGGAGCTTACGGGAATGCGGAGTGGCCCTTCCTTATCATTGATCGACGGTCTACTCTGTCCCGGAGTGGTAGCATCTGATAGTGTCCTACTAATGGGTCAAAAAGAACTATTTGACATTTAAACTGAGTGTAAACAAATGTAAGTAAATTGATAGAAATAGAACTGTTTGATCATTTAACTGTGTGTAAACAACAGGTGGTTAACCAAATTCTTAATCCTACATTCCAATATTTGAAACCATTTAACTTTAATAACTTTTACTTAACTGTGTATTTATGCTAAACTGAATTGTTAGAAATAGAACTGTTTTTTGACATTTAAACAGTGTACTTATACGAAACTAATTTGTTTGAAATATAACCGTTTTGACATTTAAGCTGCGTACTTCTGCTGATCCGAATTATTTGAAATAGAACTGTTTGTATTTATAAAAATGGATTTGGCATTAAATAACTTACAATGGTTGATATGCCATAAAACAAAACAAAACCAAGCAAACTAAAGCAGTCACTTGAAAAAAAAAAGAAAAGTGGAGAGAGGAATGTTTGCCTTTCTCATACTCTTTGATAGAAGAATAAAGAAGATCGCATATCCATGGCGACAAGTCTTCTTTCAGGTTAAAGAAATGATATGTTTCTGAAGAATGTCATTATTGGTGACGAAAAATGAATCTTTATAACAACGCAAAAAGCAATGTATTGACAAGGATGATTCCCTTCCGCCTGTTTCAAAGGCGGAGTTTCATTGAGGAAGAGGTATGCTGTGTTTATGGTTGGATCACCGCGGTATTGTTCATTTTCAGTTTTTAAACCGCAATCAGGTACTCAATGGAGACTTTTACTCTCAACTGCTGATACGAGTGCATGAAAATCTTCGAAGAAATCGCTAACCAATTATCAATAGAAGAAAAGTTATACTTCTCCTTGATAACACAAAAATTACGAAAGAAGAGTATGGGTTGGTTGGTTGGTTGGTTGGTTTTTTCGTCGTATCCATCTTTTTAGGTCATTTAACGCCGAATTAAGTCGAATTAAGTTTCGAGAAATTCAGTTTAGTATATGTACAGTTTTTTGTTTACGTATAATTCAATGTAAAACAGTTCTATTTCAATCAATTCGATTTAGCTTTTCTTTGTTGTCTATCACTATGTCTGTTCGTCTGACCAAGATTAGGTGTTCCTTTTGTATCTCAAGATCTCAGAGAATTTTGTTTGTCTTATTTTCAAAGATTGGTTCTGGGTTGTACTTATACTATTTGTTGGTATGGTCACTTTAGAATATGTATAGTTTTTTTTTGTTTACATACAGCTAAATATCAAAATAGTTCTATATTAAAAAATATTCAGTTTTTCATCTCCACAAAGTTAAATGGTTACAAGTATTGCTATGTATCAGTAACAATTCTATTAAACATCAGTCATTAGTTTATACTGTTAAATGATCAAACAGTTCTATTTAAAACATTTTTTGCTTAAGTACAATTTTCTTGGTTTAAACACAGTTAAATGTACAAACATTTAATTTCAAACAATTCAATTTAGCGTAATTTCTATTTTACCTATAGAGAAGACCCTATCAGGTGCTATCAATCCGAGCCAGGGTGGACCTTGGAGTGATTTCGATGATGAAGGGGCTCTCTGCATTCTCCAGAGCTAAAACATTACTCAAGCTTCGCCCTCAGGTTGTTTAGTGTCATAACAAGGACACTCGATGGAGGGGTCTTACCCCTCTGCAGAGATGCAGTCGGTGTTTCTACAGCCCCAACCGACTGGGCCACTCGTTTGGGTAGTCTTACTCTTCAACAGAGATGCAGCCGGCTTGGCAGGAAAAAATATTGGATTTAGTCGGGTCTCTTGTAACTCATTCACCATATTCACTTGGCTTTGAAGTAAGTGATTTCCATATTTTTGTTTTCTACAGAATTATCTTAATGAGTAAAAATTTTCGCAAGAGATTACGCTGGTTTGGTTTGGTTAGATTGGTTTTATGACATATCAACCTTTGTAGGTTATTTAACGCCAAATCCATTTTTATGTAAATAATCTGTTCCATTGAAAACAGTTCACTTTAGCATAAGTACACAGTTTAATTCTCAAAAACATTTCCATTTCAAAGTATTCAAGCAGTTATATGCAATAATTCTGTTAAGTGTAAATACAGTTTTAATGTCGAAAAACAGTTCTATTTCAAATAATTCAGTCAAGCATAAGCACGCAGTTCAAGTGTAAGTACGGTTTAATTGTCAAAAACGTTTCTATTTCAAGCTATTCGTTTACTCAATTCATTTTGCATAAGTATGCTGTTAGTTCTATTTAACACATAGATAGGGCCCTATCAGGTGCTACCACTCCGGGCCAGAGTGGACCTGGGAGCGATGACAATGAAGGGGTACTCCGCATTCCCCAAAAGCTCCAGCACTGCTGGAACCTCACCATCAGCTTGTTCAGTGTCATATCCAGGACACTCTTTGGGGGGGGGCTTACCCCTCTGCTGAGGTGCAGTCAGTGTATTCTACAGCCCCAGCTGACTGGGCAAGAAAGAGATCAGGCGAAAATGTTTGTAGAAAACTTATTGAGCTCGTAACCAACTGAATTTTAATTGAGGAGAACCAGTTATTGGCTTGAGGTGATTCAAAATAATTTTAATTAAAGGGTGATTATCTATAACTGAAACATATATATATATATATATATATATATATATATATATATATATATATATATATTTGAATTTTGTCTCAGGATTTAGCGATAATAAGAACTATTTTCAGAGACACATTTTTGAAGGAAATCAATAAAGATAGATCCTTTCATGTTTCAGACGACAGTCAACATGTCATTTTTTACTGGACACTGCGCCCTGAACATTTTCATTGCTCGAGAGTCAGTCTTTTAAGCTCTGTCACATTGTGGCAAACGCTTGTTTATCCCTTTGTTTTAAACATTTCTTTACTAGAATATACTTCTTCGTACATGTCACATATTCTTCTGTAAATTACACATGGTTTGCGCTTTTCAGTCTCCCAGGGTTTGATGACAGACCGCTGTTCAAGCTTTACGTACTCAGTTTAATCTGCCGCTATTTTGAAAAACCTCAAAACAAATGCTTCTGCTATACTGAAATATTTTGCGCTGGAAACCAGTTACAAACATTGCGGGGATTATATTTATGCAAGAAAATCCAGAAAAATGGGTTTATTGATTTTTTAAAAAAGGACCGTTATTTATTGAATTGCCCTTGTGTTAGTTTATGTGTGTGACTGTCTATGTGTGTCGGTGTCAGCGTTTTTATATATATATATATATAGTTAAAAAATTATTTAGTGAGTCAGGAACTAACCTACTACAGTTACGCGTAAACGGCTCATCAGGGTAGCTAATTCTGACTTTGCAGCATTTTACGGTGTTTTTTTTTCTATTGACCAGCCGATTTCATATCTCTTGATTTTTTTTCATTTAGTGTGACAAGGTTGGCCTTTTTTTCCCCCGATAATTTTTTTCTTTCTTCCCCGGACAGTGATTCGAGATATATTTTCATCTTCGAATTCTGGCGGGGTTTCTTTCTTTTTGTCTGTCACCGTAAGTGCTTTTAGTCAGTAAGTAAGTACATATATATATATATATATATAAAAACACCCATACACACAAATATATATATATATATATATATATATATATATATATATATATATATATATGTGCATGTACCACGTCGAGTAATCGGAATAAGAGTTCGACTGTTCAGTTAAATGTGTGAGCTTATGGATGACTTGCGCAGGACATTTGTTTATTGTGGTAATGTTTATGTAGGCCTACTTTTTGGCTAAGCTGATAACGGAACAATGTCACACAAACATTCCAGAGAGTCGTCGAATATAATTCCTCAGTTTTTGAAAAAAGAGTTATCCTTGTCCCAGTCTATTTGGTATACCAAGGCTAGATAGTCAAATCAGCCCGATTATTTTAGCAATATTTATTGGTAGTGAGAAGATGAACATATATATGCCTTTCCCCTGGAAATCAGTGGAATATGAAAAAAAACTGTTTCCTCTCGAATGAGAACTGGAATCGATGTAACTACTTGCTTAGACGATAACCATTACGCCTGTCTACAGAGTTTAAATGCAATGACTGCATCCTTTTAATGACTTTTATGGTGCCTTTGGCATGACCCAAGACTGTATATGGTAGTGAGTCTTCAGTTTTTGAGCTCTTTAGAGTGTTTAACCACCCCTTCATTTCCAATATATGACCTGGAGTGTTAATACATGTTAGAGCCTCATCCATAGTTCAAATTGATCCGTGTATAAGTTATTTGTAAACAATTAGAATAAATGAAACCATTTAACCGAATTCAAACAATTACAATTATCAAGTTAACCAAACGAAATGCTATTTAATATATATGTCTGAAGATAATTTGGCATTAAAAAACCTACAAATAGTTGACATGCCATAAAACCAAACTAAACCAAACAAAATCATATATATTTTGTAGATATGTATGAAGAGTATTTGGCATTAAATAACCTACAATGTTTGATATGCTATAAAACCAAACCAAACAAAATCAAAAAAATATTCAATATATATGTATAAAGAGGATTTGGCATTAAATATCCAACAATAGTTGATATGCCATAAAACCCAACCAAACCAAATCATATATATTCTCTCTATATATATATATGTATAAAGAGGATTTGGCATTAAATAACCTACAATGGTTGATATGCCATAAAACCCAACCAAACCAAATCCTATATATTTAATATATATCTTTTAATGGCCTTTGGCATTAAAGAACTAACTATGGTTCCTATATCATCAAACCAAACCAAACCAGATCATATATATTTAATATATATGTCCGTGGTGCCTTTAAAATTTTTCTAGACTTTTTTGTACGGGCATTTAAAATTGTCGGAGACTTTTGAAAATTCAATATGTTATTGCTATACATCTTATTAGATGACTGACCAATTTTTATGATTTCAGGTTCAAATCAACAGCTACAGCAGCAATTGCCACAGCTGGTGAATTTCAAAAATGCAATCTGGACGTTAGGACACTTTAGAAGAACGATATGCAATAAAATTGTGTTTTAAACTTGCAAAAAATGCCACAGAAACGTATGGAATGCTTCAGACTACTTTTCGACCATCTTGCATGAATCGAGCATCAGTTTTTGAGTGGCATAAAAGATTCAAGGAAGGCAGGGAGCCTGTGAGGGATGATGAGAGGTGTGGGAGGAATAAAGAAGTAAATAGATCAGAGTCAAAAGGGCTAGGGTTGGGGTTCCTATGTTGAGGTTTTAAGGGAGTTCTGAAAGGGATTCCGTCGGAAGAGGCCAGCACTCTTCAAATCGGGTCAGTGGCATTTCCACCAGGACAATGTACCAGTCCACAACTCCATCCTTGTCACAGACTATTTGACCAAGATGGGCATCAAAACAGTTATTCCCTAAGCTCAGAGGCTTACATCACTAACAGTACCTGTTTTAAACGCTTACAGTACCTGTTTAGCTCGCCAACAGTACCTGTTTTAAACGCTTACAATACCTGTTTATCTCGCATACAGTACCTGTTTTAAATGGATGTTTTTAGGACGTTTAGAGTACCTGTTAAGTTCACTTGCTGTATCCGTTTAGGATGTTTAGAGTACCTGTTTAAATTATTTACTGTACCTGTCTAAGTTGTTTAAGCATTTTTAGCATGATTACTGTATGTGTTTAGGTTGCTTATGGTACCTGTTTAAGTTGCTTATAGTAACTTGCATTGCTTTCCGGCTGCTTTCATTAAATGTGTTGAGTCGCTCGCAGTACCTGTTTAGATCACTAACATTACCTCTGTAGCTCGCTTAAAGTACCTGTTCTGTTCGCTTGCTGTACCTGTTAAAGTGGTTAACAATACCTTTTTAGGATGTTTAGAGTATCTGCTTAAGTTGCTTGTGGTACACGTTTGAAGTGCTTGTCCTGTTTAACTTTCTGTGACTTACATTGCTTTCAAGTTGCTTTCATTAAATAACCTGTTTAACTCACTTACTGTACCCCTATTTAGGACGCTTACAATACCTGTATAAGTCACCTATAGTACATAGTAAGCTTGCTTACCATACACCTTTTGGTTGATTACAGTACCTGGTGTTCCTAAGTATTCAAATATCTCAGAATTGACGCTGAAATTCAAGTTGCTACTTGTAATAAGAGAATGTGAAGCAGAAACATCCTCGATGATAAATATTTTGAAGAATAAACCCTCTGTATTGAATAGGAATAAACTTACTTCAATCTGAGGATGCATTTTGTAGTCTACATCGCCTGACATTAGTTTTATAGGATTAGAAACATTTTTAATGAGAATATATATATATATATATATATATATATATATATATATGTTCAATGCCAGTATCTCTAATTAAGTGACGAACGACCAGACAAGGATTTGTTAATATTAAATTTTCTTTCTTTGGAATTATGTAAACTTATCTTAGTATTTATTTAATAATTTTATTCCATGTTTGACGTCATGACTTTCAAATATAGAGATACCAACATTTAAAAAATGAATATAATAAAAACACATCTAACATATAAAATTATAATTCTTGCCTAAAATATTAAAATCTTCGGTACCCTGGATATGTCATAGAACTGCATTTGGTTGTGAGATTACAGTCTTGGAGTTTGTGGAATATGAAGTACCATTCATTACAGTTAATTCTAGGTCCACTCTAAACTGGAGCGGTAGACATGTTAGGGTCCTGTCAATGGGTCAAGAGAACTGTTCAGTCATTTACTAAGAATGATTTTTATTGATTACTTAAAACTGTAGCGATCCTTAAAGAGATACAATCAGACAAGGTGGCACTAAAGGGGAAAGGAACAGTCAAGAGGGATACAATAAGACACAAAATGAATATTAAGGTGGGCTATTAATCCCCGAAGCAAGGCCAGTTATTTTTTTCTGAATCCAACCAGGCAGGACTTGACTCAAAGTCAGATGACCTGAAAGTCGTATTATAGAGAGGTTTAAGGTTAGAGAAATGTCGGACCCGAGCAGAGGCTCAAGCCCTGCTAGTCTATGCTGGTCATCGGCAGACATTACACTGAGTGAGCCAATGAACCTAAGAGGACATAGACCCAAGCATGGGTCCTGGCACAGATGCCTGATTATAGCTTAAACTGGGCAACGAGGTCCAGTGCTATACAAATATGACAATGGAATCAATAATGCTGTTCGCCAACCTGAAAGTAGCCCAGGCAAATCTGGAGGCTTTTTGGCCTCAAGTCTGCTTTTGCCGGACAATGCCCCATCCGACACGAATGTCACACAGTCCCGCTAAAAAACCGGCTAGGGTCAAAGCCAACAGCAAATTAATGACGTCGGGGCTATAAGTGTATCTGCCTACCACCACACTGAACTTAACTCAAGGTCAATGACCCAAAGGTCGGCATAAAGTGGAGATAACAGGTAGGAAATGTGGGGTTTGAACCAAGGCTCGAACCCTGCTAGACTTTGATGGTCATCTTATCCATTACTGCAATGTCAGCCTGATGTGCCTAGATAGTCATTGATCCAAAAATACGTCCAGGAACGGATGCATGATTAAAGATTAAACTGGACAGCAAGGTCAAGTGCTATACGAAGGTGACAAAGGGTTCAATGGTGCAGCTCGCCCACTCGAAAGTGGCCCTGCCGAAAAGTGGTTCTTTCGGCCTCAAGTCTGCCTTTGCTAGAAAATGCCAGCTGGGGTCAAAGTCAACAAAAAATCAATGCCGTCGGCCACTTCCCCGGGCGAACTACTTGTCTCTGCCTCTCATCAGACAGTACTTGGCACAAAGTAATTGACTCGAAGGTTGGATTATAGTGGGGATTAGGGATGTGGATGGTCGGGCAAGAGCTGCGGTTCAAGCCTTGCTTGTCTATGCTGGTCATTGGCCCACTTCGTGAGCCAAGCTCGACACGGGCCCAAATCTGGGTCCAGGGCCGGATGTATGATTACAGGTTAAACTGGAGAGAAGTTCCAGTGATATACAAAAGTGACAAAGATGTCAATAATGCAGCTCTCCTAGCCGAAAATGGCCAAGCTGAATTCAGGGAACTTTTGGCCTTAGTCTACCTTTGTGAGACGGAGCCAACAGGAAATTAATGCCGTTTGCCCCATCGCCAGGGCTGTACTTGTCTCTGCCTCCCACCAGACTTGAAACAAGTTCAATGACCCGAATGTCAATTATAGTGAGGATTAGGAAATGGGAAGATCGGGGATGAGTTGAGGCTCAAGTCCTGCCGGATTTTACTTCGTGCAATGTGGACCTGATGAGCCTAGCTAGACATGGACCCAAATCTGAGTCCAGGTACGGATGCCTGATTATAGCTTAAACTGGACAGCAAAACCAGTGGTATTCAAAGGTAACAAATTTGTCGAAGATTCAGCTTGCCAACCCGAAGGTGACCCTGCTGAAGACAGGGGCCTTTCGGCCACAAGTCTACCTTCGCTGGACAATGCCTGCTAGGGTAATAGCTTAAACTGGACAGCAAGGTCCAGTGCTATACAAAGGGACAAAAGGTGCTATATGAAGGGGACAAAAAGTGTCAATGTTGCTGCTCACCCATCCGAAGGTGGCCCAGCCGAAGTTGGGGGCCATACGGTCTCAAGTCTGCCTTTGTTGGACCGAGCCAACAGCAAATTAATGCCGTCGGCCTCAACGCCGGGGCAAAGCCCTATATAATGCCGTGCTCGCCGTATATGTAGTGACTCCACATGACTGAGAGGGAGTGGGGAATATTCCATTACAACAAAAATATTCCGGTATTGTCCAAATTATTTATTTCAGGTAGAATACTTAAATAAAATTATTGATATTATATAGGAATGCCTGAAACCATTTTACTGTGAGCAAACAAATAATTAATTTAAAATAGATTTAGTATTGGATAGGAATACTTGAAACCATGTAATTCTTTTCAAAGAAATTATTATTATTAAGTAGAATTGTTATATTCTCATATGCAAATTCATGCAGAAAGAATCACAAGGACACAAGAAAAAAAACAGAGGAGCGAAGCCTTCTATAACAAAATGTGTACCTCTCACTTTATTGTAAGGGTTCGAAAAGGTTAATCAAGATTTTATGGTGAGAGGGAGTTGGAGACCGAACAAAACTGCAATATTTTGACTCCGACTCTTTTGGCCGTCAGCATTGTGTCTTCCTCGTTCTCCAGAGCTGCTCAACCGGAGGCCCAGAGGCCCACTTTGCTGACTTTCTCTACCACATCTTATCAGCAACTTCTCTGGACCCCAACTCATCAGGGCCCCAAGGGCCCCTTCGGCCTGATGTGGCTTTCCCTACCACATCTCGTCCATAACTCCGTCTCCAACTGCTCTCTGACTTCTGTCTTGACTGAGTTATATAATAGTTCAACTCCCATTCGATCGCCCACTCAATCTTTGGAATGACATGTTTGATCGTCATCAAGCGGAAATAACTGTCTTACAGTTCAGAGGTCACTCTCTTCCGGTGCATCACTATGAAGTGGAACCTTCACCTTGTCCCATATTATCAGCCGAGCTCACCTGCGCGATTTCCTCTCATAACTGCCATTGGAATGTGTCACTTCCTTCCGGTACATCACTTTGAATGGCATTTTTGGCCGGGTCGAAGATTAAAATGCAACAGAATTATAAGTGTTAGATAACTATACATAAAACCACTTAACTCTTCATAAACAAATGAATTCTAATTTCTAGCTTTAAAATAAGGTTAAAACCTATTCACTAAACAATTATATATATATATATATATATGTATATGTGTGTGTGCGCGCGTGTGCGTGTGTGTGTGTGAGTGAGTAAGGATTTGGCTTTGAATAACCCACAGGTTTTATAGCTATCACATATTAACCAAGTAAAGTCTTCGATATTGACTCTGACAGGATGAATAAATGAATCTGTCATTTAGTCTTTAATACATTAACCCAGGAATCGGAGATGCCCGTGGTGTAATGCTTATCATCGCAGGAATTGGACACGGCGACACGAGTTCAAATCCTGGGTGAGACTGATTGCATTTAACATAGCACTAATACCCTTGGGAAAGGTATGAATCCAATTATTCTCCCTCCGGCTATGGGTAAATAGTAGGGCAGACTAGGTTCTTCAGCGTTGGTGAGGCAACTAGTCTAGGAGAAGGAAAACTCTGTATTTAAACCTGTTAAACTCCGCTTAAAGAATTGACCTTATGTTATATCCTTCCCGAGCGGAGGGGTTGGGTAAATATGATTAACCCAGGAAAAAGACTTTCCACTGGCCGCATGTAGCCCACAAACTACTAATCTGTGATACACGGCATAGCAATTTTTCATAGGAAATATTTTCCTAAAATTTCATTATTTGTCCCTCCTGACTATTTCTTCACCTCCAGAAAAGAATAAACTGTACATTTACACTTCAGTTCCTCTCACGTCAAGTTTAAAAGCTGAAAAGTTGAAATTATTTAATATCATATATGATCAACAAAAAAATTCCTTACCAACAACGTTAGTGAAATCGATATCAACTTGTTTCAAAGATCTATTCAGGTGGAAGAGTACAGAGATTAAAAAAAAATTAATTCACATCATAGAATATGAAAATTTCTTTTGTTTCATCCCGTGAGAAAGAGGCGGTTTTAACTAGTCATATTGGCGTGGGGTGTACTTGTATTGTATACTCTTAACGAATAAATATACATGGATGAAGAATGACCATAAAACTTCGTTATAAAAATGAATACGTCTTTATTCTTTTGAAGAGTCAAAGCTTCTATCGTATATTAGAGAGATAGAGACAGGGTGGCGAATACAGCTAGCCAGATTAACCAATAATTTCTTTTTTAACTACAACACATTGTGTTATCTTCAGGGCCCCACTTTAAACTTCTTCTCCTTCTCGGCTGAGGGGTACCCAACTGTGGGCCATTCTGTGTTATATCTTCCCGTGAAACGTAGTCAACCGGTCCTCACCAGGAAGCCACTTGGCCCCCTACCCCCATGGTTCACTGCCGACTCGACCTCGTAGCAAGCTGACCCTGACTCAAGACTAAGACTGACTGATACACTCCCGAGGCCATCTGCATATATACTTTCATAATGCTCATGATTTCCGATCAACTACGAGACTTTTTCCGCTTATTTCCACAGGTGAGTCCTGTTCTGAGAAATCTCCGATTGACGGCTCGATCAAGGGTCAATATGCAATACTTGAGATCACAGAAAACTGACACGTGTAACAGAACCTGAGGAGATTTGTTTTGTTTCATAATGTAAGAAGAAATAGGTTTGTCGAGTCTTATGAGTATGGGAAAGTGGTACCCGAGTTGACAGGCAACACACGTGACTAGAAAATGATACAAAATATTTCAGTTTGTTAAATAAACAGAAATTAGAATTTTTTTTCTAAATGTGATAAAATTTAGTATCATATTATTGTTATATTGGTTTTGATACTTCATATTTAAATAGTTGGTTGGTTTGTTTGGTTTTATGGCATATCAACCTTTGTAGGTTATTTAACGCCAAATCCATTTTTATGTAAATAATCTATTCTATTGAAAACAGTTCAGTTTAGCATAAGTACACAGTTTAATTGTCAAAAAAATGTCCATTTCAAACTATTTAAGCAGTTATATGTAATAATTAAGTTAACTGTTAAATACAGTTTTAATGTCGAAAAACAGTTCTATTTCAAATAATTCAGTTAAGCATTAGCACACAGTTTAAGTGTAAGTACGGTTTAATTGTCAAAAACATTTCTATTTCAAGCTATTCAGTTTACTCAATTCATTTTAGCATAAGTATGCTGTTAGTTCTATTTAACCCATAGATAGGGCCCTATCAGGTGCTACCACTCCGGGCCAGAGTGGACCTGGGAGCAATGGCAATGAAGAGGTACTCCACATTCCCCAAAGCTCAGATAGTTTAGTGTCATATCCAGGACATTCATTGGGTGGGGTCTTACCCCCCAGCAGAGAAGCAGTCGGTGTATTCTAAAGCCCCAGCCGACTGGGCAAGCGTTTAAATGAAATTTACATATAGGATACAGTTAGATGGAACAATGGAATTTACAAAAATTGCAAGCAGAAAAACGGGATTTACTAAGAGTAAAAACAGAATTTTAGTAAATTTGAAACAGAGAATTTGCCCTTCGCCCCGAATAAATTTTGAGCTTATTTATATACCCCATTTACAATCATTCACTAATTCATTTTGAAGATAAAAAAAAAGCCTCTTAGTTTTATTGCAGATTAGAATGATAAATAGGAGAAATCATATTTCTTCATACATCGGTTTTGGGCCAGTTCTGCCTCTTCTCCAGGACGTAACGGTCATTCTGAGTGATGTAACGACAACTTTAAAAATTCAGTCAGAATCTACTTGAATGTAAAAAATCATTTTTTACTAATACGTTTCTTGGCATCTCAGTCAACTCTGACTGAGTGGGCGTCGAACGATTATATAATTCAGTTGAGTTCGACGAGCAAGTGAAGTTGCCAGTGGAGTTCCAGGCCAGTTGAAGACGAGATGTGGTAGGGAAAGCCACACCCGGCCGAGGGGGCCCTCTGGAACCCCGATGGAGTTCGGGGGTGTGAGAAGTTGCTGATAAGTTGTAGCAGACCACCCAGCAGAGTGAGCCCCTAGGCCTCCGGTTGAGCATCAGAGGAACAAGAAAGACACAACGTGACGGTCATAACAGTGGGCTCAAAATATTGCAGTTTATGTTCGGTCTCCAGCTCCCTCTCACAGTAAAACCCCATACAACCTTTTCGAACTCTTGCAATGAAGTGAGAGGTAAAAATATTGTTAAAGAAGTCTTCCTGCGTCTGTCATTATCATTGCGTCTGCGTTTATCATTGCGTCGGTATGTATCCAGCATATATATATATATTTCTGCATGAACATGTAGATGAGTATATAACATAATGGCTGAGCAGTACGATACCACGTTTAGCGTAAAGTTAGGCGGGTTTCGATCCAAGCTAGAGGCGTTCTGCGTGTCTAGCTACACTGAAAAGTCATGATACAAGGAAACCGTATATCTATGGATGACAATATATATATATATATATATATATATATATATGTGTGTGTATATATATATATATATATATATAGTATTATTCGGTCCAGTTAAACCAGAGTTGGGAGAAATTCCTTCAAGACAAGAAAATCCTTCAAAAGCTGAACATTTAAATTTTCCTGATAGAGAGCTCAATGTAATTAATATTACAGAGCAATACTTTCTTTAAGAAAAAAAAAAAGACCAGTTACTTTAGGATATTTAAAAACACAAAACAGGATGGAAATAAATTTAAAATCCTAAAGTAACCGGTCTTTGTTTTTTCTTAAAGAAAGAGAATATATATATATATATATATATATATATATATATATATATATATATATATATATATAACAACTGTCAGATCTTGACAGATGATAGCGGTCTTTACTGCTGAAACAAATTGATTGATAACAAATACTTGCCCATAAAGTGTTATATACCGTATCTATGAACATTGATGGGTAAATCCTATTCCTCATAAATCCGTTGGACAGGGGGTAAAATATGCTGATTAAGTATTACACCACTAGCAATGGTTTACCTTCTTCACGCCGCTGGCGAGTATTGTATTTTGTTAATGTTATAATGATTTCCATTTTATTTCCAACCTCCGAATTGGTTATTTCTCATTCAGTAACCTTTTCTTAGGTTACAACATAAAATGACTTGCAAGACTTAAGGCAAACAGAACAAATCTTGTTAGACTTTAGTATATAGTTTGTGGAATCCACCTTTTGAATGTAATTTAACAAGCATTTTCTCGTCTCTCTTTTTTATGACCTAATTTGTACGTTTTACCACAACTGACTCATGCATTATCATGACACCGAGGTGGTAACAAAGGTTTACCAGTGTCTTGATTACTTAAGTTACCTTAGCATGGTTATATATATACATATGTATATATATATATATTGTCATTAGCAGACAGACTGTTTCGTTAACGTATATGTAATAAATTTTCCATTTGTGTACCTTTTATGCTAACGGTGACCGGAGTGCTCAATCCTTTCGAAGAGCTTTGCTTTACGCGAGTAGCATCCATTGATTCTTTCGCAATAGTAATATATATATATATATATATATATATATATATATATATATATATATGTATATACGTGGTGCATTCAATAGGTTTCCAGACTTTTTGTATAGGCATTTAAAATTGATGTAGACATTTGAAAATTCAGTATGTTATTGCTATACATCTTATGAGATGACAGACCAATTTTTAGGATTTCAGGTTCAAATGAACAGCTTCAGCAGCAATTAGAATACACTCTACTAAAACCTGATTGCCACAGCTGGTGAATTCCAAAAATGCAATCTGGACGTGAGGACACTTTAGAAGAACGATATGCAATAAAATTGTGTTTTAAACTTGGAAAAATGCCACAGAAACGTATGGAATGCTTCAGACTGTTTTCGGACCATCTTGCATGAATCGAGCATCATTTTTTGAGTGGCATAAAGTCTGGAAACTTATTTAATGATCCTCGTATATGAACAATGTGAGATTGATTTTAAGTCATACGTTAGTCTCAGCAGACTATGGATCTGCACCTAGACCTCGGAATGAATAAGGTTGATAAAGGCAGCTACCTATATATATATATATATATATATATATATATATATATATATATATTGCAGTGTAGGTTGTCACTAAATCACTTTGTGGGTTTGTGTTGAACCAAGTGCAATATAATCTGGAGAGTGCTCAGTATGTAGGATAGAACTATTATATAATAATAAAAAATGAATATGTATTATATATATATATATATATAATAAATATGTATGAGATCTATATATTTAATACATGGAATTTAGATTGCGATTGTTTTGCAAAAAAACTCCAGTAAACCCAGTGGTCGCAGTCTAAATTCCATGAATCAAATATATAGATCTAATACATATTTATTATATATATATATATATATATAGAGAGAGAGAGAGGGGGTGTATGTGGTGCGGGTGTGTGTTCTAACATTTTAGAAACTTATGTCATTAATAACAAGCGTTAAATGAATACTGAATGAAAGATTAACTTTCATCAAAATACACTATAATATACAGAGGTATTTTACTTCAAATTTCACGTTTGCTAAAGATACCCTGTAAATGGATATACAGATCTTCGTGTTCACAAGGAGTTAGTTATGTAACGGGGTACATCTGATTTGAATTCACTTTCACTTCTAGACGAGTTGCATTACCAAAAAAAAAAAGGAAAAAAAAACATAATCTACCTAACTATTTGTCCAGAGCCGAAAGGATAACGGACATCAGTATATCTTTTTCAAGTGAATAAGTTAGAAATAAAACGCAAGAAGGTTCGTGCAGGATTCGAACTCAAGTCACCAACTCCATTTCCAGAGACGATAATGGCGCTAGTAATGGTATTTATCCATATTCATTGATTTCAGTTTCATTTCTTTTTTCCTGTCTTTGTAAACAAATATCCCATGTAGCTGACTAAACGTATGGAGAAAAAGGTAGACGGGAATTTCACAATAATGCTACGGTTAAATCAAACAAATCCAGTCAGAATGTATGGCCACCTACCTCTCATCTCTAAAACCATCCAAATAAAACAGACAAGACACACTGGACACCTACCTCTCATCTCTAAAACCATCCAAATAAAACAGACAAGACACACTGGACACTGCTGAAGAAATTAAGAACGAACACATTAGCGAAGTTCTTTTATGGACGCCTTTACACGGACATGCAAGTGTTGGATAACCAACTATAACCTATCTCCAATAGCTCTTTATGGACATAGGGTGTAATTTAAAGGACCTCCCAGAAGCAATGGATGATAGGAACAAATGACGAGATAAAGTTACAGGAATCCATCCTAGCAGTACGACATGACGATGACAAAAAAAATATAAATATATATATACATAAGTTTGCCGACGTCAGTTGAGAGCAGCCCGATGGCTCCTTTTTCAATAGCTATGACACTGAGGTGTAGGGTAGAATACTACTCTTTTCCCTGGATATCTCCACTTACCCTTAATCCATACCTTATCACACACCAAGTGAAGCAATGCATAACGTGTCAGTGCACTATCACGATACTACCAAAGCAAAAGTTCCTGAATTAGAATACGTTGCACTGTAATCAGTTCTGCTTTCAAATCACACTATAATTGAAACAATGCACAACGTGTCAGCGCACTAACTAACATGATACTACCAAAGCAAAGTTGCTGAATTAGAATACGTTGCACAGTCATCTTTACGGCTTTCAAATCATACTATAAGTGAACCAATGCATAACGTGTCAGCGCACCAACTACCACGATACTACCAAAGCAAAAGTTCCTGAATTAGAATACGTTGAACATTCATCTGTACGGCTTTCAAATGACACTATAATTGAAACAATGCACAACGTGTCAGCGCACCGACTTACATGATACAACCAAAGCAGGATTTCCCAAATTAGAATATGTTGCATGCTCATCTGTGTGGCATTTAAATCCCACACCAAGTGAAGCAATGCATAACGTGTCAGCGCACCAACAACCACGATACTAACAAAGCAAAAGTTCCTGAATTAGAATACGTTGCACGTTCAACTGTACGGCTTTCAAATCACACAGCAACTGAACCAATGCACAACGTGTCAGCGCACCAACTACCACGATACTACCGAAGCCGAAGTTCCTGAATTAGAATACTTTTCAGGTTCATCTGTGCAGCATTTAAATCAAACACCGAGTGAACCAATGCACAACGTGTCAGCGCACCAACTACCATGATACTACCAAAGCAGGATTTCCCGATTTAGAATAGGTTGCACGTTCATCTGTGTGGCATTTAATTCACACACTAACTGAACCAATGCACAACGTGTCAATGTATTTTCTATCAAAATACTAACAACCACAGTTAGTAAGTTACATTGCCCAAACAGATACCCTCACAGCAAATGAGCGAGACCTTTGACATTCCCCGGTATATTCCCAGATCTTGTCGATGACTAAAGCTCTGAACGACGAAGAATTTTTTTATTCATCTCTGAGATCCTATTTATATCATTTTTTTTTATTTTCATATTTTCAATGCATCCACGTGAATATCTCCATATATCTGGTCATATGAAAAACACTAGATATCAATTTATGAGGGTGAAAAGCATTTTTATTCTTCAGATTAAAGACACTATCTCACCGACTGGGCTGTTCAGAAATAGCACATTTTAAAATCTGATAACCTGCAGTGACCTCAAACAACCTCGTAGCTCACTTGTGTAACGTCTATATTGGAACCCAAGGCGAAATCAATATTCATGCAGAAAGTCAGGTGTCCTGAGACTTGCAATTTGGGTGTGATCCTCAGACAGATACACAAAGACAGACAGGAACACACACACACACACACACTTGGCTATAATAAGAGAGATGAAATAGGTTTGGTTATATTTGGCTTTTAGTTTAGGGACATAGCAAACGTTATAAGTTATCTAATATCAAAGCTATCCTTGTAGAACAGTAGTGGTACTATTTAACCCGTAGCCGATGGGATAAAGGGGTTCCTATATTTCTTTCAAGTATTGGTTCGAAAATAAATATAATAAAGCAAATGGTTTTCGAACTGGCTTACTTCAATGTTGCAGTCCAGTACGTTAGACATGAGCCTCGGGGACTTCCTCACATGCAAAATAGAAACGATCACTGTAAAATACGTTGAAGAAAGCTTATATCACTTGATAAGTTTGAATAAAGAGAAAAAAAACAATGATAAATATGAATAAACTCCGATAGATATGAACAGACTGGCGTAGGCTGTATAAGCAATATATATATATATATATATATATGTGTGTGTGTGTGTGTGTGTGTGTGTGTGTGTGTGTGTGTGTGTGTGTGTGTTTGTGAGTGTGTGTGTTTGTAAGATGGAGGGTTGAGCAAGTAATATGGAGAAAAAAAAAAGAGAGTAGACGAGGATATTAAGAGGAAGAGAACGAGAGGATGAATGGAACAGACTGAGATAGATATAAAAAAAAAAGATTTGAATGTTTAGAAAAGAAAAGAAAAGAAAAGGTAGAGAGATAGATAGATAGATAGATAGATAGATACTTACCTACCTACCTACCTACATACATACATACATACATGTTAAGTGAGTGAGATGGGTTGATAGATATATAAAGAGAAAGAAAAAAGAAAGAAGTAAATATACTGAGATAGATAGATAGATAGATAGATAGATAGATAGATAGATGAAAATCGAAAGAGATATGAGCAGGTTGGGATATATATATCTATATATATAGAGAGAGAGAGGGGGGGGAAGAAGAAACTGAGTCAGGGGGATTGAGGAAGAATATTAGATAGATAGATAGATAGATAGATAGATAGATATATGAAAAAAGAAAGAGATATGACTTGTTAGAGAGAAGGGGAGAGAGGAAGAAACTGAGTCAGAGTGATTGAGAAAGAGTATTAGATAGATAGATAGATGAAAAGAGAAAGAGATATGAGCTGTTTGGGATATATATATATATATATATATATATATATATATATATATATATATATATATATATATATATTGAGAGAGAGAGAGAGAGAAGGGGAGAGAAGAAACTTAGAGGGATTGAGAAAAATATTAGATAGATAGATGGTTGGAGAAATCAATAGATAAATGCAAGAAGAAAGAGAACTGAAAAATTTATTTGAATTTATATATAGATTGTTAATAAAATAACCGCAGATGAAGACAAAATATCTGCGGAGTCAGAAGTTGAATGATAAAGAGAATTGTCGGAAATTTACGATCAAAGACAAAGTGAAATATTTTCTTTATCAACTTTTATTCTCCCTCCCCCTCTCCCTGTCTCACTCTCCCTCTGTCTGTCTGTCTGTCTGTCTGTCTCTCTCTCTCTCTCTCTCTCCTTACGTCTGTTCATGTAGGATTTTTGTTGTAGTTGTTGTTCTTTATTTCATTTTTGAGTGCCACTCATATCTACAAACGAAACGACAACTGTCGAAAGTATTTTTCAGAATAAAAACAGACCGCTCCAAAAAGAATAAAAATAAAAACAAAAAATGAATCAATTTTATTCAAACTATGACGTGTAAATGATTGCAATGACCTTCGCCCCCAGTCAGGTACTTAATACCTCCGTTAAAATCCGACTTTCTTTGAGTGTACTATTGATCAATCAAGAATCTTTCATAAAAAAAATGAAACAATTTTTAAGAAAATATAAAAAGACAAAAAATAAAGATGATACCGTTTCGTTTGCAAAATACCTTTTTTTTTATTTTCCTCTGTAAAAGTAACAAATTTTGCTGTAGTAACACAATTCACAGGGCATGTTATGAGTGTGAGTAGGATGATTATTTGTTGAGAGTGGGGACTCTGATGCACCCATAACTCTAGCATAATGTTACAACAAAAATCCAATACAATGAAATAACGTGCAATTAATTTCTTTAGTAAAATCTAATACAATTCATTTCTATAATAAAATCATTCTCAATGGATCTTTCTTGTAAAACCCTGTGTAATTCATTTCTATTGTAAAAGCATGTACAATTGATTTCTTTAATAAAATCCTGTTTAATGCATTTCTATAATTAAATCATTTACAAACTTTTTTTTATATTAAAATCATGTTCATACATTAATCTAATGGATAATTTGCATTAAAGTTTTATTTTTTATAGTAAATAAAGTTGGTGACCGTAGTTGAGGGCGATCAGAAGGCTCCCTTTTCAATAGCTACTACACTGAGGTGTACAGGAGGGCGCTACTCCTTTCAATGGATTGCTCCACTTTACCCTTGATACGTACCTTTTAATACTGAGTGTTAAGCAAGGAAGCATCAAGTACTATTTTTGAGTCTTTGGTATGACTCAACCTGGGATCGAACCCGTCTCCTGGACCATTGGTAAATACTCTAAACATCATACTGGTAGTCGCTGTAAACTAAAAGTAAAGTTGTAGAAGCGACCAGAAGGCTCTATTTTCAATAGCTACTACACCGAGGGAGGGTACTACTCCTTTCCCTGGATTTCTCTACTTTACCCTTGGTACGTACCTTATTTTGCTGTGTTAAGGAAGGAGGTATCAAGTACCATTTTTAAAGTTTTTGGTATGACGCGACCTGAGATTGGACCCGGGTCTCCCGGAACATGGGCGAGCCGAACTAGGCCAATGAGCCGGTTCTGTGTTAACGTTTTAAATATGTTCTTTAAATAGTTTTTTTTAGCTGGAAATGTTTGTGGCATTGCGCTGGATTTATGGTAAATGGTGTATATGGATTGTTTGGATTACTGTTCCAGTGGCTGATGACTTTATGGTAAGAAGTTGGGATTTCAGTCGTGACATTTAAAACAAGGCCTAGTTTTGTAGAGATAGTTTTCAGACATAAAAAAGAAAACCTGTATCTCCCATTGTAATAAAATGTGTTATTCCCATATATATATATATATATATATATATATATATATATATATATATAGTTAATAAATTAAAATTGGTGGACCGGATTTATTTGATGAAATATGAGATCCACGCTTTTTATTTGATATTATAATATTGAGGCATATATACTCCTTCGCAGAGAAGCTGTCGGTGTATTCGACAGCCCCATCCAACTGGGCAAAATAGAATGTTTGATTCTCATAAAAATGACTTGATATCTAAAAGGATTTAATATCTGTGTAGGTGTAGGCGCTCAACCAGAACATGCAGACAGTGGTGAGGCTCCACTTGGAGAGCTTTCCGGAGTATAAAATTATCTCCCATGTCCACTTTGACCTGGAGTCATGGTATCTTTTAGGGTCTAATATATGATCGGTATACATAGATCGATACAGATATGAAAATCAAAAGAAAAGGAATTTCTATAGGTTGACATAAAAAGATAGATAGATAGATAGATAGATAGATATGAATTATTTAAGAAAAATATGATCAGATTGATGTTGATATCATTTGATATATATATATATATATATATATATATATATATATAGGAAGAGAAATGAATCATTTGAGATCATATTGAGATCACAGACGAGGAACACCATTGGAAAATTCGTAAACTTAAAGAATCAGCACATGTGCAAGGCTACAAAAATCTCCTGAGCCAACCAAGCATAGAAATTAATACAATATGGGAACCAGTAATAAAGAGTGCCAGAGAAAAGCAATGATAACAACAAAGTTTCAATATGAGCTCTGGTAAAAAAAAAAGATATGCAATGATAACAAGAAAATTGCAATATGACACTGGTCAATATGGTTGCTGAAGACATTAGGTTTATAATATCCAAAAATTCATACGTACATGTCTTCAAGAAGACATGTTACAGTTGATAAAGGCGTTGTTTGGATCCATTGACTCACCCAAAGAGTGTGAGTTCTAAACGCGGTAGAGTAACTTCCGAGGGGGAATGCATTTTATTGGAATAATTGCCACTTGTTGGATACCCACACAAACGGAAGTTGAAGTACAAGCAAAATAACAAAACAAGAAGGCAGAGGAAAAAAATACCTTAAAGCGTATTGAAAAAGAAAGTAAGGAGATGAAAGCAACAGGAAAGTAAATGAGTATATATATATATATATATATATATATATATATATATAAGGGTGGACTGAAATATCAGCTGTCGGTGATTTTTGAACAAAGTGATCCAAGTACTATAATACCAATCGAAGACGTCTGTGAGTGTGAAATATAAGGGGACTACGTTAGAAATATTTTGGTCCTATTCCTTTGGTTAGTCGATTAATTTCTCAGCCTATTTATAGTCTATCTGTTCAAGTCTTCGAATGAATTATTTGACTTCTGTTGAGAATGAATTCAGAAAGGCGCCGTATATTTCCCAAGTATCTCCTTAAACTATATCGACTTCGAATATCGTAGCCACATACCCAAAAGTATTAAAAACTTTTTTCCTCTTTTTTTTTTACCTCAAGGAAAATTATTTTCTCCTCTACATTTATTCCCTCCACTAGTTCTTCCTTCAACTTTTTGGATAAATATATATGACCAGTCATTGTGTTTAATGTTTAACGTTCACTCGGAGATGGCTCCTGCTGGGGGCTGAAAGTAATTGGGAAAAATACGATGCCTTCCTGAATTTATTTTATCCAGAATGCAAACTTATACTTGAACGGATTAAAGAAAAACTAACAAGCACCAGGTGTCTATCTTTTTTAATTATAGATAGATAGATATATAGATAATATATCCCCAAGTAATCTATTTACATTTCACTCGGGAAGGGCCTGATATTATCTCGTTTTCTTCCATCTGTGGCTAATTATCAAGACAGAATAGGTTCTCAAGTCAGTGTAGGGCAACAGAGATAGGAGAAGGAAAACTTTGAATTCAAGCGGCTTAACATCATATAATGAGCCAGCATGCCATGACAAAATCTAATACACTTCGGGTATGACAAACCTTGAGGTAGAACTAACTCCGGTGAAATAACGGGCTAATTGAACAGAAGGAGAGGCATATACCTTTCAACTTCATCTACGCACAATTATATGGGAGGGTGAGGAAAGGAAATGATTCTTCTATCTCAAGAACACTCACGGTAATTCAAAATTTACTGATGAAGCAATCTGCCGATGGCAATATTCTTCGATTTGACAATATGTATATATCTGTATGTGTGGATTTGTGTGTATATAACCGTGCGTTTCCGTACGTGCGTACGTATGTGAGTGTTTGTGAGCGTGTGTGTGGTGGGTTAATAGATCAAGCAGAGATAGGACATACGCCGACTGACATACAAAAAAATATATATTCAATGCATCAATACGTTTATTCGGATTCACTGGTGCTCTATCAAAACGACAAGTAAAAGTTTAGGAAAAACAGTTGTGATACTATTTAACACATATTCGGAAGATTAAATGTTGATCATAGTTTTCCAAAGGGTATTAGTCCAAAAGGGAACGCAACAGTTTATCGAGTGTTCGAAACCGCTTACTTCATTGCAGCAGTTCAGACATTGTACCATTTGAACTCTCTCCCTTGATTGATAGATAGATAGATGTTATAGACTGAGATAGATAGATAGATAGATGGATGTAACTAGACTGACATAGATAGATAGATGTTTATAATGTGAGATATATAGATAGATAGATAGATAGATAGATGGATAGGAGTGGGATAAGATAGATAGATAGATAGATAGATAGATAGATAGATAGATAGATAGATAAAAACAAAGTGAAATACATAGATAGATAGATAGATAGATAGGTAGATAGATGTTAATAAACTGAGATAGATAGATAGATAGATAGATAGATAAAAACAAAGTAAGATAGATAGATAGATAGATAGATAGATGTAAATCGACTGAGATAGATGGATGGATTGAAAAAGAAAGAAAGAAAGAGAGAAAGAAAGAAAGAAAGAAAGAGAGATAAACGTAATTGTTTTTTGTTTCTTTTCGATATGTGTCTGAACATGAAATTACTAAGGAACGTGTTAATAGTCGAAGGCTGCCACTGTGTGTGTCTGCTTGTGCGCCTGTACATGCATGTGTCTCTGCCAAGTTGTTCTTTATCCTAATTCGGCATTTCAGTTCGATGGACGAATCGATACGGTTTTAATTTTATTTGTGGATCCAGCATTGCGATATTTCTGTTGACTTAAATAGCACTGCACTCCCCCCACACACTTTTTTTCGTTTTCCTGTTTCTTTTTGTAAATATTTTTGTTTGATATTTCTTCTTCTTCTTCTTCTTCTTCTTCTTCTTCTTCTTCTTCTTCTTCTTCTTCTTCTAACCAGATTAAATTTGTTCCCCAAAATTTTCTCTCTCAAAAATCAATTTATTTTTCAAATCACATCAAAAGATGACTCTAAGCAATTTATCTATTTATTTATATCTAATGAATTTAGGGGCAGCTCAATAAATTCCATTTTAATTTCTAAATAATAATAATAATAATAATAATAATAATAATAATAATAATAATCCAGGAGACCAAAGGAAACTTGTTTTCACTCAGACTCCAGTGAAAGACCATCAGCCTACGCTGGTTTCAAAATCTCACATAATAATGAAAATGTCAACATTTTCTTTTTATTAAAAAACTAAGAAAACAACAAAAAAATGAATTACTTTTTTAAAAATATATTTGAAAAATACACGAAATTATTATTGATACAATTTACATTTTTTTCTTCATTTTATTAAATACAAGAGGTCTGATTATTTTTATTTCCAACCAGTTTAATATGAATACATTCCAGGTTATGAAACGATTTTATCAGATAGTGAAGCTCCAACCCAAGAGCTTTATCACAATTGCTTCCGGTTTTACTCTGACCGGAGTGGTAGCACCTGTTCGGAGGCCTATAAATGGGTTAAATAAAACTGTGCAATGATTTACCAAGAATTATTTTTATTAGTTATTTGAAACGAGACAGCTGTGTATAAATTATTCATATTACATAAGAATACTTGATAAATAAAATTACTAATGTTAAATATCAATACCTGAACACATTTGACAGAGTACAAACAAATGATTGATACTGAACAGAATTATTAATGATTGATTGGAATACTTGAAAGACTTCAACTATGTGTAAACAAATAAAATTATTAGTTTCATTATAGTAATGCTTGAAATCATTCAACTGGTTTTGCTAAAGAATTTTGCTGAGAAATGAATGAATAACTCGTTTAAAAATAAAACGAGCTAATCATTCCTAAAACATATATCAGCTTGGGGTAATATAGAATTCTTTCTTAACCAACTTGACCCAGAAGTAAGAAGATTAACGATAAGACTTGAACGTCTTAACCTGAAGATTTTAAGAAAGAAACAATCCGCGCTATTAAACCAAACCTATATATATATATATATATATATATATATATATATATATACACGAGGTGCATATGATAGGTTTCCAGATTTTTTTCGTATGGGCACTTTTATTGATAGTACACACATGAAACTCTAGTCCCCTTCGAAGTAATCTCCTCCGGTTGCAATGTACTTGTTTTACCTTTCCAACAACTTCTGGAAGGCCCCAGAGAAGACCTCTTATGTGAGTGTGTCAATGACCTTCGTTACAGCCTCTTTCATCTCCTCAATTGTCTCATGACGACAGCCTCTGAGCTTAAGGAATAACCAATAGTCACAGGGAGCAATGTCTCGACTATAGGGAGGCTGAGCAACTGTCTTGATGCCCGTCTTGGTCAAATAGTCTGTGACAAGGATGGAGTTGTGGACTGGTGTATTGTCCTGGTGGAAATGCCACGGACCCGATTTGAAGAGAGCTGGCCTCTTCCGACGAAATCCCTTCTTGAACTCCCTTAAAACCTCAACATAGTAACCCTAACCCTAAACCTTTGGCCAATCAACTCTGGTCTATTAACGTCCTTACTCGTCCCACAGCTCTCATCATCCCTCACAGACTCCCTGCCTTCCTTGAATCTCTTATGCCACTCAAAAAATGATGCTCGATTCATGCAAGATAGTCGAAAATCTGTCTGAAGCATTCCATATATTTCTGTGGCATTTTCCTAGTTTACACACAGAATTTTATTGTATATCATTCTTCTAAAGTGTCCTGAAGTCCAGATTGCATTTTTGAAATTCACCAGCAGTGACAATCAGGCTTTAGTAGGGTTTATTCCAATTACTACTGAAGCGGTTCATTTGAAGCTGAAATCATAAAAATTAGTCAGTCATCTCATAAGATGTATAGGCATAACATACTGAATTTCCAATAGTCTACGACAATTTAAAATGTCCACACGAAAAATGTCTGGAAACTTATCGTATGCACCTCATATATATATATATATATATATATATATATATAGCATTAAATAACCATTAAGGGTTGATATATCACCTTAAAGTTCCAACTAACGAAATATAAATCCTTCTGGTATTTTCGTATAAGAGCTCTCCCTTCTTGTCATTTAATCCACTCGGAAAACCTTTCTGGGAACCTCGTGATCTACGTAGCAGACCATTGTCAGTGAGTTCGATTCTCACCGGGTGTCAAACCGATCTGTAATTTTTTTCAGCTGTTTAAATATTAGTGTATACAGAGAGAAAACGATCTGCTGTAATGTACAGTAAGCTAGGATATTGGAACCTTGTGATTTCGATTCTCACCTGGTATCCAGTACTTTTATCTTTTTTTTTTAAATGTTAGCATATTACTATATGTGGGAGGCACACAACATAAATTGATGGTTAGCGATCTAGAATAATGAATTAATTTTAGTAAATGTGAACCTCACCGAGTACCCAAACTTCTGGTCTTGTGCTACAGTAAACCTTTGAAAATGTTTTTTTTTTTAATATTCGCAGAGACGTATATTACGTGATACGATGGTTAGCGAGCTCAGCAAGTGAACTATTGTCATTGAGCTCGATTCTCACCGGGTTTTCTGCAGTTCTGGCCCTTGGCTTAACTAATTCTATCTTCGCGAATTGAGAGGGCAAATCATGTAGTGTCATTGCGAAATCGACTAGTGAGATCGATTCTTACCGAATGCCACATACTTCTACCCTTTTGTCACCAACTTAGATTATCGGTATTTGTCTTCTGGCACACCAATCCGAGGAGTATGGCACAAAGCCTTCAAGGTGGCTCCGGGAGCAGGGCCATACCTCACACACGCCCAACATTTTAAAAAATACCTCGGGCCCTGTCGGCATTCCTCAAAAGATGGGCGCCTCAGGCGCCAGGCAATTAGCATAACCCCTCTGAAGAGTGTTAAAGCTTGGGGGACGACCCCTGAGTTTCGAGGAAAAAATCCCCGACGAGACACACCCGGCCAGCTCCGTGACGCTGCCGCACACGGCTGACCGAAGTGTGCCCCATCAACGATTCTGCCGTCCCAATAGCAATGCTGTCCGAATAGCAGCAGACCAACAACTTAGATCAGCGGATCATTGTTCTTGAGATCGATTCTTATCAAGTGCCCAATACTTCTGGCTTTGTGCTAAAAATAAGCAAAGATTAGGAAGCAACTATTTTCACCGCAGAAAACAGAGATGGTGCATAGCATAGTGTGATGTTTACCAAGCTATATTATAACTGATTTCGATTCTCACCGGGTTCTCCTTGTTCCGAGCTAAACCTGGTAAATCATCAACCTTTGTGAAATCTATTTCAAAGAAGTTTGTAAGATTCTTCATATATTCAAGCAATTTATTGGAATCATTCCCAAAACTTTGGTTAAATAAAACCGTAGATTTTGTTGGGAGGAACCTGTATAACAATTAGAGAGCTTGTTTTGTTACCATATTTACCAACCTCTCTGCTCGGACAAGATATGACACAAGGTCAATTTTTAAGCGGAGTTTAACAGGTTTGAATTTAGAGTATTCCTTCTAGACTAGTTGCCTCACCAAGGCTGAAGAACCCAGTCTGTCCTACTATTTACCCATAGCTGGAGGGAGAATAATTGGATTCATACCTTTCCTAAGGGTATTAGTGCAATGTGAAATGCAATCAGTCTCGTCTAGGATTTGAACTCGTGTCGCCGTGTCCATTTCCTATGACGATAACATTACACCAAGCCATTGTTTTGTTACAAATGTTTAAAAAATTTGAACCTTAATGCTTACAATTGTTTATTTGTTTTTAATTCAGTCAGGTTGCCACGATCAAATATAATGTTAGTTTTGTTTTCAGTTTTATGGCATATCATCTATGGTAGGTTGTTGAATGTCAAATCAATTTTTATACGAACAGTTCTTCCAAAAATTCAGTTTAGCATAAGTAAGCTGTTTAGTTCTATTTGACAGAGTGATAGGACCTTATCAGGAGCTATCACTCCGGACCTTGGCGGAACTGGGAGCGATGGCAATAAAGGGGAACTCTGAATTCCCCAAAGCTCCAGCATTAGTGGAGCCTTACCATCAGGTTGTTTAGTATCATTTCTAGGACATCCGTCTTACTCCTGTGTAGATAAGCTGTCGATGTATTCTGTAGCTCCAGCCAACTGGACAACAATAATAACGTACCAAGCCTTTTATATAATAAGTTAGCCGACTGTAGTCAAGGGCGACCCGAAGGCTCCTTTTTTCAATAGCTACTACACCGAGGTAAGGGGAGAACACTATTCGTTTCCCTGGATTACTCCACTAACCCTTGATCCGTACCTTATGATGCTGAGTTTTAAGCAGGGAGGCATCGAGTACCAATTTTTTGAGTCTTTCGTATACCTCGACCTGGGATTAGAACCCAGGTATCCCGCATCAGGGGTAAGCTATTATGCTAATAGGCTGGTAATTGTAATCATGTTTACCGATTTTAAATATCATTCACCTTCTTAACGTTGAATTTTATCATGATTATTCATTTCTACTGAGGGAATGTCGTATAGTGAACCACGGACAAACAATGAAAAACTATAATTTATATTTTTATTCTTCGACGGCGACGATTGTGTGCAGTAGGAATACAGTCAGAGAGAGTTCGCACATATCTTTCTTCTGTGGCAGGGATTCTTTTTATGAAGTAGTGCGGCGGCTAGAGAACACGCACGAAGAGCTGACAGGTCTGCTTGCGGACCCTCCCCTTCGCTTGAGTGACCAGCAGATCTCTCCTTCAGTCCAAAATTATAGACCTTATATTCTCTTTCAAGTCCCAAGTGGAAGTATGAACATCCTCTTCGCTACACGTATTTTCTGTTTATGGCTGGTCTTCGGAACTTACATACTTCCGGTTTTTGTTTTCCAGTAATTTGTTGATCTTATCTGAGAACAGAAATATCTGTCACTCTATCCATAGGCAATAAATTATATTCTTCGTCTTACTCCTTTGTCTTCTCTTTCCTGTGACCCACTTAGTTGATGTTATCTTGCAACCGCATTGAATCTGCTAAATTCATCGTCGCCAGCTAAGCAAGTATATTACCGGAAGTATTCGCTAAAATACCGGATTGTGGCCTCAAAGTTAGCGTTTTAGAACTTCAGTTACAATATTAGGTTCAAGTCGTATAATACACTAAGGAAAATTATTAACCCACTTATAACCCCCACCCAACTATGGGTCAAGAAGTATCACTGCTCTTCTTCAACAAGAACGGCTCTGGGGTTAGATATCCCACAAAACTGATGTGCCATTAAAAAACGGAGAAACATTATTTAGGTCTAAGAAAATAACTGTAGTTTATGGGGTCTGAACAATCAATTTAATATCGGGAATAACTTTTTTTTTTAATTCGTCATGGATTCCGGAAAATAATTTATAAAAATCAGGAACAGGATAGGCTCTGACACTAATCCATGGATGATTTGGGCTTAGAATAAGCTGATTGCAGAGAGGGGTTAGTGCTCCTTTTCACCAAAAAGGTGTATTGGGTTAGATGCTAACCTGCATATGGTAATAAGGCTTCAGTTGTGAAACTCTGGACATTATTGAATCACCCCTTTGTTGGCATTACTCCCATATCTTCTTAAACCCGGAGTGGTATAACCTGTTAATATCCCAAATGTATGTTTAAGATAATGTTATGACCTTTAAAAATTGAAATCCCGCATGAATTTGGTTTCTTTGTTTAATGGCTCATCAAACTTCTGGGATAATTTTTATGTTTCATGGGGTGGGGTGTAATTTTGGTCGACATTTTATAATCTCTTCACTCTGCTGAATTCTGAGTATTGAATGTTAACACAATACCGACTCGCAATGATAGATTCACGCCTGTTTCGCACACCTCTCGTCAGACCTGTTTATATATCCACCACTTCTACTCACGGGACCCCAGTAACACAATCCATTTCAACAGGTGTGCTTCCTAGCTGGAGTCAGTATCAGCACATTGATCTACATAACAGTTATTTAAAGTCAGCACATTCATCTACATAACAGTTATTTAAAGTCAGCACATTCATCTACATAACAGTTATTTAAAGTCAGCACATTCATCTACATAACAGTTATCTAAAGTCAGCACATTCATCTACATAACAGTTATTTAAAGTCAGCACATTCATCTACATAACAGTTATTTAAAGTCAGCACATTGAACTACATAACAGTTATTTAAAGTCAGCACATTGATCTACATAACAGTTATTTAAAGTCAGCACATTGAACTTCATAACAGTTATTTAAAGTCAGCACATTGATCTACATAACAGTTATTTAAAGTCAGCACATTGATCTACATAACAGTTATTTAAAGTCAGCACATTGATCTACATAACAGTTATTTAAAGTCAGCACATTGAACTACATAACAGCTACTCAAAGTCAAACTTGTAGAAGGACAGCGGTAGTTATTTAACACCCAAGTCAACTTTGTTGAATGACAGTGGTGGTAATATTTAACCCATCATTTGGTGATAAGAACGTTCATACATTTCCCAATGGTATTACACTGAAAGTGGACCTTATTGCATAACTGGAGTTCGAACAGATTTACAAAGACTGCAAGCCAGCAAGTTAGACACTACGCTACGGGGATTCGCTCATATTGCAAATAATTAGGAAGTGTGTCTATTTCTTAAATGATTTTGAATTTTATTGGTTACTTGAAACCATAAAATTGGTCACAAATTATTAGAAATACATATTAATATTTAAAACAATGTAAATTTGTAAGATTTTTTATTCCCAGTCTGCGATGACACAATTTCGTAATGACTGTTTTTGTTGTATGGGTGACTGTCCAGTTGGCTGGGGGTGTAGAATAAACTAACTGTGTAGTATTACGAACGGGTGCCGTCATTGAATTGCGGTCGTCTCAAGGTTGGAGAACGTTCGAGCACATCAGCTGTCATCAGTCATTGGGTACATAGGTCTGACGATCAAAAATGTCACGAACCTCGCTCGTGCAGTCAGAGTGACCTGTAGTGTTCAAGCGTGATTTCAAAATAATCACTCGTGAACTTTCACGTGTTGCTCTACTGCTCTCACGGGTGATCATCTAACCTTCGGGAACCTCCGAATCGATCCATCAAATCGCTATATAAGGAAATCAGTATAGTGAAATTTTGGCAGTTCAAGACAGGTTTCCAAACAGGTTCAACAGAGGTCCACGACGCCCCGACCCATGTCATACTCCAGCCTGTCAGTAATTCGATTGATATGAAAGTATCAACAGGCCAACGATAACCACGCCACCGTCATCGCCAAGAAGAGGAGGGTGAGCCTTTTCTATGTACGCTAGCTGAAGTGCGCGGAGGGAAAGGAGACGTTTGATAGCGACAAAAAAAAGAAAGGTGAGGAAGAACGCTATTGAACAAACTTTTTTTAACTACAGTCCGCTGTAGTCCCCAAGAATAAAAGCGACTACTATTTTCTTCCTTGAAATTCAAGTTTTGAGTGTTTCTTTTCTGCAAATTCCTTTCTTTAGGTCCTATGCTACAACTGCATCTCTGTAGACTGTTAAGACTCCACCCGCAAGCGTCATTATTGCATCTGACTTTTTGTCTTTCTTTTTTTTCCTCCTTTTGATTCGAAATATTTCTCGATAAACAAACGGTACTTAAATCCTACGCAATATTCCTAATGTCAAATAACGTAATTTAAAACAAACAAACGCTGATTCACTAATTAAACGACAAACTTTTTCTTGTGATTCACATTTTCCTTAGGTTTTTGTATTTTGCAATTTTACACATCCATCGTGGATTTAACATCATTAATATAATCCCTTGTTATCCTGAAGATGGTTCATTAGAACGGAAACGCTATAGTGTCGACTTTGCTTCTCAATAAATCTCTCCTTCATATTGGATTACCTCGTTATCAACTTTTCTTTATAAGTTTCGGATTACAATCCATTATTTACTTATATATATATATATATATATATATATATATATATATATATATATATATTATTAAACATTTACAAAGGAATTATTAGTTTGAGATAGAGATATTCGAAACCCTCTGATTGTATGCAAATTATTTCTACTGAGAATAGTAAATTGAAGCTGTTATTATTTATCACTTATTAGAGTTTTTTAACTCAGCGTAAGCTGATGGTCTTTCAGTGGAGTTTGAATGACAGCAGGTCTCCTCAAGTCTCCAGGACTCTTCTCAGTATTATGGCCGTTTTCAATAATGCTGTTGTTTGGATGGTCTCCACTCGGTCGCCAACTTCCAAATCTTACAGGCCCTTTAATTATCATTTAGTTAAAAGCATCACTCAGAATTGGTATAATTGTCACCTTCATATTCCACAGTTTTTTCAATTCTTTAGCAAGGTCAAGGTACTTATCTCTCTTTTCACATTTTTTCAGTTTTATTCTGTGGTCTGCCGGGACAGCAAAGTCGACAATGTTGCAGTATTATTATTATTTGTTACTTGAAAACATGAAAATGCTTGCAAATTGTTGGTTTTAGATAGGAATACTCTAAACCATAGAGCTGTGTGCAAGCCAATAACTTTTATTGCTTGGAATTGATGGCTTGAAATCATAGCTTCCAAAACGTTTTGCTTTATACACATCATACATTTCCATTCATCCCAAAATAAATCAATTTACTATTAAATTAAAAATCCCAACTAGTTTACCAATATCCAAAGATGAATCATTGAACTATGAATGCAAACATGCCTTTAATTCTTTCTTTCTTTTTTTTTTAATGAGAAGCATTGGTTTTGTGTGCACCGAGGAAAACACGAATATTAGGTTGCAGGTTTGTGAATTTGAATCGCGGATCACTACGTTCTGTGTTCAAAATAATTCTCTGTTTGCTTAATAAATAACAAACATGGTTCAATCTAGATCCCTTGAATTAGGAAAAGCTAATAAAATGGGCGCGACATTTGCAAAAATCTCGAACTATTTTTTTTCCATTCATTTTGCCACATTTTTTTCATTCATTCGGTAATTCCAATTCCATTAAACGTGAACATAAACTTCAATTCAAGATTAAAAGACCTTTCAATAAATTCTTCTTATAAAAAAAGGTGTTTAAGTTTGGTGTTTCCACTTTAACATCAAATGAAGAAATAAATCATTCAGGAATTTCCATGTTTTCATTATCATTGAATCGATTTTTAAAGTCGTTTTTGTAAATTCTTGATGTTCTTTTTAGGGATAAACAAGTCATTTCTTCTGATTGCTCTATACAAAAAACATTGGCAAAAATACTAATATTTGTGACATTATGTACAGGATTAGCTCAATGTGTGTATGTGCGTGCGGCTGTATGCGTGTGTATGGTTATGGGTTGGCCATTGGTATGCGTATGTGTATGGGTGTGTATGTGTGCGTCTTTGTACAAGTCAACCAGGGGACAGTCGGAAGAACAGGGTCAGTTGATTACATGAAGAAGTAAGAGAAAGTCGCAGTGGTCAACCAGAGGACGGTGAAAAAAGAGATAATCTGCCACTGGAAATAGTGGGGAGACCGATGCTGGAAGAGAGACATAGAAGACAGTCAGTTAGTAGAGGTTCGCCAGTCGGAGAAGACATACGAAGAAGTCAGTCGGCTACGAGACATAGACTGAAATGTGCTGGTTAAAATACAGAGACAGAAAAGACAGTGGGGAGAAGTAATAGAGGTGCCCGTGGTATAATGGTTATCGTCGAAGGAAAACTCTGAATTCAAACCTGTTAAACTCCGCTCAAGTATTGACCTCGTGTCATATCCTGCTTGAGCGGAGGGGTTGGTAAATATGGATAGGCAGACACGTTGTTAGGCTGAGAATTTTTTAAAAATTCTGTTAAGGGATTTCATTGTGAAGGGTCACTCGTGTTCTCTTCTCCTCAAAACTTGTATTGAACATTTTGCGCTTCTGTCTTGTTTCATTCCTTGTGGGATCGTCCTGCACATGCATTGGTTTTAAATTTGCAGATAAACTTCAAATACGACGTGGAGTCAGATGATTATGCAGCCGTAAGTTTTCATTCCTCAGGTCCATGCCCAGGATGGATACTTACTACCACAAGGTGCGCCGGTCCAAAGTAGACTTTTACAAAGTAAGTTTAAATTTGAAAACAAAAATAGCAGCTTGAGCACCAATAAGCGTGACATCCTTTCAATGTAATCACTTCTGAATTTCAATAAAGTTACCATCATAATTTTGCGAATAATTAATTTGCCTGATCTAGGTCTATACCCACTAAAATCCCCTCAAATGAATTAAACATCTATACAAGCCTTTGTAAGCAAAGTATTTGTATTGGATTGGAATACTTGATATTATATAACTGCGTTCAAATTATTTGTATTAGATAGGAATACTTCAAATTAAATAACTGCGTTCAAATTATTTGTATTAGATAGGAATACATGATATTATATAACAGCGTTCAAATTATTTGTATTAGATAGGAATACTTGACATTATATAACTGCGTTCAAATTATTTGTATTAGATAGGAATACTTAATATAACAGTGTTCAAATTATTTGTATTAGATAGGAATACTTGATATCATATAACAGCGTTCAAATTATTTGTATTAGATAGGAATACTTGATATCATATAACGGCGTGCAAATTATTTGTATTAGATAGGAATACTTAATACAATATAACAATGTTCAAATTATTTGTATTAGATAGGAATACTTAATACAATATACCTGTGTTCAAATTATTGGTATTAGATAGGAATACTTGATATTATAGAACTGCGTTCAAATTATTTGTATTAGATAGGAATACTTGATATTATATAACAATGTTCAAATTATTTGTATTAGATAGGACTACTTAAAACAATATAACATCGTTCAAATTATTTGTATGAGATAGGAATATTTGATATTATATAACACCGTACAAATTATTTGTATTAGATAGGAATACTTGATATTATATAACTGTGTTCGAATTATTTGTATTTGAGAGGAATACTTAATATTATATAACTGTGTTCAAATTATTTGTATAAGATAGGAATACTTGATATTATATAACTGTGTTCAAATTATTTTTATTATATAGGAATACTTGATATTATATATCATCAATCAAATTTTTTGTATTAGATAGGAATACTTGATATTATATAACAGCGTTCAAATTATTTGTATTAGATAGGAATACTTGATATTATATAACAGCGTTCAAATTATTTGTATTAGATAGGAATACTTGATATTATATAACAGCGTTCAAATTATTAGATATAACAGCGTTCAAATTATTTGTATTAGATTGTAATACTTGATATTATATAACAGCGTTCAAATTATTCGATATAACAGCGTTTAAATTATTTGTATTAGATAGGAATACTTGATATTATATAACTATACCAACAAATGATTATAGACAAATGCGTACCATGAATCTCTTAAAATATCGAGATGATCACAATCAAATGAATAAAATTTCGGCATTAGATAATTCAGAAAGAGTTGAGATGCCGTTAAACAAACAAACAAAACCAAGTATAAAGGGTTATGTTTATAATTATATATCTATTAATTGGCCTAATGAGTAGGTCCGGGAGACCGGGGTTCAATCCCATGTCGAGTCATGCCAAAGACTCAAAAAATGGTACTTGATGCCGACTTGCTTAGCCCTCATCCCTATAAGGTGTTGATCAAGTTTAAAGTGAGGCAATTTTAGGAATGGAGTAGCGCCCTCCCCTACACCTTGGTGTAGTAGCTTTTAAAAAGGGACCCTTTGGGTCACCCTCGACTAAGTTCACCAACTTTTACTTATCTATTAATGAACCAAATTTTAGCATTAATAACCCATATGGCTGTTGATATGCCATGAAACAAATAAACCAAACTGTAAGAATGCTCTATGCCTTGAAACCGAAACAGATCTGGTACAAGGTCTAAAATTATAAAAAGTCAACATGAATTTAAAATTGTAATTCTGAGTTTCCTGTGTTTAAACTACGATCATCCCGCGATAAAATAACGAGGGATTTGCATAATAAATATATATTATAGATTTAATATGTGTGTGTGTGTGTGTGTGTGTGTGTGTGTGTGTGTGTGTGTGTGTGTGTGTGTGTGTGTGTGTGTGTGCTGGTTATTACAAATTCACGCAATTTCTTAAGTAAAAACTGAAAAAATTGGGCGATCCTTTATCAATAGAGCAATACACAATTAAATCTCCTATCAAAACAACGTTTTCCTTGACGTTCCGTTTGTTATATTCTCATATACATGTTCCTGCAGGATACATACTGACGCAATGATAAAGACAGACGCAGGAAGACTTCTTTAACAAAATATGTACCTCTCACTTTATTGCAAGGGTTCGAAAAGGGTTACTCGGGGTTTGCGTGTGAGAGGGAGCTGGAGACCGAACAGAACTGAAATATTTTGACCCCCACTCTTATGGCCGTCAGCGTTGTGTCTTTTCGTTCTTTGATGCTCAACCGGAGGCCTTGGGGCCACTCTGCTGGGTGATGGCTTTCTTTACTGCATCTTACCAGTATCTTCCCCGGACCTCAACTGATCAGGTCCCTAAGGCCCCTTCGGCCTGATGTGGCTTTCCCTTCCACCCCTCTCCTCCAACTGGCACTCGACTTCCGTTTTGACTGCGTTATATAATAGTTCAACGCCCACTCGATTGCTGAAATCGAATGTTTAATCGTCATCAAGCGGAAATAACTGTCATGCAATTCACAGGTCACTCTCTTCCGGTGCATCAGTCAATGAGTGTACCATGGGAATGTTTTAGCTCGTCCCATTTCATCAGCTGCAGTTTTAATGTAAGTACAGTTTAATAGTCAAAAACATTTCTATTTCAAACTATTCAAGCAGTTATACATAACAATTCAGTTTAGTGTAAGTACAGTTTCAATGTCAAAAACAGTTCAATTTCAAATAATTCAATTAAGCATAAGCACTCAATTTAAATGTAAGTACTGTTTAAACATTTTTATTTCGAGCTACTCAGTTCTAATTCCGCTAATTCAATTTAGTATAAGTACATATTTTGTTTACACACAATTAAATGTCAAAACAGTTCTATGTTAAACAATTCAGTTTAGTGTAAATACAGTTTCAATGTCAAAAGCAGTTCAATTTAAATAATTCAGTTTAGCATAAGCACGCAGTTTAAATGTAAGTACGGTTTCATTGTCAAAAACATTTCTATTTCAAGCTATTCAGTCTAATCAAACCATTCAGTTTAGTTTAAGTATGCCGTTAGTTCTACTAATAGGGCCCTATCAGGTGCTACCACGCCGGGCCAGAGTGGACCTTAGAGCAATGGCAATGAAGGAGTGCTCCGTATTCCCCATGGCCCCAGCATTACTGGGACCTCACCATCAGACTGTTTAGTGTCATATCCAGGACACTCGTTGGTGTTGGTGGTGGGGGAATTAGCCCTTTGCAGAGGTGAAGTCAGTGTATTCTACAGCCCCTGCTGACTGGGCTAAAAATATTCTGTAATTGACATCCGTGCAAGAAAGTTAGCATCCTGGCAAAAGGTAAAGAACTGGCAAATTTACAAAAACAACTGATTGTCATGCTCTTGAAAGAATCTAAAAGTTTCAGGAAACTCAAAGACAACCTAGATATTCTATTTACTAATATTAATTCATTAATTGCACTGTATAAAAAACGCAAAACTGTTGAAAACCAAAGAACACGTGCCCCATGGAAGAATTCTTCAAGATCTTCGAATGAATTAATGTGTAATATAATTGCGGGGGGATTTCGTTTTGTATACCTTGCCTTTCGGTTTAGTTAGGCCGAGAACCTTTCGCTTAGCGCATGGGTTAGTTTGGTGCAAAATTAACGCAGGTATTCACGCGCGTGCGGAGAGGATGTATCCGTCAGAGATGTCAAAATAAAAATCCCAGAGAGGAAATGTGACCTGGGGATGTGACTGACGTCACGGACCGGAAGCGTGGGCTGAGGATTTTGGGATTTGAGAAAAAGTCAGAGTTGACTTCCTGCCTCGGAAGAAGAAGGTTGACTTTCGGGGCTCGTCGAGGCCAGACCAGTAGTTTGCGGCGAGGGCCGCACGTGGTGTGGAGCAGATAGAAAAGTCAGCATAGAAAGATTGTGTTTCTCTCTCTCCTCATGTCGAATTAACTTTAACTCAAAGGTAATAATAAGTTTCGTGCCTGAACAAAGAAGTCGTAAAGTTTTTCGTGTTTTCGGATTCCCTATGTCTATTTCACACATCTGTTTATTATGGGTATGTTACAAATGCATCAAATTAACAAAATCCAAAGGTTACTTATAAAGAATTGCAGGATGATTTGCTTTCATCAGGCATCAGTTTCACCAAACGGACAATAAGTAATGAAATTCATAGGAATAATCTCAAGTTACACTCCCCACGGACACGGCGATTGAAAAGACACAGAGATGTCAGGTTGAAATTCGTTCATGAACATAAAGAAAAGGAAAAATCGTATTGTGAATGAGAATTATGGACAAACAAAACGAAAACTTAGTAGTTAGGACGTGTGTGGAGAAAAGATGACGATGCTTTCAAACCAAAGAAGACAGTTCCAACAGTGAAATTTGGAGGTGGCAGCAGTATGGTTTGGGAATGTTTTTTTCTATAAAAGGAATGGTAACACATCAGTAATAGAAGAAAAAATGAATGCTACAGGATATCAAAATATTTTGGAAAAAAATTCATATTTTTGGATGAAAACTTCAACTTCCACCTTATTGGATTTTCCTACAAGATGATTTAAAAATATAAAGAGAGTGTCCTCGCGGCGCAGCGGTTAATGAGCTGAACTGCAACACCATAGTAAGTGAGTTCAAACTTCAGCCGTGCTACAATATTCACTTTCGAACGAATACCTTGGGGAAGATTACGAAATTCCCTTATTCCCTCAGCTATTGATTAAATAGTATCATTGCTATTTTTCTACAAGGACGGTTTTGGTATAAAAGAACCTACAAAGGTTAATATGCCATAAAACAAAAAACCCAAACTGAACTAAAAAAAAATGTTTAAAGACTGAAGTTTATCAAAATAAAAATCAAATTTTAAATGATAATGTTTGCACAACTGAACAACTTATATAATATCATGTTGATATTTAGACTTTATCTCGTCGAGTCGGTGCAAATCTTTATAAAAAAATAAGACAGTCTCGATACTTGCTGAATAGCAATTTCTGTTGAAACACAGAATTGTGCAAGGACAGCACCTTCCATACTATCTACATCTAGCAGCTTGAAACTTTTTATTATTTCCGAAATTGAACATTTATCTCAAGTTAAGTCTTACGAATGTGTAGGACTTTGAAATAAATACTATGACATAGCCTGACATTATATCATAAGAAATCAACAAAATCTACGAACAAATGGCTTGCTAAAAATAATTTGAATATCCACAATTGACCAAGACAGTCCCCAGATTTAAACCCAATCGAGAATCTGTGGCGTTATTTTAAAAAATTCAAATCCAATTGAGAGCTCCAGCTAACATCCTGGATCTGTAGACCATATGCAAAGAAGAATGGAACAAAATACCAACAGAAAATTGCAAATCATGAACTGAGAACAACAAGAAATGGTTGGTTGCTGTAGAAGTGAATAATAGTCATTCTACAAAGTATTAAATAAAGATTATCTATTCTTTTTTTTATATTGTACAGTTTTTTCACCAATTAAAATGGATGAATAGGATTTATTTATTTTATATCGTTTTTTTTTCTATTTTCTATATCATGCGTTTGTGTATAATCAATTATATGATAAGTATATTTATTCATTTGTTGGAAACAACAAATTAAATAAGGTGTGTGCATACGAATATTTATCTCCCCCACTGAATATATATATCTATATATGTATATATATATATATATATATATATATATATATACATGTGTATATATATATATATATATATATATATATATATATGATTTGAAAGGGAACAATTTGTAGGAAACATTATTTTTATACGAGACAGAGATCATTCGTTTACACACTGTTAAATGGTTTCAAGTATTTATCCAACACCACAAATTTTATTTATTATTACTCATTGGTTTGAATATAGACAAATGGTTTCTTTATGAATTGAAAGAGAATAATCTTTAAATATATCTATTTTTAAACGAACCCTAGTTCATTTGTTTGCATCCAGTTGAATAATTTTAGATATTACTATTTGAAAATATCAATTTTATTTATTAGATGGTTTCAAGTATTGCCGTCTAATACACATAATTCTGTTCAATATTTATCATTTGGCTGCACATAGTTAAATGGTTTAAAAGTATTCTAAGTGTATAGTTCGATTAGATCTATGAATAGGACCCTAATAGGTCTACACTGGGATTTAGAATAAACCTGAAAATTATGATAAGGAAGTGGTATTGCGCACCTCACCTGGTGGAATGGTTATTGATATTATCAGATAATTTTCAGTTAGTTGTGCTCACTGGGTGCTCCATGCTACTGGCCTTTTGCCACAAGTAATCTAAACTCAGTAATTAATAATAAAAATATGTGAGGTCTTCACATGGTGTAATAGACAAGATTAGCAGACAATTTTTGCGAGTTGTTCTCACTGGGTGCTCCAAAGTACTGGCCTTTTGCCATATGTAATCCAAACTCAGTAATAAAGATTAAAACTTCGTGAGATGTAATAGCAGACTTGATTAGTAGACAATTCTTAATGAGTTTGTTTTCACTGTGTGCAGAATTATTTATGTGCTAAACCAAGCTAATCATAGTCAATAACTATAACGTTTTCTAGTCTTTTCATTTTATTTCAGGAAAAAAAAAAGTTGCCTCTCAGAGTAAGAAAAATATAAATAAAAAAGATGAGAGGAAAAATTGCTTAATTTGTTTCGGCTTAAAACATTCATCCAGCTCGCCATAATTTGAACCGATCAGATTACTCGTCTCTCAATATCATCGTTTGCCTACAAAAGTTATTATAACTAAATGGATGCATTTCCCAAGGGTATTAACGAATAGTGAAAACCAAATAGCCTCCCCAAAGATTTGAACTTGAGTCTCTGCGTTTGTTTCCTTAGAAATAGGAATATCTTCATTAATTAAATCAACAGCAGTCTCGGTTGTGGCCGTAGAATGCGCCGATATCATCTCTGCAGAGGAGTAAACACCCCTCCCTAAAGAGTGTTGTGGATATGACACTAAACTGCATCTGATGGTGAGGGTACGAGTGCTTCTTCATTGCAATTACTCCCAGGTCAACTTTGATCAAGCGTGTTTGTACCTGTTTGGGTGATATTTATGTGTAAAATCGAACTGTTTCACCATTTAACTGTGTGCAAACAAATATCGAATAGTGAAAAGAATTATTAGTGTTTATCAGCAATATTTAAAACTATTTAACTATGCGCAAACAAATGAGCTTTGACTTGTTTAAAACCTACAAAGTATTCGTTTACAAATCATATATATGTAGATGTATAAACTTGATTTGGCATTCATCATCATCATTATCATGTTGTGCCGCCAGCATGGATATCCCTGACCCTCTCTCTCCACTTCTCCCTATCGTTCATCGCCTCTGGCGGGTCTTTAGGACTACATCCCGTATCTTCACAGAGCTGCTGTATGTATGTTCGAGCTGGTCGTTCTGCTTTTGCTCGGCCATATGTGGGGGTCCATAGGAGTACATCACTTATGAGCTCGTCCTTGCTTCTCCAGCAGTGTCCAGCATGTCAGGTTCGTCTAACTTTGATAATGTTTTGATGGGAGGCAGGTGGACATATAGTTGGTGCCTTGTGGGGTGCTGTCGCCAGGATTTGTTAAATATTGCTCGCAACATTCTTGTGTAATTGCCGTCTAGCTTCTCCACCAGTTTTGTTTAAGTGCAAGTAGTGCATCCATACAGCAGTATCAATTTGGCATTCAGTACTCTACAAGTATTGGTTTGGTTTGGTTTCTTTGTTTAATAGCATATCAGCTCTTTGTAGGTTATTTAATACTAAAGCCATTATCCTAGAAGAACAGTAGTGGTACTATTTTAACCATAGCTGGGAGGATAAGGGGGTTCATGCCTTTCCCAAGAGTATTTGCCCGAAAGTGAACGTAATAGAGCGACTGGAGTTCAAACTCGTTTACTACAATTCCGAAGTCCATCGCTTTAACCATTGCACCACGAGAACCCCCCCCTACAAGTATTGATAAGCCATAAAACCAAACCATACCAAATCATATATATACATATATATATGATTTGGTATGGTTTGGTTATATATATATATATATATATATATATATATATATATATATATATATATATATATGGGGGGTAAAGAGGATTTGGCAACAATATTTGATATTCCTTATAACCAAACCAAACCAAACTATATATATATATATATATATATATATATATATATGGCATTAAATAACTAACAAATGTAGTTATGCTGTAAAACTAATCCAAACCAAACAATATATAATATATACAGGGTGAGGAAGCAAAATAAAGAACATTCTAGAGTTGCAATAAACAATTTTAATTTTTAAAAAATAGACACAAAACAGTAAATTTATTTAATTTGGCTGTCAAGTTTGTTTTTTTTTCAAAATTATAATATCAACACGCCTTCTCTATTATAAAACAAGATTAATTTTGATTTTTAAAAAATAAACAACTTGATAAGAAATAGACAAAACAGAACATTTACTCAATGTGGCCGGCATTATTTTCAATTATTGTTTCAACACGCCTACGGAATGATTTGCATACTTTCAAAATAAATTCTTCCGACATTTTATTCTATTCGTCCTCAGTAGTAGTCTTTAGTGAACCAATATTTGGATGGGAAGTCGCATTTGTTTTATTTTCTAAAATGCCCCATAGAGCGTAATTAAGGGGATCAAGGTCTGGGTTTGATGGAGGCCATAAAGAAACGCCAGTTATTTTGGAAGTTTGTTTAGCTTGGTTTTAGAGTTAAGACCATGATAGATTCTTTGTCGTTTCTTTTCTAGCTCACTCATCATGGGTTAAACGTGAATGAAAAAGTTCTTGAATAATAGAGCTAATCATGAAAATTTCGATTTATCACGTTTTTTTCAAAAATTGGACTAAAGTAGAAAAATTGGACTAGAGTAGAAAAAACATTTTAAAAATTATTCCATATTTTACTGTTGCACCATATATCATCATCATCATGTTGTGCTGGTAGCACGGATATCCCCGACCCTCTCTCGCCACTTTTCCCTATCGTTCATCGCCTCTGGCAAGTCTTCTGGACTACACCCCGTATACTCACATAGTTGCTGAATGTATGTTCGTGCTGGTCGTCCTGCTTTTGCTCGGCCATGTGTGGGGGTCCATAAGAGTACATAACTTATGAGTTCGTACCTGCTTCTTCAGCAGTGTCCTGCATGTCTGGTTCGTCTAACTTGAATAGTTTTCGTGATAGGAGGCAGGTAGCCGTACAATTGGTGTCTTGTGGGGTGTTGCCGCCAGGACTTGTTCAAAATTGCTCGCAGCATTCTTGTGTAATTGCCGTCTAGCTTCTTCTCCAGCCGTTTTGTTAGAGTCCATGTAGTGCATCCATATAGCAGTATCGATGCGACCGTTACCTGGAAGAAACTGTTTCATTTTATCGGTTTGGTCCAACGTGTCGGCTTGGTAGGGTCACTTGTTGTGTTCCGTCAGATCAGTGATCTTTTGAATCAAGACAGGTACACTTTTTTGCTCTTTGTACTATGCAACCAAATAGAGTTCGTCATTAATTTTTACAGCTCTACTCTGTAAACTAGTCCAATCTATCATTGGCAATTTCTTACACAATAACATGATCGATAAAAAAAACTACTTTAACAGTTGCGCCTAAAATGGGTCTGTCGTTAAGATGAAGTTCAAATCGCATTTACAAGTGAATTACAATCCCTAGGCGTCTGTTAGTCTCTCAATCTTGAAATGTAAAGTCTTCCAAAAATATCCTAAGGCCAAAGCGCGTCGGGATGAACATATTTATAAAGTTTTTTCTAACATATATGAGTCAATTCTTTCGTTGATTATATATATATATATATATATATAAAGTAAAAGTAAAGTTGGTGACCGTAGTTGCAGGCGAGCAGAAGGCTCCCTTTTCAATAGCTACTACACCAAGGTATTTGGGAGGGTGCTACTCCTTCCCCTGGATTGCTCTACTTTACCCTTGATACGTACCTTATATTGCTGAGTGCTAAGCAAAGAGGTATCAACTTCCATTTTTAAAGTCTATTGTATGACGCAACCTGGGATTGAACCTAGGTTTCCTGGAGAGTAATCCGACAATATCGAGAGAAAAATTGATAACAAAGTAATAAGAGTAGAAGGAGAGATTTATTGAGTAGCAAGGTCGATATTATAGCGTTTCTGTTCTAATGAACCATCATCAGGACTGTGAGGGATGATGCTATTTACCAACCCCTCCACTCGAGCAGGATATGACACAAGGTCAATTTTTAAGCGGAGTTTAACAGGTTTGAATTCAGAGTTTTCCTTCTCCTAGACTAGTTGCCTCACCAAGGCTGAAGAACCTAGTCTGTCCTACTATTTACCCATAGCTGGAGGGAGAATAATTGGATTCATACCTATCCCAAGGGTATTAGTGCTATGTGAAATGCAATCAGTCTCGTCCAGGATTTGAACTCGTGTCGTCGTATTCATTTCCTACGGCGATAACGACTACACCAAGGGCACCTCCTGTGAGGGATGATGATATTAGTGACGTTAAGTCGATTGATGTTTATATATACAAAAATACAAAAACCCAAAGATAATTTTTATAACAAGAAAAAGTTGGCCGTTTAATTAGTGGATCAACGAACGCTTGTTTTTAAATTACGTCATTTGACTTATTAGGAATATTGTATAGAATTTATGTTTTATTTGTTTATCGAGAAAGATTTCGAATCAAAAGGAGGATGAAAAAAAAAGAGAAAAAAAGAAAAGAGAAAGTGTAGAAACAGGATATATTTAGAATATATATATTAATATGGAATATATTGTAGCTATTTAAAATGGATTTAGTCAAGTAAGAAGAAATACTATTAAAGCCTGGATGGATATTCAAGGAATTACAAAATGAAATAGCTCCGGCCTCAAAAATTCGTTTTAGTCTTTTATTGTGAATTGAAATTATCATTTTGTTAGAATTAAAATCGAAGTTATGATCTAATTGAGAAACTTGTTTTAGGAGTGCATTGTTTAGGTTACCAATAATTATATCTACATCTCATCTGAGAATTATATACCGTAAAATTGGTACACGTGTTCAAGAGAAGAGTTGTGAACAAAAAGCAATGCCAAGAGGAGGGAAGAAAACCCAAAATTACTTACAAACAAGCAAAAAAGAAAAAAAACATAATTTTTTACTGTACACAAAATTAATTCTACAGATTATCTTGGGTTACTGTAAAAACATTGTTATTTTTCCCCCTCTTCTTTGCATTACGGTTGTCCACACCTTCTGTCATGAACTCATTAAATATCGGTTCTACGGTAAAAATTCCCTGATGAGACGTAGAAGAAACCAAGAGACTCCTGTTTTAGAATTGATTTAAGTTATTCTAAGTCGTTTATAGAATAGTTTATACATTATAATTATGAACACGCTTTTAAAAGCTCTTTTCTGATCCTGCACGTACCGCAAAATATTTGCAGATAGATAGATAGATAGATAGATAGATTATTGAGCGGGTCGTGATTTAATGATTACCGTCATAGGAAATGGACACTGGGAGTTCAAATCTTCGGATGAATCCGTCTGTATTTCACATTGTGCTAACACACTAGAGAAAGGTGTGCATCCAACTATTCCCCTTCCAGCTATGGGTAAATAATAGGATAGTTTGGGCTCTTTTGCCTTGTTATGGGAGAAAGTCTAGGAGAAGAAAAACTCTGAATTCAAACCTGTTAACCTCCGCTTCAAAAGTGACATTGTTTCGCAACCTGCTCGTACGTAGTGGTTTGGATATATATATATATATATATATATATATATATATATATATATATATATATATATATATATATATCCAAACCACTCCACCACTCCGTACGAGCAGGTTGCGAAACAATGTCAATTTTGAATCGGGAGGTTAACTGTCATATTTAGAAAAATTATATATACATATATAATTTTCTAAATATAACTGACGATGATTGACAATAAGAGTTCGTGCGATTGACGTTTACCTTTTGGTCGCTTTTCCCCGAATCGAGTATCGGGGTCATTGGTCGGAGGAGGCAACAACTACATTATATATTTTTTCAGCGGATTATTGCACATCCAGGCAACTTTAAAGGAAAAGAATAATACAAATTTCAAAATATTTTAGAACCATAACTTCTTAAGTAACCAAGACGATATGATAAAGTAGACCCCACTCCAAGCGTATACATCAATCTCCTGGCATTTATTAGACTACCAGTCTTGAGATGGATGTTGGCGATTACCTAAGACAAAAACCAGTCTGATTTAATTAATTTATAAAATTTATTTACCACCGTTTAATTATCAGTTCTTCAATTATGACTAAGGGTAATAGAATGCTACGAATTTTATTATTCATTCGTTTCATTTTGAAAAACTGAATATAATATTCGGAAGATGCAACGCATTAACAATGCTCAGATGATTGTTTAATATAAAAACTTTAACGATTAACATTGGCCGAATAATCAAATATAAATAAACTCATTCTCTAAATAACCTGTTTTTACATATTTTTATATTCACACACACACACGCACACACACATTGATAAGGGGAATGCCAACGTGGCCGTAGGTATTTTTAGAAAATGCCGGACGAGTGTGTGATCCGATCCTGGGCCGGACCCATCTAAAAAGGCCTCGTGCCACAGTTGCCCGTTCGGTACGGTGCTCAATAAATATCCACACACACACACACACACACACACACACATATATATATATATATATATATATATATACTAATCTAATATCTACCAGCATTCACGGTACCAGAAAAAAAAAACCCGCCAGGAGCAAGAGATATACGTATCTCGAATCACCGCCTGGGGGAAAAAGAAAAAATTATAGGTCAAAAAGAAAGAAAAGGCCAACCTCGTCCGACCCATTGAAAAAAATCAAGGGATACGCAGTCACTTGGTCATAAGAAAACAAAAACCTTCCGCGAATCCTGCAATGCTACAATTACAAAAGTGCTCAACTCAAGTGGAGTCAATTATAAACTTAACTTAAATCGCGAGTCGGAAGTCTTCTACTAAACTCGGGATTTAAGTTAATTTTATATATATATATATATATATATATATATATATATATATATATATATATATATATATATATAACATAAGAATATGTCCGCAAACAAGAAGGTTTTGCAATAAAAACTATTCGAGGCTAGCAGAACAGCCGAGCAAAGTATACAATCCATGAAATCATAAAAATTATGAAAACTGGAGGAACGTTACTTTAAGATCTGGTGCGTTCAATTGATAGACACAAAAGTAATCAACTTATTACATATCGGTGTTGGTTCACGTGTTCACATGTATTCATTCGTGATACAGACACACACGGAAAAATACGCAGATACACAAACACAAACACACATGTAAGTACGCTTATATATGTATATATATACTAATATATATATATATATATATATATATATATATATATATATATATATATATATATACTAATAGAACAATGCAACAAATCAATCTTATATTTATTTTATGCAACTGAAATTAATAAATATTTTCTTATATTTAAAATGATATCACAAATAATGAAGACAGAAATTAATTAGTATAATAAAATGTTCTTTTTTTTTTCAACTTATTAAAACATGTTCAAAATAAGGTGTGGATAAGTTTTTGTTATTTTATGATCGTGTTCAGTTTTTGATTCTCTTTTGAAATGAAATATTATTTATTAATTTAAAATTTTAATTAAAAATTCCTTTACTATAAAAAAAAAACTAACTTATTCAAACCTGTTTCTGGAAGTTTCCAATTTGTTCTAGCACATTCTAGAAGCTTCTAGAAAACACCAGAATTTAAATCAATTTGCAATAAAACTCAAGGCATTTTTTCACCCGTACCTTAGAAGATTAGATGGTTACGTCGATAGAAATGTGTTCTGCTGTAATTTGCTACCATCAAAGTGGCATGAAGTCCCAAAAAGGTCAATTTGCCATGTCAAACAGTAGCGGACTTGATTAAGATTTGGAAAAGCACTGGATCTATCACACCGAAAAAATTTCTGGAATGCCTCAAAAGCTTACAAAATCAATGGTCCGTATCTTTCCACAGAGTCTCAAAAATCGTAATTTAACAAGCAAAGATATGGCAAATGAGATCAAGCAATATTTTGACATCGATATCCATTATGCATCTGTTAGATGCATTCTTATTAAGTTTGGTTATCGATCCAAGAAGAAGGCAAAATGCTTCTAACTATTTCAATCAAAAATAAAAGATTGCAATGGGCACATCATCATCAAAATTGGTCCATTGAAGAGTAGAAAAAGCCTTACGCATCGATGAGTCACAAATTGAGGTATATGATGGAAATGGTCGAAAAAAGGTATTGAAGATAAAGGTTTGAATATCTGATGATGGTTCAACCAAAATTAAAACATCCTTTATCTGTAAAGATGTGGGAGGTTTAGTTTTGTTTAGATAATGTTCCTTGCCCTGGATCTAGTCCTACAAAAAGTTGGTTTCAGTTAAAATGGATGAAAGTGATGTGAAAGCCTCCCAATTCAATTGATTAACCTAAATGATAATTTAGTGGAGGTCGCCAAAAAAGGCTTCATCGCATACAAATAGCCAAAACCGATTGGATGGATTGATGCCAGAGGTCAACGCAGTATTTTTCCTGTTTTGTTTTGTTTTCTTTTCTTTTTCCGAGATCATTATCGAATGAAGAGTGTATTGGTCTGTTTTGACTTCTTTCCTTAATGACATATCAACCTTTGTGGGTTTATTTAAAGCAAAAATCATCCTTATAGAATAATAACAATTCTCCTATTCAACCCGTATCTTTCTCTTATTCTCTCTTCTTTCCTTTTTTTCTTCTTCTTCTCATATCTTCTCTCACCTCAACTCTCTCTTTTCTTCCTTGGGCACCTCGGGTGGTGTAATGGTTAGCAAGGTAGACTAGCAAACCTACACGAGTGAGTTCGATTCTCATTGGGCGCCCCATTCATGCGGCCTTGTGCTACATCTAAGCAAAAAGCTTAGTAAATTAACTCTCTTTTCTTCCTTCTTCATATTCTTTCTTCTCACATATTCACTCATCTCTTTTTTTCTTTTTCTTCCTTATAGTGGTGTTTAAAGAAAACAGCACTATAATTACACACGAAATTAATAATCTGCTACTACTACAAATCCTAGAAGACCCGAATATAAAAAAAAAATCAACTAAAATCAATAGAATTAAGTTTGAAAATAGCGACAATATCTTGAAATGCCTTTAGTCTTATATATATATATATATATATATATATATATATATATATATATATATATATAGTGTATCACAAAAGTGAGTACACCCCTCATATTTCTGCAGATATTTTAGAATATCTCTTCATGGGACAACACTGACAAAATGACACTTTGACACAATGAAAAGTTGTCTGTATGCAGCTTTTTTAACAGAGTTCATTTATTTCCCCCTCAAAAAAACTCAAAATATAACCATCAAAAGCTAAACCCCAGCCAACAAAAGTGAGTACACCCCTTATGGAAAATTGTCAATATTAAAATACACCATGTTAACTGTCAATATTTTGTGTAGCCACCATCATTATCCAGAACTGCCTTTACTCTCCTGGGCATGGAGTTTATCAGAGCTTCACAGGTAGCCACTGGAATGCTCTTCCATTCCCCCAAGAATGAGTCACATGACATTTTGAGGAAAAATGACAAGCAGTACTCATTTTGGACATTTAGGGGTGTAGTTTCTTAGGGGGATACTCACTTAAATATCTGCAGAAATGTGAGGGGTGTATTCACTTTTGTGATACACTGTATATATCATCATCATCTCTAGCACGGATTTCCCGGACTCTCCCTCGCCACTCATCTCTATCGTCCATGGCCTCTGGCAGGTCTTCTTGGCTACATCCAGTGTCCGCACAGAGCTGCGGTAGGTAAGTACTTCCTGGTTGTCCAACACTTGCTCGTCGGTGTGAAGGGGTCCAGAGGAGAGCATCACATATGAGTTCGTCCTTAGTTCTCTACCAATGTTCAGCATGTCTTGTTCGTTGGATTTGGATGGTTTTAGAGGATGGGAGGGAGGTGGCCGTATAGTTGCTGCTTTGTTAAGATGTTGCTTCCAGGATTTGTTCATTACAGCTCGCAGCATCGCATCATACCTGTACAATTGTCGTCAAGACTCTCACTCAAGCCATATATATATATATATATATATATATATATATATATGTGTGTGTGTGTGTGTGTGTGTGTGTGTGTGTGTGTGTGTGTGTGTGTGTGTGTATTTCTACTATCAGTTTTCGACCAGATTTCTAAAATATATCACCTATCTTCAATAAATTAATACACAAAGATGTGTAAAACTAACACATAACAAAAATAAGAAATTAAATGAATAAATAAATAAATAAATATGGTCCAAAATTTAATTGATAGGTTATCTATTAAGTTTTAAAAAATAGCAAATATCTCTTCTTTTAATCCCCAGCAGAGTGGTTTGGTTTCTTTGTTTAATGGCATATCAACCTTTATAGGTTATCTAATGCCAAAGCCATCTTTCTAGAAGAACAGTAGTTGTACTATTTAATCCATAGTTGGGAGGATAAGGGAGTTTCATACATTTCCCAAGGGTATTTGTCTGAAAGAGAACAAAACACCGCGACTGGAATTCGAACTCGCTTATAATAATTTTGCAGTCCATCACTTTAACAATTACTTCACGGGGACATCCCCCTATTAGAATGGGAGGGGTTAGAATAGAATTAATTTTGCAGAAAATAGCATGTTCATTTGATTTTCCGTACTAGCTTCTTTTTCACACACCGACAAACAGACAGACACACACACACACACACACGCGCGTGCAAGCAAACACAAACAAACAAACGAACATACCGACACACATACATAGACACATGGATATGCATATAAACACACACACGCACACACGCACACACACAAACACGCACACACGCACACAAGAGCACAAAAATACGATAAAAATACACACACGCAAAAAAAACGAACACTCACACATAAAATGAAATATACATATATTGAAGCACTCAGATATTAACATACTCAAACACCCACCCAAACACAAAAATCAAAATACACACAAACAAACAAATCGGAACGAACACGCATACACAAACCACGAATAAAGTACACCCACAAAGAAATTAACATGCACACACACGCACACACGTGCGCGCGCGCACACACACACACACACACACACACTAATATATACAAACAGACATAGATAGATAGATAGATAGATAGATATGACGAAAATTAGATAGATAGATAGATAGATAGATAGATAGAAACTGAGATAGATAGATAGATAGATAGATAGATAGATATGAACAAAATGAGATAGATAGATAGATAGATAGATAGATAGATAGATAGATGTAAGAAAAAGACTTGACACTATCAAGCAGTCAGATATGAACTTGATTTTTCTGTACTGGCTTTTTCTCAATATAGAGAGATAGATAGATAGATAGAGAGAGAGAGAGAGAGAGAGAGAATTACTGTATAATGTTAAATTATAAATAGAATGGCGATAAATCATTATTCCTATTTCTATTTTGAAATTTTAAAAGTCAATAACACAGGCATGTATACGCATAGATAGATAGATAGATAGATAGATAGATATAAACGAAGAAAGAAAGAAAGAAAGAAAGAAAGAAAGAAAAAGAAAGAAATTGACTAGATACAGAGATAGATAGATAGATAGATAGATGTTAAACAAGTATATGAAAATCATTGAGAGAGAAAGAGACGGTGAATTGAATAGATTGAGACAGTGAGAGAAGTGAAAGGGATAAAGAAGAAAAGAGTGCTATGGATATTCAGATAGATAGATAGATATATAGATAGATAGATAGATAGATGTGTGTGATATAAATCTAAAGAAAAATTATTGAGATAGATAGAGAACGAGAGAGTGATTTGAACAGACTGAGATAGGAAGAGAAAATGAGAGGGATAAAGAAGAAAAAGATGATTGTGGATATATATATATATATATATATATATTATATATATATATATATATATATATATATATATATATATATATATATATATATATATATATATACGCTGAGAGAGAGAGAGAGAGAGAGAGAGAGAGGGGGGGAAGAAAGAGAGAAAGATGTTAACACATTGTAATAGATAGATAGATAGATAGATAGATAGATAGATCGAATAAAAAAGATAGATAGATAGATAGGTAGAAAGAAAATAAACCGAATAAAATAGATAGATAGATAGATAGATAGATAGATAGATAGATATTTGAGATATAAAAAATCACCTTAACCTTAAAGTTGAAAGAAAAAAAAAATGAATATTTGATATTGTCAAGTAAGTAGCTTACGTCTGTAAATAAGTAAATTTACCTTATTTTTGGGGGAAATTGTTTTCTTTGTTAATTCAGGTGGTTTCAAGGCTAACGTTGTCGGATCTGCTATCACAGCAGAGAATAATCAAAAACATTGTCAGCAAGACAAACACTTATTCAAATTAAAGAAGAAAACATTTCAAATAAGTAATTGACAGTTTTTCAACAAAGCAAACGGGCAGACACTTTATCTTTATATATAACATTAGCCTTTTTTCTCTTCAATCAGAAAACTTTGGTCTTTCCAAATATTAATTAGATAAGGGGAGAAATTGAATTTGTACTCGCCATACTTATTCATGACAGGTCGGTTCGATATAATTAATTTGAAAAATATCTCCAATATTCCAGGATCATTACAATGTTTCGGACAATTTCAACGCTTTTAGTGGGGGTCTCGTCGGCGTACTGGTTAACGTGCTTGACTCCGACATCGTAGTAAGCGAGTTCGAACTCCACTCACGGAATTATACTCATTTTTTGAGGAATGTCCTTGGAAAAAGGTATGGTTCCTTTAATACCCCCGAGCCATTGAATAATTGTTTTCACTGCTATTTTTTGACAGGGTTTCTTTGATATTAAATAACCCACAAAGGTTGACATGCCCTCGAAGAAATCAGCGCAAAACTGTTTTTATTCTTTAACTTTACGTATATATATGTATGTATGTGTGTGTGTGTGTCACCTCCCTATGGTCAAGATGTGACACAAAGTCAGTTTTTAAGCAGAGTAAAGCTAACTTGAACCCTGAAAATTCTTTCTTCTTGACTGGTAATGTAACCAAAACTAAAGAACTCTGTTTACGCGACGATTTTCCCATATCTGGGCTGAGGGAAGAATAGATTCGTGAATTCAAACCCAAACAGTCGTCTTTGTATTGTAAATAATCTTTCGACTGACAAATTGCTGTCAAGTTGCACTTAAGACAACAGCCCCAGCCAGATCATTAAAGAAAAACCAAAATGAACTTATTCAGTGGTTAAATAGATGACCTCCCAAAAAGAGAAAGAATCTTCAAGTTACTAGAGAACTGTATGCCACACTTAGTCAAAAAGAGTAAAATCTAACGAAGTCGATCTGTCGATCCCTTCTACAACTTTCATTGGATCTACGATTTGTATGGAAAGAGCGGGTGTATTTTTTTGTCAAGCAATGTTAGAGAAAGAATAACGGTAAAAAATAATATGTCATCGAAATGGCATCAATTTGGGGCACGCCACGTTGATGCAATGGTTATCATAGATCCATTGTGACAGAACAGTGACTTCGATTCACACCGGGTACCCCACGTTTCTGTCCGCGTGTCACAGCTCAGTAAATAGCTGAACAACTTTATTATACTAGTCACTCAAACTTTGTTTCAAAACCATGTGGTTTTAGACAGCCTAACCAAGAACAGATGAGAAAAATTACACATTAAATAATAAAGTGTACGCGAAATTGAAAAAGAGGTTTACGTGCTGAACAGTGAGCTCGATACCCAGTTGGAGGTGCCCGTGGTGTAATGGTTATCATCGTAGGAAATGGACACGGCGACACGAGTTCAAACCCTGGACGAGACTGATTGCATTTCACATAGCACTAATACCCTTGGGAAAGGTATGAATCCAATTTAATCTCCCTCCAGCTATGGGTAAATAGTAGGGCAAACGAGGTTCTTCAGCCTTGGGGAGGCAACTAGTCTTGTAGAAGGAAAACTCTGAATTGAAACCTGTTAAACTCCGCTTAAAAATTGACCTTGTGTCATATCCTGCCCGAGCGGAGAAGTTGGTGAATATGGATACCTAGTAAAGTAAAGTTGGCGACCGTAGTGGAGGGTGACCCGAGGGCTCCCTTTTCGATAGCTACTACACCGACGTGTAGGGGAGGGACTTACTCCTTTCCTTGGATTTCTCCACTTTACCCTTGATACGTACTTATAATGTGGAGTGCTAAGCAAGATAGCATCAAGTACCATTTTTTGAGTCTTTTGTAAGACTCGACCTGGGATTGAACCCAGATCTCCCGGACCATTGCTGAACACTCTAACCATTATGCCAATGTCCGGTATGAACTCCCCAAACCGCCTCCCAGATATCGATTAAATATTATCACGATTGCTTTTTTACAAGAATGGCTTTGGCATTAAATAACCGGCGAAGGTTGATATGCCTTAAACAAAAAAAAAAAAAAAAAAAAAAACTGAACAAGTAAGAATTACTATTGTAAGATATCTGAATTCCTCATCACAAGTGGAGTAATGGTTATCGTCGTAGGAATTGGACACGGCGATACGCGAGTTCAAATCCTGGACGAGACTGATTGCATTTCACATAGCACTAATACCCTTGGGAAAGGTATGAATTCAATTATTCTTCCTCCAGTTATGGGTAAATAGTAGGGCAGAATAGGTTCTTCAGCCTTGGTGAGGCAACTAGTCTAGGAGAAGGAAAACTCTGAATTCAAACCTGTTAAACTCCGCTTTAAAAATCGACCTTGTGTCATATCCTGCCCGAGCGGAGGGGTTAGGTAAATATCATCACAAGAATTTTTTTTTTGTTAAATGCGAGTGTTAAGATGACTGTGGGTCTCTTTTTTTACGTGTCTTAGCCCCCTATATCAATGAGAAAAAGGATATGTTTTAGATTATGTTTTAAATTCTCTACATTGTTACAAGAGAGTAAAAATATCCCCTTTAAATCTGAGAATAAAATTATCGAGTTAGTTCTTATATCTTCAGGTTTTTTTAAATCTATTTCATCAAGATTTGAGGGTCTTTAGGAGTCCTTCTAAACTTAGGGCCCTGAGTTGAATCCTATACAAGTCCATATGTAAATCCACCACTGGTATCATTTCTTCATCAGTATAAAGTTAAAAAGAAAATCCTCACGGGATTTCTAAATAGATCATTTAAGTAGTTGCTACTTACATTGTTTTAAAAAAAAATTCTGTAAGTCATAAAAATACTCTTTGGTTTTTTTTTTTTTGATTTTTTACGTATGAAGGCAGACATCCGGACAAAAGTGAAATGAGATAGATAGATAGATAGAGAGAGAGAGAGAGAGGGGGGGCGAACAGACTGATATATATATATATATATATATATATATATATATATATATATATATATATATACAGAGAGAGAGAGAGAGAGAGAGACATGTGAACAGACTGAGATAGATAGCTGCATTCACAGAAACATATTCGATGGATAGAAAAGCCCGTAAATATTTACATACATACTTACACACACACACACACAAACACACACACACACACACACACACACACACACACACACACACACACACATACATACATACATACATAAGTAAACATAGAGAGAGACAGAGAGAGGAGAGAGAGACAGAGAGAGAGAGAGGGTGAACAGAATATATATATATATATATATATATATATATATATATATACACAGAGAGAGAGAGAGAGAGAGAGAGAGAGAGAGAGAGAGAGAGAGAGAGAGACATGTGAACAGACTGAGATAGATAGCTGCATTCACAGAAACATATTCGATGGATAGAAAAGCCCGTAAATATTTACATACATACACACACACACACACACACACACATACATACATATATACATAAGTAAACATAGAGAGAGACAGAGAGAGGAGAGAGAGACAGAGAGAGAGAGAGGGTGAACAGAATATATATATATATATATATATACACAGAGAGAGAGAGAGAGAGAGAGAGAGAGATGTGAACAGACTGAGATAGATAGTTGCATTCACAGAAACATATTCGATGGATAGAAAAGCCTGTAAATATTTACATACATACTTACACACACACACACACACACACACATACACACATACATACATACATGAATTGACTTAGATAGATAGATAGATAGATAGATAGAATGGAAGATGGTAAAAGAAAAAATAGATAAAAAACAATGAACTTATTTCATAGAAACTTCTTTTACTGAAATAGATGCGAAAGAAACTTTTACGGCTTAAAAAATCATTGTGCATGAGTGAATAGATAGAAGGATAGATATATAGATGGTTTCGAATAACATTTACGGCTCTATCAATCCATATTTAGCTTGTTTGCTTTCATTGTTTAATGGCATATCGACCTTTGTGGATTAGTTAATGCCAAATCCCACTTTGTAGAAGAACAGAAATAATACAATTAGAAAAGTTGCAGGAATGATAAGAGGGTTCATGCCTTTCCCAATGGTATGAATGTGAACGTAACAGCATGACTGGAGATCGAACTTGGTTACTTCGAGGCCGCAATCCAGTACGTTAACCATTACACTGCGGGGACTCCCCTCAGTGCATGTTAAGATGAATTTATAGGAGCATATTCGATTGATAGAAAAGCTCGTAAATATTTACGCACACACACACACACACACACACACACACACACACAGACACACAGATAGATAGATAGATAGATAGATAGATAGATAGATAGATAGATAGATGTTTATACTCGATTAAGGAAATTTTCATAAGTAGGGACAAAAGAAAGTATTTATGGTTTGAGAAAGTAAATGCTCAGGGGTGAACAGATAGATAGCTAATGAACACCCTTAGATAGATAGATAGATAGATAGATAGATAGATAGATAGATGTTTATACTCAATTAAGTTAAAAGTATATCTTCTTTAAAGTAAAAAAAAAAAAAAAAAGAATAACAGCAAACAATAGGAAATAAACAAAAAAGAAAAATCTTTACCTACATCTCATCAGGTTTAGTCCAGCATTTTTGTAATGTGGCCGCTACGACATTGTCACATCCGAATTCCTTGCATGATAATAAAAACTAAAGTAAGAAACACAAAAAAAAGAAAAAGGCTGTATGTTTTCCGAAGCTGAGACAAGGGCTCCTGCTGCTACCGCGGCTAACCAACCGACTTCTGCTTCTGCTCCAACCTCCTGATACTTCGAAGTTTTCATCCGGTACTGCGACTACTTTTGCTAATATTAATGATAAGACTACTTATAACTAATACAGCTTCTATTCCATTATTGCTACGGCTACAAAACATTGTTTTTGCTCCTACTGCTGTATCGACGACAGAATAGTATTATTCTTAGCCACCATAAGGTGAATTTTAATACTAAAAACATTATTACAGACAATCAAAGGTAAAAGGGGCACCATATTTTGAAAGATACTCGAGGGGAATTAGAATGTGATATAATGTAGGAAGCTTAAACTACTATTGTGACAGTGTTGTTTGTTTTGTATTTTAGAAGAAGAAGAAGAAGAAGAAGAAGAAGAAGAAGAAGAAGAAGAAGAAGAAGAAGAAGAAGAAGAAGAAATCAAATTGGAGAGACGAGAAGAAAAGTGGAAAGAAGAAGAAGAAGAAGAAGAAGAAGAAGAAGAAGAAGAAGAAGAAGAAATCAAATTAGAGAGACGAAAAAAAAAGTGGAAGGAAGAAGAAGAAGAAGAAGAAGAAGAAGAAGAAGAAGAAGAAGAAGAAGAAGAAGAAATAAGGAAGGAGAAGAAAACGAGGGAGACATACACAAGAAAAAAGCAAATGAAAAAGGACGTAGACAGACCCCCCCAAAAAAAAATTAAAAAGAGATAGAGGGAGAGGGGGGAATAAGGAAATACGAAAATGATAAAAAAGCGAAAAAATAAAAAAATAAGAAATGAGGAAAGAGAAAAAGAAAACGCTGAAAAGAAGGAAAAACAAATGAAAATGAAGATAAGATGATGAAGAAAATCAAAACGAAAAAGACAAAGAAAATAAGAAAAAAAAAAAAAAAGAATATGAGCAAATGAAGAAGGAGAAGAAAGAAATAAAAACCATGAAAAGAAAGAAAGAAACCAAATGAAAAAGAAGAGAAAATGGGGAATGAGAAGAAGAAAAGGAAGAAAAAGTAAAGTAGGACAAAATAAATAAGAAGAAGGAAAGGGAATAAGTAAGGAAAGAAGAAAAAGAAGAAGAAAAAACACAATATGAAATAGAAGAAAAAGATTGAGGATGAAGTAAATGAAGATGATGAAAAAAACTTGAAAAAGAAAACAATGTGAAAGAGGAAGAAGAAAACGAAAAAGACACAGAAAATTTGTAAAAATGAAAACGAACAAGAAGTAGGGGAAAAGGAAAAGGCTAAAAAGATAAAGAAGAGAAACAAAATAATGAAAAAAGGATAAAGAAGAAGAGGAATTGTGAAAGACTCAGAACTAAACGTAGACAAAGAAAAAAAGGGCAAAATAAATGAAAAGGATGAAGAAGCGAGAAAGGAAAAGAAGTGAATGAATACAAAAAAAAGGAGAAATAATTGAAAAAGAAGACGAAGACACGAAGAAAGAGAAGAAAAAGACAAAACCTTAGAGCAAAGAAAAAAAAAACAAAGAAGAAGAAGAAGAAGAAGAAGAAGAAGAAGAAGAAGAAGAAGAAGAAGAAGACGTAAATAAAGCCGAAGGGAAAAAAAGAAGAAAACGGAGCCAAGACGAAGAAGTCGTAAACAAAGCAAAGAAAAAATAATAGTAATAATAACAGAGAAAAAAGAAGAAGAATAGAAAGCAAAGAAGAAGAAGTCGTAAACAAAGCAAAGAAGAAGAAGAAGAAGAAGAAGAAGAAGAAGAAGAATTCTTTAACTAAGCAAAAAAAAGAAGAAAAAACCAAAGGAAGAGAAAATGTCGTAAGGAAAGAAGAAAAAGAACAAGAAAACAGGGTAAAGAAGTCGTAAACATAACAAAGAAGAAGAAGAAAAAGAAGAAGAAGAAGAAGAAGAAGAAGGACTAATCACATACAAAGCAAAGAAAAAGAAAAAGATAACGAAGCAAAGAAGAAGAATAAAGGGAAGAAGTCGAAAAACATAGTAAAGAAAAAGAAGAAGAAAACAAAGCAAAGAAAAAGAAGAAGAAAAAATCGTAAACATACCAAGGAAAAAGTAAAAATAAGCAAAAAAGAAGAAGAAGAAGAAGAAGAAGAAGAAGAAGAAGAAGAAGAAGTCATGAAATAGCAAAGAAACGGAAGAAGAAAATAAAACAAAGAACAAGAAGTCAATAAATAAAGCAAAGAAAAAGAAGAAGAAAGCAAAGCAAAGAAGAATAATAAGAAGTCATAAACATTGCAAAGAAGAAGAAAAAGGAGAAGAAGTCGTAAATAAAGCAAAGAAAAAGAAGAAAACAAACCCAAGAAGAAGAAGAAGAAGAAAAGAAGAAATGAAGATGACTGAGGAGATCTGCCGACACTGCGTCCCCAGCTATAGGAACAAAGAAAAAGAATAACGTATATTGAAGGATACCCACAGGGAATTAGAATCTAATATAATAAACTTAAACAAACATTTTTTTGAAGACCAACAACGGCAACATCAAAAGCAAAAACAATAACAAGAAAGGAGAAAAAGATATTTCAAAATATAACACTTCAGTACAGAAGAGACTTGCTGCCACTCAGTCTCAATGAACATAATTAGTTGGTTTAGTTTGTGTTTCTTTGTTTAATGGCACATCAATCTTCTTGGATCATTTAATGTCAAAGGCATCATTGTCGAAGAAAAGTAGTAGTACTATTTAAACCAATAGCTGGCGGGATAAGTGTGTTCATACTTTTTCCTAAGGATATCAGTTGGAAAGTGAATGTTATAAATCGACTTTTATTCCACTTGTTTACTGCGATATCTCAGTCCAGCCATTTTGCCACTACGCCACGGGAGCGCTTTATTATTAAGAAAACTTCAATCTTGGAGAATTAGAATATGACATTATACAAAAATCATAAATCATATATATAAATCATAATTAATAGAGAGTGCTTGCTGCAATTGAGTCCCAAATAATTGGAACTAAATTAAAGCATCCATATTTTAGAAAGGTACCCATGGGAATACGAATATATTATATAGAAATTTTTAAGTACCATTGTGTCAGTATTGTCTTTTGAAGAAGAAGAAGAAGAAGAAGAAGAAGAAGAAGAAGAAGAAGAAGAAGAAGAAGAATGTAATTATCAGATAATGGGGAAACTTGTTGTCACTCAGTTCTCAGCAGTCATATTTGAATAAGTCAATGCATGTGGACATAACAGAATCGGAAAATTTCGCTTTGTTAGCATTGGATAACTCAGAGGTAAGGAAAAAAAAACAAAAAAAAAACTGGAGATTGCAAGTGACTTGAGGAAAATTGTCATAAGAGATAAAGGTACCAGTGGTGCTAATCATTGCTGGAGCACTTGGAACGATCTTAAAAGACAAAAATAAAAGTTGAAAATAGTCAGTTTTGGTAAATAAAAAAAAGGATGGAAAATTAAGGCGACAGTCATGGCATTCTTTTTCAGAACACTTTAAACGGTCTTTAAAAGACGAATAAAACGGTTGAAAATAGTCAGCTCTGATAAAGAAAATATGGAATATGATGGTAACCGTTATGCTGTTAGTTGCAGGAGCACTTGGAACAGTCTTAAAGCGACCCTCAAAAGAATTAGAAAAAATAAAAACTCAAATGAAAAATCTAAGCCATCCTGAAGATGGCTATTTTTTTAAAAACTGGAATGTATATTAACTAAAGAAGCGAAAAAAATTATTTTTGCCGATTTAAGACTTCATGGTAAGTAATATCTTTTTCGTAAAAGAAATTCCTCTTTCCGTTTCCTCTGAGTTCTCAGTATGGCATTAAACTTCAACTGATGGTGAAACTTCAACCCTGAAAGTTTGGGAATGGGGAGAACCCCTTCATTACTATTGTTTTCAAGTCCACTTTGACGATGAGTGCTAAATGTCCCATCTAGGGGTCAAATAGAACTGTTCAATAATCTTCAAAAGATTATAAGTATTAATTATTTTAAACCATACAAGGGTGCGCAGGTTGTTTGCATTAGATAGGAATACTTGATTAATATAATTACTTATGTTAAATAGCAAAACTTGTGAACAATCGACTGTGTGCAAACAAATGATTAATATTGATAGAATTATTAGTGTTCGGTGGCAATAACAGAAACCACTTAACTGTGTGCAAACAAAAAACTCAAAAAAACGTTTTAAAATAAAATTACGTAATACTATTCACTCAATAATCACACACACACACACACACACACACACACACACACACACACACACACACACACACACACACACACACACACATATATATCTATCTATCTATCTATCTATATATATATATATATATATATATATATATATATATATATATATATTACAAGATTAGGCTTGCGGTAACTCACAAGGGCTGATATGCCATAAAACACTTAGCACCAACCTGCATTCAATGTTAGATAGGTCAACTTTCACTTTCCATTTCACTTTCACTTTCACTATAAAAATAGTTTTTAAAAATTTTACAATAGAAAATTTTGATTGATTAGTTCATTAATTCAGGAATTTTGTTTACCGGCATTTCAACTCGTCTCTATTTATTTTATGCCAATAGGTTAAGCAATTGTGTTCATTGTAGTTTAATATTTATGTGTTCTATATAATTGGTTCTTAAATGATTTTTTCTCGCAGTTTTATTATATCATGTATTCCGATCTAATAAATGCTAGACATGACACTAAACTCTCTGGCCCTGTCATCTAGGACTGTAGAAGACACCGTCTGCATCTCTGCAAAGAGGTAAGATCCCTACACAACGAGTGTCCTGTAAATGACACTAAACAATCTGATGGTGAGGCTTCAGTAAATTTGGAGCTTTGAGGAAAGCAGAGTACCTCTTCATTGCCATCGCTTCCAGGTCTACTCTGGCCCGGAATGGTAGCACCTGATAGTGTCCTATCTATTGATCAAATAGAACTAAACTGAAATTACGCAAAACTGACTTGTTTAAAATTAGCTGTTTTTCCATTTAACTGTGTGTAAATAAAAAAAATGTTTTCTTATGCTTAACTGTTTGGAAGAGAACTGCGACTTTATCAAAATGTCTTAATTCAGCGTTAAATGACTCGAAAATGATTAATACGCTGTAAAACAAAACAATTAAAGAAGCAGCCTATCAAATAAAGATTATTCGATCAGTATTAAGGTTTTTTTGCACGACCAGGGAATATGCAGCCCAGTCAGCTTGAGCTGTAAAATACACCGACTGTATCTCTGTAGAGGAGTAAAACCCACCCAGCGAGTGTCCTGTTTATGACAATAAACAATCTGATGGTCAGGCCCCAGTAATATTTGAGCTTTGTTGAATGTAGAATTCTCCATCATTGCCATTATTCTCAGGTCCACTCTGGTTGAGAGATGTAACAGCTGGTAGGGTCCAATAGGAGTCAAATAGAACTGTTTGACATTTAAACTGAGTGTGAACAAATAACTTTCGCTAAATTGAATTGCTTGAAATAGAAGTGATTGATAATCTAACTGTGTAAATAAATGACTGACGTTCAATTCAGTTATTAGTAAAAAATATCAATACTTGGAACCCTTTGACTGGTTGAAAAAATTAGTTTTGGCACGTTTAAAAACGTATTAAAATGTGTTTACAAATCATATATATTTAATTTGTATTAAGAGAATTTAGCATTAAATAACCTAAAATGGTTGATATGCCATAAAACCAAACCAAACGATGAATAAGTCGATCCATTAGTGTGAAATGAATGACAAATGTTAAGCAAAGGGAAAAAGAGCGAGGAGTTATGTTATAAGAGACAATTGTTCTTCAGCAAGAAATAATCGTTTGAAAAAAGTTCCTGTCAACGTTTAAAGCGAAGACTCGACTGTTTAATAGGTCTTACCGACAATGAGTCTGGATGAAACTAACTGGTTACTCGTGCAGCTATGTGTCCAAGTAGCCAGCAGACGGCCTGAGGGTTAGACGTGTCGGGTTGATGAAGTATGCTAGTCCGCGTCCTAGAGGTAGATCGGCAGCTAACCCGGGGTATGGACAGCGTTAGCTGTGAGCGGGCGGATGAAGTCGATTTGGCCTGCATTTGATATGTCTGGATGGTAGTCTGTCATTGTCGTCGTTGGTGTCGGCCCCGGGCGGCGAACTTGAGTGAGTAGGCAATCTGTTCCAATACCGTATACCAATGTGGTTGGCTTGCTCTGAAAAAGGAAATAATAGAAGTGATAAGAGAAATACCCAAGAAAGAACAGTAGTAGTAGTAGTAGTAGTAGTAGTAGAAAGAGTGATATCTTAAAAACGACTGTAGTAATAAAGAACAAGCGGGGCTGTTGGAAGTTGGCAGAAGCGACTGAGAGAACGCAGACACCAATGGAACAGTGTAGAACGGCTGTAACACTGCCACAATTTAACCGTCTTCGCACGAGGCTGAGTAGGACCCACTGGTTAGTCTGGCTAAGACAATTTCAAGTATTCCTAACAAATGCTAATAATTTATACAAAATTATATGGTTATTTTAATTCAATAATGACTATTTATATGCATAGCTACATGATTTCATGTAATAATAATTCAAAGAAAAAATTATAGCGTCAACTCGGTTTCTTTGTTTAATGACAGACCAGCCTTCGTGGATTATTTATGGCCAAAAGATCCTTGCAGAAGAAGTGTAGTTGTCTCCCTTAAGTCGAGGGCGAACAGAAGGTTCCCTTTTCAATAGCTGCTATACCATGGGGAGTACACTAATCCTTTCCCTGGATTGCTCCACTTTACCCTCGATACGTACCTTATATTGCTGAGTGTTAAGCAAGGAGGTATCAAGTACCATTTTAAAAGTCTTTGGTACGATGCGACCTGGGATTAAACCCAGGTCTCCCGGACCATTATCGATAACTCTAGCCTCTAGGCCAATGAGCAGAACGATTTAACACATAACTGGAGAAATAAGAGATGATAGTCCAAAAAAGTATGACTAATAGTCCCAATGTAATCTGGCGCAGTCAATTGGGGCTGTGGGATTCATTGACTGTATCTCTGCAGAGGGGTAAGAGTCCCCCAATGAGTGTGCTCGATATGACACTAAACAATCTGTTGGTGAGGCTTCAGTAATACTAGAGCATTGAGTACCCCTTTATTGCCACTGCTCCCAAGTCCGCTCTTACCTGAAGTGGTAGCACTTGAAAGGGTCCTATCTATGGGTCAAATAGTACTAAACTGTGTACTCATGTTAAACTGAATTGTTTGAAATAGGACTGTTTTGGCATTTAAATGGTGTTCTTATGCTCAACGTAACTGTTTGAAAATGTGTCAAATAGAAAATAATCTGCGTATTTTTATTAAACTGAATTGCTTAAAATAGAATTATTCATATGTATAAATATGGATTTGGTATTAAATAACCTACAATGGTTGATACGCCATAAAACCAAAACAACAAAAATGACTTTATTCGACGTTAAATGACCCATAAAATAAAATACTAACTGACCAACTAACCAACAAACAAGGGCGCCTCTGGTGGTGTAATGGTTAGCAAGCTCGACTAGCAAACCTACACGAGTGAGTTCGAGTCTCGTTGGGTGCCCCTTTCATATGGCCTTGTGCCACATCTAAGCAAAAAGCTTAGTAAATTTCCAACTAACCAACAAACAAACCAACAAAATGCAAACGTAATGGCTACGAGCGGATCTCGAACTCACTCTCTACAATGTCGCAGTCTAGCTCCCTAACCAAAACACAACGAGAACGTCCCCTATAGCTTTAAGCAACTATTCTTATTACAAATAATTTACACACAGATATATGGTATCAAGTACTCCTATCTAAAACTAGTAATTTGCAAACTGATTTCTTGAATTCATATTTAGAACCCGAACAGTCATTAACTTAATCTGGGAGTAATGGCAAAGCGCCAGAAATGGATTCTTTCTGTCTTTATTTACCAACCCCCTCCGCTCGAGCAGGATATGACGCAAGGTCAATTTTTAAGCGGAGTTTAGCAGGTTTCAATTCAGAATTTTCATTCTCCTAGACTAGTTGCTTCACCAATGCTGAAGAACCCAGTCTGTCCTACTATTTACCCATAGCTGGAGGGAGAATAACTGGATTCATACCTTTCCCAAGGGTATTAGTGCTATGTGAAATGCTATCAGTCTCGTCCAGAATTTGAACTCGTTTCGCCGTGTCCATTTTGTACGACGATAACCATTACACCACGGGCATTTCTTACTATTAGATTCAGGCGTCATACCAAATACATCGTTTTTCTTTATTCTGTCAGCATGGAAACATTTTGAGAATGACTTTTGATATTCATAGACGGTCATTTGATTCGATAATCTTTAATTGTATCCATATAACATCGTGTCATAGAAAATTGATTTATGCAAGTTTCCTGATTTAGTTCATTTTGATTAGCTTAAAGTTTGATTTGTTAATTTAGTTCAGTTTTATGTAATAAAAAAAAAGTAATTGCTAGTTACATGTCTTGTGTTGCATTTTAGGGAAAGCAAAGGCTCTCTCTGGAAAGAATTTGGTTGTGAGTATTGTCACGTTTAAGTCATCAGAGGGAAAGGTCAGGTGCAACGAATAAATTCCCTCTCCTTGCTCACCTGTGTGTATGAGAGAATGTATGATTTGATTATATGTACGTGGTGAATTCAATAAGTTTCCAGACGATTTTTGTACAGGCATTTAAAATTGTCGTTGACTCGTGAAAATTCAGTATGTTATTGCTATACATGTTATGTGATGACTGACCCATTTTTATGATTTCAGGTTCAAATGAACAGCTACAGCAGCAATTGGAATACACCCTACTAAAACCTCATTGTCACAGCTGGTGAATTTCAAAAATGCAATCTGAAGAACCAATCTGGAAGAACCATATGCAATAAAATTCTGTTTTAAACTTGGAAATAATACCATGCGATGAAAGCTGGATCTACTGCTATGATCCAGAGACCAAGAGACATAGTTCCCAGTGGAAGCATGCTGGCTCTCCCAGACCAAAGAAGGCCAGACAGAGCAAATACACCCACAAACTTTTGATGATCCCTTTTTTGACAGCACTGGCATGATGTACATGCACTGGGTTCCTTTTGGAGAGACAGTCAACAAGGAATACTATATTGAGGTTTTAAGGGAGTTCAGGAAGATTTTCCTTGGGAAGAAGACAGCACTCTTCAAATCGGGTCAGTGGCATTTCCACCAGGACAATACACCAGTCCACAACTCCATCTTTGTCACAGACTATTTGATCAAGATGGACATCAAGACACTTTCTCACCCTCCCTATAGTCGAGACCTTGCTCCCTGTGACTTTTGGCTATTTATTCCCTAAGCTCAGACGCTGTCGTTATGAGACAATTGAGGAGATGAAAGAGGCTGTGACGAAGGTCATTGACACGCTCACACACGAGGACTTCCATGGGGCCTTCCAGACGTTGTTGGAACGGTACAACAATTGCATTGCAGCCGGAAGAGATTACACTGAAGGGGACTAGAGTCTCATATGTGTACTATCAATAAAAGTGCCCATAAGAAAAAAGTCTGGAAACTTATTTAAGGATTCTCATATATATTGTTTGTCTTAAGGGAGTGTGTGTGTGTGAGATGAGAGTCAAGTGGCCGTACAGCTGCTGTTTTGTACCATGATATTTCCAGGATTTGTTCAAGATAGCTTTCTTGTGCAGTTACCACTTAGCTTTTTCTCCAAGTGTTTTGTTAGAATCCAAGTAGTGCATCCATTTAATAGTACAGACACAGCCATTGTTTGGAAGAAGTCCCGTTTTATTTTATGTTACAGAAGTAAAGCAAAATCGTTTATAAATGTCCCTGATGGAGTTTCACGATGCTAAATTGCGCCGAAATGCAGCAGAAGGTTATTTTAAAGTCGGTGCCGCGCACAGGTCAAGACCTATGCGAGACATGAACAAAAATTCTTCGCCCCATCGGCATTTCGTAAATAGGTCGCCTCAGATACCAAGAAATTAACTAAAACCTACAAAGCATGTAAATCCCTGAAGGACGTTCGACTGAGGGTTAGTCAGTTTCAGCCACTCGGCACGAATGCCAGGCCACCGACACATGGACATGCCAATGTTGGCCGACCAGCAAGGACGGTGCGTAAACCAAATGCAATCTAGCTGACCAGGCAGAAGCAATGGACTTTAGGAACAGAGAGAGAGAGAGAGTGAGAGAGAGAGAGAGAGTCAGGGAATTCCATGCTATCAAGATGACTTGATGTTTATTGATATATATGTGAATTTCGAATAAAATATGACGGTTGGAGAAAAAAAATAACAATACAGAAAACGAGATTTAAATGTTTCCCTATAAAGGTAGCCTTGGTAAGGCAACTAGTCTAGGAGAAGGAAAACTCTGAATTCAAACCTGTTAAACTCTGCTTAAAAATTGACCTTGTGTCATATCCTGCCCGAGCGGAGGGGTTGGTAAAAATGATAAAGGTAGCCTTTTCAGAATAAGCTTGTTTTTCCTATCGTCTTCCTTTTCTTATTTAGGGTGGGGGGATTTAGTATAACTGTTATCGTCGTAGGAAATGGAGTAGGCAACCCGAGTTCAAATCTTGAACCAAGTTGTTTCCTCTTCAATTTGCAGTAATACCCTCGAGAAAATCATGAATCCCTCTTTTCTAATCCCCCAACTATGGGTGAACAGTAGGGCAGATCGAGTTCTCTAGCATTGTTTATGCCACCAGTCTAAGAGAAGAAAAATTTGAAAATTCAAACGAGCTGTACCCTGCTTTAAAAGTGGCCTTGTGTCACATTTTCCCATGGAGCAAGAGTTGAGTAATTCATCTCTATCTATCTATCAATCTGTAACTGTGCTTGTATACATATATATGTGTTTGAATGCCTTCATACACACACATGCGCATATATATATATACATATATGTCTGTATATTTAATTCATTGAATATTGTCTGCAACCCTGGGTTTAATCGAGTTTTTTGTAAGACAACAATCATTCCATCTTTTTAACTGCCTGATGATTGTTTTTTTGCAAAAACACCATGAAATCCTGGGTTGCAGACAATATTCCATGAATTATATATATATATATATATATATATATATATATATATATCTTAATTATTATTATTATATGATAGCTCTATCCTAGATATTGAGCACTCTCCGTATTATATTGCACTTGGTTCAACACATACCCACAAAGTGATTTAGTGACAACCAACACTCTTATCATCATCATGTCGTGCCTCTAGCACGTTTATCCTTGACCCTCTCTCGCCACTTCTCCCTATCGTTCATCGCCTCTGACAGGTCTTCAGGGCTACATCCCGTATCCTCACATAGCTGCTGAATGTATGTTCGAGCTGGTCGTCCTGCTTTTGCCCGGCCATATGTGGGGATCCATAGGAGTACATCACTTATGAGCTCGTCCCTGGTTCTCCAGCGGTGTCTTGCATGTCTGGTTCGTTTAGCTTGGATAGTTTTCGTGATGGGGGGCAGGTGGCCGTATAGTTGGTGCCTTATGGGGTGTTGCCGCCAGGACTTGTTCAATATTGCTCGCAGCATTCTTTTGTTATTGCTGTCTAGCTTCTTCTCCAGTCGTTTAGTTAGCGTCCAAGTAGTGCATTCCTACATCAGTATCGATACGAGCGCTGCCTGTGCTGAGTCATAAACACTTTCCCTTTTATTTAATTTGTAAGTATATATTCTAAATTTTCAATGTTTTAAACTCAATCAAAAATTACCTGATGAGAGAGTGCTTTCATTGGTCATTCTTATTTCTTTTGTGAAAAGTGACCATCATACTCCAGAAATGGACGAACTGAAAATGCATAGTTGACATATAATTAAGAATAACAAAAATGCTACAGAAGCAACCCAGAAAAATTATCTTCATAGCCAAGCAGTCATTACTGGCTGCCAAGTCAAAAAATGGTTTTCAAAGTTTCGTTCTGGCGATACATGATTGAAAAAAAAAAAAAAAAAAAAAAAAAAAACAAAAACAGACCAGCACGCTGATAAAAGCACGATCAACGGCTTTAAGAGAATAAGTAGAACGCATGTACATATTTTTATCTTTCAAGAAGAGGAATTAATATTCTGAATTGAATTACCATGACCATAAAATCCGCCGAAAACCTACGCACGACATACGGGAACACTGGACAGCTGTTTCGACCTTATAGGTCTCATCAGCAGTGTATACCGTCATCTCAACGACTGGAGATCGAACCAGCGACCACACATTCAATTCACAAGTAGAATGCAATTTGTGCAAAAGTACTGGAGGATGAGCCCTTGATCTCTTCACATGCCAATCCATGATCTCTCGCCACTTGAAAAAGATATACAGACCAATTATATATATATATATATATATATACTTCCCTACCCCTGTAAGGTTGAGCTCTCTAGCGAATGAAGTAACTGTGTTGCCATTAGCATATATGCAAGGCTCTTCATATGAATCGTGCTCTCGGTAGCCGTTAAGCGGAAATATGTAAACAATAACAAATATGATTGATAACCGTTTAAATTTACATCGCTGGCGCTGGTTTCCTCGTGGCTGAGTGGTAAAATCTTGGATAGGCGTTTGACTCAACCGGGTTTCGATCCCAGCTTCGGGAATCAAGCCCGTCTAGCCACACTGCTGAGTTCTGATAGAACGAAACAGATCTGTCTGTGGATGACTATAAATATATATGATTTGTAACGAAAATTTTAAAAGAGCCAGATCACATTTGTTTGCATACAGTTTCAAGTATTGCTGTTTAACATAATTCTAATCAACATTATTCATTCGTTTACGCACATTTAAAAGGCTTCAATTATCGCTATGCAATACTCATAATTCAGTTTAATATCTGTTATTTGTTGGCACTCACTAAAATGGTTTGAAGTTTTGAAAATGAATTAATATTTCTATTTAACCAATAGTTGAGGTCCTAAAAGCTACACTACTTCGGGTCTAGGTGGACCCGGAAGTAATGGCAATGAAAGGACGCTCCACATTTCCCAAAGCTCCAGGATTTATTTAATGTCTTACCAAGGACACTTGTTGAGCGGGTCTTAGCCCTTTGCAGACTTGCAGTCGGTGTATTTTACAGCTTCCATTGACTGGACTGAAGGGATTATGTTAAATTGGGTTATAAACTACAGCCCATATCTTGAAAAAGTTACAGCCCCGAAAATCATTTTACATTTCTATTTAAAAATGATAGTATCACCCGAATAAGTAAAGTTGGCGACCGTAGTTGAGGGCGACCCAAAGGCTCCCTTTTTAATAGCTACTACACTGGCGCTTTTATGAAAATGTTTTTTTTCTTTTGTAGAGAAGTAAACATTATTATCTTATTTCAAGTGGAATGTACACGGGGACTATTTGTTTATTAAATTCTAATTCTGTCACGAAAAGGATAAATACGTAGCAATCTATAAATGAATATATCTCTTAAAGAACTGATGATTTCAAAACGTTTATTTTTATTACATTCCTTGCCCAGTCGGCTGGGTCAGTAGAATACACTGACTGCACTTCAGCCGAGGGGTAAGATCCCCCCCCCAATAAATGTCCAGGATATGATACAAAACAATCTGATGGTGAGGTCCCAGTAATACTAGGACCTTGGGGAATACTGAGCTCCTCTTCATTGCCATTGCTCCCAGGTCCACTCTGGCCCGGTGTGGTAGCACCTGATAGGGACATATCTATAGGTTAAATAGAACTAACGGCATACTTATACTAAACTGAATTGTTTGATTAAACTGAATTGCTCGAAATAGAAATGTTCTTTGACAATTAAACCATACTTACATTTAAACTGCGTGCTTATGCTAAACTGAATTATTTCAAATTGAACTGTTTTTTGACATTTAAACTATATTTACACTAAACTGAATTGATCTGACATGTAACTGTGTGTAAACAAAATCTGTACTCATACTAAATGGAATTAGATGAATTAGAACTGCTTGACTAAACTGAATAGCTCGAAATAGAAATTTTATTTTTTTACAATTAAACTGTACTTACATTTAAACTATGCTAAACTGAATTGTTTTAAATTGAACTGTTTTTGACATTGAAACTGTACTTACACTAAACTGAACTGTCATATATAACGACTTGAATAGTTTGAAATAGAAATGTTTTTGACATTGAAACTGTATACTCATTTGTTTGATACTGAATTGTTTGATATAGAACTGATTATTTACTTAAAAAAAGGATTTAGCCTTATATAACCAACAAAAGTTGATATGCCATAAAAACCCAACCAACCAACCAACCAACCAACCAACTTATGCTAAACTGAATTGTTTTAAATAGAACTGATTATTTACATAAAAATGGATTTGGCGTTAAATAACCTACAAAGGTTGATATGCCATAAAAACCAACAAAGCAAACCTTTATTACATTCCACAATTGGCATGTAAAAACATCTGATAAAATGCCAACAAGCAGCCCGAGAACAAATTAAATAACAACGCGTTGAAGGCAATTTTATTCTCTTACATACAGCAACCACAGTGCTTGACATGCCAAACGCCGTGTACAATCAAACACGTTCTCCTTGAGTGTAAAGTTTTTAATGACACCAGAAAACACTATTTCCACGCAAATACAATGAAGGATTTATTTGAGAACGTCCACATGGACAATGTTTTGTCTTTCTTGAAAGAGACAGGGTTGTATAAGAAAATATAGACTTTGTTACAATCCTGAAAACACAACAAACTAATCAACTGAAAGCAAATTATTGCTGAATAGAAATACCATTATGTGTGTTAGTAGAAATAGTCGTGAGAAATAATAATAAAAAAAAAAACATCATTTCTAAATAAACAAATATCATATAGAAATACTTGAAAATATTCACCCGTATGCGAGTAAATGAGTTGTTTGGTTCTAGCATGGTATCATTAAATCATGTGTTGACAAACCGTACATATGTGTAAACAGGCTTTGGCCTAAAATAACCTATAGAGGTTGATATGCCATTAAACCCCACCAACCTACATACAATCATGTAAATTATTCTTTTAAGAATCGTATATTTAAAGTTATGATTGCTTATAAAATAATGTTTATTTAAAATTATAATTGCTTTTAAAAATTATTATCTGTTACTTGAAAACATATGACTGCGTGAAATACGAGGAGCTATATAATTGTGTATAAACAATGAGTATCAGATCTCATTACTCAGCACAATATTTCTGAGTGGAAATTATTTGTAGTAACAATAGTTACTTAAAACTCTACTGGCGTAAAAATAATTATTATATTTAGTTACATGAAACCATATAACTGACTGGAGAAATGTGATAACTGACTTCGGCATTAAATAAGCTTCTTTTAAATTCTTAAAGAGGTGTTTGCAAATACTAAAACCCTTTGCCCATGTTTATATTTACCAACACCACCGCTTGGACACAAGGTCAATTTTTTAAACGGAATTCAACAGGTTTGACTTCAGAGTATTTCTTCTCCAAGCTTAGTTGCATCGCTAAGACTGAAGACTCAAGAACCCAGTCTGCCCTACTATTTACCCATAGCTGGAGGGAAAATATCTGGATTCATACCTTTCCTAAGGGTATTAGTGCTATGTGAAATGCAATCAGTCTCGTCCAGGATTTGAACTCGTGTCGCCGTGTCCATTTCATACGACGATAACCATTACACCACGGGCACCTCCTTAGCGGGGTTTAACAGGTGTGAATTCAGAGGAGTTTTCCTTCTCCTAGACTAGTTGCCTCACCAAGGCTGGAGAACCTAGTCTGCCCTACTATTTACCCATAGCTGGAGGGAGAATAATTAGATTCATACCTTTCCCAAAGGTATTAGTGCAATGTGAAATGCAATCAGTCTCGTCCAGGATTTGAACTCGTGTCGCCGTGTCCATTTCCTACAACGATAACCATTACACCACGCTTTGTCATAAGTAGGATACCGAACAAGATTAATTTTTGAGTGGAACACAGTTGGTTTGTATTAAGATATTTCCTTCTCCTAGGCTGGTTGCCTAACCAAGGTTAAAGACCTAATTTTCCCTACTGTTTGCATTTGCGCAGTCGGCTGGGGCTGTAGAATACACCGATTGCTTCTCTGCAGAGGTAAGACCCCCTCCAAAGAGTGTCCTGGATATGACACTAAACAATCTGATGATGAGACTCCAGTAATGCTGGAGCTTTGGGGAATGTGGAGTATCCATCCATTGCCATCACTCCCAGGTTCTCTCTGGCCTGCAGTGGTAGCACATGATAGCTTCCTATCTATGGGTCAAGTCGAACTAAACTGCATACCTATGCTAAACTGAATTGTTTGATATAAAACTGTTTGACAAAATTGAATTGCTTGAAATAGAACTTTTTTGACAATTAAACAGTGTACTCGTGCTAAACTGGATTGTTTCAAATGGAACTGTTTGTATAAAAATGGATTTGGCATTAAATAACCTACAAAAGTTGATATGCTATTATCCCCCTCCTACAAAAAAAAAAAAAAGCTCGAGGGAAGATACTTATTCTATTCGCTCTTGATATAAAAGGCCAATGTATTATCCAACCCAACCCTATCCGTCATTTATTTTTGATTTCCCTGTTGCTGGTGAATCTATAAGAAATTAAACTTTCTAAATATTTATTTTGAAGGACCATATTCTACATCCTTCCTTTATCAGATGATCATAATTTGCCCTCAATGTGTAAATGTATAAGTAAAAAAAACATAATAATGAGATTATAAATGACAGAAGAACTGATCCTTATAGGAACTTATAGGATGATCATACATGTTTATAGATATTGAAACACTGTGTTGGTTTGTTTGATGGTTGGTTAGTTTTAACGGCATGTAAACCCGTCAAAACAGAGTTTCGGAAATAGTATTCGTTTTACTCTATATTAATATAAATATTCTTTATGTTGTGTTCTGGTTAGTGAACACAAGTAGTAGTAATAATAAGACAAACCACGATATGTGAGGAAAATAGTTATAGTTACAGGAAAGAGTATTTACAAGAGAGAGGCTGTTAGTAATAAGAACATAGGATTAGTGATAGAGTAAGGATATACTTCAACAATAGGAACGGCTCTTCTGGTCTGACTCGTAGGCCTATTCCCAGACTAATCTCCGCTACTGCCATATATGGCAGATGGAACAGCTCATTATGCTGAAAAGGTAGGTGATACCCAACTCTTTATAAAGAATTTATTTTTCAGAGTAATAGGATATAGAGTATTCCTACCGAATACAAAAAATTGTTAATCAGTTCACGTAATTTTCTGCTATAATAATATTTCTAAACATATATATTTCACCAATGAATGGATTACTAGCTGGTAATGGATCCGGGAGTAATGGCTCCTCATTTCCAGAACTGGAGGCTCACCATTACATTCAGTTTAGAGCTAAACCCAGAACACCTATGTTTTACAGTCAGCATAATCTTTGCCCCCAAAACAGGGTGGTGGAACACTGAGAGCTTTCTGGATAGTGTGACAGTAGTATTAATAATCACTGGAATACTAGGAATTTAACAGTTGATGATAAATTGCAGGCATACACAAATAAAAATGGTTTGGTTTGGTTTGGTTTCTTTGTTTAATGGCATATCAACTCTTTGTAGGTTATTTAATGCCAAAGCTATTCTCCTAGAAGAACACTTGTGGTACTATTTAACCCATAGCTGGGAGGATAAGGGGGTTCATACCTTTCCCAAGGGTATTTGCCCGAAAGTGAACGTAATAGCGCGGCTGGAGTACAAACTCGCTGACTACTATTTCACAGTTCATCGCTTTAACCATTACACCACGAGGACACCTCCAAATAAAAATGGAAAAAAGAATATTGTGAAATTTGATATTAGTGGAGCAGTTTATAAAACCCGCTAGCAATATCTCATCTACTGAATGCGATGTCCACATACGTATAATTAAAACATGAAGTGCTCTTGGCAGGTTATCAACCATATGAAAATCTGAATTCTCCGAGGTAATAGTTGCACCACTTGGATTTTATCGAAACGCTTGAAGAAAAAGTTAGGTAAAAACTATGTGAGAATGGTACGTGCTCTTTTGAAAAAAATATCTTGCAAGAAGCAGCAACCTATAAAACAGTAGCTATACAGCCACTTACTTCCCATTTCACAAACAATCCAATAAGATGTGAAAGACATACTCGCTTTTACTCAAAAGCGACGGTCTTTTATGGACTACTACACATAGACACACGGGTGTTTATCGAGCAGCAAAGTTAAATTAATCAGCTTTGTGAGGACGCTTGGTGCCATCTAGAGGACAATTCAGGAGCGATGACCGATAATTGCTTGAAAACAGGATGAGATAATGAAAGAAAGAGAAATAGAAGTAAGGAAAGTAAAATGGAAAGAAAGAAAGAAAAAAAAAGAAAAAAAAGAATGATACGACGAAAAAACGAAAAAAAGAGTTGATGAAAAATGGAGCAATAGAAAGTTGGATGAAAGGAAGGAAAATAGAAAAAAGAAGGATAGAATGAAGGAAGAAAAGAATGAAAGGAAGGAAAATAGAAAGTACGTAAGAAAGAAAAGAAAGAAAGAAAGAAAGAAAGAAAGAATAAGGCAATTCAAGTATTCCCATCTAATAGAAATAATTTGCACACGTGTGTATGGTATGAAGTATTCATCATCGAATACCGAATTCGATGATGAAGAATGAAAAGACAGTATGAGAAAGTACAAAGACAGACCCCGAAAGAGCCAGAGAAAGAAAGACAGAAAGAAAGAACGAGAGAGAAGAAAAAAAAAGAGAAAGAAAAAAGAAAGATTATATAGTACAGTCAGCTTATCCCTCTCTTCGAAGAGTTTTTTTTTTTTAAATTGACATAAACGTTCATTTCGAGTTGTGTCTCTTTTAAAAGAAAAAAATAAACGAAATTACAGGGAAACATGGCAAACACGAAAGCTAAAGAAAGTCAGATTAAAATGCAAATTCCTGGCCATTGCTTTGACTAGCGTCTCACAGTGCATTGTGTTACCATAACAACTGAATTTCTCATTACTCAGTAGTCAGGCCAGGTTACGAGATTAGTATATATATATATATATATTAGACTGTTCGGAAAATACAGCCCGATATCAGACAGACAGACAGATACAGAAAGAGAGAAAAAGAGAGAGGGATGGGTTAGGGTGTAAATTCTGTTCTAATATATTTTTTTAATTGTACATTAATTTACATTCCTATTTATAAAAGTGACCTCTTTGTTAATTTTCTATCACATCTTTCATAATTTGATTTTGAAGGTTATATGCCCCTAATCATGAACACATATACTTTTTTTTTGTACGACAACGAGCTTGGTTATAATTTTGCTTCCTGGCACAGCTCAGCCACAAGTTGCCTGGATGACACTGCAGAAGATCACTATCTGTGTATATAATACTTGGCCACATACACCCTATTCTCCTGTTCTCTCACTCACAGACAACTATTTTTAAGCATCTGAACGTTCCGTAAAAACTTCATCTAAAGATTTAATGGCATCAGATCCTTGAGAGTGTTATCATACAGGCTTGAATAACTTTAGCTAATTGATAGCAGAAATGCAAAGATGTTCAGGGATTATATTTTGACCGATTAAAACGTCATTTAAATGCATTAATTCAGGAAATAATTTCAATTCTAAAAGTATATATATATTAGATATATATATTTAATTCATGAAATTTAGACAGCGACCCCTGGGTTTCATGGAGTTTTTTTGCGAACCAACAATCATCAGGCATTTAAGAAAATGAAATGAATCGAAAATCGAAAAAATAGTCAAAAAACGTTGGGATTTTGTAGGAAACTTTACGTATGATTGTAAGTGTATGAGTGTGTGTTGGTGTGTGAATATGCTTGTGAGGGTTATAGTTGCGTAATAATGTGTATATGTGCCGGTGTGAGTGAATGTATAAACGCAGAGAGTTATTTTAAACGGATGTAAATTCGTAGGTGTATTTTTTGCTACATTATTTTGTTTTGAACTTAGTTCGACACAAACCCACATTTAGTGACAACCAACACTATTATAATATATATATATATATATATATATATATATATATATATATATATATATATATATATTTACTAATCAATTATCTACCAGTATCCACGGTACCAGAAAAAAACAAAAAACCCCTGGCCAGGAACAAGAGATAAAAATAAAAATATCTCGAATCCCGGTCTAGAGGAAAAAGAAAAAGTTTTTTGGGTAAAAAAGAAAGAAAAGACCAACCTCGTCCTACTCCTTGAAAAAAATCAAGGGGTACTAAGTCAGTGGCCAAAAGAAAACCAAAAAACCCTCCGCGAATACTGCAATGCTATAATTACTAAAGTGCTCAACATTAACCAATGGAGCCAATTATAGAATTAACTTAAATCGCTAGTCGAAAATCTTCTACTAAAGTTTCACCTTAACGGATCATCAGGAAGTTTCGCCCTGAAACTTCCTGATGATCCGTTAAGGTGAAACTTTAGTAGAAGATTTTCGACTAGCGATTTAAGTTAATTCTATATATATATATATATATATATATATATATCTTCTTTAAGAAAAAAACAAAGACCGGTTAATTTAGGATTATAAATTCATTTCCATCCTGTTTTTCACTTCCATTTATATTTCAATCCTGTTTTTCCATTGGATCTGAAGAAGTCCTGTATAAATTTTTTTCTTCGTGTTTTTGGTTCACACCAGAAACTGAACAACAGGATGGAAATAAATTTATAATCCTAAATTTACCGGTCTTTGGTTTTTTCTTAAAGAAATATTGCTCTGTAATAAATTACATTGAGCTCTCTACCAGGAAAATTTAAATGTTCGGCCCTTGAATGGTTTTCTTGTCCTGAAGGAATTACTCCAAACTCTGGTTTAACTTGACCGAATAATACCTATATACATATATATATAATTGAACAAAAAACACAACGAGCTGTTATTTGGCTATAATAAATTTATTTCAGCTGGTCACTTCATAAACAAACCTCTTCAGACAACCATCACAAAATATAGAGAAAAAAATTCCTTCTATCATGCGCAATCCGGAAACTGGCCTGGAAAAGAGACGCACAAACTTCTCTGGGATTTTGAGACATAAACGGATAACCTAATCTCGATCAAACGACTAGTCAACAAAGAAAAAAATAGAGAACCTGCCGCCTAGTGCACTTTCCTCTTCTGGCTAACCACAGGGTGAAACTAAAAGAAAGAGAAGACATAAGTATCTGGAGCTTGCTAGAGAATGGAAAGTGACGGTGATCCCAATTGTAATTGGTGCACTCGATACAGTCACCAAAGGTTTGATAAAGGGACTGGATATTTTGAAAATTAGAGATTGATTGGAGGTCATCCAAAAAACTGCATTAGTAATATCGGACATAATACTGAGGAGGGTCCTGGAGACTTGAGGAGACTTGCGGTAATTCGAACTCTCAAAAGAGTAAAATGATGAAATTCAGTTCATAAAGATATTAATAAATTTATTTATCAACTCGACCTCACACCGAAAAAGAAAACATAAAATATCATACAATAAAAAGGCAAAATTTTAAGAAAAAGTGAAAACGTTAAGATGAAATCAATCAAAAAATAAGCACTAGCCAAAAACTCTTGGTGGACGATGCACACAAGAATTAGAAATGCTCTTCTCAGCCATTTATTAATCTTGATAATATCCATATATATTGTAAAGATTAATCGATGGCTGAAAAGAGATGGACTGAAGGTGGAGACTGAGGGGTTAATAGCAGCAGCGTAAGATCAGACAAACATTTAAAAATGGATGAAAACCAATATGTAGATTGCACGAACACAAAATGAATCATTTGATCCGGTTGCTCAACCCTAACATCATTAGAATATTAGAATGTAAAGAAAAGTATGAAAAAATAGGGCATTGCATTCATTTGAAAGTATGTAAATAGCACTTGTGAAAAGTTCGGATAAATAAAAACCAAAACAGCAATAAGAATGATATAAACACCACCACAAACCAAAAGTAGAAGCCAAAGGAACCACAAGTCTGTTGGAATTTGTAATCCAAACTGACAGAAAAAGGAAGAGAAAAAGGCCAGATAGAATGGTTGCATTCTGCAAAAAAAAAGCTTGCTTTGTAATTAATATAGCAGTGCTAACAGATAATAACTTGTCAATCAAAGAATATAATAGAATAAATAAATACAAAGACCAATAAATAGAAATTCAGAAAATATAGCACTCTAAAATTTTCACAGTGCCAGTAACAGTAGATATCATAAATAAAAGAACATATAATCTCATAGACAAGTTACATTGAACTGCCAGACAAAATCAAAGAAAAGAATTGCATTTTACAGAAATGTTTGTCTTCTTAGGAGAATAAAATGAATGTAGTTGTAGTCGAGGGTGATCTGAAGGCCCCCTTTTCGATAGCTACTACAACGAGATGTAGGGGAGGGCGCTACTCCTTTCCCTGGATTGCTCCACTTTACCCTTGATCCGTACATTATAATGCTGAGTTTTAAGCAAGGGGGTCACAAGTACCATTTTTAAAGTCTTTGGTATGACGCCACCTTGGATTGAACCTAGGTCTCTTGGACCATTAGCGAACACTCAACCCACTAGGCCAATAACCCGGTTAAGAGACAGAAAATACACAAGTACAGAGAATATATATAATCACTACCTTCCCTCCAGCTAGTTCTTGAATAAAGCACCGGTGACATTGGACAAAAAACTAAAAATAAAACAGAAAATTAAATAATAATGATGGCGTTATTTTTTAATTTTTTGTTTTATTTTTTTGCGTAAATCATTTGTTTCCTTTCAGTTTAAATTTGACCCATAGATAGATAGTTCAATTGACCCCGAGGTAAAATGTTCTCTTGATCCATTGATAGATAGTTCTATTGACCCATAGGTGGAGAGACCCATATCAGGTACTACCCCTCTGGGACAGAGTGGACCAGGGAGCGATGGTAATGAATGGGTTCTCCGCATACCCCAAAGCTTCAGCAGTACTTGAGCCTCACCATCAGATTGTTTAATGTCGTATCTAGGGTTGAGGCTTACTCATCTGCGGAGATGCTGTCGGTGTATTCTTCAGTCCCAACCGACTGCGCTGTATTAAAACCGAAAAAACAAGAGTAAAATTTAAAGTTCTATTGTACCATAGCCATGATATGGCTATGTGTGAAATTGACATATAATGTTCATATATATATATATATATATATAACATAAAACATAGGAATCTCGAAACACGAAAAACACTTAAGACTTCTGAGTTCAGGTACGAAACTTTTTATTACCTTTGAGTTTAAAGGTTTTTCGACATAAGGAGAGAGAGGCACAATCTTTCTATTCTGGCTTTTTTATCTGCCCCCACCCCCATCTTGTGCTGCACCTGCCCAAGGCCCCCGCGAGCAAGCGAAAGTCAACCGTCTCGTTCTCACCTCTGCTAAATTTCTTCAAATTCCCAAAATCCCTCGCATGCTTGCGGTGCGTGACGTCTACCGCACTCTGTATCTCCGTTTCCTATCTCGGGCTATTGTGACGTCTCGGAGTGACACATCCGCTCCGCGCACGCGCGTGAACACCTGTGTTAATGTTGCACCTAAGTAACCCATGCAATGAGCTGAAAGGTTCTCAGCCTAACTAAACCCAAAGGCATGAAACGAAATCCCTCGGCCATTTTATTACATTATCACATTTGAAAAAATGGCAGATATATTTACTGGTTATTTTACTATTCGCTTTCAACCATTTTCAATAATTTTCTACTTGTGTGATTTGTCCGTTATCTCAGCTACACTTTTTCCACGCCGATGTTAATCGACAAATCTAATTTTTCTTATTAAATAAAACATATTTTTACAGTCTTCACGCAAATATGAGTCGTGGAATCAACTCACCACTCTAAGAAACAGAATCAAAATTCTTCATGCTCTATTGTCCGAGTTATTTTTTAAAATCTCTGTTATTCTTCAACCGTGAAGATCTTTGAAACAACCTGATGAAAATGTCACTAAAATTTTATAATGAATGTTTTTAAATGTCAATAAAATTGGTTTATTTCTCCAATTTGATTTTTGATTTTGAAGTGAAAGAGACTCAAAAATCAAAATATATGCTCCCCAAGTCTGGAAAGAAATATTGTCGGGGGCGAAGGACAAATTAACCAATTTTCGGAAAACATTAGTTACAAGAATTATTCAGCTGTGTTCAAAAGTAGTCTACAGGCTGTGTGTTTTGGGTGGCTGGGCGAACTATAAATAATCTAGAAGAAGAAGAAGGAGACGAAGAAGATACAAAAAGAAGAGGAAGTAAAAAAAGGTAGTAAAAAAGAGAAATGAATGAAAAAGATGAGGTAAAAACAAAGAAGATAAAAGAGCAACAAAATAGAAATAAACGAAGAAGAAAAAGAAGAGGAATGAGTGACGAACGGGAAGTAAAAATAGAAGAAGAAGAAGAAGAAGAAGAAGAAGAAGAAGAAGAAGAAGAAGAAGAAGAAGAAGAAGAAGAAGAGAAATTAATAAAAAAGAGGAAGTGAAAATAAACGAAGAAAAAGAAAAAGTTGAACTAAACGAAGAAGAAGAAGAAGAAAATGAAGAATAAGAGGAAGAATTAAAAATAAACGAAGAAGAAGAAGAAGAAGAAGAAGAAGAAGAAGAAATGAAGAAGAAGTAGAAGAAGAAGAAAAATAAGAAGAAATCAAATTAGAGAGACGAGAAGAAAAATGGAAAAAAGAAGAAGAAGAAGAAGAAATTAATAAAAGAAGAAGAAGAAGAAGAAGAAGAAGAAGAAGAAGAAGAAGAAGAAGAAGAAGAAGAAGAAGAAGAAGAAGAAGAATTAATACAAAAGAGGAAGTGAAAATAAACGAAGAAGAAGAAAAGTTAAAATAAATTAAGAAGAAGAAAAAGAAGGAGAAGTGGAAGAATAAAAAATAAACGAAAAAGAAGAAAAATAAGAGAAATGAATGAAAAAGAGGAAGTAAAAATAAACCAAGAAGAAGAAGAAAAAGAAGAGAAATAAATGAAGAAGAACAAGAACAAGAAGAAATGAGGAAAAGGAAGGCAAATAAACGAAGAAGAAGTAAAAGAGAAATAAATGAAGAAGTGGAAGTAAAAATAAACGAAGAAGAAGAAGAAGAAGAAGAAGAAGAAGAAGAAGAAGAAGAAGAAGAAGAAGAATTAAATGGTAGGAGAGTAACTGTCATGAAAATGTTGAAACGACGTAAATCAAAACATAGAAACCTATCGTATATATACAAGTTATCATTATCATCAACTTATGCCGATATCATAGATTCCCCTGAAGCTCTCTCTCTCTCTCTCTCTCTCTCTCTCTCTCTCTCTCTCCATCCATCCCGTTCAGTCATGATTTTTGGAAGGTATACATTCCGCTCAGACCTGATTTATCAAAAACTTTGCTGTTCAGCCAAAACTAGGTGTTTCCATGTGTAGAATTCCATATTATAACGTCACTTGTGATTTCGTTCTTACTTACCCTTTTCTACCCAACACGTTTTCTTCGTCTTACTTAAATAGTTTCTGAGATGGAATGTAAGTGGTCGTAAAACTGCTGTTCTTAGGGTGCTGCCTCTTGGATTTGTTCAAAGCAGCATGCTGTACTCTACGATAGTTTTCATCCAGCTTTTTCCCAAATAATTTCATTAAAATGATGCAACCTTATAGCAATACTGACACGGCTTCCTCTTGGAAGACTCCCGGTTTTATCATCAAAGACATCAGATATCCATATGATCGATAACCTGTCAAAAGCAGCACATGCTTGTCTTATGCTTTCTGTCGATGAGATATTGCTACTGAAATATATGAACTGGTCAACTAATTTCAGAAATTTGCTATTTAATGTGGAGATAGTAACATCTTATATAAAACATTTTATCTCTGATTCATCAGAGTTTGTGTATAAGCCAATAAGTATTGCTGCCTGCTCTAGGCTAAGTAGCAGTGATTTGGCTGGGGCAGGTGTATTTGCTGAAAATGTTAAATCATCTGCATAGTCTGAATCCATAATAGTTTCAGCGGGATATCATCTGCTTCTTGCTTTTTTTGTGCGTGAAAACATTTTCTTTCATTAAATCTATTGACGTTCGTTGTACAATATCTAGGCAGATCATAATTAAAAACAAATTCTATGTGACTAAGAAGATAGCCCAGTCGGCTGGGCGAGGTTGTAGAATACACCGACTATATCTCTACCGAGGTGTTAGACCCCACCACCGCCAACAAACGTCCTGGTAATGACACTAAACAATCTGATTGTGAGGCTCTACTCTTGATAGGATCGTATCTATGTGTCAAATTCTTAAAATTCTTCGTCGTCATTTTTGTAATGTTCTCTATGAGGGATAATTTTAGCCAATACTGAGAATCTCTCCCCTCTTGTACGATGCCAAATATTGAGTATTGAATCCAAAACAATACTAACTCTCAATGTTATATTTCACATCTGTTTTGCACGTGTGTCTCGTCAGACCTCGGTCCAACCCTTTTTTTATATCCATCACATTTAGTCATGTGAATTCTAGTAGCACAATCCATTGTTGAAATGTGTGTTTGTCGTTCGAACCACAAGTCAGTAACAGTGTAAGAATATGTAGGTGGTCCGCCAAGCAGACGATCCCCTCGTCTGTTTTGGCGCGAAACCAGACAACGGGTTTGGACTCGAGATCTCGACGTGCCCGGAAGTAGGAAGGGAACGCCAGTCAGAGAGTGAGACAAAGGGACTGAGAAGAAGGGAGTTGGCGAAGGGTGACGCGAGTGGCTAGTCGACACCGGACAGCAGAAGTGACCAGTTGGCATGAGAGAGAGTCCAGACCAGTGAAAGAAGACCGCTCAAGATGGGTTGGCATTCCTAGTAGCTTTGTAGAAATTTCGCTAGAAATCCACGCTAGCGTTAGTCTACATATGCACAAAGGGAATGCAATGTTACATAACTCCCCTTCTGCACTTGAGTTAACCCAAGCATATTGTTCGTTTGTTCTTTTTCTCCCACTATCTTGATTGTATTTCTTGTAGCTATGAAGAAATGTGCGATGCCCCTATCGGAACCACTAGTTGATCACCGGCCGTAAAGTGAAATGGCTTGAAGAAGTTGATGTATCGGGGGGCCGAGGGGGTATCGTCACAACTGTACATTCTTCTGCATAACACAAATAGAAGTGTTTGACATCTAAACAATGTGCAAACAAATGAATTGTTTGAAATAGAAATGTTTGATCCTATAAATGAATATAAACTAATGACTGATGTTTAATTGAATTGTTAGAGATATATAGCAATACTTTGAACCATTTAACTGTGTTGCATTCGAGGGTGAGTGCCAGTCAGAGGATTCCTTTGTCTGTTTTGGCGCGAAACCCACACAAAGGGCTTGAGAGCGAGATTTCCTACGAGACTGGAAGAAGACTAGGGAAGGTAAGGTCCCTGGGCAGTGTACAGAAGAAGGCAGTCATCAGAAGAGAGCTGTCAACAGAAATTGGGAGAAGGCGACGGTCAGAGAAATCCGGCTGTTAAAGGAGGACCTAGGACCTGTGGACCCAGAAGCCGGGTGGGCCAACGTGAGAGGATGAGTCAGCGTTCTTAGTGGCTGTATGGGAATTTCACTCGGATACACGATAGCCCACAGATGCACAGAAAGCTACAGAAAAGTGCCCGAACTACTCCCTTCTTGCACTTGGAGCTAAGCCAAGTCCATGCTTGTTTGTTCCTATTTTCTTTCACCCTCTCAGTTGAGTATGTTGAGTCTTGTGTGTTCGTAAAGCAATGTGAAACGCCCCTGGCCGGAGATGAAAGAAACCACTTGACGATCGGATGGCTATGAGCTAGTTGAGGAGGTTGAGATAGTGGGGACCGGCCAGCGGGTATATTGTCACAACTGTGTGCAAACAAATAATGAATAATAAATAAACTTATTCATGTTCGATAGAAATATTTGAAACCATTTAACGATATACAACAAAAACTCGTTTGAGAGTGTTATCATCAAAATCTGTTTACAAATGATGTATATTTGATATATGTATATAAAAAGGATTTGGCATTAAATAACTAACAATGGTTGATGTGCCCCAAAACCATTCCAAACCAAAATAATCTAAAGAAGAAAACTAGCTGAGGAATATGGACTTTTGGCAATTGTTATTGCGAGAAAATTGATACTTTTTTTCGAAATTTTATAAAAAAAAAGAACGAAATATTTGGATCAGAAAACAAGGATTTTTTTCAACCAATTGGATTCTTTGTTTAATGGCAAATAAACTTTTGTGTCAAAGCCATCCTTGTAGAGGAACTGATTATGATACTATGTAACCCATATCTGGGTGGATAAGGAGGATTCATACCTTTCTCAAGGGTATAAGTCCAAAATTGAACGTAATAGTACGAATAGATCAAGAATTATGATGACTATATATTAATTTGTACATCCCGTGACCTAGTGGCAAACGTGTTTGACTGAAACATTGTAGTAGGCAAGTTCAAACTTCATTTGTGCCATAATGTTTCAGAGTAATACCCTTGAGAATGATATAAACCTCTTGAGTAATGGGTGAAATAATATCACTGCTGGTCTTCTAGAAGGAAAGAGGTTGGCTTTAAATAACCTACTAAGATCGATATGCAATTAAACAACGAAACCAACTAACTCCATATTTGTCCATCTATCATGAAATATCACAAAAATGTACTGAGATCTGTCTATTCTAAATAAACGGAAATGATTTGAAAGACGAAATATTACTAAGAAACTAAACAAATCGAATACATCGATTTACTGTTTGTGGAAAGGAAAGTGGGAAAAAGAGAGAATTTCCGTGTGAATGATTAAACTGAAACTGTCGATGTTATGGACTCGGGGAATTATGCAAAGCAGATTAATTCAGATTTGATAAGGACGATCAAAAATTACAATAGATAATTTTTCTAGAATGAGTCAACTGTTTTGATAGATGCTAATTTGCGGTGAGTATTTCAGATGACCGAAGCAGTTCAAGCCATGGTAAGTACCCTCTGTGGTTGGTAGTATCGGGGTAGTTGATACACTTACATGTTGTACACTTGTGATAATACCCGCTTCTGCAGCTCGTTGCATAAGTTGCTAAGTCCCCGTCTGAATATTTATGTGGGCCGGATCAAAGCGAGAAGCAGGTTCACAGAGAAAAGAACAAAAACACAACAACAACTTGTGGTTAAAACGTCAAGGGAGGATGGGGAGCGTGTAACACTTTGTGGATAATTAATTCTAGTTTGAGTTTCGGCTGGCAAAAGATTATCTTAACTAACAGGGTCCGGCTGGTAATGTCGCTGTTCATTGTTTCTTTGTCCTGGCCTAATCAACTTTCCTCGAACCCAAACTAAGTCTGACTGCTTGGACCCAAAATGCACTTGTATATATACAGAATGTTTCATTATTATTTCCGGCTAATGGGACACCCACGAATAAACTCATAACTTTTTTGGGAGCCATTTCTCTCTTAAAAAAAACTGGACATAAAATTATTTCCTAGACTGGCCGTCTACGATACAGGGACATTAAATTCAGACCCTTTTAAGTTTTTAACCAGTACCTGACAAGTACTTAAAACTTGCCCACTTCCGTGGCCATATGTATAAATATTTTCTTATCTAGATTTCCTTAATCTAGTTAATGGGTTCTCCTAACATTTGAAATTTGATACCCAGGCCGAATCTAACTCATCTTGTCACATATACATGTGTGTATATATGTGTGTGTGTATGTAGTTGTGTGTGTGTGCACACACATGTGCGTGGGCGTATATATATATATACACATACGCACACATGTATGGGTGCACACACACACACGTGTGTATACATGTATGTGCATATATCCAACTCAAAGTGTCACACATTACTTCACTTCCTGCGTGATTTAAGATCAACAATGAAGAATATGAAACGTTATCAAATTAGGTTAATTATGCTTTACGATTTCAAACTGTACCGTAACGCTCATTTCCAACAACAGCAATTACGAAACACTATACCAACCAAGAAAAAAAAAAAATTATTTACAGGTTGCGGAAGCAATAGTTGGAACACACAAAGCGGTAGTTCTCTGAAACTAGTTAGCAAGTTCACCAACCTAGGAAACAGTTTCTCATCAACTGAGACTGACATCAACGCGCGACTAGCAAAGGCTTGGACAGCTATTAATAGGCTATCAGTCATATGGAAGTCAGTCCTGACCGATAAAATGAAACGCAGTTTTTTTTTCAAGCAGTGGTCGTATCGATACTGCTGTATGGATGCAGTACATGGACTCTAACGATATTTACCGACCCTTCCGCTCGGGCAGGATATGACACAAGGTCAATTTTTAAACAGAGTTTAACAGGTTTGAATTCAGAGTTTTCCTTTTTCAAGACTAGTTGCCTCACCAAGGCTGAAGAACCTAGTCTGCCGTACTATTTTACCCATAGCTGGAGGAAAAATGATTGGATTCATACCTTTCCCAAAGGTATTTATGCAATGTGAAATGCAATCAGTCTCATCCAGGATTTGAACTCGTGTAACTGTGTCCATTTCCTACGACGATAACCATTACACCACGGGCACCTCCATGGACTCTAACTAAACGCATGGAAAAAAAAGCTTGACGGCAACTACACAAGAATGCTGCGAGTAATATTGAACAAGTCCAGGAGGCAAAAACCCACAAAGCATCTGCTGTACGGCCATTTACCACCCATCACGAAAACTATCCAAGTTAGAAGAAACAGACATGCAGGACTCTGCTGGAGAAGCAGAGATGAACTCATGTGACATACTCCAGTGGACTCCCTCACATGGACGAGCAAAGGCAGGTCGTCCAGCTAGGACTTATATGCAACAGCTTTGTGCCGACACAGGATGAAGCTTTGAAGACCTACCGGAAGCGATGGACGATAGAGAGGGCAGGCGCGAGAGGGTCAGGTATTCCTTACTGATAACACGACATGACGATAATGATGATGATAATCGACTCTATTATAAAATAAGATTCATTTTGATTTTCAAAAGTAAAGAAAAACAAAATAAGAAAAAAATAAGACACAAAAAAGTAAAAACAAAAAAACAAAAACAAAAAAACAAAATAAGAAAAAAATAAGACACAAAAAAGTAAATTTATTCAATACAACCGCCATTTTTTTTTCAATTATTGTATCGACACGACTTCGAAACCGTTTGCATGCCCTCAAAATAAATTCTTCAGACATTTTATTCCATTTCTTCTCGTCTTAAGCGGACCAATATTTGGAAGGGAAGTTGCATTTGTTTTATTTTCTAAAATACACCATAGAGCATAAGGAGGTGCCCGTGGTGTAGTCGTTATCGCCGTAGGAAATGAACACGGCGATACGAGTTCAAATCCTGGACGAGACTGATTGCATTTCACATTGCACTAATACCCTTGGGAAAGGTATGAATCCAATTATTCTCTATGGGTAAAATAGTAGGACGGACTAGGTTCGGTTCTTCAGTCTTGGTTAGGCAACTAATCAAGGAGAAGAAAAACTCTGAATTGAAACTTGTTAAACTCCGCTTAAAAATTGCCCGAGCGGAGGGGTTGGTAAATAGTACCATAGAGCATAATCCACGGTGTTAAGATCTGGGCTTGATGAAGTCTATATAGAAACTTTTGACTTGCTTTCGGCGTTAAGTAAATCATAGATTCTTTGTCGTTTCATTTCTTGCTCACTCATATTGGACTGAATTTTGATGAAAAAGTCTTTGAATAAGAGAACTAATCATTAAAATTCAGATTTATCTCGTTTTTTTTTCAAAAATTGAACTAATCAGACAAGAAGAACGGTTTAAAAATTATTCCATATTTTGCTTCCGTACTCCCTAGTAAAGGCATGAATCTTATCCTCCCTATTCCATATTTTGCTTCCGTACTCCTTTGTGAAGGCATGAATCTAATACTCCCTATCCCATTTTTTGTTTCCACACTCCCTAGTAAAAGCATGAATCTAATTCTCCCTATTCCATATTTTGCTTCCGTACCCTGTTGTATAATACTGCTTGGAGGATTCTCCGTGGTGTAGTAGTTAACGAACTTGATGATAACTTCGTAGTAAGCAAGTTTGAACTCCAGTCCCGCAAATACGTTCACTGTCGGACTAATTTTCTTGGGAAAAGTATAACCTCTGACCCCCCCAGTTATGGATCAAATAGTACGACTATTCTTCTACAAGATTACCTTTGCCACTAGGTAACCGTAAAGACTGATAAGCCCTTAAATAAAAAAACCAACCAACCAACGAACCAACTAATCAACTGCATATTAGTCACTCAATCATGAAATATCCCAAAAATGGAAATTACACAATTATAAATGAAATTATTATATTGGAAGGGGGAATAGTTTTTTAAAAATTATAATGGTTGAAAGTGAAACTTTGTCTATTTCCTAAAATCGTTCTTCTTTTTCACTTTCTTTGTATAATGGCATATCAACTTTCGTGGGTTACTTACTAACAAACTTATCCTTGTAAAATATCCATATTCTTTCTATTTAATTCACAGATAGGAAATAAGGGAGCTCAATACCTTCCGCAAGGACAATAATCCGTATATGAACGTAATTGCTCCAATGGGGGTCCGAACTCACTTACTACGATGTCGGTGTCCAGTATGCTTACCATTACACCACGACGACTCACCTATTCACTAATCCTGAAAATGTTCTATTCTTTTAAATTTTTTTCTTTACTTAACTTTGCTGATTAAAAAAGGTTTTAATTAAAGATGAATAGTCGGTTTGGTTTGGTTTGGTTTGGTTTGTTTTTATGGCATATCAACCATTTTTCGTTATTTAAAGCCAACTCAATTTTTTTTACATACAAACAGTTCTATTTCAAAAGGACAGTTTAGCATCTGTACAGTTTTTGTTTACACTCAGTAAAATGTAAAAACGGTTTTATTTAACATCAGTATACAGTTCAAGTGTCAAAAACAGTTCATCGTAAGTTGGTTTGGTTTGATGGCATATCAACTATTTTTCGTTATTCAAAGCCAACTCAATTTTTTAAAAATATAAACAGTTCTATTTCAAAAGGACAGTTTAGCATATGTAAAGTTTTTGTTTACACTCAGTAAAATGTAAAAACGGTTTTATTTAACATCAGTATACAGTTCAAGTGTCAAAAATCAGTTCATCGTAAGCTGGTTTGGTTTAATGGCAAATCAACAATTTTTCGTTATTTAAAGCCAACTCAATTTTTTTTACATACAAACAGTTCTATTTCAAAAGGACAGTTTAGCGTATGTACAGTTTTTGTTTACACTCAGTAAAATGTAAAAACGGTTTTATTTCAAACAATTAAATCTAACATTAGTTCGCAGTTCAAGTGTCAAAAACAGATCTTCGGAAATTGGTTTGGTTTTATGGCATATTAAACATTGCAAAATGTTCAATGACAAATTCTGTCTAGATTTATATATTAAATGCGCATAGTTTGGAAACATTTTTCTCATAAGATTTTAATCAAACGTGAACTCATTTTCCTTCCTACTTAGATGATTTAAAGAATTTTTATCCAATACGAATCATTCCATTTACTTTTATTTGAATGATTTCTAGAGTTGCTATGTAACAGTAAAAATTTACCATCAGTCATTTGTTTGCACATATTTAAATAGAAACCTATATGTAAGAGATTTACATTTAAAAAGGTGAGTGATCTTATAATTTTTCCCAGAGTTAAATGGTTTCAATTATGGTAGTTATTGATTTTTTTTCTTTGTTTAATGGCATATCAACCTTTGTAGGTTATTTAATGCCAAAGCTATTTTCCTTGAAGAACAGTAGTGGTACTATTTAACCCATAGCTGGGAGGATAGGGGGATTCATACCTTTCCCGAGGGTATTTGCACGAAATCGCGACTGAAGTACAAACTCGCTTACTACGATTCCGTAATACATCGCTTTAACCATTACACCCCGAAGACACCCCCGATTATTTCTTCAAGATTAAGGCTGGCAACTATGCGGTCTGTGTTACTATCCATACTTTCTATACTATAGGTTCTTTGTAGGCGTTTTGTCGATCCCTGAACATTACACTGTTTGTTTGATTCTTATAGGAGACTTTGTTCTTGAGGGCATTTTGAATGAGCTTCCTGCTCTTTCCTTGCTCAATTTGGTGTCATCTGTATTATGGTTTTTGTTTAAGTTGTTCTGGTCTTATGGGAGAAAAAAATTTTAGTCTGTCTTTAATGCTTTTTGGTGGACGGATTAGTGACTAATGTAACGACTGTTTTGGTGGAGATTTTGCACTTTTCGGAGTAGTTCGTGTTGGAATGGTAGATCGTACGTGTATTTTTATTAAGACTACAACATTGGATCTCTCCCCATTTCCAACCTGTTGCTGAACTGGTGCAGGGTAAAATTTCGCCGAGTGTAGTTTTTTAGGTGTTCCTGAAACCTTGGCCAATCATTCGCTTCTAACTGGTTCGATTTCTCCACAATTGTTCTATATTTGTTGTCTTGATTGATTGTATCCTCCCTACGTGCAACAGAGTCGAAGCTATTTTCTCCCACGTAGTTCCCACTATTTTCCCTGCTTCAAGGAAGAACACATTGTGTTTCGCCTCAAGTATTTCCTTTTTTTGGTAAAAATTGCAAGATCTTGCGTAAGCCGGATGATCTTATCGGCATTTTGCACATCTAATTTACTTCAAGCGATCTATCTCCAAGTGGTTCGGGTCGTTTTCACCGTATTTGACACAAAGGATATGGCAATTAAAATTGTCATAATAATCCCCAGATAGGAAATGGGGTTGGAATGTGAACAACATCATGCCGGGAAGCGATTGTCCTGAGAATTTGAAGATTTTGAAAAAGAGTCAGTTGGGAGTTGGCTATGTAAACAGACAGTTGGGTTGTCTGCCTCAATGGCAGACAGTTGAAGTTGGGGTCTGACCATGATGGTGAGAATTTGGGGTCCGACAATGATGCTGAGAATTTGGGGTCCGACCATGGTGTTGAGAAATTGAGGTTGGACCTCGTGAGGTACTGAGAGTTGGGGTATTGTTACCATCGTATGATTACGAAAGACTTTTAAGAATTGTGTCTCTCTCCTCGTGTCGAAGAACCGAAGTCAGAAGTTAATAAAACTTTCGTACCTGAACAACGGAGTCGCCTGAGTATTTGTTTTCACCTGTGTATTTGAGCCAGCTTATTGTGTTTTATATTTGTATATGTACTGTTGTTGTTGATATCATTGAATAATGGTCGTGGTACGCAATAGCCTAACGGTGTTGTATATTGACCTCCGACCCGGGCAAGCCGTCAAAATAAGAAATGCACCTGTGGAAATAACAGGTGAATCCGGTCGACAATATAAGGAGACCAGGGGCGACCTTGTCTGTCGATGGGTTGAACTGAGTGCGAAATTGTGACGCTCGCAGGAAGTAGGTGGACGTCAAATTATTATATAACCCTGGCGACACGAAATTCAGGTCAGTTGGAGAGAAGATGCTTGAATGAGGACCATGTCCCATAGAGGCTGGGCCTCCAGGCCCCTGGTTGAGCAGCCCAGGAGAATGGGAAAGAAACGCTGTTAAGGCCATAAGAGTAGGGGTCAATATGTTGCATTTCTGTTCAGTTTCCAACACACCTCCCACACACTAAAATCTTTAGAAACCCTTTCGAACCCTTTCAAATAAAGTGAGAAGTATATTTTTCTAAATAACTGTGTCGCTTCGTCTTTATTGTGTTGAATATGTTTCTGCATGCATATGTGTACGTATAGTTGTTCATGGTCATAGCTATACAACAACGGGCCGCCACCCACGGCCACCAGGTGGCCTCATTGGCAGAGGTGCTGTCGGTGTATTCTAAAGCCTCAGTCGACAAAGCGGATTAAGAGTAGATTATTTTAACCAGATCATTTAGAGTAAGCAACAATGAACTCCTTTAGTATTCAGGCTTGTTTTAGTTTTAATGCTAAATCCTTTTTATAAATATATATTAAGTATACGATTTCTAAACACATTTTATCGATAACATTTTTATACGCGCTTGAGATCATTTTTTCACAGTTGAATGCTTTCACCTATTTCTACAGGGTGGAACGATAAAATTGTCTTCCTAAAGAAAACAACACTATAGCTTTATTTTAAAACTTTTATTGAAAAAAATCAATTCAGCTAACTTGATTATGTAGTAGAGCTGACATCTACGGGGTGGAACGATAAAATTGTCGTCCTAAAGAAAACAACACTACAGCTTTATTTTAAAACTTTTATTGAAAAAACCAATTCAGCTAACTTGATTATGTAGTAGAGCTGACATCTACAGGGTGAAACGATAAAATTGTCGTCCTAAAGAAAACAACACTACAGCTTTATTTTAAAAATTTTATTGAAAAAAATCAATTCAGCTAACTTGATTATGTCGTAGAGCTATCATCTATCTAATGTAGCCGCCTTCAGCCTCAATCACCGCCTCGATATGGATCTGGAACAAGGAGCATGCCTTTTCCACAAGCGCCAGCTTAGTTTCAGAGAGGTTCCGTCTAGTTTGGAAATGTCGCCTGTTTGGTTGTGACGCATATATTCAGTTTTGTGTGCATTGACATGGAGGCCAATGCCTGCGTTGGCTCGTTCTTTGTCAGCTCGAAGCCATTTTCTCTGATTTTGTCGATCGAAGTTCTTAGCACGTAGTCTAGACAGATGATAAAGAGGTATGGGCTAGTGTGTCCCCTTGTAGCACTCCTAAAGACGTGCAAAGACTTCTTTAAAAAATATACCGCTCACTTTGGAGACCGAACAGAACTGCAACATATTGACCTCCCCAGCCCCTCCGGACATAGCCGTGTGTCGTTCTCGTTCTCCTGGTGCTCAACCGGAGGTCTGGGGGCCCAGCCTCTCTGGGACATGTTCTCGTCCCAGCATCTCACCAACTGGTCTCCAAACTCAATCGGGGGTCCCGAGGGCCCACTCTGCTGGGTGGTGGCTTTCCCTACCACACCTTGTCTCGAACTCATCTGCTCTCCAGCTCTCCGACTTCCTGACCTCACAGAGTTATATGATAGGTCAATCGCCCACTCAATCTTTGGAATGGCATGTTTGATCGTCATCAAGCGGAAATAACTGTCATGCAGTTCACAGGTCACTCTTTTCCGGTGCATCAGTCTATGAGTGTACCATGGGATTTTACCTTGTCTCATATTGTCAGCCAAGTCCGCCTACGCGATTTCTTCTCATAACTGCCATCGGAATGTGTCATTTCCTTCCGGTGCATCACATTGGAATAGCATGTTTGGCCGGGTCGAAGGTCAATATACAACAACTCTATAATCAAAGTTATGACTAGTTTGGGCCTAGAAATAAGATAATCTTTGACGTTTCAAAAACATATCTCCTGTAATTGTTATATAACATATGACATGGATTTTCGGTTCGTTCCTATTGACCCCGTGTTCTTTGGAAGCTGTCACATTTTGATTAGTAAGCAGAAAGATGACGGTTCGTCAAGGCACTCAGGTCGAACAGGTGTGTAGCCGGAAGGGATCACGTGATGAGAACCAAGCTATCAGATCTGGACAGAGTGCCGAGAATCGGGGTCAAGCGGGGACACGCAGTCGACCAGAGGCGTCTCTGACAAGCTTGTAAGGGGGTGCAAGCGTTGGCATCCCCTGGTTCCTAAAAGAAGATATGGGAAGAAGTCCGCTATCTGTGTATATGTCTCTCCACCCATCTTTCACACACCTCAGAATCATCAACCCTTTCGAGAATAAAGTGTGAGAGATATATTTTTTTAAATAAAGAAGTGGGTTCGTTCGTTTATTGAAGTTCTTAAATTATGTTTGATTATGTTTCCGCTTGTATTTGTATGTGACTATACAACATAATGAACAACCCTTTCATTTTTTAGAAAAAAAAGGGCTGCATTACACAAGTACATATGGCATACATCTTATCACAATGAAGATTATGTGTTTGTTTACAACTGAAAGAACGTCACATCTGATGTCACAATTCCCTTAGTAATTATTGTTACATTTAGTATATAGTTAAATAACAATAAACCTGACTTCGACTTACAGCCAAATCATATAAACGCATCAGTTCCTTATCAAAGAAGTCAAGCAATGATGATTTTGTTCATTTTGTAGAAGGGCATAAACAGTAGGTAATATAAGTCTGCTTTATTTATTCAATGGCATATCAAGTTTCGTGGGATATGTAATTTAAAAGTCATCCCTACAAGAGTTCAGTAGTGGTACTCATATTTACCAAACCCTCCGCTTGGGGTTATAGCATATGAGAAATACAAGAAGAACGTGGCCGAAATATTGTGATAAAAAACAACCAAGATAAGGATACTAGTCCAAATATATCGCATTATCATATTTACCCAACCCCTCCGCTCGGGCAGGATATGACACAAGGTCAATTTTTCAGCGGAGCTTACCAGGTTTGAATTCAGAGTTTTCCTTCTAGACTAGTTGCCTCTGAAGAACCTAGTCTGCCCTACTATTTACCCATAGCTGGAGAAAGAATAATTGGATTCATACCTTTCCCAAGGGTATTAGCGCTATGTGAAATGCAATCAGTCTCGTCCAGAATTTGAAATCGTATCGCCGTGTCCATTTTTACGACGATGACCATTAAACCACGGGCACCTCCAGTAGTTATACTATTTAAGCAATAGCAGAGATAAGGAGTTATAATCTCTCCATGAGTATAACTCTAAAAGTGGACGTAATTGAGTGACTGGAGTTCGATCTCGCTTACTTCAAGGCTTGACCTCAGCCCTTTAGCAATTACACCACCGATATTGCTTCTATGTTTAAGTCTATATGATGCTAAGTAAATAACATTTAGTATTACGCTTTCGAAATGCGTTGGTTCCTGTTTTATGAGTACTAATATTATTAGAATACCAATTAAAATGATTAAAAGAAAGAAAAAACAAAGATAGGAACCAAAGAATGAAAAAGAGACCTAATAAAATACTCAAAAGTGAAAGATAACGGTTGGTTTAGTTTTATGGCATATCAACCATTGTAGGTTATTTCAAGCCAAATCATCTTTATACATATATATTAAATACATATGATTTGGTTTGGTTGGATTTTATGGCATATAAACCATTGTAGGTTATTTAATGCCAAATCCTCTTTATACATATGTATTAAATATATATGATTTGGTTTGGTTGGATTTTATGGCATATAAACCATTGTAGGTTATTTAATGCCAAATCCTCTTTATACATATATATTAAATATATATGATTTGATTTGGTTGGGTTTTATGGCATATCAACCATTGTAGGTTATTTCATGCCAAATCCTCTTTATACATATATATTAAATATATAGGATTTGTTTTGGTTTGGTTTTATGACATATCAACCACGGTAGGTTTTTCAATGCCAAATCCTCTTTATACATATATGTTAAATATATATGATTTGGTTGGATTGGGTTTTATGGCATATCAACCATTGTAGGTTATTTAATGCCAAATCCTCATTATACATATATGTTAAATATATATGATTTGGTTGGATTGGGTTTTATGGCATATCAACCATTGTAGGTTATTTAATGCCAAATCCTCTTTATACATATATGTTAAATATATATGATTTGGTTGGATTGGGTTTTATGGCATATCAACCATTGTAGGTTATTTAATGCCAAATCCTCTTTATACATATATGTTAAATATATATGATTTGTTTGTTTTGGTTTTATGACATATCAACCACGGTAGGTTTTTCAATGCCAAATCCTCTTTATACATATATGTTAAATATATATGATTTGGTTGGATTGGGTTTTATGGCATATCAACCATTGTAGGTTATTTAATGCCAAATCCTCATTATACATATATGTTAAATATATATGATTTGGTTGGATTGGGTTTTATGGCATATCAACCATTGTAGGTTATTTAATGCCAAATCCTCTTTATACATATATGTTAAATATATATGATTTGGTTGGATTGGGTTTTATGGCATATCAACCATTGTAGGTTATTTAATGCCAAATCCTCTTTATACATATATGTTAAATATATATGATTTGTTTGTTTTGGTTTTATGACATATCAACCACGGTAGGTTTTTCAATGCCAAATCCTCTTTATACATATATGTTAAATATATATGATTTGGTTGGATTGGGTTTTATGGCATATCAACCATTGTAGGTTATTTAATGCCAAATCCTCTTTATACATATATGTTAAATATATATGATTTGGTTGGATTGGGTTTTATGGCATATCAACCATTGTAGGTTATTTAATGCCAAATCCTCATTATACATATATGTTAAATATATATGATTTGGTTGGATTGGGTTTTATGGCATATCAACCATTGTAGGTTATTTAATGCCAAATCCTCTTTATACATATATGTTAAATATATATGATTTGGTTGGATTGGGTTTTATGGCATATCAACCATTGTAGGTTATTTAATGCCAAATCCTCTTTATACATATATGTTAAATATATATGATTTGTTTGTTTTGGTTTTATGACATATCAACCACGGTAGGTTTTTCAATGCCAAATCCTCTTTATACATATATGTTAAATATATATGATTTGGTTGGATTGGGTTTTATGGCATATCAACCATTGTAGGTTATTTAATGCCAAATCCTCATTATACATATATGTTAAATATATATGATTTGGTTGGATTGGGTTTTATGGCATATCAACCATTGTAGGTTATTTAATGCCAAATCCTCTTTATACATATATGTTAAATATATATGATTTGGTTGGATTGGGTTTTATGGCATATCAACCATTGTAGGTTATTTAATGCCAAATCCTCTTTATACATATATGTTAAATATATATGATTTGTTTGTTTTGGTTTTATGACATATCAACCACGGTAGGTTTTTCAATGCCAAATCCTCTTTATACATATATGTTAAATATATATGATTTGGTTGGATTGGGTTTTATGGCATATCAACCATTGTAGGTTATTTAATGCCAAATCCTCTTTATACATATATGTTAAATATATATGATTTGGTTGGATTGGGTTTTATGGCATATCAACTATTGTAGGTTATTTAATGCCAAATCCTCTTAATACATTAATGAAGCTTCACCATCAGATTTTTTAGTTTCACATCCAGGACACTCGTTGGAGAGATCTTACACCTCTGCAGAGAAGCAGTCAGTGTATTTTACAGCTCCAGCTGACTGGCTCGTGTGAAAAATAAGAATATTATGAAGAGGAAGTGGTTAAGGAGGAAGTAATGCATCGAGAAAGTAGAAAAAGAAAACTATAAAAGAAGGGAAAAGCCGTAGATTTATAGAGAATCAAAGAATGGATTTATGAAAGTGAGAAAAAGAGGGAATGAGTTATGAAGAGAGAGGAATGATTGGTTAGTTAGTTATTTGGGTTTGATGGCATATCAACCTGTGTAGGTTATTTAATGCCAAATCCATTTTTATACAAATATTCAGTTCTATTTTAAACGAATAAGTTTAGCATGAGTACACAGGTTAATTGTAAAACTATTTCTATTCTAAGCTATTCAGTTTAGTCGAGCAGTTCTAATTCATGCAATTCAGTTTAGTATAAGAATAGATTTTGTTTACACACAGTTAAGTGTCAAAACAGATCTAATTCAAACAATTTAGTTAAGCATAAGTACAGTTTCAATGTCTAAAACAGTTCTATATCAAACAATTTAGTTTTGCATTAAACAGTTCTATTTTGAGCAATTCAGTTTAGCATCAAATACAAGACACTCGTTAGGGTCTTAACCCACTGCAAACGTGCAATTGGTGTATTCTAGTGTCCTAGCCGTCTGGGCAAAGAGAGCAATGAAAAAGAAAGTTGAAAAAAAAAATGAAAAGTAAAACAACAGAAGGAGAAAGATAAATAGAAAACGAATGAATTTAAAAAAAAAACAAAATCGACAACATCCTTTGGAAAAACCAAAATGGCTTCCGAAGATATAGATCCACGACCTCACAAATATTGACCATCCGTAGAATCCTTGAAGGGTACGGGCTAAAAACCTACAGGCGATATTATTATTTGTTGACTTTACCAAAGCCTTCGATTCCTTACACAAAGGGAAGTTGGAACAAATCCTAGTAGCATACGGCCTACCAGAAGAAACGGTAGCAGCAATAACAATTCTCTATAGAAACACCAAAGTGAAAGTACGTTCACCGGATGGATACACAGAATACTTCGACATTGTAGCAGGAGTACTTCAAGGAGACACGATAGTCCCATACCTTTTTATCATCTGTCTACTTGCTTAGAACTTCGATCGACAAAATCAGAGAAAATGGCTTCGAGCTGACAAAGAAAAAAAGCAGAAGGTACCCCGCAAAAACAATTACCGACGCCGACTACGCCAATGACATAGCGTTACTGGAGAATACACCTAATCAAGCCGAAACACTAATGCATAGTTTGGAACGAGTCGCCGCAGGCATTGGCCTCTATCTCAATGCACACAAAACGGAATATATGTGTTACAACCAAACAGGCGACATCTCCACACTAGACGGAACCTCTCTGAAACTAGTTGACAAATTCACCTACCTAGGAAGCAGTGTCTCATCAACCGAAAAATACATCGACACACGGTTAACGAAAGCATGGACAGCTATCGATAGGCTCTCGATCATATGGAAATTAGACCTGACCGATAAAATGAAACGCAGTTTCTTCCAGGCAGCGGTCGTATCGATACTGCTATACGGATGCACCACTTGGACACTAACTGAACGGCTGAAGAAAAAGCTAGACGGCAATTACACAAGAATGTTGCAAGCTATATTGAACAAGTCCTGGCGGCAACACCCCACCAGGCACTAACTATACGGCCACTTGGCTCCCGTCACGAAAACTATCCAAGTTAGATGAACCAGGCACGCAGGACACTGCTGGAGAAGCAATATAACATTGTGAAAGACTAGCAAGCCTACACAAGTGAGTTCGAGTCTCATTGGGTGCCCCTTTCATATGGCCTTGTGCCACATGTAAGCAAAAAGCTTAGTAAATTACCACTGCTGGAGAAGCAAGGACGAGCTCATAAGTGAATTACTCCTATGGACCCCCGCGTATGGCCAAGTAAAAGCATGACGACCAGCTCGAACATACATACAGCAGCTCTCTGAGGATACGGGATGTAGCCCTGAAGACCTGCCAGCGGCGATGAATGATAGGGAGAAGTGGCTAGATAGGGTCAGGGATATCCGTGCTAGAGGCACGATATGCTGATGATGAAAAAGGAAAAATTGGTCCTATTATCATTTCACTGTCGGAATTTTTTTATACTGATGTTAGCTGAGGGTCTTTCACAGGACTAGGGTCTCCATGATTCTCCTGAGTATTCTAACCAATTTTACTACTGCTCTGGTCTAAATTGTCACGATTCCTTATCTAAATTTCTAATTTTTTTAGTCTCTTTTCAAGCCTTTGGGGACCAAAACACACCAACTACGATTGGTATCACCGTCATTCTCATTTACCACATTGTTTTTAGTTCCCTTATAAGATCCAGGAATATATCTCCGCTTTCTTTTATCTATACTCTGTTGTACACAAAACCCACGTGATGTCAAGTAATTTTTTTTTAGTGGTCTGGTCTTTTGTATTTCATTTTGTATCTCAAAATCAGAGAGAATGTTATATGTCTCAGTCTTTTGGATAAATTCTGGTTCGTGCACATAGCACTTGTTAGTAGAGACAAGTTTATTTCTTGCATAATTCCCAGTGGGCCACATTCCCCTCACAGTGGTTCCTCAACTTGTATTAATTTGAAGAGAGTTTGTTAAGAGATAAACCGTTTCACCTCAGTCATCACATATCCCAAACTTGCTATTTTGTTGCGTATTATCAATTTTATCTTTAATGTAATTCGTCTTTTAGGAGTTGTTATGAACAGACATCCACTTTCTCTCTTGAGGTTTCTCTTTCCTCTTGTATATTGTTATTATTATCATTATTACTCACTAGAGTTTTCACATCAGCGTAAGCTGATGGTTTTCACTGGTGATTGAATGACAGCAAGTCTCCTCAAGTCTCCAGGACTTTTGTCAGTATTCTGGCAGTTTTCAGTAATGCTCTTGTTTTGATGGTCTCCACTCGGCCGCCAACTTCTAAATCTTCCAGGCCCTTTTGTAATCCTTTAGTTACCGTGCCAAAAGCACCAATCCCAATTGGTATAATTGTCACCTTCACGTTCCATATTTTTTTCAATTCTCTAGCAAGGTTGAGGTACTTATCTTTCTTTTCACATTCAGTCAGTTTTATTCTGTGGTCTGCCGGGACAGCAAAATCGACAACTTTGCAGAATTTCTTTTTTTTTTTGTTTTTGATTATTATAAGGTCTGGTCTTCGGGTCGAGATTAGGTGATCAGCTTGTATATCAAAGTCCTACAGGAGTTATTATTATTATTATTATTATTATTATTATTATATGCCCGTAGTGTAAAGGTAATCGTCGTGGGAAATGGACACGGCGATACGAGTTCAAATCTTGGACGAGACTGATTACATTTCACGTAGCACTAATACCCTTGGGAAAGGTATGAATCCAATTATTCTTCCTCCAGCTATGGGTAAATAGTAGGGCAGTCTATATTCTTCAGCCTTGGTGAGGCAACTAGTCTAGGAGAAGGAAAACTCTGAATTCAAACCTGTTAAACTCCGCTTAAAAATTGACCTTGTGATATATCCTGCCTGAGGGGAGGGGTTGGTAAATATTATTATTATTATTTTCTCCTTTGGAGTTTTTCACATCAGTGTTAGCTGATGGTTTTTCACTGGAGTTTGAGTGACAGCAAGTCTCCTCAAGTCTCCAGGATTCGTCTGAGAATTCTGGCCGTTCTCAACAATGCTGTCGTTTGGATAGTCGCTACCCGTCCGCCAACTTCCAAGTCCACCAGACTTTTAACAATCCTTTATTACTGTGCCTAAAGAACCAATCACAATTGGCACAATCGTTACTTTTATGTTCCACAGCTTTTTTAATTCTCTAGCAAGGTCGAGGTACTTATCCTTCTTTTCATTTTCCTTCAGATTTATTCTGTGGTCCGCCGGGACAGCAAATACGACAATTTTGCAGATTCTCTTTTTTGTTGTTGATTATTATGAGGTCTGGTCTTCTGGCTGGGACTAGGTTATCCGTTTGTATGTTAAAGTCCCATAGGAGTTTATACGAGTCATTTTCTAGGACAGGTGCTGGGTTGTGCATATACCATTTGTTTGTATGGTCGAATTGAAATTTCCTGCACATTTCCCAGTGGATCACTTTACCGACCCAGTCGTGTCTCGCCTTAATCTCCTTCTGTGCTAATTTGCAGCATTCGCTTATTATGTGATTGATCGTTTCGTCTCTGTCACTGCATAGCCTACATATACTGTTTTGTTGCGTCTTATCTATTCTCGCTTTGATATGATTGGTTCTTATGGCGTTGTTTTGTGCTGCTATTTGGAGATATTCTGTTTATTATTATGATTATTTTACTCCTTTAGAGTTTTTCATATCAGTGTCAGCTGTTATTATTTACTCATTAGCGTTTTTCATATCAGCCTTATCTGATGGAATTTCACTGGAGTTTGATTGACTGCAAGTCTCCTCAAGTCTCCAGGACTCTTCTCAATATTCTGGCCCTTCTCAATAAGGCAGTAGTTTGGATGGTCTACACTCGTCTGCCAACTTTCAAGTCATTCAGTCCCTTTTGTTATCCTTTAGTTACTGTTCCAAACGCACAAATTACAATTGGAATACTTGTCACCGGCATGTTCCATAGTTTTTTCAATTCCCTAGCAAGGTCGAGGCACTTATCCTCCTTTTCACATTCTTTCAATTTTATTCTGGGGTCAGCCGGGACAGTTAAGTCCACAATTTTGCAAATTATTATTATTATTATTATTATTATTATTATTATTATTATTATTATTATTATTCCCACCGGTTTTAGCTGATATTTCTTCACGGAAGTCTGAGTAACCTCAAGTCTCCTGGATTCTTCTCAGAATTGTGACCGTGTTTTACAATGATGCAGTTTGGATGGTTCCGGATGGAGATGCCCGTGGTGTAATGGTTATCGTCGTAGGAAATGGATACGGCGACATGAGTTCAAATCCTGGCCGAGACTGATTGCATTTCTCATGGCACTAATACCCAGAATTGGTGAGGCAACTAGTCTGAATTCAAACCTGTCAAACTTCAATGAATAATAGTTTGGATGGTTCTGGTGTGTCCATTAATTTTTAACTCTTCCAGCTTTCTTACCAACCACTTTGGGGATTATTTCAAGTGCACCAAATGCAATTTGTATCAAAGTCACCTTCATATTCCATAACATTTTTTGTTCTCTCGGAAGGTCCAATATTGTAATTATTTTACTTTGCATGACTTTTTCACACTAGCTAACGCTGCTGATGACCTAGCCGGCTGTGGGTGGGGGTATAAAGTACGCTGACTATATCTTTGCCCTAGGGGTAAGACTCCCCCAACGAGTTACACTAAAAAATCTGATAGTGAGGCTCTATTAATGCTGGAGCTTTAGAAAATGTGGAATATCCCTTTATTACCATCGCTCCCTAGTCCCCCCCCCGACTCGGAGTGGTAGCACCTGATAAGGTTCAATCTATGGGTTAAATAGAACTAAACTGTGTACTTATGCTAAACAGAATTGTTTGAATTAAAAATGTTTTGACATTAAAACTACATACTTATTTTAAACTAAATTGTTTAAAATATAACTGTTTGTATGTATAAAAATGGATTTGGCATTAAATAACCAACAATGGTTGATATATCATAAAATCAAACGAAATCAAACATAATGCTTGTGGTATTTCAGAGGAGACTGGGTGACAGTAAGTCTCCTCTGTGTCAAGTACTCTTTTGAGTTTTCGATTTTAAAAATGCTGTGGTCGATTTTAAAAATGCTGTGGTCGATTTTTCCTCAGATTTCCAAGACTTCGTGCATTTTTAAAAGACTTTGTTGACTGTTCCAAGCGCACAAACTACAACTTGTATCATCGCCACCCTCACCAACGGTTTTATGCACTCAAGTAAGATCCCAGTATTTGTCTGATTTCTGTCTTTTTTTTATTTTAACTCAATTGGCAAAATCCTCTAAATTACGTTTTTTCGTCAGCGTCTTATCATTATTTACTCATTAGAGTTTTTTTTACATCAGCGTTAGATGATAGTCTTTTAATGGAGTGACAGCAAGTCTCCTCATATCTCTAAGACTCTTCTCAGGATTCTAGCCGTCCTCAGTAATGCTATAATTTGGATGGTCTCCACTCTTCCGCCACCTTTCAAGTCTTCCAGTCCCTTTAATATTACTTTAGTTTCTGTACCAAAAGTACCATTATTATTATTATTATTATTATTATTTACTTATTAGCGTTTTTCACATCAGCGTAAGCTGATGGTTTTTCACTGGAGTTTGAGTGACAGCAAGTCTCCTCAAGTCTCCAGGACTCTTCTCAATATTCTGGACGTTCTCAATAATGTAGGAGTTTGGATGGTTTCCACTCGTCCGCCAACTTACAAGTCCTCCAGTCCCTTTAGTTATCCTTTAGTTACTGTTCCAAACGCACCATTTACAATTGGTATACTTGTCACCGGCATGTTCCATAGTTTTTCAATTCCCTAGCAAAATCGAGGTACTTATCCTTCTTTTCACATTCTTTCAGTTCTATTCTGTGGTCTGTTGGGACAGCAAAGTCGACAATTTTGCAAGTTCTCTTTTTATTGTTGATTATTATTAGGTCTGGTCTTCTGGCCGAGATAAAGTGATCCGTTTGTATATTAAAGTCCCATAGGAGTTTATATGTGTTAATTTCTAGGACAGGTGCTGGGTTGTGCATAGACCATTTGTTTGTATGGTCGAATTGAAATTTCTTGCACATCTCCCAGTGGATCACCTTGCTGACTCAGTTGTGTGTAGTCGTACATTCCTTCTGCGCAAATTTGCTGCATTCGCATATTATGATTGATGATTTCATCTCTGTCACCGCATAACCTACATTTGCTATTTTGTTGCGTCTTATCTATTCTTGTTTTGATATGATTGGTTCTTACGGCGTTGTTTTGTGATGCTATTAGGAGAGATTCTGTTTCTCTCTTAAAGTTTCCTTTTCTTAGCTATGTCTAGGTTTTGGTGGAGTGAAATGTTGTTTATAGGTCGTTTAATACGTTGTTTTCCTTCCCATTCTTGTTTCTTAGGCATTGTCATTCTGTTATCCATTGTGTTATCATTATCAATTCTGATGGCTGTAATCAGTCCTCCATCGTGTTTTTGTATATAGTCTTCGAGTCGTTTTATCGATGTATCAACGCTGTCTTCAGTGCCGGCAAGTCCTCTTCCTCCCTGTTTTCTTGATACATAGCGTCTGTTAACATCGTCTCTGGGATCTAATGCCTTATGCATTGTCATTAGTTTTCTTGTTCTTTGGTCCATTTGTTCAAGTTTATCTTTGGTCCACTTTGAGAAAGGGTCCGGAATATCTAACGAGTGGTACAGCCCAGGTATTTATTCCTTTGATAAGGTTTCGGTTAAAGAGTTTTGTCTCGAGTAGTTTTCTAGTTCTCTTGAGATATTCTTTTTGAATTTTGTCTTTCATTTCTACTTGTTTGATGGTGTCAGCCTCCAAGATGCCCAAGTATTTATAGGTTTCCTTTTCTCTGAGCGTTCTAATCTTGTCTTGATTGGGTAGCTCTATTCCCCTAGTTTGATTGCCGTTTGCCAATTTTCATTACAAGCCAAATTCCATTCCTATGTCCAGACTGTATATTCTAACTGCGTGTATGAGAGTTTCTAGTTCTTTTTCATTTTTATATTTATCCGATATCTTTGGGAACGTCATAAGGTATAATAAGTGATCTAGAGTAGCAAAACATTGTCAGTGAGTTCAATTCTCAGTAAGTGCTTATTAATCTGATTTTTGTTCATTTAGACATGAAACAAATGCTTTTTAAGGCGACGAAATGGGGTTAGGATATTTAAGAGGTAGGAAGAAAAGTTTCCAAGTATTTCTTCTATATGATATGAAAATGATGGCAATAGTTTTTAATAGGTTTAGTTAATTTTAAGGCACAATAGGGCAAAGAACGAGACGTTCTTTTCAAAATAGAAAGAATGCTTTGAAAATGTATGGAGAAAGAAACGGTATTTACCAAAACGGAACTGAATAATGAAACGTTTTCTTCAAAATGCGAGATGTGTTCAAAAGTTTTGAGATAAATGCTGCATTTACCAAGAAAGAACTCAAAAATATATAAAACTTTAAATATCTTTATAGTGTTATGTTTTGACCTGTTGACCCAGCTAAAAATGCCATTCCAAGGTGATGCACCGGAAGGAAGTGACATATTCTGATGGCAGTTATGAGAGGAAATCGCGTGGGCGGAAATTGGCTGATGAAATGGGACGAGGTAAAAAAAAAATCCCATTATACTCTCATAGACTAACGCACCGGAAGAGAGTGAGCTCTGAACTGGATGACGGTTATTTCCGCTCGATGGCGATCACACAGGCCATTCCAAAGAAAGCGGAAGTGACACATCCCGGTCGCTAGATATCGGAAGGAGTTGCGGAGGCGTGTCTATATCACCGTGTGGGAGTTTGAAGGTAATATAAGGCCGACAAATTGAACAGAGGACAGTTGAGTTCCGGTCAGTTGGGTTCAACGAGCCAGTGGAGACAGGCGAGTAGAGTTGAGGAGGTAGACGAGATGTAGTAAGGAAAGCCAGCACCCAGCCGACTCCGGTGCTCCGGTTGAGCAACCATGGAGAACGAGAAAGACACAAGGCTGACGGTCATAACTTCGGGGTCAAAATATTTCAGTAATGTTCGGTCTCCAGCTCCCTCTCACACGCAAACTTTTCGAAACCTTACAAATAAAGTGAGAGGTAAAATACTTTATAAAGAAGTCTTCCTGCGTCTTCCTTGCGGGTGTCGTTTGTTCTTGCGACTTTATCATTGTGCGTCTGTTTTTATTATTTATTGTGTCGTTATGGTGCTGCATGAACATGTATATGTGTATATAAGCATATTTATTATGTGAGTATATAACAATAGAACTAAATGTATTGAAAAAATAAACACGGATTTTTTTTCAGTATGAGATCTGAAATTATAAAGACCGAAGCTGTATTTACAAAGAAAGAAATAAACAAGGAATTAATTTGCATTTATTAATTTTCATCCATTAATTTTCATTCATTAATTTTTATCCATTAATTTTCATCCATTAATTTTCATTAATTAATTTTCATCCATTAATTTTCATCCATTAATTTTCATTCAAAATACTCGAATTTTTGAAAAAGAATCGAGACTAAAGATCTATTAATCAAGGCAAACCCGAAAGATGAATGAATAGTCAAATTTCTATAAAATAAACAAAATTTATTCAAAAAGTATTCACACTTATTCACTATTTACCATAACACAAATGTACAATGAATGAAACCTTAGTTTTCTTCAATATATAAGCTTGGTGAAAAAGCACTGTCAGTGAAACTGCATTTACTAAGACTGAGATAAACAATGAATAAAGTTTAATTTTCTTCAAAATACAAGATGTGTTAAAAAAATCTATACTAAAGCTGTATTTGCCAAAAAAAGAAATAAGCAATTAATCAAACGTTAATTTTTTTCAAAATACAACCTGTATTAAAAAAAGAATCAATACTATAACTGTATTTACCATGACAGACACGGACAGGGAGTGAAATGTTAATTTCATTCAATACAGAAATGAACAATGATTCAAACGTTAATTCTCTTGAATGTGCAAGCTGTGATGAAAAAGTATCGACGATAAAGCTGTATTTACCAAAACAAATGGACTATGAATGAAACATTAATTTTCTTGAAAATACAAATGTGATAGAATGGCCGAGAGATTTCACTTTATATATCTTGCCTTTCGGTTTAGTTAGGCTGAGAATCTTTCGCTTAGCGCATGGGTTAGTTAAGTGCAACATGAACGTCGGTGTTCACGCGCGCGCAGAGAGGACTCGTCATTCACAGATGTCAAAATAAAATTCCCAGATAGAAATAGGGATCAGGGGATGGGTGACGTTACACACCAGAAGCGTGGGCTGAGATTTGAGAAAAGTCAGTGAGCTGAGTTTTAGCGTCCGAAGTAGACGGTTGACTTTCGGAGCTCGCTGAGGCCTTGCGGCAGGTGCCGCACGTGGTGGGGGTGCAGAATGAAAAGTCAGCATAGAAAGATGGTGTATCCCTCTCCTTATGTCGAAAAACCTTTTAGCTCAAAGGTGATAAAAAGTTTCGTACCTGAACTAAGAAGTCGTAAATGTTTTTTTGTGTTTCGGGATTCCTATGTTATCTATGAGTAATGAACATTCTATGTCTATTTCACATATTCGTGTATGGGTATTTGACACAAAATTCGTTTAAAAAGTATCGAGAATGAAGTTTTATTTACCAAGAAATGAAAAAGAATGAAATTTTAAAAAATTTTAAACGACGCATTTGTTTTTAAAAATCGATTACAAAAAATGGGATATTTGAAAATATAAGCTTGAATATTAATGACAATATTTTAATAGTCATTTTCTATAAATTTCCATAATTAATAATCTGTTTTCTTTCGATGTTTTTTTTTTAAATAAATGACAGATTTGTTTGTAGCATTTACAATCATACTCGAGAAAGAATTATATATATATATATAAAATTAACTTAAATTGCGAGTCGGAATTCTCCTACTATAGTTTCACCTCAACGGATCATCAGGGAGTCTCGCACGTGTTGAACACTCTTGTAATTGTAACATTGCAGCATTTTACGGAGGCTTTTATTTTTCTTTTGACCAATTGACTGCATATCTTTTGATTTTTTTTAACTGGTGTGACGGAGTCGGTCTTTTTTTTTTTTTTTTTCCAATAATATTTTTTCTTTTTTCCCCCGGGCGGTGATTCGAGATATGTTTATCTCTTGTTCCTGGCGTTTTTTTTTTTTTCCTGGTAAACGTGAATGCTGGTAGATAGTAGGTTAGTATATATATATATATATATATATATATATATATATATATTCTGCTTTTATACCAGTTTTATGCATTCGCTTATTATGTTATTAATCACTTCATCTTTGTCACCGTGTATATTACATTTGCATTTCTGATATGGATAATACGTTTTTACTTTGACATCATTTTGTGCTCTTCTTGAAAGAGAGAATGATTCTCTTTTCATGATAGTGTTCGCTGTCAACTAGCGAACGCGCAAAACCATTTCCTAATTTTTTTTTTCATTCACAAGCATCCCAGAGGCTGTGAACACGTAGATGACTTTTCAGTCAACTGAGACTTCAGAAGAAACTGCTACATAGTGTGACGGCAAATCGACTAGAATCCCAAAACGGGACTTCATTTTCGCACGTGTGAAGACGGGGCAGGTTGGCACTTGATCCCCTACAGAATAAGTCCTGTTCAGAGTTCTTCTCTCAGGCAGATAAGAACTGGCATATTACGTGAGGGAATAATTTAGGACCAGACTGACCGCCGCTGGCAAGGGGTTCCAAATTTCACACTATCACACACCCACCAGGCCGCTAAACTTCTTTCCCCGAGATAATGGAAGAATACGGGCCTATAGGTTTTAGTTGTAATAATATTAATACTGTAGTAGTCGGCAACTCCGGTTTCCCGTGTGATACTTTAGGAATTAATAGGACAGTTCTAAGCAAGATAACATAAGGCGAATAGAAGCTGAAAGGAAAGCATGGAATAACAACATAGACCACATGGTAAAATGAAAATACATAGGTTCTTTACTACGGTTATATATATATACGTTCAAAGTGTCAAAACATATAATTGGATTGTCCATGAATATGAATGTCTTTTCTGACTTTTGTCCTTCTTCAAATTGAGAGAGAGAGAGTGGTAAACGAAATTTGGGTGTAAAGTAAAAATGTCCCAAAGTTACTTATCTTATTTTCGACGGGGTTCCACTGGAGAATTTTTCTTCTTTCACGGGCTAATAGACTTTGTTCTGTTTTTAGTACTGGCTTGAAGGATTTTGGAGTCCCTCGTGTCTCAGTTAATCTTTTGTCTTTAGCCCGGAGTAAAATGGCTATGGTCCGTCTGCCACGAGCCTTGCTCAAAAACTGACTTTTTACTATTCACTTCTGCAGAGGGGAAGGGAACCCCACTTCCGTTTTCGGGTCCCAGCCAATCATTTGGCTTCTCTCTCTTTCCCCTTCCGATGTCCGGCGACCTGAGGTCACTCAAGTGCGAACATCTGGTCTCCTGTGTGACCCACATTCCTTCCTAACGGTCACTTTTTGACTGCTTGATACTCTAATTCAATACGGGAGGATAGTATCAGTCTTACCTCTTCGTCTCCGTGAGCTATCACGTGACAGTAGACATACAGGAGTGCCGGTAGAGCACTTGGTACTTTTTTCTTATGTTTTCAAAGATGAATCATCAAACCAGTCCGGGAGTGACACAATCTTCTGTGTAGAGCACCTGTTGGAACCTCTCCATTTTGGATATTGATGGACTCAAATTCATCCTTTCTTAAACCCATTTCTCTTGTTGGTGTGTGTGTATGTGTGTGTAGGGGGGGTCCTCGTGGTGTAAAGGTTAAAGCGATGGGCTGTGGAATCGTTGTAAGCGAGTTTGAATTCCAGTCGCGCTGTTACGTTCACTTTCGGGCAAATACCCTTGGGAAAGGTATGAACCCCCTTATCCTCCCAGCTATGGTTTAAATAGTACCACTACTGTTCTTCTAGGAGAATAGCTTTGGTATTAAATAACCTACAAAGGTTGATATGCCATTAAACAAAGAAACCAACCAAATCAATCTTGTTGGTGTTTAATCCAGTTGAACTCAAATTCTTTCACAGCCCGTTGGATGGTGGCTCTCCAGCCAGGTCAGTCAAAGCTATCTTCTCTTAGTCCATCATTGGACTGATAGTATTTTTCAAAGTGTCCTTAAGGCAGCCATTAAACCTCAATTTGGGTTTGCAAGATCAGCGTTTGTCAGTTGGGATTTCCTCTTGAAATAGTTTGCACAGTCGGCTGCGGCAAAAGAATACACTGACTGCATCTCTGCTGTGGGGTCAGACCCCCAAAGAGTATCCTTGATATGAACTTTGGGGAATGCGGAGTGCGCCTTTATTGCAATCACTCCCAGGTCTACTCGGGCCCGTAGAGGTAGCTCCTGATTGGATTCTATCTTTGGGTCAAATAGAACTAAACTGCGTACTCATGCTAAGGTGAACTGTTTGTAATAAAACTGTTTTGACCTTTCAACTTCGTACTTATGTTAAATTAAATTGTTTGAAATAGAAGTTTTGACATTTAACTGTTAGTCAACAAAAACTATACTCATACTAAACTGAACTGTTTAAAATTTAGTTCGGCGTTAAATGACCCGAGAAGGGTTGATAAGCCGTAAAATAAAATAAAAACTTCTTAAAATTGTAAAAAAATAAATATCTTATAGCAATTTTTCTTTAAAAATCAAAAGCCCTGACGATGAATGTACTGTGTACGCCACAGATGTGTAAGAACCCCAATAACGGGTTGTTTTGGATAGGACTTCTTGTTCAGTAGATCTGAGGTGTGTAAATTATTCCTTTATTTTTATTAATACCGACTCAGTTTTACCCGGAGTGTTAAATTTTGTTATGTTTTCATCTAAAAATATTAGAAATTTTTTGGTATTGGAAAGGAATAATTATTACCTTTTAACTGTGTATAAATTAATTGTATTAATAATAGTTATAAGAATCTATAAACATTTTTAATCATTTATAATTGTACAAATAATAATTATCCAACAGAATTTTGTTTGGTTGGGTTTTATAGCATATCAACCATTGTAGGTTATTTAATGCCAAATCCTGTTATTACGTATTTATTAAATAGGTTGGAATTGGTTTGGTTTCGTTTTATGGTATATCAACCATTGTAGGTTATTTAATAACAAATCCTATTTATACATATATATTAGATATATATGATTTGGTTGGGTTGGGTTTTATTGCATATCAACCATTGTAGGCAATTTAATACCAAATCTTGTTCATACAAATTTATCAAATATATTGATTATGTGTGATTTGTTAAAACATTTTGTTGATAACATTTTCAAACGAGTCCGAACTCATATTTTTTGCTCAGTTAAATGGTTCCAAGTATTTCTATTCATTATTAATCATTTGTTTGCACACAGTTAAATGGCTGCATGTATTTCTATTCATTGTAAATCATTTGTTTGCACACAGTTAAATGGTTGCTAGTATTTCTATTCATTGTTAATCATTTGTTTGCCCAGCTGACTCATAATGCCAATTCATGATTCTACCACACAACCACGGGTAAAACAGCGAAAGCGAAGGAATTTTAAACGCTTATGTATAACAGTTGTCTTGGTTATATATATATATATATATATATATATATATATACATTGCCCTGTAATGTCAGTTACATTGAGGTCTTTACCAGGAAAATTCAAATGTTCATAGTTGAATGTTTTTTTTGTCCTGATGGAATTACTCCCAACTCCGGTTTAACTGAACCGAATAATATATATATATATATATATATATATATATATATATATATATATATATATATAATTAAAGAATTAACTTAAATCGCGAGTCGATTTTATTTTTTCCGATACCGTGAATACTGGTAGATATTAGATTAGTAAATATATATATATATATATATATATATATATATATATATATATATATATATATGCGAATAATAGTTATTATTTAATAGATTTTGTGACTTGAAACCCCTTATGATTAAGCATAGTATCTTAGTTATAGATAAGTATGACTGAATCCTTGCAACGGTGTGTAAATTATTTGTATTAGATAAGAATATTTCAAATCACGCCATTGCGGGGAAAAATGTTTTATGAAAAAACTATACACCAAAGTAAATACAACGTACATTGTTGGTGATTACAAAAACTCTAGGCTTTAAATAAGCCTAGAAAAGTTGAAATATTAAAATCAGTCAATCAATTCCTTCATTTAAAAGTCATGATAGTCGAGGTGAGAGGAGTTTTTTGTATACCATAATACAATTACAAATTGGAAATATAATCAAAGATTACGAACTTCAATGACGAACTTCAATGAACGAACGAATAGACTTCTTTACAAAAATATATCTCTCACAATTTATTCTCGAAAGGGTTTGTTTTTCTGTTGAGTGTGAGAGATGAGTGGAGACAGTGACAGTGCAATATTGAACCAAGTTCTTCTCTTGACCATAGCAGCACTTCTTCTGCATCTTGGCTTGGGTTGCTCAACCGGGGATCGATGAGGGCCACAGCCCTCAGTCTGCAAGCTAGTTCTCTCTCTGGCATTCTTGTGTCCAACTCTTTCAACGGCCACCGGTACCTGTCTATATTCTTTCATAACGCCCACTTGCTTCCGCTTCTTCTTATTTACACAGGTGCTTCTTTTGATTGACGGCTTGGTCAAGGGTCAATATACAATTTCAGACTTATTAACAAGTTGCAAATTCGATGATAAATTTACCGCATTTGGGATTTAGAAAGTACTTGTACTAACAAATATTACAGTGATGTGCTATTTTACTACTTTTTGAATCGCCCATAAACAAGAGTCCATGTGTCAGACGATGTGTTGTAAATAAATAATTCCCTATAGATATATACATACAAATTATTTGTTAAAAATGAGTTTTCTTCTAGATAATACCTATCAGGATTTTATTAATTCTAAAGAAGCATTAAACGACAAAAACGGAAATAATTAGGAATTATTAATCACCAAATTCTACAATATTTAAGCTATGGAAAGAAAAATAAAATTCTATTATAAAATTCATTTTGGGCCTGCTACTATCCCTTATTTTCATACCTAATACCTATTTTCATCGGATGGAACATATTTACAAAGATCTCAGCACAATAGCCCAGTCAGTTGAGGAGGGAGAATACATCAACTGTTTCTCTGCTGAGGGGTCAACCCCAGACCAACAAGTATCCTGGAAATTACATTAAACAATCTGATGGTGTGACTCCCGTAATCCTGAAGTTCGCGGAACGTGGAGTACCCCTTCATTGTTATTGCTCCCAGGTCCACTCTGTTTGACATTTAAACTGACTGCAAAGAAATAAATAATGCTGAATTGAATTGTTAAAAATAGGACTGTTTGATTTTTAACTGTATATAAACAAATGACTGATGTTTAATTGGACTGTTACTGATATAATTTTTGGAACCATGTAAATTTGTTAATTTATGCTAAATTAAATTAGGAGAAATAGAACTGTTTTTATATTTAACTGTGTTTATCTACAAAATGAGTATATATATCATAAATTTATTATACATGTATAAAGAAGATTTTGAATTAAATAACCTACAATGGTTTATATGCCATAAAACCAAACAAACCAAATCCTGTATATTTAATATATTTGTGTAAAGAGGATTTTGCATTAAATAACCAACAATAGTTGATATGCCATAAAACCCAACCCAACTAAATCATACATATTTGATATATATGTATAAAGAGAATTTGGCATTAAGTAACCAGCAATAGTTGATATGCCTAAAACCGAACCAAACAAAACCAAATCATATATATTCAATATATATGTATAAAAATGATTTGGCATTAAATAACCAGCAATTGTTGATATTCCATAAAACCAAACCAAACTAAATCCTATATATTTAATATATATATATATAAAGAGGATTTGGCTTTAAATAAGCTTCAATCGTTGATATGCCATGAACCCAAACCCTATATTTTTATTATCATTAAGGTTTTTCGGACTATTGTCTTCATCTTTACTTCTTTAGGGAACCCACACCTATAACCGTTTGGCTATACGTCATGCTGGACAATTGAGAGTGAATTTTTGGGACTTAAAAACGTAATGTTCTTACTTGACTAGGATTACTACTAATTTGTATTATCTTTTTACCTGTGCACATATTCCGATTTTTTTTTTTAGTTTATAAGTCCCAAAAATTCAGCAGGACACATAGCGTAACGGTTATAGGCGTTGGTTCCCTAAGTTTCTAAGGAGACAATCGTCTGGATGGTTGCAGGCTCAATCCTGACTGCAGGCGAGTAACAATACAGGAATACTTAACACTTGTACCCTTTTATGGCTAACAGAATCAGAACAAGCGACCCCCGTAGTTCGAACTTCTGTGAAAGTTCCCGTGTTCGACAAACACCTGAAGAAGGCCAGAGGACATGTCGACCGAAACGTAGTGGAAATAACAATAAAGATGAAGACAATAGTCTGAAAATCCTTAATAATAATAACCATCAAGCTTCGTCTCAGAAATTTTGACATCTATCTTTTTAATATATATGTACAGGGTGGAACGATAAAATTGTCTCCCTAGAAAAGATGACATGATTCCATTCCCGTTTAATGAAAACCGGTTTTCTGTTTTTATTGAAGACCATCTACTAGTTGGCCTGCTGTGTACAAATCCCAACTGCGATAGGAGCCTTCTATCATGTATGAAAGTGACACAATGTGTAACGAGCGAGATCGGAGATGCGCCGCTGTACAACTCATGCTCTCTACCGATCCAAGTTATGACAACAGGACCATTGCCAGCACCCTCAAAATACAAATCTGGATTGCCACGAATAACAGGGACGTGCCCAGGGTGATGAAAACAAAGTTTCCGGCTACGGTTATGGTCTTTGTTGTGGTTTCAAGTGAGGGCCACATCATGCCACCTCACATCTTCGAAGTCGGCTTGAAAGTCAACCCCAAAGTGTACCTGGATGTGCTGAAGAGTGTGGTGATTCCCATGGTGAAATCAGGTGGCTTGTGGCAGACCCTGGGTGTTGCAGCAGGACTTGGCGCCGGCCCACAAGTCCAAAGAGACCCAGGCTTGGCTTCAATAGCAGTGCTACGACGTTGTACCCTTCTCTTACTGGTCCCCTCCTCCCCCGACCTGTACCCGCTGGATTACTTAGTTTGATCATACGTCGAGAACATCACCAACATGATCCCCCAAACCACCAAAGCCAGCCTGATCACTGCCATCCGCCAAGTATTCATCGAGCTCCTGCCGACGCTTGTGGAAAAAGCATGTCCCCAGTTCCGGATCCGTATCGAGGCGGTGATTGAGGCCTAAAGCGACTACATTCGATAGATGTCAGCTCTACTACATAATCAAGTTAGTTGAATTGATTTTTTCAATAAAAGTTTTTAAATAAAGCTGTTAAGTTGTTTTTTTAGGACGACAATTTCAATGTTCAACCCTGTATGAAAAGGATATAGCATTAAATAACCAACAATGATTCGTATGCCATAAAATCCTACCAAAACAAACACACAGCTGGTTGCGACACAAGTTCAGATTTTAAGGCGGAGTTTAACAGGTTGGAATTCAGAGTTTTATTTCTTCATAATAGGTTTTCATAGCAAGATTTAAGTGCCACTCTGTCTATCTATTCACCAATAGCTGGAAAGAGATAATTGAATTCATAACTTTACCAACGGTATTAGGGTTATATGAGATGTAAAATCTTATCCAGGATTTGAACTCCAGTCACCAAATCCATTCCCTACGATACTAAACATTACACAACAATTACATTACATCAACCGGGCTATTGGCCTTATGAGTATATATTTACCAACCCCTCCACTCGGGCAGGATATGACACAAGGTCAATTTTTAAACGGAGTTTAACAGGTTTCAATTCAGAGTTTTCCTTCTCCTAGAGTAGTTGCTTCACCAACACCGAAGAAAACAGTTTGCCCTACTATTTACCCATAGCTGGAGGGAGAATAATTGGATTAATACCTTTACCAAGGGTATTAGAGCTCTGTGAAATGCAATCAGACTCGTCCAGGTTTTGAACTCGTGTCGCCGTGTCCATTTCCTACGATGATAACCATTACACCACGGGCACCTCCAGAAATTGGCCTTATGAGTAGATTGTTCGCTGAGAGACCGGGGTTCAATCCCGGGTCGAGTCATATCAAAGATTAGACAGATGGTACTTCATGCTGCCTTGCTTAACCCTCAGCATTATAAGGTTAGGGTAAAAGGTAAAGTGGAGCAATCCAGGTTATGGTGTTGCCCCCTCTTCTATACTTCGGTATAGTTGCTATTGAAAAAAATTTCCTTCAAGTCCCCCTCGATTAAGGTTTCCAACTTTTTATATAATATCATTATTTTATATGTATTTATTTTTTAAATCCTGCTTATTTCACTTTTCATTCTTAATAATGTTTAGTTTTATTTTATAATCCTCCACTAGAAAGCGACGGACTGCGGAATCGTAGTACGCGAGTTCGTACTCCAGTCGCGCTATTACGTTCACTTTCGGGCAAATACCCTTGGGAAAGGTATGAACCCCCTTATCCTCCCAGCTATGGGTTAAATAGTACCACTACTGTTCTTCTAGGAGAATGGCTTTGGCATTAAATAACCTATAAAGAGTTGATATGCCATTAAAAACGAAACGAAACAATCCACTAGAAAGGTATGACATCTCTCTGTCTTTGTTTAAAAAAAAAATTGAAATTTTATCCAAAAACTTTGATTGTTGTAAAATTCAATAAATTAAGTTCATTTTGCAAATTAACGACTCACCAACAAAAAAAGGCAACTTTATTTTTCTATATAATTTCTGTTCTTTAAAATATATTTTCCCTTCAGAAAAAACGCTTTTCTATTGTTTCAGCAAAGAAAATTTCGGACTGAGTTTTTAGCCATTTGTTCCCGATGCTTTTCACATTATCATCGCTGGAAAACTTTGTTGAATGCAGAAATTCTTTGAGATGGACCGACCAAGATAAAATCAGAGATGACGATATCTGGACTATAAGGTCGATACGGCAGCTGTTCTTAACCAAACTGACTGATTTTTCCTAAGTTTTTGCTGCTATATATGGCCATGCGCTCTGACGTCAACATTTTGGAAACCCGACGATATTTGACGGTAGGAAAAGCAAGATCATCATTCACCAATTTCTGTATACTGTACCAAAAGAAATCCCCAAATGGTCAGAAATGTCCTCTGTTGTAACTCTTCTCTCGGTCAAAATGAGCCCATTAACTGAATCTGTCATATCACGTGGACTCGCCATTGGAAGCCACTCTGACCCCCTCTTTTTTCTTGAAAACTATTTCAAAATTCTTTAAAAAATTTAGCTCATTTAAAAATATTTATCTGACAAAATCATCTATCTCCATGCACATCAAATATTCTTTTGTAAATTTCACATGGTTTGAACTGCTCACCCACCAAATATTGTTGACAGGTCTATGTTTTAAGCCTAGAGAATTCGATTCGGTTTTCCGCCATTTTGGATAGCCTCAAAACAGATATATTTGCGAGATGAAAATAAATTTTGCTATGAACCAGTTTCAAGCAATGCAATGCAGAGTGCATATTTAGGTAAAAAAATTATGAAAAAAAAAATTATCTTAGTTTAAAAATCAGTATATCTATTGAGGGAACGTTGTTTGTATTAAAAAAAAAAACAATTATGTATATATATATATATATATATATATATATATATATATATATATATATATATATATATATATATATATATATATATACAAAAAGAGATTCCGTAATCATTTGTGAGACGATGAATTATACTTAACTATAATGCGATATATTTGGCGGTGCCCGTGGTGTAATGGTTATCGTCGAATTCAAACCAGTTAAACTCCGCTTAAAAATTGATCTTGTGTCATATCCTGTCCAAGCTGAGGGGGAAAATGGAGGTGCCCGTGGTGTAATGGTTATCGTCGTAGGAAATGGACACGGTGACACGAGTTCAAATCCTGGACGAGACTGATTGCATTTCACATAGCACTAATACCCTTGGGAAAGCTATGAATCCAATTATTCTCCCTCCAGCTATAGGTAAATAGTAGTACAGACTAGGTTCTTCAGCCTTGGTGAGGCTACTAGAAGGAATACTCTGAATTCAAAGCTGGTAATCTCCGCTTAAAAATTGACCTTGTGTCATATCCTGCCTGAGCGGAGGGGTTGGGTAAATACGATAATGCGATATATTTGGACTAGTATCCTTATCTTGGTTGTTTTTATCACAATATTTCGGCCATGTTCTTCTGGTATTTCTCATATGCTATAACCCTCTTGGAAATTCTGAGAAGATTATTTTCATTTTGATGTATCTGCTTAGAGGATTATCTCGCATCACTTAATCCTTCTGACTTATCTGTCTCTTCCATCGAACCAAAGCATATTGCACTTCACGACCCCGATTCAAAAGCGGAAATGTTCACATCATGACAATCAAAACAGGAAAATTAGTACACAAAGTGTCTTCAAAAAGTATCGATAGTAAATCTATATTTACCAAGATAGAAATGAACAATGAATGAAACGTTAATATCTTTTTTAAATCCAAGGTGCGATAAAAAAAAATGATCAATAGTGAAGCTGTATTTACTAAGGCAGAAATTAAAAATAAAAGAAACATTAATCGTCTTCGAAATACGATATGTGTTTAAAAAATATATTGAGACTAAAGCTGTATTTATCAAGGCAGAAATTAAAAATAAAAGAAACATTAATCCTCTTCAAAATACGATATGTGTTTAAAAAATGTATTGAGACTAAAGCTGTATTTATCAAGGCAGAAATTAAAAATAAAAGAAACATTAATCCTCTTCAAAATACGATATGTGTTTAAAAAATGTATTGAGACTAAGGCTGTATTTATCAAGACAGAAATGAACGGTTAATATAATGTTGATTTTCTTCAAAATACGAAATGCGTTCAATAAGTATCAAGACTAACGCTGTATTTCCCAAGAAAAAAATGGACAAGCGGCGAAAGGTTAATTTCCTCAAAATACGAGATTTGTTCAAAAAGTATTGAAACTAACGCTGAATTTATCAAGACAGAAATCAACAATGAACGAATAAATTATTTCGAAATAAATTATTTCGAAATATGAGATGAATTCAAAAATATCTAGACGAAAGTTGTATTTATCAAGACAGAAATGAACACGGAAGAAAACGTTAATTTTCCTTAAAATACGTGGTTTATTTAAAAAGTGTTGAGAGTGAAGCCTCATTTAAGGAGACAGAAAGAAACAATGAATAAACCATTAAATATTTTTATATTTATTTTCCCTTTTATTAGTTTGCTTTTTATTTTTCAAAAATAGTCTGATTTGTTGATATCTTTTATAATAGTTCTTGGTAAAAAAAAAAAAAAAAAAAAAACGGTGCCTTATTTTCGAGGACAGGTTCTGGACTTGGCATATCAGAATATTCAAAGTTTAGTCACTTGCCCGATTCTCTGAGGGTCACCTTTTCTAATTATGCCTGATTTTGTATTTTTCCCACCCAGTGTACTGTTTTCCCTTCTCTCACAATTTATTGTTTCGCTTAACAATCAACAATATTTTTTAAATTTCACAATTTTCTCATGGCGTTATTTTGGGCTACTATTATTCATAATGAGAAAAAACTTTGCTCGAATTATTTTTGCCAAACCTAATGTCAAGTATTTTCTACATTTTAGCAATTGTCCCAGAAAATATTCAAGATCAAATACGATGCATATAAAATGCAAAATACATTTTCCCCAGAGAAACGTTCAACTTAAAGTACAACTTTTAATTTTTTTTATTTGTTAAGAAATGTTCGTATTTAACAGAGAGCCATGTATGATAGGAGAGTTGGCATGAAATAAGCCTTAACTGGGTGACATGTTAGAAACGTCCCTGAATCAGTCTTCTGAGAAAAGTCCAAGACTGGTCCGGAGAACATACGTTATTTTTGTAATTATGTCTTAAGGAATATTCGCATTCGGGTGAAACGTATGCAAAAGGTTAGTAGGCATGAAATAACCCTATGCATGTAGTTGAAATCAATCAATCTTCAGAGTACAACCTTCACTTATGAATTATTTTACCAATTTTTGTCCACTCACCGAGTTTAATCAAAGTAAAGCTGGGTCATGACTTGGATCGGTGATCGCCCGAAAATACCAAGTAAGCCTCAAGTTTTTTCAATCTTGATTTTTTTTCTTTCTCTTGACACAATTATTTGATGCACCTATTCGTGGATATATTCAATAAATAGCTATTTCTTCGTCTCTTTTTTTTTCCACAGACGTTATTGTCGAATAAAATGTCGCACGATAAAAAGAGAATTATCTTCTTTATACACTTAACACACCTCATTCGACGCGAGACCATGTGCGTGATTATTTCAAGTTCACAAAACAACGTTTGTATAGAGATCTTTCGTCGTAGCTGCCGAGACTTGTCTGCTAAACAATTCGATATCCCATTGTGTAAGTTCGTTTGGTTTCGTTATTTCATGGCATAGCAACCTTCGTGGGTTATTCAATATCAAAGCTTTCTATGTAGAAGAACAGCAGTGTTATTATTTAACACTTAATTCGTCGGTTAATGTGGTTCATATCTTTCTCGAGGGTGATCATTCGAAAATGAACGTAACTACATGACGGGATTTAGCGCTCGTTTTCTTTGAGGCGACAGTCAACCCCACTTAAGCCATTGTCCAACCCCTATAGATTCTTTTGACTAGGCATTCGTATTTCGGGTCGAAACAAGCATACTGCTGGAGGCAAATATTCTGAGTATAGATTTGATGGATTCTCATTTTCTTCAAGACTTTTTGATAGAAAGATTGGTTGTTGTTTAATGGTATTATAATTCTTCTTGGTTACTTAAAGCCAAACCCTGTTTATATATATATATATATATATATATATATATATAAATATATATATATATATATATATATGTGTGTGTGTGTGTGTGTGTGTGTGTGTGTGTGTGATTTGTAAACGAATAGTTTGTAGGGGTACCTTATTTTTGAAATGAGTTCCAACAGCTCATATTTCTGCACAGAGTTAAAGGGTTTCAAAAATTACTAACACAAATGATATTATTTTAACAATAATCACTTTTTTTTATATTCAGTTAAATAGTTTCATTTATTGCTATCTAACACTAACGATTCTATTTTATAAAAAATCATTTGTTTGAATTCAGTTAATGGTTTCCAAACTTCCGGTTAAATACAAAAATTCTATTTATTATCAATCATCTCTTTGCAAACAATTAATTGGTTTCAAGTATTTTTATCTAACACAAATAATTTTATCTTGACAATAATCAATTTTTATGAGGTGCCCGTGGTGTAATGGTTATCGTGGCGGGAAATGGACACGACGATACGAGTTCAAATCATGGACGAGACTGATTGCATTTCACATAGCACTGAATCCAATTATTTTCTCTTCAGATATGGGTAAATAGTAGGGCAGACTAGGTTCTTCAGCCTTGGTGCGGCAACTAGTCTAGGAGAAGGAAAACTCTGCATTGAAACCTGTTAAACTCCGCTTAAAAATTGACCTTGTGTCATATCCTGCCCGAGCGAAGGGGTTGGTAAATATGATAATCATTTTTTTATATTCAGTTAAATGGTTTCATTTATTGCTATCTAACACTAATAATTCTATTCAATATAAAATCATTTGTTTGAACTCATTAATGGTTTCCAAACTCCCGGTTAAATACTAATAATTCAATTTAATATTAATCATCTCTTTACTAACAGTTAATTGGTTTCGAGTATTCTTATTCAACACAAATAAATCTATTAAACATTAATCATTTGTTTGCACATAGTTAAATGCATTCAACTATTGATATTTAAAATTAGTGATCTTATTTATCAAGTATTCCTACGTAAATAAACGATTTACTCACAATTTTTGGTTTCAACTAACTAGTTTGGTTTGGTTTGGTTTGGTTTTATGGCATATCAATCCTGTTTTTACATATATATCAAATATATATGATTTGTTATTACATTTGTGAAGAGACACACGGTTAAATGATCAATCAGCTCTATTTCTAAAAACTCAATTTAGCATAGGTCTACAGGGGCCCGACAATATTTTTTCGGACACTTTGAAAAATGTACTTTAAGGTGGTCACTAGTGCCAAAAACTTTTGAGATTGTAAGTACGTAGTTGAGGAGTGAAAATCCACTACTAGTGTAATCATTTTTTTAGTTTGGCTTTGATAATTTTAGTTTTTCGTGATTTTTGCAAAAACTTGCGCGACACTATTTTTCGGACATGACATAAAATCCTATTTATTAAGAGCTATGTTCATGTATATGTTGCTGCATGCAAATTTTCTGCTTGTACATTGTTCTGGGGCATTGGCGCCCCTACTACTATGTTAACATAGGACAAGCTAACAGCATAAATAGTCCGGACATTTCTTGGCAAAACAATTAAGTTTAATGAGGTAAATGCATTCAAAATAAGTCGTTTGTTTGGCACGGAAGAAGCGGGAAGATGGCCTCAGCATCAGAAGGTTTTTCGCTATGGAATTCAACGCTTGAATACATTTTTCGCTGTCGAAATCAACGGTTGAATACATGCTGAAGACAAACTCCGAGCGGCAAGAGGACTGAAAGGATAATGAAGAGGACTGTGACACGGCTTTTGACATCTGGAGAAAAAGTTACTGCAAGAAAAGTGAAGGAGAAATGTGAATTGGATGTAAACGTCCGAACAGTACAAAGAACGCTGCAAAGGATTGGTTTGAAGTATGCAAAGGCTAAGAAAAAAAATTACACTAGCAAAGAAACACAAAGGAGCAAGACTGGAGTGTGCTAAAAGGTGGTTAACAAAGCATGTTGACTTTAAGAAGGTTATATTTATTGATGAGAAGCGTTTCAAGTTTGATGGACCCGATGGATGGTGTACTTGGTCAGAAGGGTGAGCCTGTTGTACTGAACAAACGACAGATGGGAGGGGGAGGAGTTATGGTTTGGGGTATGATCTTTGCTAATGGAAATATAAGGTTGGAGTGGCTGAAAGGACAACAGAACAGCGAAAGCTACAAACAGTTGCTGGACGAGAAAGCCCTACCAAGGATAAGAAGAGAGATGAGGAATGATTTCGTTCTACTGCAAGACAATTGCAGCATCCATGTGTCAAAACTCATGAAAGAATGGATGGCTAAAGTGAACATGACTACTTTGGAAGGCCTAGAAGTAGCCCAGATCTAAATTTAACAGAAAATGTTTAGGAAATGCTTGCGAAACTTGTCTATGATGGACCTGAAATAACGAAAGAGGCTCAACTATGGGAACGAATACTAGGAGCCAAAAAACAACTAATAGAAACACGTAGAGATGTTATTGTGCATATGTTTGATCAATATGAAGAGAGATTGATAAAATCTATTGAGAAGAAAGGTGATATTACAGTTTTTCAACGATGTTCAAAAAATAATGTCGTGTGTGTTTTCTAAAAAATGATGAAAATTAAATATTTTTCCTTACCTAATCGATTTTCTTCCATTTTTATTACAGGTATTGTCTTTTTATGTTTATGCTATTCTATTGAAGGAATTTCGCCACTCTATGGTACTCAGAATGTCGAATACTAAAGTCCCGAAAAATATTGTCGGGCCCCTGTACAAAGTTAGATGGTTCCAAGTATTGCTGTGTATCATTAACAATTCAAATAGACATCAGTCATTTGTTGACACGATGTTAAATGATCAAACAGTTCTACTTCAATCGATTCAGTTTAGCATAAGCCATTTGTTTGGACACAGTTTACATGTCAAACAATTTTATTTGACCCATAGAAAGACCCTATAAGGTGCATAATAAAACGTTCGAACCTGAACAACGGAGCTCACCTGAGTATTTGAGTCCACCTGTATCTGCATTTGTATTTGACTGTATTTGTATGTGAATTTGTAGTACCGTTGGATTGATATTATGATTCGTAGGATATCGTGGGTATACAACACCAGTACGGAAAGAACAAGATCAATACATAGTAGCATATTCTGTAATTGTTGATAACGGTTTTGCTAGTACCGAAGAATCTCCGTACCATTTTTTTTCTTCTTTTCAGCATTCGAAAGCAAGTTGTTGGAGATTATCAGAACTTTGGAGCTCATCGGATCTACTCTAAACAAATATACAATATCATATGTTTACTATCCAACTTCGTGAGGATCGATAAGGTTAGCACGTGGCAGTTCTTTCGGAGTTGAATGCAGCGTTTGATCTGAAGAAGCAAAATCGATCTAGATGTAGGGGAGAGTGGAAGGATTGATCAGTTGGTTGCGGGAAGAAAATGTCAAAGAATATTTTACTTGTTCCAGCGAGAGGGTAGAAGAATACAGAAGTTGGCTGCGGAGAGGATATGCAAATCAGTATACGTGCGAACGGACAAAACACAAATAAAATAAAAGTATATGTCACCTTGTCCATTTCCTACGACGATAACCATTACACCACGGGCACCTCTATTAAAGGAATTAATAACAGCCATTAATAGGTGTATTTATTCACATTGAAGATAAGACAGATGATTGTGGCTAAATTTGATTTCCAGCAAGCAAAAAGGGAAAACAAATTGCAGGACGATTTATATTTTCAACTCAAATAAAATCAAAAACTGCCAAATTCATTTTTAAAAATCTAATCCGCGAAGGAGTTAAATTTTATTTGTTGATTTCTTTCTTTGATTTGAAAGCAATTATTGATTATTTTTACTTTATTTATTTATTAAATATAATCGAAATTATCGATTAATTTTATGACTGGAGTGTTGTGTTTCGGCAAGGAGTTTGATAATTTATTTCGTATACACACACACACACACACACACACACACATATATATATATATATATATATATATATATATATATATATATATATTTCAATTTGCAAAAAGCTTCAAAATTCTTTAATTAAACCATTAGCCTTTCATATGAACTTGATAGAGAAAGTATTGGATATAATTTGTATACAGGTTCAAACATCAATCCTTTCTCCCAGCACACGCATACACACATATCTATGTATTTAATTTCGATCTGATATATATATATATATATATATATATACGTTAAATTTTTCACATAATTATATCTATCTATCTATCTATCTATCTATCTATCTATCAAGCTATCTATCTATCTATGTTAATTTTTAATTGTAAATATATTCGAATATACATTAAATATTAATCCTAATTATATATATATATATATATGTCTATCAAATTCCTATTATATGCATGTACGTTAAATTGTAATCCGAATTTTATATATATATATATATATATATATATATATATATATATATATATATATATATATAACTATTTCTCTGACTTGTAGTCTGGAAAAAAACAGATAATACAATTTGTGAATTCAGAAATAAATTCAAGCCAATATTGGGAAAAAATAATTTTAAAAAAAGAAAAAGCAAAAAATGCCCATATTGCTAGTAAATAATCATCAACTAGAACCGCAATATATTGACAAAAAAAGAATCTTTTAATTTTTATCCTGTTTTTCAAATAGACTGATGTTCTCAATGTATATGAGATGATTAATCTTTTCTTGAATTTTATAATTTTGTAGCCCTTTTGTCTAGACTACGTACTTAGAACATCGATTGACAAAATCAAAGAGAATGGCTTCGAACTGACGAAGAGAAGAAGCAGAAGATACCCCGCAACAACAATTACCGACGCCGACTACGCCGATGACATAGCGATACTGGCAAATACACCTGACCAAGCCGAAACACTTCTGCATAGTTTGGAACGAGCAGCAGCAAGCATAGGCCTCCATGTTAATGCACACAAAACGGAATATATGTGCTATAACCAAACGGGGGACATCTCTACTCTAGAAGGAACCCCATTTAAACTAGTAGACAAATTCACGTACCTAGGAAGCAGCGTCGAATCAACCGAAAAGGACATTGAAACGAGGTTAACGAAAGCATGGACAGCTATCAATAGGCTATCGACTATATGGAAATCAGACCTAACCGATAAAATGAAACGCAGTTTCTTCCAGGCAGCGGTCACATCGATACTGCTATATGGATGCACTACATGGACGCTAACAAAACGGCTGGAGAAGAAACTAGATGGCAATTACACAAGAATGCTGCGTGCAATCCTGAACAAGTCCTGGCAGCAACACCCCACAAGACACCAACTGTACGGCCACCTGCCTCCTATCACGAAAACTATTCAAGTTAGACGAACCAGACATGCAGGACACTGCTGGAGAAGCAGAGATGAACTCATAAGAGATGTACTCTTATGGATCCCCACACATGGCCGCGCAAAAGCAGGACGACCAGCTCGAACGTACATTCAGCAGCTATGTGAGGATACAGGTTGTTGTCCGGAAGACCTACCTAGGGCGATGAACGATAGGGAGGAGTGGCGAGAGAGGGTCAGGGATATCCGTGCTGCCAGCACGATATGATGATGATGATGATGATGATGATGAATTATATAATTGTTGGGTATCATTTCTATTACAAATAAAAATGTTGAGAGCGAGTCTAACTAGAAGATGCTTCTTTAGATTTTATCTTCGCTAGCGTTTCTTCTTACTACTATCAATTCCATCTTTCATTTCTTCATGGCATTTGTGATGAATTTTATGACTTTCTCCGATATTTGTATATTTTCAGATAATCTATTATCCAGGACTGTGGATCTATATTATCGGTCTTCTTGTAGTCAATCCATGCTATGGTTATATTTTGTTCCATTTTGGCTTTTTTAAGGATATGCTGGTCTATATATTCTATGTTAATTGTTCCTCTTATACCTCTGTGGCACCCTTTTTGTTCTTCTGAAAATAATCTGCTATATACCGGTGACTAATAGATTCGTTCTCTGATTTATGCGTCAGGATTTTTTACATCAGAGGTAGATTGATTATCAGTCTATACTTGCTGGATATAGTTTTTTCGGGGATCTTTGTGGATCTGGGTAGTTTTTCCTTTTACCATCCATTCGGGTGTATTTGGTTCATTTACTTTTAATTGTAGAACCGATTTTTCATTGATTGACATGAATTCTTTAAAACTAGAATCAATGTATTTTATCATGGATAGACGTTTTCCAATTTGGTATCTTCTTGATTTTTGCTCTGTACAATTCCAAGAGTATATCCTTTTGAATTCTATCTTCGAGTCCTTGTAATTCTTTTTTCGTTTTATTATCCTACCAGCCTTTCTGTTATATTATTTCTTTTCCCATATTTTTCTCTAAATTGTTTTGTTTCCTTTGTATCCAATTCTTAGTTGGTCTTCTTGCATTTTCTAACGACTTCTTGAAACTTTCTTTTATTTTTTTGGAAGGCTCTGTTTCGTTTTTATTACAGGAATCTTTTAAGTCTCTCGTCTTTCGCCATTATATTTCGGTTTATATCTTCGAGTTGCATTGGGAGATTTTTCTGCTCATTTCTTTCGGTCTTTTAATCCTAATATAACACTTGTGGATTTTATTTTCTTCACATTTTGTTGTCGCAATTTATTTACTTGTCTTTCTAATCTATTTTTCCATCCAGTTTTTGTATTTCTGTTCGAGTTCCCGGGAGAAATTCCGATTTTATGACAGACTTGTTTTGCTCTTGCATAATTTAGCTAAATTTTTTCAGTAATTTTTGCCTGCAGGGATACTTATTAATAATTTATTGACCTTTACGGTGACTACCTTAATTTTTTTTTAGTTTTTCTTTTTGAAGGATTGTAACGTAGTCTTTTTTCAGTCATGATTTTCTTTATTAACTGTATATTCATACTGTCTTTTGGTGATAACATTGATATGGGACTGGGGGCTGTAGTGTTTTGGTTTTCAGTATTTTGAACAACAATTCGGGTTGGAGCCTGTTGTTGATTTTCTTCATGACTTTCATATCCACCCATTTCAAGTATCCCAAGCTGATGGTCTTTCACTGGAGTTTGAGTGACAGTAAGTCTCCGCAAGTCTCCAGGACTCTTCTCAGTATTCTGGCCGTTCCCAATAATGTAGTAGCTGGGATGGTCTCCACTCGTCCGCTAACTTCCAAATCCTCCAGTCCCTTTAGTAATCCTTTAGTTACTGTTCCAAAGGCACCAATTCCAATTGGTATAATTGTCACCTGCATGTTCCGAAGTTTTTTCAATTCCCTAGCAAGTTCGAGGTACTTATCCTTCTTTTCACATTCTTTCAGTTTTATTCTGTGGTCAGCCGGGACAGTAAAGTCGATAATTTTGCAAGTTCTTTTTTCTTTTCTTTTTTTTAATTATTATTAGGTCTGGTCTTCTGGCCGAGATTAGGTAATCCGTTTTTATATCAAATTCCCATAGGAGTTTACATGTGTTATTTTCTAGGACAGATGCCAGGTTGTGCATATACCATTTGTTCGTAAGATCAAATCTAAATTTCTTGCACATTTCCCAGAAGATCACCTTTCCCACCCAGTCGTGTCTAGTCTTATATTCTTTTATTTCTCATTTTTCATTTTTCTGTAATAGTTTTTCTTTAATTTTCTCTGAAGTCAGCTTGTTTAATAAGATTTTTATATGCCGATATATTGTTGCCTGAATTTCTGAGATGGACCTTTATGATTTTTATCTTTCAAGGTTTTCGGACTATTGCCTTCATCTTTATTTTTAATTTCATAACATTAAAATAGTTAATAGAGAAAAACTTTAAAGAATTAGACACCTTAAAGTATTAGTGTTGTATTTTGACCTTCGACCCGGCCAAAAAGGCCATTCAAAGTGATGCACCGGAAGGAAGTGACACATTCTAATGGCAGTTATGAGAGGAAATCGCGTGGGCGGAAATTGGCTAACAAAATGGGACAAGCTAAAATTCCCATGGTACACTCATAGACTGACACACCGGATGAGAGTGACCTGTGAACTGCATGACAGTTATTCCCGCTTGATGACGATCAAACATGCCATTCCAAAGATCGAGTAGGTGATTGAGTGGGCGTGAACTATTATATAACTCGATCAAGACAAAATTTCAGACAGTTGGAGATTAGACGAGTTAGAAGACAAGATGTGGTAGAGAAAGCCCGGCGGAGGGGGCCCTTGGGGCCCAGAAGAGTTGGGATCCAGAGAAGTTGCTGATAAGATGCAGTAAAAAAGCCATTATCCAGCAGAGCGCTGGGCCGCTGGGCCTCCGGTTGAGCATCTGGAGAACGAGAAAGACACAACGCTGACGGCCATAAGAGTAGGGGTCAATATATTGCAGTTCTGTTCGGTCTCCAACTCCCTCTCACACTCAAACCTTTAATAACCTTTTCGAACCCTTACAATAAAGTGAGAGGTATATATTTTTCTGAAGAAGTCTTCGCTCGTCGTTATTCATTGCGTCGGTATGTATCCAGCATATATATGTATTGTGTGTTTATGGCTATATAACATTAGTACATACTGTAAGCTACAATTACCTATTGAGCAGAACAAGTATTGAGATGAATAAAATATTGGAATCAATAATCATAATGATTAGATAAAAATAATCGGAATATGAGCTCAGTTAAAAAAATGTATAAGAGTAGTTATTATTGTGATGTAAGAACATTAATTTTATAAGTCCCCAAAATTCACTCTGAACTCTCCTGCAGGACACGAAGCGTAACTGTTATAAGCATTAGTTCCTTAAGTCTCTAAAGAAATAATCATCTCGACGTTGCTGGTTCAATCCTAACTGCAGGTGATGTATAACATAAAAATACTAATACTTAACATTTGTACCAATTAACAAAATCAGAGCAAGCAACCAAAGTGGATTAAATAAAGGACGTGGTTCGAAATTTGGTGTAAGGCTTCCGAGTTTGGCAAAAACACCCGAAGAAGACCGGAGAACATATCAGCCGAAACGTTGTGAATATAAAGATGAAGACAAAAGTCTGAAAACACTGAATAAAAAGGTCAACATTTGGTTATCAGATCTACTCGTTTACATGTATAAGAATATTGAACACTCTTTATATATAACAAACTGCATTATATATAGTGAAGATTTTTATATAAGGATGATTAATAGGACATACTAACTAGTATCCTCCTCTGATTTTTAAATAGAAGCATCTGTATCCTCATGGACCGCTCTTACAACGGTTACCTGGATTAAGGTCATTTTGCTGTGATTTATATGTGATTTTCAAAGTTCTATAAGTAAAAAAGTAAAGTTGGCGACCGTAGTCGAGGGTGACCCAAAGGCTCCTTTTTCAATAGCTACTACACCGAGATGTAGAGGAAGGGCGCTACTCTTTTCCCTGGATATCTCCACTTTACCCTTGATTTATACCTTATAATACTGAGTGTTAAGCAAGGAGGCATCAAGTACCATTGTTTGAGTCTTTGATATGACTCGACCAGGGATTGAACCCCGGTCTTTCCGGCCATTGGTGAACACTCTAACCGCTAGGCCAATGGACTGGTCAAAGGTCTATACATACCAGATTTTGCTGCCAATTGAGTAAATTTCCAGCTTAATACCCAGAAACCTTTCATTTAGGGAGCCCCACTTATGAAATCGAGGAAGAGTGGAGCTGGGAAGGAAATCCCTAAAGGAGAAGGCTGATAGAACCGAGTAACTTTTGCCTCAGGCTTGATTGTCAGATTTATTTAATGGCTTTTCAACCCGTCTAGGGTTATTTAGTGCCAATAGGTTATAGCGCTGCGAGTATAGGACATTTATTTTTATAGTCGTTGAGTACTTTTTATGTTAACGTTTTATTGCACACATTTATATGATATCAGGTGTTCCTATTTTCCTCCTCATCATCATATCGTGCCACAGGCACGGATATCCCTGACCCTCTCTCGCCATTTTCTCCCTATCGCTTGGCAAGCCTTCAGGGCTACATCCCGTATCCTCACATAGATGCTGTACGTATGTTTGAGCTGGTCGTCCTGCTTTTGCTCGGTCATATGTGGGGGTCCATAGGAGTACATCACTTATGAGCTCGTCCTTGCTTCTCCAGCAGTGTCCTGCATGTCTGGTTCCTCTGAATTGGATAGTTTTCATGATTGGAGGCAAGTGGCCGTATAGTTGGTGCCACGTGGGGTGTTGCCGCCAGGACTAGTTCAATATTACTCGCAACATTCTTGTGTAATTGCCGTCAAGCTTCTTCTCCAGCCGTTTATTTGGCGTCCAAGTAGTGCATCCATACAGCAGTATCGATACGACCGCTGCCAGGAAAAAACTGCGTTTCATTTTATCGATAGGTTCCTATTTTAGGCATGATTTATACACAGTCATATTGTTTTGTACACAGTTATATGGTTTCAAGTTACTACTACTACTACTACTACTACTACTACTACTAATAATAATAATAATAATAATAGTAATCCTAAGAAAATAATTATATCTTCAAGTCATAATAAAGATAATTTGGACACTGCCATAAGGTGTCACGTATTCCTACTGCGTTCATTGGACGTTCAATTTACATTTTGGAGTAGTTGCTTCATAAGCAACTGTTTAATTCTTACGGCATGTCAACCTATCTTGAATTATTTTTAAATTAGAGGTTAGGTAATCATATCGACATTTTAGCGTAGTTGGTTTTTAAGCAAGTATTTAATTCTTACAGCATACCGACCTATCTCGAATTATTTTATAATTTGAGGTTAGGTAATCATATTGATATTTTAGCGTAGTTGCTTTTAAGCAAGTATTTAATTCCTATGGCATGTCGACTTGTCTCGAATTATTTTATAATCTAATGTTAGGGAAACATATTTACATTTTAGCATTGTTGCTCTTTTAAAAGTTTTTTTTTTTGCACACAGTCCTATCAAATACGAAAAACCTTTGAACAGATGTATTTGATCCACAGAATTTACCAGTGAGTAATGGCTATGATGAAATACTCTTCACTCTCAGATTTCCAGAAATGTAGTTTAGTGTCCTAACCAGGGCACCATATTTTTTGGCTGCTGTCAATCATTTGCAGTGTACATTGTCAGCGTATTCTTTACCCCAACGATAATGGGAACATTTTTGAAATATTCATTTAACCAGATAAACAGCATATTAATCAGTTCTGGTTGAACATTGGATGTTTTCTAGAGGACTCGCCAAGAAAAGTTGGCTTATTACAGAAGGATGGTTTTGTTTTGGGTTTTTTTTTTGTGTTGTTGTTGTTTTTTACTTCTTCAATTTGAATAAATTCTGCGTTTCTGATTTGAAAAAGGACAATTCAAATATGCTCAATGGCCGAGAAAATGAAACCAAGACATAATTCTTAATTGACCAATTAAAAACGGTTATAATGTTGGATATTATTTAGGCCTGTCATGTTTGCGACACGCAATATAGTGACAGAAAGGAAGTAAGCGATTACTGCTTCCAGAAACAACTCACTAAACGGATTGAGAAAATTTGAATCCTCCATTTAGTAATAAAATATTTCATCAGATAATCATCATTCCTTTAAATTTAAAGGGGCTTGGAATAAAGGAAAGAAAACTGTATTGAGAAAGAAAATTTTAATTTATTTTATATATTTTTTATTTGAGATGGAGAAATGACAATATTTTTATGTGAAATTTGCTATTAACAAAAGTCTATAAAGAATAAATAAAATATGAATAAATCAATAAAAAAAACATAATAAAATACGTACTTTTGTTTGTTTGTGTGTTGGTTGGTTGGTTGGTTGGTCGGTTGGTTGGATGGTTCGTTCGTTCGTTCGTTCATTCATTTTACATGTTCATCCTTGTGGAATTATACCGAAGTCAGATAAACAACGATTGTTTCCTAATATATACGATACACAAACCCGTATTGACAATTATTTTAAACAAATAAAAACTTCATATTAATACTATGTTTCAATGGATTAACAAAGATCACTATCATTTTCAACATTTAAACGCTTGATACTTTGTTGTAATATCAATGTTTTAAGAGACAATGTATCAATTAGGTTCACAATCATTTAAAATAGGTAAACACTTCATACTTAGTTGCAATATCAATCTTTTAAAAACCAATGTATAAATAAAGTCTCCAATAATTTTAAACAGGTAAACACTTCATACTTTGTTGCAATATCAATGTTTTAAGAGCCAATGTATCAATAAAGTTGACAATCATTTTAAATAGGTAAACACTTTATACTTAGTATCAACGTTTTAAGAGCCAATGTATTAATAAAGTTCACAATCATTTTAAACGGGTAAACACTTCATACTCAGTGGCAATATCAATGTTTTAAGAGACAATGTATCAATAAAAATGACAATCATTTTAGATAGGTAAACACTTCATACTTAGTTGCAATATCAATGTTTTAAGAGACAATGTATCAATAAAGTTGACAATCATTTTAGATAGGTAAACACTTCCTACTTAGATGTAATATCAATGTTTTAAGAGCCAATGTATTAATGAAGTTGACTATCATTTTAAATAGGTAAACACATCATACTTAGTTGCAATATCGATGTTTTAAGAGCCAATGTATTAATAAAGTTGACAATCATTTTAAACAGATAAACACTTCATGCCTAAGAGAAAAACCAATGTTTTAAGAGACAATTACATGCAAATTCTTTTAATAAATTGTCTCTGATCCAAATTAATCTAAGAGTTACCCCCTAACAAGTTCTATCACACCGTTGAAAAGTAACAAAGGATCTCCAGAACAACAGCCTCACCAACGGATTAAATCGGTACTAAAAAAGATAAATTCCCACAATATAAAATTAATTGTAGATTTATAACATCTTTGCAAGGTTATATCGTCCCGAGAAAATTTCTTTCTCTTTCACTGAGAATCTTTTTTGATTTTAGTGATAAACACTTAAGAGATTTATTGATTGAATATTTGTTTTTAGTCCAGATTATTAGTTATAATCAAATAATGAAAATGTGCAAATGTTTTACATCTCCAGTTTGCAGATAACTTAATTAGAAATGACTAATTATTTGTGAAGAATTATTCAAATAAGATGAATTTGTTATTTTTGTCTCTTTTATATATGATTTGGTTTTGTTTGGTTTTATGGCATATCAACCATTGTATGTTATTTAATGCCAAATCTTGCTTAGACATATATTAAATATGTAGGATTTTGTTTGGTTGGGTTTTATGGCATATCAACCATTGTATGTTATTTAATGCCGAATCTTGCTTAGACATATATTAAATATGTAGGATTTGGTTTGGTTGGGTTTTATGGCATATCAACCATTGTATGTTATTTAATGCCAAATCTTGCTTAGACATATATTAAATATGTAGGATTTTGTTTGGTTGGGTTTTATGGCATATCAACCATTGTATGTTATTTAATGCCAAATCTTGCTTAGACATATATTAAATATGTAGGATTTGGTTTGGTTGGGTTTTATGGCATATCAACCATTGTATGTTATTTAATGCCAAATCTTGCTTAGACATATATTAAATATGTAGGATTTGGTTTGGTTGGGTTTTATGGCATATCAACTATTGTATGTTATTTAATGCCAAATCTTGCTTAGACATATATTAAATATGTAGGATTTGGTTTGGTTGGGTTTTATGGCATATCAGCCATTGTATGTTATTTAATGCCAAATTTTGCTTATATTAAATATGTAGGATTTGGTTTTGTTTGTTTTTATGGTATAACAAACATTGACCGAGAGAGAGTGTATATAGGGACCTCCGCTGGAAATTGGAAGCCAAGGAGGTATAATCACAGGCATTCTTTTTTCCAATCCAAGACTTAGAAACCAGACCGCCCTATCAAAATATTTTTGGGTCCTTAAAGATCAAGAGCTATCTCCACAAATAAGGATGAAGATAATCAGGCCCGCTTCTACCGTGAATAGCTTCAACGGTAGATGTATCTTATGTATAGATGAGAAAATTAGTATTATTAATTTGAGAAATCGAAGACTACAGTTGAACGAAAGAAATGAGCTCGTGTTTAAATATAGACATAGAGGAAAATTCAAATTATCCTGACTGAAGCCACTTAAATACCGATCCCTATATTTCATAAACCGGCTCATTGGCCTAGTGGGTAGAGTGTTCGCCAATGGTCCGGGAGACCTGGGTTCAATCCCAGGTCGCGTGATACCAAAGACTTTAAAAATGGTACTTGATACCTCCTTGCTTAACACTCAGCAATATAAGGTACGTATCAAGGGTAAAGTGGAGCAATCCAGGGAAAGGAGTAGCGCCCTCCCCTACGCCTCGGTGTAGTAGCTATTGAAAAGGGAGCCTTCTGGTCGCCCTCGACTACGGTCGCCAACCAACTTTTTTACTTATGTGATCGCAAGGACAATGATAAGGATTTATAAGAAATTAATAACGATCAATTCAATAGAGGATATCTCCGAGGCGAGGAAATTTAAAGATAAATGATGATCCGATGAAAGTCGGATTTTAATCCAAAAATTAAGGCCTTTGAATCTAAAGTAGTTAATTCCCCTTGACTATTTTTAGGGTCAAATAAAAGCAGTTGATAGTTACGATAAAAATTTTCTTTAACTTTATCTTATTTAAACAACTTGTTCCTAACTAAATTAAGAGGAATACCTTGGATAACAACAGCTAAGATAATTAACAGATGTATTAGGAATAAATGTAAAATATATATGGGGATAGTCATTCGTTCTACGATCGTAGATTGTTTAGAAAATCAGACCTGCAACAGGGCCACCCGAAAAGTACGTAAATTAGGGTAGGTTGACCTACAGAGAAACCCCACTCCTGTTTCTTAATGCTTCTAACACCTAATATTTTGACCCCCTCTGCCCTCGCCTGTGAATTTAAATAATTTTTATCTTTTTTTTTTCTATTTTTTATTATTATTATTACTTTTTTTTTTTTTATCTTTTAAATACGAACTGTATTTCCACATTTGCTTTTATGCAACTGCGAGAAAAGCATGTAAAAAGTCATCTGACGAGACAGAGAGTCTAGTAATATTCGCCACCGAAATAAATTTATAATGACGACTTAACCAAATTTGAATTTCTATCTGATTACACTATATACTAAGTGAAATTTATCATATCCCAGTGAATGAATAAGGGATTAACAATTGCTATACATTGAGTACTTACATAGATTTATATGATATTCCTCATATATTCTATAAAAAAAATAATCCACACCCACTGTCTTTGGATGCTGCCTGGATATTATATATATATATATATATATATATATATATATATATATATATATATAATTTTATTATTAAGATATATCTAATTTTAGTACATCAATTTGTATCATTGAAATGAAATAAAAAATCTAAAACTAATGTTATTTACGGTTACCCCACTAAAAATTACAATAACAGAGTAAAAGTTACTACGATAATTTCAAATTCTAATTCATTTCCCAATTTAATAAATTTGAATTCAAAATATGATTAAACCGGATGTTCCTTTAAATACCATAATAATTTGATAATTACTGTTACTTGAGTTTGAATAAGTTTCTTTAGGTTTTTTTTCTAGTCTGGTTGTGCATGTGAAAAAATATTTAATCCATTTTCTTGCTTGATTTGAAGATGTTGATTTTTTAGAGCATTGATTTATTTCAATGCTTTTTAACAGGATGGAAATAAATTCATTTTTTAAAGAGAATATATATATATATATATATATATATATATATATGTGTGTGTGTGTGTGTGTGTGTGTGTGTATATATATATATATATATCATCATCATAAATAACGCGATGAATTGCGAAGCATACTCCTCTTTCGAAGATGTGTCCTCCGATCCCTGAATAGTCACGGCACAGATACGACTAATGCTACGAAAAGACGCCACACGAACAGCGACCACCAAACACTATGACTGGGCCCTTCTTAACAACAGAGATATCAAAGACAAATATCTATTAGAATTAAGAAACGGGTTCGTGACATTACAAGAGAAGACAGAAATAGGTGCCCCAAATGACGAATATGAGAATTTCCTCAACGCGCACCTAGAGGTGGCAGCGAAGTGTATTCCAACAGAACCCAGAACTAAATATAGAGTCCCATGGGAAACGTTAGCTGTTAGAGAAAAACGTGCACATGTATAAACTGTCTCCAAAAGCTATCGGAAGAACCTAACAAACACAAATGCCCGAAAAGTAGAAAAGCCACCATATCAATTAGCAGGCATATATCTAAAAGAACAGACGGAATACATACAAAATAAGATAGTTAAGATTAGAGACTCGGTGGAAGATAGGCAATCTAGGATAGCCTGGCAAACAATAAACGAAGTGAGTAGAAGGAAGAGCACAGCCAAAGGAAAATTGAAAGCTGCAAACCAACAAGAAAGAGTAAAACTGTGGAAACAGCATTTCGAAAACCTACTATGAAACCCACCGAAAGTAACGAATGAACCGATCACCAGAATTATCAGTAAGCAATTAGACATTAAACTAGGCCCGTTCACCAAAGAAGAACTCGACTCAATCTTAGAAAAATTAAGAATAGGAAAGTTGCAGGGCTTGACGAGACCCCCCAGGATGTATGGAAGACCGGACAATTCGACGACATACCGCTCCGACAATGCAGCGCAGTCTATAATCAAAATCCGATAGACAGATGGATGAAGGGATACATCCTCCCCTTCCCTAAAAAGGGTGACCTCGGATTAACCAAGAACTACAGAGGTATAACATTTACATCCATAGCAGCCAAAAGTTACAATGCCCTACTACGAAACCGCATAGAACCCAAAATCGACAACATCCTTAGGAAAAACCAAAATGGCTTCAGAAGAAATATATATATATATATATATATATATATATATATATATCCTTTATTCATCTTACTTGATGCAATAGCAAGATAGGTGAATTGTGACATAGTGCTTGGTAGCAATACTTAAAACCATTTAACTTTGTTCTAATCATTAGGGTCGGGCTTGTTTACTATTGATACCAGATTATTTATATTTAATATATGTATAAACAGGATTTAGCATTGAACAGCCTACAAGGTTTGGTATACTATAAAATCCAACCAACCTCACCAAATCTCAACCAGTCTACTTACTTGCCTAGATGATCTTTTTACTTTGAATAAGTATTAAAAATTAAGCTTCTTTAAGAAATTTATTTATTTATTTATTTTTTTTTGAAAAGTAGAAGTATCGCGATGAGCTTGAGGGTTGATTCATTCAAAACACACAAAAAATATGATTAGAATTTTCCCCGGTGTACTTGGAATGTGTGCACACTTATGATTTTGCCAAAAATCAGGTGTGGAAAAGCATACCATTGGAGTGTTTTAGTTGGTTTGATTTGGTTTGGTTTTATGGCATATCAAACATTTTTGGTTATTTAATGCCAAATCCCCTTTATATATATATATATATATATATATATATATATATAGGATTTGGTTTCATAGGGTCTTATTGCATATCAACCATTGTAGGTTATAAAATGACAAATCCTAATTATATATATATTATATATATAAGATTTGGTTTGGTTGGGTTTTATGATATATCAACCCTTGTAGGTGATTTAATGCCAAATCCTCTTTATACATATATTCTAAATATATAAAACTTCGTTTGGTTTGGTTTTATGACATATCAACCATTGCTGGTTATTTAATTCCAAATCCTCTTTATACGTATATATTAAATACATGATTTGTAAACACATTTGTAGATACATCCAGTTAAATGATCAAACTTATCTGTTTCAAACAATTTAATTTAGCATCTGTCAAGAATGTTAAATGGCTATAAGTATTGTTATGTATCATTAACAATTCAATTTAACAAATTAGTAATTTATTTTCGCTCTGTAAGATAAAAAACAGTTTTATTTCAAGCAATTCAATTCAGCATAAATCATTTGTTTGCACTTATTTTTTTATGTCAAACAGTTTTATTTGACCTATTGATAGGACCCTATCAGGTGCTACCATCCCGGGCCAGAATGTATCTGGAAGCGATTGCAACGAGGAGTACTCCGCATTCCTTAAGTTTCTGGAGCCCCACCCCTATCAGATTGTTTAGTGTCATATCTTGGACACTTGTTGGGAGGGATTTTACCCCACAGCAGAGAGGCAGTTGGTGTATTCTACAGCCACTCCTGATTAAGCTGAAGTATGTCTGATATAATGTACAGGAAAGAGTATCATATGTAGTCGGGAATATTAAATAACTTGCAACTCCTCTTTATATGGCATGTTAATAAATCAGATATTATTGCTACATTTGAAAAAAGAAAGATATATGAAACAGAAAAAGAAGAAAAAATCAATTTGCCTACGTCATATATGTGCTATCACATTCAGAAACATATTTCCCTGTCTCTAAATGAATACATAATGAAACTATAATGAGAATCTTGATAGTTCCATAATGATAAATCCTACAAAGAAATGGAAAATAAAAGGTTGCAAAATTATGAAAGCAAAATATATATATATATATATATATATATATGTGTGTGTGTGTGTGTGTGTGTGTGTGTGTGTAAAAACATTAGGAATCCTTTGTTTTGGCAATAATCTAGTCGGTTATCAAATTGATTTTTTTTACCTCGTCTGACTCACAGATATTAGGTTGCTTTTTTACAAGGCATAACTAATGCCTGATCCTCGAAAGTGAGGTTTCCTAGTTGGCTTGGGTTGTAATATCACCGACTGCTTCTCTGTAGAAGGGTATAACCCACCCCAACGTGTGTCTTGGATATGATACTTAACATTCTGATGCTGGGGTTCCAGTAATTTTGGAGCTTTGGGGAATGCGGAGTACCCCTTTATTACTATTGCTCCCAGATCCACTTTGACCCGAAGTGGTAGAACTTGATAAGATCCTATCGATGGACCAAAAAGAACTAAACTGTATTCTTATGCTAAACTTAATTACTTAGAATAGAATTTTTTTTTATATTTAAACTGTGTATTTATGCTAAACTTGCTGGACTTCATCTTTGTATTTAAGCGAGTTTGAACACCAGTCGAGGCATTATTTTCACATTCGGACAAGGACCCTTGTGAAAGGTATGACTCCCGTATTATCTCACCACCTATGTGTTGAATCGTACGACTATATTTCTTTTACAAGAATTGTTTTGATATTAGATAACCCACGAATTTTGATATGTCAATCAACAAAGAAACCAAGATACTCACCGGTGAAGCAAAACACCATTTTCATCGTTTTGATGGGTATGTTAGAGGGGTTCTGTTTTGAATGAGTATATCAAAATTACTAAATGTATGAAAAATAAAAGAATCGCAAATTTTTTTTCAATAGAAATTGATGATTCCATAAAAAAGGTATCTCATAATATGAAGAGCAAAAATCAACATGAAATGCGAAAAAAATGACTCAAAAATACCATTAAAAAACTTCTTTTTATATTAAAAAATGATTTCAGGATTTTCTAAACTAAAAAATATATTAAATTTCTTTCTAAGCGGAACATTTTCCAATTCGGAAAATATTTTTTCTCCTTAAACACATGACTGTTTAAACACCATTGTAACAACAGTTTTCATATCTTTTAAAATGATTATGTAGACACAATCTTTATATCTTAGTTTATTTTGGTGTTTTCTTCGACGCGGGAAAACTACAAATCACTCAATTTTTCGGTCTTCCTATCTTTTTTTACTTTCATTTCTTCTTTAAGATTTTAAAAATACCAACAAAAACACTAAACATCTTACCTTTCGTTCTTTCTTTTTTACTTTGTTTCTTTCTTCTTTTTTTGCCCAGTTAGTCGGGGCTGTAGAATACAGCGACTGCACCTCTGCAGATGAGTAAGACCCCCAACAACGAGGGTCTTGGATATGACACCAAACAACCTGATGGTGAGGTTCCAATGATGCTGGAGCTTTGGGAAATGTGGAGCACGTCCTCATTGCCATCGCTCTCGGGTTCACTCTAGCCTGGAGTGGTAGTAACTGATAGGGCCCTATCTATGGTTTAAATAGAATTACTCTGCGTACTTATGCTAAACTAAATGACTTGAAATAGAACTGTTTTAATATTTAAACTGCGTACTTATGCTAAACTGAATTGTTTGAATTAGAACTGTTGAACTAAACTGAGTAGCTTGAAATAGAGATGTTTTTGACAACGTGGACTGACACACATATATACACACAGAACACTTGTGTTTTATGCTATTAAGAGATTCATTAGATATTACCAATGAATATGATGACCAGAGTTCGAATCTTGATCGAAGCTGTTTCCTTTTTATATTACGTTAATACCCCTGAAAATGGTATGAATCTAACAACTCTCCCTCCGTGGAGGGGTGGGAGCTTGTGATGTAATTGTTAAAGCGCTGGACTATCGAATCGTAGTTAGTGAGTTCTAATTCCAGTCGCACTATTATGTTAACTTTCTGACAAATACCCTTGGGAAAGGCATGAACCCCCTTATCCTCCAAGCTATGGGTTAAATAGTATCACTACTGTCCTTCTAGAAGCATGGATTAGGCATTAAATAACCCGAAAAAGTTAATATGCCATTAACCAACCACAAACACATAAACAAATATATTCTTCAAGCTATGAGCAGGTATTTGGGCAAATTGGGCTCTTTAACCTTGGTATGACAACCGGATTTCGAGAAAGAAAACTCTGAATTCAAACCTATTAAACCCTTAAAAAAATGACCTTGAGTCGCATTCTATTCATGGGGGCGTGCTTTGATAACTAAATCAGATTTCTTGTTTCTATTTCGGCAAAGCTTAATTATGGATATCTTAATTAAAACTTCTGAGTTGGTCCAGCCTACTTGATGTCTTGTTGACCAACTAAATCTCAATTTATTTTCAGTGTGTACCACAAGGTCTCGTAACGCTTTCGATAATGTCACTAATTTCGTCCTCCCTCTCTTTAATCTTGGAGTCAAACGAAAGGGTAGATCACACCTCATGAACGTGACCCCAAATATCCAGTCATCGGCTGCAGCTTACCTTGTTACTTTAAATGTGTTACAATGTCTAAAGTATTGAGCATCTTCTTAGAGTTGAATTCACTGACGCCCTGTTGATTGCATGGAGTGCCTATTATTGATTGTTCCAGGAAGGTCCTCTAGGCTGCATCCAGTTTCCACACAGAGCTTATGAATGTCAGTTTTTCCTGATCAGCCAGTACTGGTATCTTCAAGTATAGTTTCTTATAGATTTGACCTTACTACAACAGCAGGGCTTAGCATATCTTGTTCGTCTCTCTTAGATAATTTTGAGCTGAGAAGCAGGTGAACGTACAGCAGCTTAGTGGGAGCGGTTTCCAGAATTAAAATACGACTAGTGATTTATCTTTTAGAAACGACGAAACATCGCATTATTAGTTTGAAGTTGTCGCAAAATACAAGGATGAAAACAGATCTTTTTGGTAGTCGTGGCGTAACGGGTATAATCGTTGACAATGAAACAGGAGACTTAATTTCAAGTACAGAACGAAGCGGTTTGTATTTCACGTACAAGAGCAGATTGGCATTTTTAACCATGCTATGATAACCAGATAAGGAGAATGAAAATAGCTGTGCTCTTGACTCAAAACCAGTCCGCGTTGACGACGTTGGGTTAATCTTATCCTCAGTATGGTTAAAAAAAATACTTGCCTGAATTTTTTCTAATTTAATTTTTTTTAAATTCTTAAATTTCATCTTTTCGAAGAAATGTCCCCATCTTTAGCGAAAATTCTGTGAACCACATCCAATGTTATTGCTAGAATATCTTGTTCAGCGTGAAATGTTAGTCGCAGACAATCTTGAAAATTTGTATCCTTTATTAAAACACGTTCAACATTATTGATTTCATTCTTTCATCTGTAACTTATATATATATATATATATATATATATATATATATATATGTGTGTGTGTGTGTGTGTGTGTGTGTGTGTTTGTGCATGTATCATATAAAATTACAATCTCATCTACTGTCTACATCAGTAAGCTGTCGAATTTGAGACATCTTATCACTTATAAGTAGCAACAAGTGCTCGCTTATATATAGCCAACTTAAATACAATGATTAATATATAGAGACTTAATGGCACTTGATTCACTGCTTCTTCTTCAACAATTCTTTTTCGGCTCATATTTTCTTCTTCCGACTCTTCATCTTGATTCTTTTATGGATCACCTTTTTTTTAGTTTTTTACTTCTCAATTCTTCTTCTTCTTCTTCTTCTTCTTCTTCTTCTTCTTCTTCTTCTTCTTCTTCTTCTTCTTCTTCTTCATTCATTCATTAATTGTACTTCTTGTTTATCAGACATCAATTCTTCTTCTTCTTCTTCTTCTTCTTCTTCTTCTTCTTCTTCTTCTTCTTCTTCTTCTTCTTCTTCTTCTTCTTCTTCTTTATTAATTGTACTTCTTCTTTATCAGACATTAATTCTTCTTCTTTATCACACTCGAAATCTTCTTCTTCTTCTTCTTCTTCTTCTTCTTCTTCTTCTTCTTCTTCTTCTTCTTCATTCATTAATTGTACTTCTTCTTTATCAGACATTAAATCTTCTTCTTCTTCTTCTTCTTCTTCTTCTTCTTCTTCTTCTTCTTCTTCTTCTTCTTTTCTCTTAAGCCTTAGGTTTCTTCTTTCGTTGTTTCATTTCTTTGATATCCACCCTCTCATTTTCCCTTCGTCCCCTTCCCATTACTCCTCTTATTCCTTTTTTGCTTCTTTTCTTCTTTTTTCTTTTGTTTGAAGCTTCTCATTTCTTCTTCTTCTTCTTCTTCTTTGCAACTTTTCACACTACCCTTAATAATTGGTGACTTTCTTTGATATCAGAGAGCGAGAGAGAGAGAAAGAGAGAGAGAGAGAGAGAGCAACCTTTTTCCCTCTTCCAGCGGATCAAATTACTTCTGTGGTCTTAACTGTCTCTATTTTCCACCCGGACCTGTTCCATTTTTAAACATGTCAGGTGGGGATAAAATATGCCGACTATTCCCCTTGCATAGCCCCCACCCTTGCAAAAATATGCTTTCTTGTCGATGACTCTTACTTTATCTGGGGATGAGACTCCAGTGTAAGATCTCTGCAGATACGAGAGTTACACATTGGTCGCAAATATCTCATGAACCCTAAAACCTGTTAGTGCTATATGTGACACTGCGTTGGCGATTCGTTGTGTTGGTGTGTGTGTGTGTGCACCGGTCAGAGAATCTCTTTGTCAGTTTTGGCACGAAACCAACACAAGGGGCCTGAAGGTGAGATCTCCCGCGAGACCAGAAATGGAGGAGGGAAGGAAGCTCCTAGAGAAGGCAGAGAGAGTCACTTAAGAAAGGAAGGCAGATGTGAACAGTAGGCTTGAGATAGCAGTCCAGGGAAGGACACAGTCGGGAGAAGGAGGCAGTGAGAAGATTTTAGCAGGGCAGAGAAGAGAGTCAACAGAGGACAGAAAGAAGACAACTTAGACCTGTTGACCTACAGAGTCTCTGTAAAAACGCTTTTGTGATTGTACCTAGTGCACCAATTACAATTGGTATCACCGTCACTTTCATGTCCCATAGTTTTTTTTCAGGTCTCTAGCTAGGTCTAGGTACTATTTACCAACCCCTCCGCTTGGGCAGGATATGACACAAGGTCAATTTTTAAGCGGAGTTTAACAGGTTTGAATTCAGAGTGTTCCTTCTCCTAGACTAGTTGCCTCACCAAGGCTGAAGAACCTAGTCCGTCCTACTATTTACCCATAGCTGGAGGGAGAATAAGGAGGTTCATACCTTTCCCAAGGGTATTTGCCCGAAAGTGAACGTAATAGCGCGACTGGAGTACGAACTCGCGTACTACGATTCCGCAGCTCATCGCTTTAACCATTACACCACGAGGACACCACTAGCTCTTTACATAGTAAAGTAGGCGACCATAGTCGAGGGTGACCCCAAGGCTCCCTTTTCGATAGCTTACTACACCAATGTGTAGGGGAGGGCGCTACTCCATTCCCTGGATTGCTCCACTTTACCCTTGCTAGGTCTAGGTACTTATCACTCTTTTCGCTTTCTTTCAGTTTTACCCAGTGGTCAGCCGGAAGGGCCAGTCATGTTTACGGTTTATTCTCTCTCTCTCTCTCTCTCTCTCTCTCTCTCTCTGTCTTTGTTGACACAATATATAATTATTAGTATTAGATAGGAATACTTAAAACCATATAACTGTTAGTATTAGATAGGAATACTTGAAACCACATATAAGTAGGTACAGATTATTAGTTTTCTATGAAGTCTTTTTCGTATATATATATATATATATATTTATGAGATTCTTATTTCCATTGATATCCGAGTCTGGATAGGTAATTTTTAAAAAAATCTGTGACTCAAATTAACATTGGTTGGTGATTCATCCTATTTGCAAAAGAATATTGAATCGATGTTACTAATGTATCCAAAAGGAACAAAGGAACAACAGGTTTCTGATTCCCGTTTTAATTCAACCATTTAATTTTACCCTCACTCGAAAATGATCCATATCAAATCTGACTCGAAGAAGAGTCGGATACATCCTTCCTTTTAAATCGTCGATTGCTTAAAAGTGCGGAGTAGTGTAGGGTGATTGGTAACAGTTACTTGCGTGGAAAGCAGAAGTGATAAACCTTTATGTTTACAGAACTAACAGTCCTTGCGAAAGTCAGGGTCCCATTTCTCTCTCAGCAATGAATTGAAAATTATTACGCTCTTAATTCTAACTGGTGTGTAACCCATATAGAAAGGTAACAACGTATTCAAAATGTCCACAAGATAACTAAAAGCAAAACCGGTATTCTTCACAAAAATTGTTATGCAGAGTTTTCTGATAGAGAAGTCGTGGAGAACCATGATCGCCACCAGTTTGCTAGCAAATGACATGATGATTTAAAAACCTATAAATCGGTTGGTTGGTTGGTTTGTTGGTTGGTTGGATTTTATGGCACATCAACCTTTGTAGGTTATTTAACGCCAAATCCATTTTAAAAAAAGAATTATGATTCCAATTGAACATTTAGAAACGAATTAAATTCAGGCATTAAATGAACCATAAGATGTTGATATGCCACTGAACTCGTAAACGGAAATAGACCCGACAAATTTTATATTAGGAATATAAAATGGACCCTAAATTGTTTACCAAAATAATATTAGTAATAGTTACTCGAAATGAAACAACAAATGACCCTAAATTATGTAAATCTGTAACATTAAGCCATATAATTATTGGTATTAGATCAGAATACTTGATACCTAAGAACTGCGTGGAAATTCCTAGTATTACGAATAGTTACTTGAAGCTAAAGTTGTTTATTGAGGATTATTTTTAATCACTTGATACAATTTAACTTTGTGCAAACAAATAAAAAAAAAATTGAAAAAAATACACAATTATAAAACATGATTTTGAACATTTAAAAAAGAATTATGATACCAATCGAACATTTAGAAACGAATTAAATTTAGGCATTTAATGAACCATAGGATGTTAATATGCCACTGAACTCGTAAACTGAAATAGACCCGAGACTTTTAAAATTTTTTTCCATAAATTAATGATTATTATTTAATAAAAATGATCGTTTGAAACTACGATTATTCGAATTAGATGAGATTGTTTGATACCAAATAACTCCATACAAACAGATTTATTAAAATGAAAAGATTAAGTTGAAACTTTATAATTAATATGGGTAGATAGGAATAGACGAAAACATACTACTGAAGATAAGATCTGTATTGATAGTTTGGTTTGGTTTGGTTTGTTGGGTTTTATGGCATATCAATCTTTGTAGGTTATTTAACGCCAACCGATACTGCTATATGGATGAACTACATGGACTCAAACAAAACGGCTGGAGAAGCTAGACGGCAATTACACAAGAATGCTGCAAGCAATCTTGAACAAGTCCTGGCGGCAACACCCCACAAGACACCAACTATACGGCCACCCGCCTCCTATCACGAAAACTATTCAAGTTAGACGAACCAGACATGCGGGACACTGGTGGAGAAGCAGGGACGAACTCATAAGTGATGTGCTCTTGTGGACCCCCACACATGGCCGTGCAAAAGCAGGACGACAAGCACGAACATACATTCAGCAACTATGTGAGGATACGGGATGTTGTCCAGAAGACCTGCCTGGGGCGATGAACGATAGGGAAAAGTGGCGAGAGAGGGTCAGGGATATCCGTGCTACCAGCACGACATGATGATGATTGAAAACAGTTCAGTTTAGCATAAGTACACAGTTTAATTGTCAAAAACATTTCAATTTCAAACTATTCAAGCAGTTATATGTAACAATCCAGTTAAGTCTAAATACAGTTTTAATGAAAAAAAAACAGTTCTATTCGAAATAATTCAGTTAAGCATAAGCACGCAGTTTAAATGTAAGTACGGTTTGTCAAAAACTTTTCTATTTCAAGCTATTCAGTTTACTCAAACAATTCATTTTAGCATAAGTATGCTTTTCTATTTAACCCCTAGATAGAGCCCTATCAGGTGCTACAACTCCGGGCCAGAGTGGACCTGGGAGCGATGGCAATGAAGGGATATTCCGCATTCCCCAAAGCTCCAGCACTGCTGGAACCTCACCATCAGATTGTTTAGTGTTATATCCAGGACACTCGTTAGGGTGGGGGTATTACCCCTCTGCAGTGGCGCAGTCAGTGTATTCTACAGCCCCAGTTGACTGGGCAATATCTATATTGAAAATAGTGAATTGAAGCCTAAATTCTTTACCAAGGGTCATTATTATTATTAGTTACTCAAAATCATGCAACTATCTGCAAACAAATGATTATTATTAAAGAGAAATTATTGTATGGACCATTATAATTTTTAGTATTAGATCGGAATACTTGAAACCTGAAAACTGTGGGAAAAGTCTTAGTATTAAGATCAATTACTTGAAGTAATTATTGTTTACAAGTAAAGATTATCTTTAGTAAGTTGAAACAATCCAATTGTTTGCTGAATGAATAAGGTTGTCATTAGCGAGAAATAAGACAAATGTTTTGATATCTTATAAAACCAACAAGCACAAAACATTTTCTTTTCCGATATAATTAATCTTTGTCCTTTTTTATCATTTAATCTCTTTTTCTTTTTCTATTTTTTTTTAACCTTTATATGTGATAATTGAATTTACGTCACCGACTTTTTAGCACGTGTTCCATTTAATATAAATAATGTTTGCTGCAAATTTCTATGTCGCCATTTTAATTGAAATAGCTGAAGAAAGCTGTGAAATCCCACAGGTCAACCACCAAAAAATTGATTTTTTTTTTCCTGGAGGTTTTTTATTCTCATTCACTTTGAAGAATTTTTTTGCTCATTATCAAATACGTGTTCACTATATTTATCGAAACAGTCATTTTTTTTTGTCGGTTTTTATCATTTCTTTCAGTTTTTTATTTGTTCTCTGATAAACAATCATTCTTTTTTACTTTTTTTCTCACTTTTAGATTTTTCAAACACTTGATACAAGATGCTTTCTTTCTTTCTTTCTTTCTTTCTTTCTTTCTTTCTTTCTTTCTTTCTTTTCTTTTCTTTTCTTTCTTCCATTTTTCTTTCTTTCTTTTTTGCTCTTTCTGTTTTTTTCCTTTTATATTTCATTATTCTTTTCCTTCTTCCTTTCTTTCATTCTTTCTTTCTTTTTTTTCTTTCTTCCTTTTTTCTTTCTTTCTTTTTTGCTCCTTCTCTTTTTTTCCTTTTATATTTCATTATTCTTTTCCTTCTTCCTTTCTTTCATTCTTGCTTTCTTTCTTTCTTTTCTTTCTTCCTTTTCTTTCTTTCTTTCTTTTCTTTCTTCCTATTTTGCTCCTTCTGTTTTTTTCTTTTTATATTTCATTATTCTTTTCAGCTTTTCTTGCTTTCTTTTCTTTCTTCCTTTTCTTTCTTTCTTCCTTTTCTTTCTTTCTTTCTTTCTTTTTCACTCCTTATGCTTTTTCCTTTTATATTTCATTATTCTTTGCCTTCTTCCTTCTTACTTCCTTTCTTTCTTTCTTTCTTTCTTTTTTCTTTCTTTCTTTTTCGCTCCTTCTGTTTTTTCCTTTTATATTTCATTATTCTTTTCCTTCTTCCTTCCTTTCTTTCTTTCTTTCTTTCTTTCTTTTCTTTCTTCCTTTTTTCTTTCTTTCTTTTTTGCTCCTTCTGTTTTTTTCCTTTTATATTTCATTATTCTTTTCTGCTTTTCTTGCTTTCTTTGCTTTCTTCCTATTTTCTTTCTTTCTTTCTTTTTCACTCCTTCTGTTTTTTCCGTTTATATTTCATTATTCTTTTCCTTCTTCCTTTCCGTCTTTCTTTCTTTTCTTTTTTTTTCATTCTTTCTTTTTCGCTCCTTCTGTCATTTTCCTTTTATATTTCATTATTCTTTTCCTTCTTCCTTCCTTTCTTTCTTTCTTTCTTTCTTTTCTTTCTTCCTTTTTTCTTGCTTTCTTTGCTTTCTTCCTATTTTCTTTCCTTCTTTTTCACTCCTTCTGTTTTTTCCTTTTATATTTCATTATTCCTTTCCTTCTTCTTTTCTTTCTTTCTTTCTTTCTTTCTTTCTTTTCTTTCTTCCTATTTTCTTTCTTTCTTTTTCGCTCCTTCTGTTTTTTCCTTTTATATTTCATTATTCTTTTCCTTCTTTCTTTCTTTCTTTCTTTCTTTCTTCTTTCTTTCTTTTTTGCTCCTACTCTTTTTTCCTTTCATATTTCATTATTATTTTCCGCCTTTCTTTTTTCTTTCATTTTTTTTCTTTCTTTCTCTCTTTCTTCTTTTTCTTACTTTCTTTTTTCGTTCTTCCTTTTTTGCTCCTTCTGTTTTTCCCTTTATGTTTTATTATTATTTTCCCCCCCTTTCTTTCTTTCTTTCTTTTTTTCTTTCTTCCTTTTTTCTTTCTTTTTTTGTTCCTTCAGTTTTTTCATTTTATATTTCATTATTCTTTTCTGCCTTTCATTCTTTTTTCTTTCTTTCTTTTTCTTTTTCCCTTTCCTTGTCTCTTTGGTTTTTTTTCTTTCTTTCTTTTTTGCTCCTTCAGTTTTTTCCTTCTATATTTCATTATTCATTTCTGCCTTTCTTTCTTTTTTTTTCCTGTTTTTTCCTTTCTGTCTTTCTGTCTTTCTTCTTTTTCTTTCTTTCTTTTTTCTTTTTCGCTCCTTCTGTTTTTTCCTTTTATGTTTTATTATTTATTTCTACCTTTCTTTCTTTCTTTTTTCTTTCTTTCTTTTTTCTTTCTTTCTTTCTTTCTTTTACTCTTATTTTTTAGGCCTTCATTCTAGATTCTTTCTTTGCTTCTTCCTTCATGTCTTCCTTCCTTCATTCTTTCCATCCTTCCTTTCTTCCTTCTTCCCATTTTTCTTTCTTTCTTTCTCTCTTTCTATTACTGATTTATTTGTCTAACCTTCTTTTTTGTTTCTTTGTTTTTTTACTTTGTTTCTCAACTGTTTCTCTTTTTTGCACCATTCCGTCTTTCTATCTTGCGATTTTCTTTCCTTCTTATTCTTCTTTCCTTCTTTCTTTCATTTTTTCTCATTCTTCTCTTTTGTTTCGTATTTCTTTCTCTCCTTTCTGTAAGTTCTCTCGATTCGTATTGTTCTCCCAGACACTTATTTATTTATTTATCTTTCTTTCTTTCTTTCTTTCTTTCTTTCTTTCTGAACGTCTTTATTTATTTATTTATTTATTTATTTATTTATTGCTTCTGTGTTTCTTTTTTTCCCCAATCTTTGTATTTCTGTGTCGGTGGTTATCAAATGTCATTTTTCTCTTTGTATTATCATAAACTGTTCTTTCTTTCTTTGTTTATCGATTTATTGAATTTAGCCTCATCAGTTGCGGCTGTAGAATATACCGACAGCCTCTCTACAAAGGGGTAAGACCCCCTCCCCGCCAAAAAGATTCCTGTATATGACACTAAACAATCTAATGGTGAGGTTCCAGTAATGATGGAACTTTGGGTACTCCTTCATTAGCATTTCTCCCCAGTCAACTATAGCCCGGAAGGGTAACACCTGATAGGGTCCAATCTATAGGTCAAATTGAACTCTTTGACATTTAAACTGAGTGCAAAATGACTTATTCTAAATTGAATTGTTTAAAATAGAACTATTTTTACATTTAACTGTCTAAACAAATGACTGATATTTAATTGAATTGTTAGAAAGGATATAACAATTCTTGGAATTATTCTTATTTTGACTTACGTTTACAAATCATATCCATCTAAATATATGTATAAGCCGGATTCGGCATTAAATAACCTACAATGGTTGATATGCCATAAAATCCAACCAAACCAAATCCTATATATTTAATATATATGTATAAAGAGGATTCGGCATTAAATAACCTACAATGGTTGATATGCCATAAAACCCAACCAAACTAAATCCTATATATTTAATATATGTGTATAAAGACGATTTGGCATTAAATAACCTACAATGGTTGATATGCCATAAAACCCAACCAAACTAAATCCTATATATTTGATATATATGTATAAAGAGGATTTGGCATTAAATAACCTACAATGGTTGATATGCCATAAAACCCAACCAAACTAAATCCTATATATTTAATATATATGTATAAAGAGGATTCGGCATTAAATAACCTACAATGGTTGATATGCCATAAAACCCAACCAAACTAAATCCTATATATTTAATATATGTGTATACAGAGGATTTGGCATTAAATAACCTACAATGGTTGATATGCCATAAAACCCAACCAAACTAAATCCTACATATTTGATATATATGTATAAAGAAGATTTGACATTAAATAATCTACAAGAGTTGATATGCCATAAAACACAATCAAACCAAATCCTATATATATATATATATATATATATATATATATATATAAAGATAATTTGGCATTAAATAAACTACAATGGTTGATATGCCATAAAACACAATCAAACCAAATCCTATATATTTAATATATATGTATAAAGAGGATTTCGCATTAAATAACCTACAATGGTTGATATTCCATTAAACACAATCAAACCAAATCCTATATATTTGATATATATGTATAAAGAGGATTTGGCATTAAATAACCTACAATGGTTGATATGCCATAAAACCCAACCAAACTAAATCCTACATATTTGATATATATGTATAAAGAAGATTTGACATTAAATAATCTACAAGAGTTGATATGCCATAAAACACAATCAAACCAAATCCTATATATATATATATATATATATATATAAAGATAATTTGGCATTAAATAAACTACAATGGTTGATATGCCATGAAACACAATCAAACAAATTCTATATATTTAATACATATGTATAAAGAGGATTTAGCATTAAATAACCTACAATGGTTGATAGGCCATAAAACCCAACAAAACTTTCTTTCTTTCTTTCTTTCTTTCTTGCCTTTTTTCTTTCATTGTTCTTTCCATTCTTTTTCTCATTTCATCACTTTTTCCCGCATTTTCTTTCAATTTTTCCTGTTCGTTCTAAAAACGGTAAATATCATCTTCAACTGCCTTTTCTTTTTAAAAGATAGAAAACAAAACAAGAACGAGTGCGAATATCACCAGATTAATAAGTACAACTGTGCTGTTTTTATTTAATCGAAATTTTCAATTTCGAGTTTCTTTATCTTTTTATTTATTATTTCATAAATATTCACGGGTTTTTAGGAATGTTTTAGCGTTTCGTAAATGGCAATTAGAATTCTAAAAAAAAGACAGTTATGCAAGGACTGATACATTATTCTAGCAGCCTCTAATGAATCACCGAAAACTTGTTTGGTTTGATGTAATAGCATAAGTAAGTTAGCGACTTTTGGCTCACTTTTCAACAGCTACTACATCGATGTGGAAGGCGCCACTCCTTTCCCTTGATTGATCCACTTTACAGTTGATACGTACCTTATAATGCTGAGTGTTAAGCAAGGACGCATCAAGTAGAATTTTTTGAGTCTTTGGTATGACTTGATACCTCCTTGCTTAACAAGGAGGTATCAAGCACCATTTTTTAAGTCTTTGATATGACTCGACCTGTGATTAAATCCCAGTCTCCCGGATCATTGGCGAACACTCTGCCCACTTGACCAATGACCCAAATCCATTTTATGCATATAGTAAACTAAGGTAGGCGACTGTCGTAGAGGGTGAACTGAAGGCTCATTTTTCGATAGCTACTACACCAAGGTGTAGGTAAGGGCTCTACTCCTTTCCCTGGATTGCTCCAATTTACCCTTGATCCCTACCTTATTAAGCTGAGTGTTAAGCAAGGAGGCATCAAGTACAATTTTTTGAGTCTTTGGTATGACTCGACCTGGAATTGAACCCAGGACACCAGGGCCATTGGTGAACACTCTAACCATCATTGCAATCTCAAACAATTCAATTTAGAATAAGCATAGGTTTTTGTTCTCACACATTCAAATGTCAAATCAGTTTTATTCCAAACAATTCAGTTTAGCATAAGTACGAAGTATTAATGTCAAAAAAACAATTGTATTTCAAACATTTCTGTTTATTTAGCATAAGTACGCAATTTAAATATCAAAACAGTTCTATTTCAAGCAATTCAGTTTAGCATAAGTACACATTTTAGTTCTATTTGACCCATTGATAGGACTCAGTCATGAACTACAACTCCGGGCCACAGTGGATCTGGGATGATAGTATTATTCGAACCTCACCATCAGATTGTTTAGTGTTATAGCCAGAACACTCGTGGTCGAGGGTGGGATTCTTACCCTTCTGCTGAGAAACTTCCGATCAATTCGGCAGCCCCAGCCGATTAGTCAAGAGAATAATCTTATTTGTGCTTTCAAATGATTATCAACAGAAGGTCTTGTAATATTAACAATGTCGTAATATCACCAGAACCTACAGTCTGTCTGTAAACGAAGAACTGTAACCTGTTCCGGAGTTCTTTCTTTTTTTTTTTCATCTCGTTTTTCTTTCTTTCTTTCTTTCTTTCTTTCTTTTCCAGTCACTTTCTTTGTTCCATTATTTTCTTTTTCTCTTTTACAAGGTTCCTTTTTCTTTCTTTCTTTCTTTCTTTCTTTCTTTCTTTCTATTCCAATATCTTTTTATTTTCTCTTTCACAAGGTTCTTTCTTTCTTTCTTTCTTTCTTTCTTTCACATTGTAAATGCGTATACTTATTTTTTCTTCCCTTTCCAGTCACTTTCTTTGTTCCATTATTTTCTTTTTCTTTTTTACAAGGTTCCTTTTTCTTTCTTTCTTTCTTTGTTTCTTTGTTATTGTAAATGCATTCACCTCTTTCTGTCTGTCTTTCTTTCGTTCTTTCTTTCTTTCTTTCTTTTCCAATATCTTTCTTTGTTCCCTTATTTTCTTTTTCTTTTTTTCAAGGTTCTTTCTTTCTTTCTTTCTTTTCTAATATCTTTTTCTTTTTTCTCTTTCACAAGGTTCTTTTTTTTCTTTCTTTCTTTCTTTCTTTCACATTGTAAATGCGTATACTTATTTCTTTCTTTCTTTTCCAGTCACTTTCTTCGTTCCATTATTTTCTTTTTCTCTTTCACAAGGTTCCTTTTTCTTTCTTTCTTTCTTTCTTTCTTTCTTTCTTTTTTTCTTTCTTTCTTTCTTTATTTATTTATTTATTTATTTATTATTGTAAATGCATACACCTCTTTCTGTCTTTCTTTTCCAATATCTTCTTTGTTCTCTTATTTTCTTTTTCTTTTTTTCAAGGTTCTGTCTTTCTTTCTTTCTTTCTTTCTTTCTTTCTTTTCCAATATCTTTCTTTGTTCCATTATTTTCTTTTTTCTCTTTTAAAAAGTTCATTTGTCTTTTTTCTTTCTTTCTTTTATAAGTAGTTTAGTGTTTTATTTGGTTGAATCTTCTGCAACGGATGCCAACAGGGTATTCTGAACCTCACCGACAGAATAATGAATGAAAGGAGAGACTGTCGTTATGCAAGCACTTAGAATCCGTGTCTTTTGGTCGCTTAACGATGCTAGATTTTCTTTCTTTCTTTCTTTCTATTCACAAGACAACCAACATATACGGTTATAATAACTGAAAATGTCATTCATTTCCTTATCGGCCCCTCGAGAGCTGACATTTAAGTCAACCTCACAGCTTGTGTCTGTCCAGTAAAAAATAACACTCTTTGCCATGAAGATTAATTCATGTTACCAACACGATCATGCCACAATACTCTTAAGATGACAGAAGAAGACAATCAAGTTTATCCCTGTATATTTTACAAAAAGAAGGTGATTGTCTCTATATTCAGTACAATGTTTATTCTCATTTGGTCCAAATTTACCCAATCCGTCTGTATCTCTGCAGAAGCTTAAAACTTTCCACCCTCAACCAGTGTCCTTGATATGACATAAAACTACATCTGATGGGGAGGCCCCAAAACAATTTGAGAATTTGAAGTACCTCTTTGACATTATTTTTGACCCACTCCGACCGGGAGTGATCGTACTAATTGGTGTCTCCCGATGAGTCAAATAGATCTAATTAATCATTTACAAAGGAATATGATTGTTTGTAATTTGAAACCATAGAGCTGTTTATAAATCCTTTGTATTACATAGGAATTCCTAATGTTATACTTTGACCTTCGACCCGGCCAAAAATCCCATTTCAAGGTGATGCACCGGAAGGAAGTGACACATTCTAATGGCAGTTATGAGAGGAAATCGCGTGGGCGGAAATTGGCTGATGAAATGGGACGCGCTAAAAAATCCCTTGATACTCTCATAGACTGACGCACCGGAAGAAAGTGACCTCTAAACTGCATGATGACGATTAAACATGCGATTTCAAAGATCGAGTGGGCGTTGAACTATTATATAGCTCAGTCAAGACAGAAGTCAAGACAGTTGAGTTCCAGTTCCAGAGGCAGTTCCAGTAGAGCTGAAGACGGGGTTATAGACGACATGTGGTAGGGAAAACCACACCCGGCCAAGGGGGCCTTCGGGAACCCCGATGGAGCCTGGGGACCAGATAAGTTGCTGATAAGATGCAGTAAAGAAAGCCAGCACCCAGAAAAGTGGACCCCAGGGCCTCCGGTTAAGCATCTGGAGAACGAGAAAGACAAAACGCTGACGGCCATAAGAGTAGGGAGTCAAAATATTACAATTTATGTTCGGTCTCTAGCTCCCTCTCACATGCAAACCCTGAATAACCCTTTTCGAATACTTACAATAAAGTGAGAGGTACAATATTTTTCTAAATAAGTCTTCCTGCGTCTGTCTTTATCATTGTGTCGTTGTGAATTATTCGACATATATATGTGCATGTATGTAGATGGGAAGCTGCATATATGAAAATATAACACTAAATATAATCGCTAATTTTAATTATCAATAATTGAAACCATTTAAGTGTCTGAAAAAAGGATTAATATCAAATATACTTATTAGAGTTAGATAGCAATACTTGAAAGAATTTCAATGTGTGCAAGCAAATGATTAATATTTTAAAAAAACTTAGTATTTGATAGCAATATCTGAAAGTAATTAACTATGTGCAAGCAAATGATAATATTAGACATAATTATTATAATTAAATAGACATACGTGAAACCATTTAACGGTGAGCAAAAAAAACAAAAAAAACAACTATAAATACTTAACAGAATTATTGATATGAATACTAATACTCAAACGATTAAATAAAGGATTAATATCAAACAGGATTATTCGTGTTGGATTACCATACTAAAATTATTTAACTGTATGCAATCAAACCATGAATATTAAATAGAATTATTAGTGTTGGATTACCATACTAAAATTATTTAACTGTATACAATCAAACCATGAATATTAAATAGAATTATTAGTGTTGGATTACCATACTAAAATTATTTAACTGTATACAATCAAACCATGAATATTAAATAGAATTATTAGTGTTGGATTACCATACTAAAATTATTTAACTGTATACAATCAAACCATGAATATTAAAAAGAATTATTAGTGTTGGATTACCATACTAAAATTATTTAACTGTATGCAATCAAACCATGAATATTAAATAGAATTATTAGTGTTGGATTACCATACTAAAATTATTTAACTGTATACAATCAAACCATGAATATTAAATAGAATTATTAGTGTTGGATTACCATACTAAAATTATTTAACTGTATGCAATCAAACCATGAATATTAAATAGAATTATTAGTGTTAGGTAGCAAAATTTAAAACATTTACCTGTTTGGATACAAATTATTAACATTTCATAGAATTTTTCGTGGTAAATAGAAATACATGAAACTATTTTTACCATAGAAAAACAAGTGATTAATTGTGAACTCAAAAAAGATCATTTGATATCAATACCTAATATCATTTAACTGTGTAAACATACGGTTAATATTAAATCGAATTATTAAATTCATAGAGGAATACTTGAAACCATTTAATAGAGTGCAAGCAAATTATTAATATCAAATTGAATTATTAGGGAGAATAACAATACTTAAAAGCATTCAACTGCGTGCAAATAAATAATAAACATTCAATATATTTATTAGTTCTAAATAGCAATACTTGAAATCTTTGAACTGGGAGAAAGCAAATGAGGTAAAAACATTTTTTTAAGTTACTTACAAACTATTCTCTCATCTGGTATCCGGTAAGGCAAAATGTAAACAAAACCAAAGCTTCTACATAATACCTTATAATTCCCGAGCCGACGTGGTTCGTTTGCTGGCTGAGCGGTATGATACTAAATCTAACGTAAAGTTGGGTGGGTTTCGATCCCAGCTTCAAGAGCCCTACGTGTCTAGCCAAAATGAAAAGTTGTGATACAACGAAACAGTCTGTCTGTGGATGACAATATATACGATCCCCCTCGGGGATTGAGCACTCTGGAAAAGAAATTTACGGCTCTCACTCGCATAATCCAGAGCTCTTCGAATGAATTGAGCACTCTATTATCCGCTTAGACAAAAATGTAAACAAAACGAAAGCTACTACATAATGCCCTATAATACCCGGATGATGTGGTTCGCTTGTTGGCTGAGCCGTATGATAATAAGTTGGGTGGATTTCGATCCCAGCTTCAAGGGCCCTACGTGTCTAACCATAATGTTGTGATACAACGAAACAGTCTTTGTTTAGATGACAATTATATATATATATATATATATACAACCAACCAACTAACCAATAATGACCGGTAGTCAAAGTGTCACCTATCTCGTGTTATCGCATGTTGTTAAATTCTGTGACCTTTTTCTCGGTACTTCAAGGACTACTGGTATTGTTTTGATTTTTAGTTCACAAGCAGACAATTGTGGTATGGCATTAACGATTGAACATGTAACTCATTGTTTTGCTTGCCTCATTAAAAATAGCACCGGAACAACATTACGAAGCTGGTAAGAAACAAAAAGTGTCTCATTGAATTTCTACACGCATAAAAAAGTTACATCAAGTTGTATTTGGTGAAATTATTGGTAGATCATGCTATTGAAGTAAGCACAGTTAGGTGATTGGTGATGATACACGAAACTAAGTAGACTTTGATTGCTCCCTTCATACGAAAAATACATTTAAATAAAGGATGATGAATTATGAAATTAGCCTCGAGGAAAATGATACAAGAGAAATTAGTGAGCATGTTGAAACTTAGTTATTAATTCGTTTTTTTTTTGTAATATGTCTTCAACATGTACTAGAATGTATGATCTTTTTCTCTAGACACAATACGTATTGACACAATCCACATCCACTAACATCTTATAACCTCAAACTATTTAAACGCTTCATTAGCCACTTTTCTTGCATTTCCGTCTGATGATTGTGTATACATCATGAAACTTGAAATAACGGACATCTAATTGTGTTGAAATAAAAAGTGAGACATGTACTCGAGAAATCAAAGCCTACAAAATATCTCAAAGGAAGAAAGTCATGAAACAATCAAATCCTGAAGCGATGGCTGTAGTAGAACACTCCAACAAATCGGCAGACTTAATTGGAAACGGTAGCCACTGCAATGTCTAAAAAGAATCCGACCCTGATGATGAAAAATTAATTGTCACAGATTATCCGTAAGAAACAAGGTTTTGGCACCACAAACTAAATACAGACAGCTAACTAAACATTACAGCGAGCTACTTCATATATATGGCCTCCTTAAGATTTATTTGGATAATATTCTGTTAAGTCCCATTGTCGGCAAAAGAGGTTCTGCATGTCTACCATTAAGCTGCATCCTTGAGAAGATTGTTACTTCATTGAGGAACAGTCTCCATTCTGTATCAAGAACTCCACCCACTTCGAGGCAAAAAAAAAATGTAATATTTCTATTCATTTAAACCAGATGGTGAGTCTAGATGTAATACCTCTGTTCACGAAGGATACTCACTTATGTAACTGATAGTAGTACGGAATAAGTTGGTTGCAGATCCCTCGCTTGAAGAACGATGATGTATACCAAAAGATAAGTTGACTTTTACTATGGAAACAAATAACTTCGGAATGAGGTCTGTTATATATTGATTAGAAAATGGACTGCCTATGGGTTCGCCATTGTATCTATTATTAGCTAATGAATTCATGGAATACATTTCAGTGGATAATGTTGTTATCTACATTTTTTTTCATGATACAACGGGTGAAAGAACGTGCGATACCCTTCCCTCATCAGCCGCCAACCAGAGACGATAACTCAGTTTCGGTAGCTCAAGGTGATAGCGCCACTCCTGGTGCTATCCAAGCAGCTTTTGCCACCGGACAGGGTATTTAAAAGAAATATATATATATATATATATATATATATATGCCTAATCAATTAAGAGAAGTGATTACATTGGACGTTTATCTTCATTTTTTGTGTTCAGTTTGTGATTAAAAAAAAACGCGTTTACTTTCGGCCGTGGATGTTACTTAATTGTAATCGTAATTGGAGGTGCCCATGGTGTAATGGTTATCGTCGTAGAAAATGGACACGGCGACAAGAGTTCAAATCTTGGACGAGACTGATTGCATTTCATATAGCACTAATACCCTTGGGAAAGGTATGAATCCAATTATTCTCCCACCAGCTATGGGTAAATAGTAGGACAGACTAGGTTCTTCAACTTTGATGAGGCAGCTGGTCTAGGAGAGGGAAAACTCTGAATTCAAACCTGTTAAAATCTGCTTAAAAATTGACCTTGTGCCATATCCTGTCCGAGCGGAGGGGTTAGGTAAATATCATTACTTAATCGTACGGTAATAGTGGTTCCGCGTTTATTTCATTCATGTTGATAACTTCTCACTTTCGACCAAATCCAATTTGATGCATATTGCGTTGTGGTCTGAAGGCGATTCGATGCCACTTTCAAACTGCCATTTCTATGGATTAGATACATTGATGATACATTCATTCTTATCACGAAGACGTTCAAACACTTTGGGATTATGTGAAGTCAATCTGAACTTCTTTACAGTTCATAGTGGAGAAAATGCAACAGGATACAAAGTCCTTCCGAGATCTATTAATAACTGGCACACAGCAAGAATTCAGGTCATTTGTGTATCAGAAGCCAACCTTCATCACACAGTACCTCAACGCTAACTCCTACCACCCATACAAAGAAAGGGATAGTTTATTGCCTACAACATCGAACAAAAGCCATTAGTATTGACACCGGTACATATCGTGGCGATATGAACAGTTTAAGAGACAACTGCCATCGCAACAACAACCAAGAAAGCATAATATCGGTCTCAAGACATCAGGATCAAACGACGGAGAACAATAACCAAAAACTCACCTGTCTGCTTTATGTAAAAGGTCTGACTGAAAATATTCAAAAGATATGTAGTCCATGTGATATCAGGACAATATTCAAGCACAGCACGATTCTTCGAAAATATCTCATCCAAATCAAGCGTGAATTAACATGGGCAAGAATTGTGTATACTCAAATCCATGTACAGCCCTATCACCTGGGACTGTAGAATACTACGACTGCCCCTCTGCAGGGGAGTCAAACCCCCACCAATATGGCCACCTTTTGACCATGGGCAACGAGCCGTAAGGTGCGTGGATTGGATCCTGGTGGTTGAGCATTCATTAATCCGGCGACAGAGTGGTCAATGGCTTGCAACACAAAACTTTGGCCCTTATGTGGCCTGACGGGTGGTCAAATTGACCCGATCCAATCAATCGGGTAGTCATATCAAGCCCTAGCACCTATATGTTTTATCCCGATCATACTTTAAAATCTGCACTTGCAACAAATTCCCAATCATTAACAATTAGGTGCTAGAAGGTGGTGATTGAGAGTCAACTGCGTTGACAGAATAGGAATTTAAACAGTGCTGAGAACCTGAATCTGCCAATCGTACGCTCGGCCAATTCTATATATATGTAAACTATGCATTGTTCAGAATTGGTTTCTTACAAAAATTATTTTTAAAAATTATTCATTATAAGGCTATTCAAAATGGCCGAGAATTGAATAGAATATTCCAGATATGTACCGTCGTCTGTTATCAAATTTTTGCTAGTAAAGAATTACGAAGCATGTGAAATTTGAGGAAGAATATCTAATGTTTTAGAGAACATTTTTTTATCAAAATATATTTGCAAATGGGTTTAGCAAGAGTTTACTACAAAGAGCCTGAGTCAAAAATATGTCAACGGACTGGAAACCCAGTGAGTAAAGAAATAGTTTCGGGCGCAGCGGCCAATAAAAAGGCTTATGCTGACAGTCTTTTTGAACATGTATGTGCACATCATTATTGATTTCCTTGTAAAAGTCACCTCTGTAAACAATACTTTTTATTACTAATATTGTATATTGACCTACGACCTGGCCAGGCTGTCAAAATAGGAAATGCACCTATATAAATAACAGGTGTATCCAGTCGAGGAATATCAGAATTATATCCTTGACCGTGGATGGGTTGAATGAGTGCTAGTTTGGAGACCAGACCAGTTGGAGACAAGATGCGGAAGAGAAAGTCAGCACCCTGCAGAAGGGGCCTCGGGACCCCGATCGAGAGTTTGGAGACCAGACCAGTTGGAGACAAGATGCGGTAGAGAAAGCCAGCACCCGGCAGAAGGGGCTTCCGGACAACAGATAGAGAGTTTGGAGATCAGACCATTTGGTGAGAAGATGCTGGATTACGGAACATGTCCCAGAGAGGCTGGGCCCCCAGGTCCTCGGTTGAGCAGTCCAGGAGAACGGGAAAGAAATGTTGATGGTCTCAAGAGTGGGGGTCAATATGTTGCAGTTCTGTTCGGTCTCCAACTCCCTCTCACACACAACCCTTTCAATAAAGTGAGAGGTATATTTTTTTAAGAACTGTGTCGTTCGTCTTTATTATTTTGTCGTTGTTATGATTCTGCATGCATCTGCATATGGCTATACGACATTAAATCTTTAAGCAAAATTTCATCTATTGGATGACTTTTGTATATATATATATATATATATATATATATATATATATATTAAATAGTACAAATCGTGCTCAATACTAAGTAGAGCAAACTACTATACATATATATATTGTTGCTGAACATTCATTCTTTATATGAATAAAATATATAATGCCTAAGTCATTAATGCATAAGTTTGTGAGCAGCCTGAAATTCTTGGGTAGAAGTTAGATGTTCTCTTGAAGAAAACGAAATCAAAGAAGAAGAAGACGTAGGTCAGACGTATCAAGGTCAAGGAAAACAGAAGAATTTTAAGATTATAATGGTCGCTGTTCCAGTGGAAGGCGAAACATCGAACAGATGCCTAGACATTGAGAAATGAATAAAACACAGTGAAACACGAAAGTAGCAGTGGTTCCAATTCTGCTCAGAGCACTTGGAACAAATTTGAAAAATTACAGAAATGTTAAAAAAAACTATAAATATCCCTAGGCAGAAAATTAAAGAAAGCAAAAAAAAAAAAAAAACGGAAATAAAAAAAAATTGTGAATCATGAAGGTAACAGTGATACCAAGCTTTATCATTGTGGACCTGGGAGTAATGACAATGAAATGATTATCCACACTCCTCAGAGCATGAGAACTAGAGCCTCACCACCTGATGTAGAAAAGCTTCACACTTAAGACATCTTTTTAGATGGGTTCCTATCCTTCTGTAGACGATAAACTCGGTGTAGTGTTAGCCTTGCTGAAAGGGTATTGTGTGAAAACTCACAAAATTTTTGCAAGATAGCAAGTTTGATAAAAGAATACCTCATTATATATATATATATATATATATATATATATATATATATATATATATATATCAGAATTTGGAATTCTGATATTGATGTATATATAGCTGGTCAGCTTATCGAAAAAGCACAGATGTCTTGATGTCTAGAATGCTGAATAAGGTGCTTGGATATAGTCAAGACAAATTAGCGCCAATTGATAGATGTTGATCGGCAGCTTCTAGTAAAAGACAAGCGGGCGCTGTGCTATCATCTCGGTGCTTAGCAGAACGTTTTTCTATATTTGATTGATATTTCATTCTGAATTGAGTGGTTTGGTTTGGTTTGGTTTCTTTGTTTGATGGCATATCAACTCTTTTTAGGTTATTTGATGCCAAAGCCATTCTCCTAGAAGAACAGTAGTGGTACTATTTAACCCATAGTTGGGAGGATAAGGGGGTTCATACCTTTCCCAAGGGTATTTGCCCGAAAGTGAACATAATAGCGCGACTGGAGTACGAACTCGCGTACTACGATTCCGCAGTCCATCGCTTTAACCATTACACCACGATGATAGCCCCCCGAACGAATTGGGTGCATTGACCAGGAAGAATATCATGTTGTAAATAGATATATGTTATGTACAATAAATGCTTAACTTCATTAGACTTAGAGATTTTCATGCGTACCTCTATGTCTATTTCTCTTCATCTCTATCAGCCTGTCCATTTTCTTTCTTTATATATATATATATATATATCCATATATATATATATATATATATATATATATATATATGCGTTTGTGTGTGTGTGTGTGTGTGTGATTTTGAAAAATATTCTTTGCTAGAAACGTAGACGTGACTTTTGAGAAAATTTTTCAAATTCTTAATTCGTATAAAAGCATTTTTTAAAATTCTAATTCCTTAGCAAAGACGTTATCCATTTTTTGTTTTATTTTTGACCAATAATTACATCACTGTGTATTTTGAAACGAAACGCTATCAACGATTACAGAACGCAAAGAACTTAATTTTTTTGGTTTCTTTTACTTCTGAAAATAATGTTTGGATGAAGCATCATTAGAACGCTTTCTAAGTACGCCCGAAGATA
>OY757944.1:6396263-6403763 GCA_963585895.1 Sepioteuthis lessoniana
GCACACTTCGGTCGGCCGTGGTATCAGCGGCACTGATCTTGCCAGGTGTGTCACGTCTCTGGATACGGTAGTCAGCAAAGGCTGCTTGGTACGGGTGCCGAGGAGGCCTAGCATTCACGTCATGCGGCCAAGACTGACATTCCTCGAACCTCAGGGGTCGTTCCTCCAATCTCTAACCCTCCTTGGAGGGGCTAGATTTATCGCCTGGCGACTGAGGCACCCCTTTTTAATGGAAAATTGACAGGGCCCGAGGCTTTTCTGAAAATGCCACGCACGTCTGGATTACGGTCCCGTGGCCGGAACCTCCTTAAAAAGGCCTTGTGCCGTACTCGCTCGTTAGGAAGAGGACGCAACAAATATTGTTCGTTGCAAATAGCTTCACTAGTGACATTGTATTACTTGTTTTACTGTATTACATAACCTTTATTTTTCAATCTGAACATGTGTTTATCGGGGGTGTCCTCGTGGTGTAATGGTTAAAACAATGGACTGCGGAATCGTAGTACGCGAGTTCGTACTCCAGTCGCGCTATTACTTTCAGGCAAATACCCTTGGGAAAGGTATGAACCCCCTTATCCTCCCAGCTATGGGTTAAATTGTACCACTACTGTACTTCTAGGAGAATGACTTTGGCATTAAATAACCTAAAAAGAGTTGATATGCCATTAAACAAAGAAACCAAACCATGTGTTTATCGTTTTTATTTTATGACCTTTTCCGAGGATATAACTTCTTTACTCCCTGGCTTTCGAGGAATCGATTTTAAAAAAATTCACGCGGAGGATTTGAAAAATATTCAAGCACCAACTAACAATTGCCCCAACCCACGACAAGGATTTGACGTCAGAAGATTCGAAAAAAATTTACGCGGAGGAATTGAATAATTATTTAAACGAGAAAATTTACGCCAACTTGACAACTGGATGGCGAAGAAATGGAAGAATTTGTATTTTTTTAAAAATTCGGACCCTGTTCTCAAAAGAACATTCCGTAAAAACTTTAGACGCATAAAAAGACCTACAGAAAATAAAATTGTTCGTCAAAACCAACAAGTAATTTGAAAGGATTACTGCAAAACCTTGATAAACGACGAAAGTTCAAACGATTACATGGATTTATCTAAAATTACATGGATTGTTCTAAAATGTCGTCGTACTTCAGCTTTTTTATTATGTTTATTACTTCGGGAGGCTGAGGAACTGTCTTGATGCCCATCTTGGTCAAATAGTCTGTGACAAGGATGGAGTTCGGACTGGTGCATTGTCCTCGTGGAAATGACACTGACCCGATTTGAAGAGTGCTGGCCTCTTCTCTAGGAATCTCTTCCTGAACTCCCTTAAAACCTCAACAGAGTAACCTCAACCCAAACCCTTTGGCCAATCGACTCTGGTGTATTGACTTCCTTACTCCTCCCACACATCTCATCATCTCTCAAAGACTCCCTGCCTTCCTAGAATCTCTTATGCCACTCAAAAACTGATGCTCGATTCATGCAAGATGGTCGAAAAGCAATCTGAAGCAATGCATGCGTTTCTGTGACATTTTTTTTCAAGTTTAAAACAGAATTTTATTGCATATCGTTCTTCTAAAGTGTCCTCACGTCCAGATTGCATTTTTGAAATTCACCAGCTGTGGTAATAGGGCTTTAGTAGGGTGTATTCCAATTGCTGTTGTAGCTGTTCATTTGAACCTGAAATCATAAACATTAGTCAGTCATCTCATAAGATGCATAGCAATAACATCGTTAATTTTCAAGAGTCTACGACAATTTTAAATGCCCATACGAAAAAAAGTCTGGAAACGTATCGTATGCACCTCGTATAAGTTTGAGAGATTGCTTTTTGGAATAAAAGTGACTCTAGTAATCTTCCAGCAAATTATGGACTCTATGCCGAGCGGGCTTGATTTTACGGTGATCGATCTGGACGATACTTTAATAAACAGTGAGAACACTGAGCAATAGAAAAAACACGAACATGACGTTGTTAGTAGAGTCAAAGTCTCCGGATTTAAATCAAAAGACGCGAGGTGCAACTTCTTCATGAAGAGAATTAAATATTTGGATCAGATTATCGACAAGAATAGCAGAATAACGGATCTAGAACGAGTTAGTGCAGTAAAAAAACATGCTGGACACTGAAAATGTGAGTTCACTACAAAGTTTTCTTGGTTTGACCAACTGTAACAAATTTTTGGGCTATATATGACACAACTTGTGAGCCCAACTAAATGAACTACTGTAAAAAAAGGAAAAAGAAAGGTTTGGACAGCAGAGTGCCAGAAAACATTCGAGAAAATTAAGGAAGTCCTCACATCGAATTTATTCCTGTCCCATTACAACCCCAATCAAAAGATTATGGCTAGTGAAGCTTGCACTTATTGTCTTGGAGCCTACATCCTACATAAGTTTGATGATGGATCGATCAAACCAATTGTTCTCGTGTCTAGAACGCTACTCCCAGCGGGAAAAATTACTCTCAGATTGAAAAACTATTTCTCGGAATTATATTTGCAGATACAAAATTTCATAGTTTTATTCATGGAAGACATTTCACACTACAGACAGACCACAAACTATAGTTTACTATTTATGGTTCAAAAAGGGGTCTGCCAGCTAATAGAGCAAATAGGCAGCAAAGATGGGGAATTATTCTCCTAAACTACTTCCAAATGAAGTTCCATCCATCAGTAAAAGTGTGTCATGCCGATGGGCTATCGAAGTTGATTCCAAGATACAAAGAACCATTAGAAGATACATTAATTGCTTTCTTACGGAAAAAAGTGGAGATCAAAAAAACCCTGTGCAAATGATGTGCAAGAACTTTCAATTACACTTGACGAAATTAGGAGAAAAGCGTCGGACAACAAATTCATAAAAGATATGATAAATAGGATAAAACATAAGAACTAACAAAAAACAGGCATGAACTCGATCCTTAACAATACACTAATGTACGAAGAATGTGTGATTATACCCATATTACTCCAGAAGAGAATCCTCAAAGAATTCCATGTAGGACATCCGGTAATTGCTAGGATGAAAAGCCTGATGACGATTTATGATAACTGGATAAATAAATTGACCTTAGTCGAAGGTGACCCTAAGGCTCCCTTTTCAATAGCTACTACACAGAGGGGTAGGGTAGGGTGATACTCCATTCCTAGAATAGATGCACTTTACCCTTTATCCTCACCTTATAATACTGAGTGTTAAGCAAGGCGGCGTCAAGTACCATTATTTGAGTCTTTGGTATGACTCGACCTGGGATTGAACCCGGATTATTGCCGAACACTCAACCCCTTGGGCCAATGAGCAAATGACTCTATAATAATACAAGGTTAATTTTAATTTTAAAAAAAATAACAAAATAAGAAGATAATGTTGCACGATGGTGGGAATTCGTTTTGGGGAGGTAGGTGTGGGTGATCGCCAGATAGAGGATTCCTTTGTCTGTTTTGGCGCGAAACCCACACAAAGGGCTTGCACACGAGATTTCCTACGAGACCGGGAGATGATTAGGAAAGGTAAGGTCCCAGAGCAATGAATAGATAGGAGTTAGCGAAGACAGGGAAAGGCGACGGTCAGAGAGAGGCAGCTCATTTGTGGATAAAGCAAGTCAAATATGTAGGCAACTTCGTAAAGTCCAGTAAAGGCTGTGCTATGACATCAAAAGCACTTCCGATAAAATTTAGTCCTTTGAAAAAAACCGACCGACCGTGGTCCCGACTCCATATAGACTGAGGTGACCCACTTGATAGCTTTTATTACTTAGTTTTGATGGATAGTTTTTCGAAATGGACAGAAATTTTGAAATGCAAAAACCCTACCAGGGAAGAAGTAATTGATTTTTACGTGAGTTATTTACTCGGTTCGGTGCTGCTGACCACACTGGGTCCAATAATATGACACAATTTACGTTCAAATAATTTAAAGATTTTTGCCGGACATTTTGGATCGAACACGTCACGATCATCCCATATCACCCAAGACCTAACGGCCAGGCGGAACGCTTCGTTGACACGCACAAGAGAACGCAAAAGAAAGCCAAAGGAACGCCCACAGACCCACCTATATAACTATTTTTGCAAGTCTACCGAGTCACTCCAAATAAAAACGCTCCATCAGATATGATGCCTGCCGAGGTGATGTCTGCCAGAAAGATCAGGTTGTTGTTCAAAGAACTAATACCACAGAAGCAAAGAAGGAGATTTTCAAACAAAGTAAGTAAGGTAAAGTTGGGGAACGTAGTCGAGGGCGATCAGAAGGCTCCTTTTTCATCAGCTACTACACCGAGCTGTTGGGGAGAGCAATACTCCTTTCCCTAGATTGCTCAACTTTACCCTTGATACGTACCGTATATTGCTGAGTGTTAAGCAAGGAGATATCAAGTACCAGTTTTAAAGTCTTTGGAATGAAACGACCTGTGATTGAATCCAGGTCTCCCTGACCATTGGCGAACACTCTACCCACAAGACGAATGAGCCAGTATATGACTTTACTATTCAAAGTAACGAATAAATATTATGACGTTGGTGAGAAAGTCATATACCGCCTGTACCAGAACAATAAATCATACTGGTAAATGGGTATAATTGAAAAAAGGATCGGAAATACGGTTTACCAGGTCCAGGAAACGAAATTTGTTTATAAAAGCACTTAAACTATACCTTTTCCAGTTCAAAATGGGAATAGTTCATTTCAAAATGGGAATAGTTCAGTTCAAAATGGAAAAATTATTATAAGGATAAATATAAAAAAGGTGCAAAGAGACAATATGGGGGTCCAGTTGTGATGGTTGTTGTCACTCAAACATTGAAGAAGAATTTCTAGGATGTGAAGTGCTTTGGTTAGGACCATACAGTCCAATGTTTAATCCGATTGAACAAGTAAGGTCTTTAATCAAAGCTTACGTCAAGCAGGAATTAGCTGCTAAAATTGTGAGTATTCTTGCAATGGAGAGAAGAGATGGCTTGTCAATTACTGAACAAAGGGCAAGAGCTTTGACTTCATTATTTGAGGAAGAATTGGGAAGGGTTACACCAGAAGTATACAATCGTTTCATAGCTGGAATTTAATCTAAAATTCCTCCAGGTGTAACATTAGAAGATGTTGTGTTCTAATAAATGACTTGAAGATTTTTTTTTATATTATAAAATGTTAACAATTTTATTGCTAAAATAATTTATTGAATATTTTTTATATTCATATTTATAATAATTTTTCCATTTTGAAATGAACTATTCCCATTTTGAACTGAACTACTCCCATTTTGAACGGCAAAAGGTATATATCCAAAAACGACACTCGAATATGGAAGAGAACAAACGTGCTGAAAAAAAACAACCTATGGATATCATGTTCAATATATTCGATATGCCAGCACCCTAAACAGTTCCAGAAGTAAGGAGACAATCAAAAAGAAAACGGAAAGCAACGGAAATAATGGAATTTAATCCGAAAAAAATATTGACTCACATGGAGTAAATCTAAAAATGGAAGGTTTTGCAGTATCATCCATATTCCCGATACACAATGGACTCTTCCAATAAAGATATAACATTTGAGTGAAATCCACTTAGCGAGGGGGTTTTAAATAACGATAGTGACGGCATTGTATTACTCGTTTCGTTGTATTGTATAACCTTTATTCCTCTCTCTTAACTCATCTTTGTATCATCTATTTTAAGCTCTTTTTCGTGGAAATAAAAAAAACATCATTTGGCTATTATGAATTTATTTCATCTGGCCACTTCATACGAGAAATCAACCTCTTCAGATGACTATCACACAGTGGAGAAAAAATTTCAATTAAAAATTACTAAAATACTTTTTCAATTGATTCTTACTCGACGAAAAAACTGTGTATAGATGAAATAAATTTATGATTACCAATTAACGGTTTGTTGAGATTTTTCCAATTATATATATGTGTATAGGCAAATACGAAAACTATCCAAGTTAGCCGAACCAGACATGCAGGACACTGCTGGAGAAGCAGGGACGAGACCATAAGTGATGTACTCCCATGGACCCCCATACATGGCCAAACAAAAGCAGGACGACCAGCTCGAACATACATAAAGTAGCACGTGTCTTTTGAGTCTTTTCTTTTTGTTGACTGAAATTTCACCCAGATATCAGTTTGTAGAATTTGCAAATGGTACAATCTGGTTTTTTTTTCACGCCAAGATAATTAAAGATTACATATAAAGATTAATATATATATATATATATATATATATATATATATATATATATATATATATATATCGTAAGTGATGTACTCCTGTGGACCCCCGCATATGGCCAATCAAAAGCAGGACGGCCAGATCGAACATACATACATACAGTAGCTATGTGATGACACGGGATGTAACCCTGAAGACCTGCCAGAGGCAGGGAGACGTGGAGGGTCAGGGATATCCGTGCTAGCCGCACGACATGATGATGATGATGATGATGATGATGCAATTAGAAGAAAGATGAAAACTCAAATCTGGTTAAATTGTCATTATAAATTTATTTCGGGCGAAGGATATCATTATATTCTTCGTCTCATCAGATGAATTCACGCAAGAGTGGATGTGCATATGTGTGTGTGAGTGTGTGTATGTGTGTGTGTGTGTGGGTGTATGTGTATGTAAGTATATGCGTGAGTGTCTGTGTTAAGGGTTTTCTGTTTTACGTGAAAAGAAATCTGAGTTATTTTCACTAAAGAAGTTTGAAAGACATTTTTCAAATTTTTTTTGTTTCTTTTTTTGTTTTTTAGGGGAGGGAATTTTTGTAGAGTGATGTTCCTGCTTAGAAGACTGCCGCCTTTGTAGCGAACATTGCGTTCGATTTTAAACCAAAATCTCATGTGGAACAAAAGTGCCCTTCTTGGACATTTTTCTAATTCGCTTGAGACGTTCGTGTACAACTGAACATGACATATTAAGTTTTTGGAGCAACTCTTTGGGCGTTTTGACGTGGATTCAATTCACTGGTTTCTTTGCAAAGTTCTTCATTCAAAGTAGATTGTCTTCCAAAGCGAGGCTTGCCGGATATGTCGCAATCGCCATTTTAAAACCTTTTAAATCACAGCTGACACGCACGAAACATCACGGCACATATATACACAGCAGAAATGATTTCAAATGCCTCTGTAGATTTCATTGTCCATTCGTAAAGATCTACTTTCGTGCTGGCTATCTCAAGTTTGTATAGGGTGTGGCAGAAATACCTCAAAATTTTTAAAGTGTCACTTCTATGGTTTAAGTAAACTTTGGCTCGGAATAAAAGTAACTTACTCAAAGTAATATTTTATCTCTTTCAGATATCCTCAGGAGTTAGACCGCTGCACACCTTTTGTATTCAGTTTTACAGTTTTTTTTAAGACTGATGAATTCGTAATTGCTGAACATAGAGCTTTGCTTGCTCATTTCAGGTTAATTCGTAACGATTGAAAATTCTGTTTATTAACGCAACCAGAAAGACAAAATTGAGCTTCATCAGCCGTG
>OY757944.1:6408763-6463763 GCA_963585895.1 Sepioteuthis lessoniana
TTTTAATATAAATTAAAAACGTAAAAAATAACACGACATCTTCAGATCAAATGGATAAAATAAATCAGAATAGACACAGGAAAGAAGGGTTGGAAGGGGTGTAAGGTGGGTGAAGAGGTTTTTTTCTTCATTTAGCCCACTTTAAAAAAATAAACTATAGACAAATTATCATAGATAATGCTTAAATAAATAAAACAGGATTAAATTGAGATTTAAGGTGAAATGAATAAAATAAAATGAAATAAAAAAGATGTGAAGAAACCATGTGATGTGTACGTACTCTTCAATGGAAGGGTAACTGAATTAAAAGACTCGAGAATAAAATTTGAGATTAAAAATTTTAATTTTAAATTTTGAATTTAATTTAAGATAAGTATGACTGTATCCTTACGTAAATAAGTATTAAATCTGGAGTTTTAAGTTGAAATGTATTTAGAATTGAAGAAATTAAAAAAATCAATTTACTATAATTCCAACCGGCAATAAAACCAAAAAACCGGAAGTGGGCTAAAGGAAGAAAAAAATCTCTTCAACCCTCTCCACCCTTCTTTCCTGTGTCTATTCTGAATTATTTTATCCATTTGATCATAAGAATCCTGTTATTTTTGGTGTTTTTGATTTATATCAAAACCCATGACAGGATGGAAATAAATTTATAATCCTAATGTGACCGGTTTTTATTTTTTCTCAAAGAAATATCAGGTAAATTGAGCTCTTAACCAGGAAAATTGAAATGTTCACTGTTTTTCTTTCCTGAGGGAATTACTCCCAACTCCTCTTTAACTGGACCAAATAATACAAACACACACACATATATATATATAGTCATCCACAGACAGACTGTTTCGTTCTATCAGAATTCTTCTGTGCGCCTAGACACGCAGGACACTCGAAGCCGGATTCGAAACCCGTCCAACTTTACGATAGACTAAGGCTTCAGACCACACGGCCACAAGCGGACTACGTTGGCTAAGGGAATTTTTAGGTATTTTATGTTTTTAGCAAACAGCAGCAGCAGCCTTTGTTTACATTTTTTGATACCCTATCGGCTACCAGAGAGCTCAATTCTTTCGAAGAGCCTTGCATTACGCTAACGGTGGCCGTCAATTCCTTCGCCAGAGAGCTCAACCCCCATGGGGGAGCATATATATATATATATATATATATATATATATTATTCGGTCCAGTTTAACCGGAGTCGGGAATAATTCCGTCAGGACAAAAAATCATTCAACTATGAACATTTAAATTTTCCTGGTAAAGGGCGCAATGTAACCGACATCACAGAGCAATAATTTCTTTAAGTAAAACAAAAACCGGTCACATTAGGGTTATAAATTTATTTCCATCCTGTTATGGGTATTGATATGAATCAATAACACAATACCCATAACAGGATGGAAATAAATTTATAATCCTAATATGACCAGTTTTTGTTTTTCCTAATGAATTTATATATATATATATATATATATATATATATATATATATATATATATATATATATATAAACAGGATTTATCATTAAATAACTTACAAGTGTTGATATGATGAAAAACATAACCAACTAACTTAAACTACTTATTTTAATTTACTGAGTGTGTAAACAGATATTGATTGTTGATTCGAATCATATGCGAGTAGGTATTCGAGATTCATTTGATTGGTTTCTTTGTTCAAGGGCATATCAACATTTGTAGGTTATTTAATGCCAAAGCCATTCTCCGAGAAGAGCAGTAGTGATACTATTTAACCTATAACTAGGACGATAAGGGGGTTCATACCTTTCTCATAGGTATTTGTCCGAAAGTGAACCTAATAGCGCGACTGGAGAACGAACTCGCTTACTACGATTCCACAGTCAATCGCTTTAACCATTACACCACGAGGACCCCACACCAGATTCATTTGAATGCATTCTGCAGTACATACAGCCAGGTTATATAACTTTTGAATGTTTGTTTTGAATGTTGGGTTGGCACGTAGGGATCTTTTGTTCAACCACTTGTATTCGGGATCGATATTTTATTCTGATACCAACTGATTGAAATTAAGAAATTCTCAAGTTTTTAAACTTAGTTTTCTGATGGACTGTATTTCTAACTACCTAGTTGACCCGTCCAATTTGATACGATTCTCGTACACGGCTTGAGAGACCTAATTACATTGAAGGTTAAAACCTTAAAATTGCTTTTTAGAATTAGGTGTAATTGATAAATAAACACGAAGCCCATTACAAAAAATGAATTAACTGTTAACATCGGAGGTGATACATTGGAATAGGAAAACGAATGATTCAGAAAGATTGTCTAATGTAATAACTTGAAGAAAATCATTATAAATAAGACCATTTTGAGACTCATTTGGTAGGCGATTTAAATCGTCAGAGAATAGCAGGATCGCAAGGAATTACGCAAAGCAAGAGTAGAATTTGCTGGTGCCAACAGGATATTTAATAAGGGCCAAAACCTTCCTAAATTTCATGCTTTTATTTCACTACTGTAATAAATCGCAGTATCAAAAAACCACTTATCTTGCATTCGTATTTTCTTTCTAACGAATGGGAATTTAACATTTCTTTCATAAATAATCCAGTAATATTTCAAGCCAAAACAAAAAAAGTAAATAAATAAATTTAACACGTATAATAACTACCATGAATTTCCGATTGCAAAATAAGTCTGTGGGCCGATGGAGAAAGACTCATCTTTATTGATCTTTATCTATATATTTGTGTATGTGGTGAGTGGGGAGAAATGAGAGAAGAGAGACAGACAGACAGACAGACAGACAGAACGTTTTATATTATATGGATATTCATGGTAAAAGTAGTTTGAAGTGCTTAGAGTCGAATATCCAAAAGACCCATTACTTCCGTTAGCGTTGTTTGTTTATCGGATGCGCAAGTACCATTTCCCCTCGAAAAGAGTTGGCAATTCGTTCTGATTTTCTGCGGAACCAGAGGCCGAAAGCAGTAAGAAGAAAGACAATATTCAAACCCAGGTTAAAAATGGCGATGACAAAATGAAAAGAACACTTCTGTCATCACGGTACCCATTCCAATATATCACTTTGAATTCCCGTTTGTTCACCCGCGCTCAATATGCCGGTTAGTGTTTGTTATTCGTAGAATACATTACCCAATAGTAACCTCATCACGATATATACATTCTTAAGTATCATCCCCGTTAAACGGTGACAACAAAACTTCTGTCACGATTTTTGTTCAACCCATCAGATTTTCAGTGCTTTATAATTTTTTAATTAAAAAAATCCATATGGAAATTCTCACAGAGTGATTTAACATTTAAGCGTGTCAATTTGAAAATTGGCGAAGAAAATAGTCATAAGTCTACCAAAAGCGGAAAAACGAGCCATGCTAAAAAACTGATTATTATATTGAGCTCTCGCTGAACGGAAAAAATAAACAAGCTAGCTTATTAAACCTCCTCAATCAGTAAAAAAAAAAAGAAGATTTTTCGTTGTCACACGTTGATAGTGTCATCCACAGTTCGTTGTCCTACGTGTGTTTGTTTTTCAGAAAAGATTATTCGGCAGCAGATTTTGGTTGGAACTATAAGCCACCGGTCGAAAAAAAGATGAATATCGAATTCCATAAGAATTGTCATTTTTATTCCTACTTCTGGTTTATCCTGATGGGAGAAGGTGTGTGTAATTTGGATGCTGCTGTTTTCTCTTAACTCTGCATTCGACTGTTAACACCTTTGGGAACTGAAAACGTCCCAGGGGACTCAACCTGGTCAATACCTTAGATTCAAACTACCATTGCTCTGTTAAAAGATTTCTCCAATCGTCACTGGTTGGGGTTGTTTTTACTCTGCCAAACTACTATCTGCTCTTTTGACGATATAGGTTACCAATTTTGAGAAAAGAATGTATGGAGATTAAGGAAGAAAAAAGGAAGCATAGATTAAGAAAGAAAGAAAGAAAGGTTGTTTACGAAAATCCAAACTCTATTGAAGCGCTGTTAGACGGTGGCTTATGCATTTTTACGAGCAATCAAGCCACAAAATAAAATTTGTACCGATCAGCTCCTCCACGCCAATCGGTTCGATGAAAAATAGAAAACGCCTACAACATTAACCTGACAACAATGAGGTCATAGAATCTGGAAAATGTGAGTTCCATCCGCTGGTGTCGATTTTCTTGATCGACTTGCAGACTTATTTTGCAAGCGGAAATTCATGGTGGTTTTTATACGAGATGAATTTAGTTATTTTTTTTTTTGTTTTGCTTTTGCTTCAAATATTACTGGATTATTTAACTTCTTGTATATTCTGTTGCTTCTGTAGAAATATATAAGACTTTATTTTCGGTATCCCATTCCAATATTTCGTATGTTTCTCCAACTTGATCTATCACAAAATAAAAGAGGCTTGATACACTTTTCTCTGTTCAAAGCGATATCTACGGTTTTGTTTTTTTTTCATGTCAAAAATTGCTCTGTTATTTCAAAGTCTCCGGCAGAAAAGATTGACTTCGGAAAACGATGAATGTTTTCTCTCAAATACCGAATAGCAATAAGTATTAAGCATCTAACAGATGAAGGATGACCTTGTTTACATTCGATTAAAAATTATGTTTATTTTTATTTTTCTTATATAATGCTTTCTTTTAGGATACGTTTCGCTTGCGTATAACATCGCAAGCAAAACGGTTCTATTGAAAAAAATTGCCATCTAGGATTTAGTCCAGCTTTGCCTTGAGCAGATCTTTCATCGTGGTAAATACTTTTCACCCTGATCTCATTCACCAATAGATTTCCGCCTCCATGCCTCGCCACATATTCACCATTCGTCATAAGTAGACGCACTCGTTCACCTTCAAAACGGATCACAATCCTTGTGAGATTCACAATCAGCTTTTCACATCGTGATACACACATATATGATTACTTAGTTGCTTGGTTGTTTATGTTTTTACGGCATATCAACCCTTGTTGGTTATTTAATCCCACTCCTCTTTATACATATATATTAAATAAATATGATTAGTAAAAGAATAATTAGTAGGTAACAATTTTAAACGAACCAGATATATATATATATATATATATATATATATATATATATATTTATATATATATATATTTCTTTACAGTTGAATGTTTTTTAAGTATTGCTATCTAACTCTAATAATTTTATTAGCACACAGTTAAATGATTTCAAGAATTGATATTTTACACAATAATTCATTCAACATTATTCCTTCGTTTGCACACGGTGAAATAGACCAAGACAGAAAATGATTAGATATTCACATTAAACCCATAATTTTGATCCTAAAAGGTACTACCACTACGAATAAAGTGAACCTGGGAGTAATGGCAATGGAGGATTTCTCCACATTCACCAAAGCTTCAATTATGAAACCTCCTTATCAAATGCAGTTTAATGTTCTATCCAGGACACTCGTTGAGTGGGTATTATCCCCTCTGTAGAGATAAGCATTATCATCATGTCATGCCACTAGCACGGATATCCCTGACCCTCTCTCGCCACTTCTCCCTATCGTTCATCGCCCCAGGCAGGTCTTCTGGACTACATCCCGTATCCTCACATAGCTGCTCTATGTATGTTCGAGCTGGTCGTCCTGCTTTTGCCCGGCCATATGTGAGGGTTCATAGGAGTATATCACTTATGAGCTGGTCCCTGCTTCTCCAGCAGTGTCTTGCATGTTTGGTTCGTCTAACTTGGATAGTTTTCGTGATGGGAGGTAGGTGGCCGTATAGTTGGTGCTTTCAGGGGTGTTGCCGCCAGGACTTGTTCAATATTGCTCGCAGCATTCTTATGTAATTGCCGTCTAGCTTTATCTCCAGCCGTTTAGTTAGCGTCCAAGTAGTGCATCCATACAGCAGTATCGATACGACCACTGCCTGGAAGAAACTGCGTTTCATTTTATCGGTCAGGTCTGATTTTTATACGATCGATAGCCTACCAATAGCTGTCCATGCCTTCGTTAGCCGCGTGTCCATGTCCATTTCGGTTGATGAGACGCTGCTTCCTAGGTAGGCGAATTTGTCTACTAGTTTCAGAGGTGTTCCGTCTAATGTGGTGATGTCGCCAGTTTGAATATAGCACATAGCTACCGAAGACGATTAGGATTCAAATCTAGTGTGTAGGAATCAGAGAGTATCAGCTGAGTTTGGAATTTCACACTTCGGCGTGAATCATCACAATCACGACCTTAACAAACGCATCTGGAGCTATCAAATTGTGCCACATTTCCGTACCAAAATATTGCCAAATTTTTGACATACCATAATATTATTGTAGCTCAGTTACAGTATGCACGCATATCCACAAACGTATTCACACTTGTACATACACGAACATGTATACACAGAGAGTATCAGGCGAGCTCGTAATCTCTATAGTTCGGTGTGGTTGGTGACATTCATGCCTTTGGTAAAATATCCAAAGCTGCCGAATTATGCCTCATGTACTACCAAAATATTACAAAACTTTTGACTAACCCTAATATTCATAAAGTAATTTGAAATATTATTTCTGAAAATGATTAATATTTTTTAACTTTTATCTTGAAGGTTCGATTATTTTTGGACTGTACATCATGTCAATCTTAAATTGGTCATTTCATGCCTGGGGTTTATTTTTTTAATTTTTTTGAGCAGATATTTGAAATCAAGTAACTAATGATAATTAGCCACTGAAAGTAAGCACAGATGAAGTTAACTATTCTAACTAAAAATAGGATTTGCGCAGTTATAAAGTTTCAAGTATTCCTATCTAACACTAATAATTTGCACACAGTTATATAGTTTCAAGTATACCTATCTAATACTGATAATTTGCACATAGTTATATAGTTTCAAGTATTCCTATCAAATACTAATAATTTGCGTATAGTTATATAGTTTCAAGTATACGTATCTAATACTAATAATTTGCACGCAGTTATAGAAATTCAAGAATTCCTATCTAATATAAAAAACGTTCAAACTGATCTGTCCTACCCTAACAGGTACATTTACTCCAAGTCAGTGTGAACCTGGAAATTATGCCCGTAATATAATGGCCGAGGGATTTCGTTTCATGCCTTTGGGTTTAGTTAGGCTGAGAACCTTTCGGCTCAGTGCATGGGTTACTTAGGTGCAACATTAACACAAGTGTTCACGCACGCGTGGAGCGGACGTGTCACTCAGAGATGTCACAATAGCCTAAATGGAAACGAGGGCTACAGACTGCGGGTGACGTCACGCACAAGAAGCGCGCGGAGGATTTGGGGGATTTTGAAAAAGTCAGTTAGGAGAGTTGAGTTGAGAACTGGACACCGAACGAGAAGGGTTGACTTTCGTTTGCTCGTGGAGGCATTGGGCAGGTGTCGCACGAGATGGGGGGCAGATGACGAAGCCAGAATAGAAAGAATTTGTATCTCTCTCCTTGTGTCGAAGAACCTTTAAACTCAAAGGTAATAAAAAGTTTGGTACCTGAACTAAGAAGTCGTCAAGTGTTTTTCGAGTTTCGAGATTCCTTTGTTCTATCTTTATGGATATTCGATGTACGTTTCACACATAGCCATATCATGGCTATAGTACAATGCCAACGAATACTTTACTCCACCCACCCACCCTCGTACGGAAACCGGATGCAGATTAGCGTGATACCCTGGATACCTATATGTACTTATTTTCTTTCCAATTACACAGGGTCTGGAAGCAAAATCTGGCTTAACTTTTAAAATGTTTCTTTTTTTGTTTGATTAGTCCAATTTTTGAAAAAAATGCAATATATCTACATTTCCATGATTAGCTCTTTTATTCAAGCATTTTTTAAAATCAAAATTCAGTCTTAATATGAGTGATTAAGAAAAGAAATGACAAGGAATCTATGATATGCTTAACGCCGAAACAAAACCAAAGTTTCTTTGTCTAACGTATACAAAGCAAATATTTTTTTTTATATAAAAAATCTTTTAAAGGAAACGGGAGAGAAGAGGATTGACCAAAAAAGAGAAGAAGGCTTTCTAACTGCTTTCGCTGTGGTGATTAAGAAGGAGCCTACAACGACAGTAAGAAAGAATGAAAATGAATAGAAAATCCACGAGAAAATTGTGAGGACAGCAATTCAACAGGATGTAACCCCCTTGTTTACGCAATATGGAGCGTTTTAGAAAACAAAACAAATGTAACTTCCCATCCAAATAGTGGTTCGCTAAAGACTATTATACAGAATGAATGGAATAAAATGTCCAGAGAATTAATTCTGAAGGAATACAAATTGTTTCGAAAGCGTGTTGATACAATAGCTGAAAAAAATGGTGGCTATATTGAGTAAAATTACTATTTTGTGTCTATAGTGACAATATACCCAACAAGGCTGGTTCCCACTATCTCATCTTCTTATATCAGCTCAGGGCCATTCGATCGTCCAGTGGTTTCTCTCATCTCCGGCCAGGTGCCTTTCACATGTTTTACAAATATACAACAAATATAACATATATAACCGAGAATGGAAGAAAGAACAAACAAGCGTGGACTTGGGTTAGCCCTAAGCGAAAGAAAGAAGTTTTAGCACTTTTCGGGCATTCAGTGGCTATCGCTAGCACGTACCCGAACGAAATTCCCATACAACTACGTGGAACGCTGTCTCATCCTCTAGCGCTGACTGACCTGTTTCAGCAGCCGCCTCTATCTGACCATTGCCTTTCCCTGTCTGTTGCTAACTCCTATCTATTCACTGCTGTGGGACCTTGCCTTTCCTCATCATCTTCCGGTCCCATAGGAAATCTCGTGCGCAAGCCCTCTGTGTGGGTTTCGCGCCAAAACAAAAAAAAAGAATCCTTTATCTGACGATCACCCACACTTACATCCACAGAACGAATGCCCACCATCGTGCCACACTATCTTCTTATTTTGTTATTTTTTAAAAAGTAAAATTAATCTTGTATTATTATAAAGTCGTTTGCTCATTGGCCCAAGGGGTAGAGTGTTCGCCAATGGTCTGGGAAACCTGGGTTCAATCCCAGGTCAAGTCATACCAAAGACTTTAAAAATGGTACTTGATACCGCCTTGCTTAACACTCAGCAATATAAGGTATTTATCAAAGGTAAAGTGGAGGAATCCAGAGAAAGGAGTAACGCCCTTCCCTACACCTCAGTGTAGAAGCTATTGAAAAGGGAGCTTTCGGGTTACCCTCGACTACGGTCGCAAAATTTACTTATCATTGTACTAGATTATTTCTAATTTTGTTTTTGCAACTTATTATCGAATAACCTAAAGTCAAGGGAGAAATATTAGAAGGAAATTCTTTCTATTTTCAAAACGAATAATACTTTAATATACTGTTGTATATTGACCTCTGACCCGGCCGGGCTGTCAACATAGGAAATGCACCTGTGTAAATAACAGGTGCATCCGGTCGAGGAATATCAGAATATGTCCTTAACCGTGGACGGGTTGAATGAGTGCGATTTGTGACGCCCACAAGAAGAAGGTGGGTGTCGAACGATTATATAACTCGGTGCTCAGGAAGTTCAATCAGTTGGATATAAGATGCGGTAGAGAGAACCAGCACCCAGAGAGGCTGGGCCCCCAGGCCCCCGTTTGAGCAGCCCAGGAGAACGGAAAAGAAACGCTGTTATGGCCATAAGAGTGGAGGTCAATATGTTGCTGTTCTGTTCGGTCTCCAACTCCCTCTCACAGTTAAAACCTTTGAGTAACCCTTTCAAACCCTTTCAAATAAAGTGAGAGGTATATTTTTCTAAAGAACTGTGTCGCTTGTCTTTATTGTGTCGTCGTTATGATTCTGCGTGTATATGTGTATATATAGTGTCCATGGCTTTACAACAATACGTCTAATCAGTTATAAGTTTATTTATGGGTCAATAAAAATCAAAGTGTACATCGTTTAATTGCGCTCATTCCATATTTTTTTGGTTGTGGTTGTATTAGGTAATCTGATAACCTTCAGATGCCGTAGCAACTAAGACACTGAAAGTAAAATAAAAATATAGGTTATTTTCGAATTAATTATTTAGTCTTTCGTGTGACAATGCCCCCTCGCCCACCCCGTACTTATCAACTTCTTAAAACCAATACTATTCATGGCCCATGAACCATACAACCGAGGGAGTGGGTGAAAAAGAATAAACGAACAATATGGACCTAGGTCAGCTCCTGCTGCAAGAAGGGTAGTTTTGTGACACTGCATTCCCGATGCATCTGTAGACTAACGCTGGCGTGTATTTTGCGCGAAACTTCTACAAGCTACTAGGAATGCCAACTCATCTTTGACCGTCTTCCTCTCTGTCCCTGGACTCTATCTCACGCTGACTGGTCTCTTCTGCTGTCCGTTGTCGACTGACCCTCTGCGTCTCCCTTCACCAACGGACCCTCTCTGGTTTCCTTTGCCAACTGACCCCCTGGCTTCTCTCGGACCTGCCTTTCCTCCCTCACTTTCGGTCTCGTCGGAGATCTCGAGCTCAGGCCTTTATTTGGTTTCGCGCCAAAACAGGCAAAAAATTCGTCTGCCTGGCGAACCACCCACATAGTGTCACATGTGTTGTGAAACTGGAACAAAATACTCTCAATAATCCTTAGGCAACTCTCTCTGTATTTCTAAAATCACAGTTTTGTATCAGTTTCCTCTTCTAAAACTTTTTCTTTCATTGGAATACATTAATATATATTTTTGTGTGAACAAGCTTTTAGGACTAACCCAGAGAATGAGTGGCAAAGAAATAGTCTTTCTTTTGCTTTTTTTCGGCGTTTACTTTCGACGGGCAAAATGTGTAATGAGATTAGCGGTCATAAAAGGAAGACGAAAAAACAGTCGTTGCTGCAATACCATACCACTTCTCCTCGTCAAACACACCCTCACATGAACATCCTATAGTCCTACACTAATGATGCCATTCTGAAGCCCTTTCTTTCCTATCTCCTCCTCTCTTGAAATGTCTTACTACCTCCTCTCATCTCAGCTATATATATATATATATGTAAATTTATAGATGGTGATGGTTATTAACGAGTAAACTTTGCTAAGGCTGGTACGCAGACTTCAAGTTTATTAAAACTTATTATTTTCAAACTGATTATTTCTAACGTATTCGTCTTGCGTAGCACTGCTTTGTGTTAGGCCCGATCGGTGGTTTGGTTACCCGGTGACCAGCTCGCTACACTCACATCCTTGGCCACTTTTCGTAGGGCTTGCAAACTCAATATATAGCATTTGAAATATCGTCATATAATCTCATAGACATCATCATCATCATTATGTCGTGCTGGTAGCACGGATATCCCTGACCCTCTCTCGCCACTCCTCTCTATCGTTCATCGCCCCAGGCAGGTCTTCAGGACGACATCCCGTATCCTCACATAGCTGCTGAATGTATGTTCGTGCTGGTCGTCCTGCTTTTGCACGGCCATGTGTGGGGGTCCATAAGAGTACATCTCTTATGAGTTCGTCCCTACTTCTCCAGCAGTGTCCTGCATGTCTGGTTCGTCTAACTTGAATAGTTTTCGTAATAGGAGGCAGGTGGCCGTACAGTTGATGTCTTGTGGGGTGTTGCCACCAGGACTTGTTCAAGATTGCTCGTAGCATTCTTGTGTAATTGCCGTCTAGCTTCTTCTCCAGCCGTTTTCTTTGAGTCCATCTAGTGCACCCATATAGCAGTATCGATGTGACCCTGCCTGGAAGAAACTGCGTTTCATTTTATCGGTTAGGTCTGATTTCCATATAGTCGATAGCCTATTGATAGCTGTCCATGCTTTCGTTAACCTCGTTTCGATGTCCTTTTCGGTTGATTCGACGCTGCTTTCTAGGTAAGTGAATGTGTCTACTAGTTTAAGAGGGGTTTCTTCTAGAGAGGAGATGTCCCCCGTTTGATTATAGCACATCGAAATGTATGCCTGGATTATCTTTAGCCGAAAACAATTCTTTTGTTTTCTGCATATTCTATTTCAAAATGGTAGAACATAGCTCACCGCTATAAACAATATTTGTTTATATGTTTCTCCTATCTAGCTTTGCCCAGTCGACTGGGCTGTAGAATAAACCGACTGCTTCTCTGCAGACGGGTAGCCGCTGATAAGTGTCCTATCTATGGGTTAAAGAAAACTAAACCGTGGTTTCTTGAGTTTACTGTTTTTTGCATTTAAACTGCTTACTGATGCTCAACTGAATTGCTTGAAATAGAACTGTTTTGACATCTAACCTGCGTGCTTATGCTAAACAGATCTATCTGTGATAAAACTGTTTGGTCATTAACTTTGTGTCTTTCCCAGTCGGCTGGGTTTGTAGAATACACTGACTGCATCTCTGCAGAGGGGTAAGAACCCCCACCTAGTGTCCTGGATGTGACAATAAACAATCTGATGGTGAGGTTCCAGTGATGCTGGAGCTTTGGGGAATGCAGAGCATTCCTTCATTACCATCGCTCCCAGGTCCACTCAGGCCCGGAGTGGTAGCACCTTATAAGACCCTATCTCTTAGTTAAATAGAACTAAACTGCATACTTATGCTACACAGAATTGTTTGACAAAACTGAATAGCTTGAAATAGAAATGTTTTTTGACAATTAAACTGTGTACTTATATTTAAACTGCGTGCTTGTGCTAAACTGAATTGTTCGAAATGGAATTGTTTTTGGCATTGAAACTGTACTTACGCTAAACTGAATTGCTTAATATAGAACTGCTTTGAGATTTAACTGTGTGTATAGAAAATTTATACTTATTATTAACTGAATTGAATGAATTAGAACAGTGTGAATAAACTGAATAGCTTAAAATATAATTTTTTGGACAATTAAATTGTGTACACATGCTAAAGTGAATTGTTTGACATAGAACTGATTATTTGTATAAAAATGAATTTGGCATTAAATTACCTAAAAAGGTTCATATGCCATCAAATCGAAACAACAAACCTACCAACAACCAATTTAGCGTCTATTAAAAACTTTGATTTGACTTACATTGTGCATGTTACTGTTTGCAAACAGGCAACATTTCCACACTAGGCGGTAGCTCTCTGAGACTAGTTGACAAGTTCACCTACCAATGAAGCAGTGTCTCATCAACCGAAAAAGACATCGACACGTGACTAAGAAAGGCATGGACCGCTATCGGTAGGCTAGCGGTCATATGGAAGTCAGACCTGATCGATAAAATGAAACGCAGTTTCTTCCAAGCAGCGGTCGTGTCGATACTGCTATATGGATGCACTACATGGACGCTAAATAAACGGATGGAGAAAAAGCTTGATGGCAAGTACACAAGAATGCTGCGAGCAATTTTGAACAGGTCCTGGAGGCAACACCCAACAAAGCACCAGCCGTACGGCCACCTACCTCCCATCACGAAGACTTGGACATTTGATATATTACCAATTATCTTTTCCTTTTTTCCTTATATCTTTTACCTTTTACCGGGTACCTTTTTTTTTACCGGGGATCCGGTACATTTTTAACTGGTATCTTTTAACTTTTTACCTAGTATTGAGTATATTGTATTTGGCATCTAGTACACTTCATCTGTTATCTGGTACATAATATCTTGTATCTTTTATCATTTATTCGATATCGAGAACATTTCAACTCAGACCTTGTATAGTTTTCCTGATATATTTTACCTTTAAAATGATATCTAGTACATTTTCCTCGTTTCGGGTACTCTTTGCCTGTTATCTGGTATCTTTTATTTTAACGGGTATATTATATATTTTACCTGGGATCTGGTATATTTTACTGGGGTTTTTTTTATCATTAACCTGGTATCAAATATATTTTGCCAGTTATCTGGTAAATTTTACCTGTTATCTGGTACATATTATCACGTATGTTGCTGTTAATCAAACCTAATTTTATCTTTTACCAGTTATCTGGTAGATTTTACCTGTTATCTGGTACATATTATCTCGTACGTTACTGTTAATTGAACCTAATTTTACCTTTTACTAGTTATCTGGTACATTTTACCTGTTATCAGGTACATATTATCCCGTATGTTGCTGTTAATCGAACCTAATTTTACCTTTTACCAGTTTCTGGTACATTTTACCTGAGAACTAGAACATTTTACCTGCTATGTTTAACTTTTTACCGGGTATATTTTACAATTTACCAGGTATCTAGTATTTTACCGGGTAACTGGTACATATTATCAGGCATCTTTTACTTTTAACCGGGTATCTTTTTCGCTTTTACTTTTCACCTGTTATCTGGTACATATTACCTGGTACCTTCGATTTTTTACCGGGTATCATTTACCTTTTACCTGGTACCTGGAACATATTACCTGGTATCTTTTACTTTTTATCAGGTATCTTTTACCCTTTACCTAGTATCTGGTACAGTTTGTCTTGTATCGGGTGCATATTAACTAACATCTTTTACCTTTTACCTGCTATCGACATTGTTTTGCCCGCTCTCTCATACCTTTCACATATCTTTCTTTAATTTTTACTTTTTAGCTTTTTACTTACATTTCGCTGTATGTGACGGAGCTTTTAAGAGAAAAAAGTTACATAATTTTCCCCTGATGGGATAAGCCACGTTATATATACAACGAACTTACAAATAAAAAGTTTATTAAATAAAAAAATAGTTAAGTGTATTTAAAGATAAGAAAGACTTATCAGTCAAGATGAAGTAATCACCTCACCAACGTTTATCTTTACTTTTTGCAGGTGGTGTTTTTAAAAAGGACATTTTAATCTAAGCAAAGATGAGTTTTTTTCTACTTCTTCTTAGAAAGGATACCAGAACAATTAGGTTCAATTAACATCAACATACATTACACCTAAGAAAGAATACAAACTAGAAAATATAGAAGTATATTAATAAAAGATTAAAACATTTTGACAGACTTACAGAATTGAAACGTACTTCTTATTGCCTTGTTGTCTGAAGCTGTAGAATATACTAACTGCTTCTCTGTAGAGGGGTAAGACCCAACAACGAGTGTACTGTATATTACACCAAAAAATCTGATGCTGAGGTTCCAGTACTGCTTGAGCTTTTGGGGATGAGGGTTACCCTATTATTGCCATGGCTCTCCGGTCTACTCAGGCCCGTTGTGGTAGCACTTGATAGGGTTCTATCTATGGTTTAAGTAGAAGTAAACTGTGTACTTATACTAGACTGAATTGTTCGAAATAGAACTGTTTTGGACATTGAAACTGTGAACTTTATCCTAAACTGAAATGTTTCAAATGGAACTGTTTATATGAATAAAAATGGATTTGGCATTAATAACGTACAACTATTGATATGTCATGAAACAAAACCCAACCCAACCAAATCATATATATTCAATATGTGTGTATAAAGACGATTTGACATTAAATAACCTACAATAGTTGATATGCCATAAAACCCAACGAAACCAAATCATATATATTTAATATATATGTAAAAAGAGGATTAGGCATTAAATAACCTAACTAAACCAAATCGTATATATTTAATATATATGAATAAAGAGGATTTGGCATTAAAGAAGCATTAATGGTTGATATGCCATAAAACCACACCCAACCAAATCCTATATATCTCATATATATGTATAATGAAGATGTGAGATTAAATAACCTAAAGAGGTTGATATGCCATAAAACCACACCCAACCAAATCCTATATATCTCATATATATGTATAATGAAGATGTGAGATTAAATAACCTAAAGAGGTTGATATGCCATAAAACCACACCCAACCAAATCCTATATATCTCATATATATGTATAATGAAGATGTGAGATTAAATAACCTAAAGAGGTTGATATGCCATAAAACCACACCCAACCAAATCCTATATATCTCATATATATGTATAATGAAGATGTGAGATTAAATAACCTAAAGAGGTTGATATGCCATAAAACCACACCCAACCAAATCCTATATATCTCATATATATGTATAATGAAGATGTGAGATTAAATAACCTAAAGAGGTTGATATGCCATAAAACCACACCCAACCAAATCCTATATATCTCATATATATGTATAATGAAGATGTGAGATTAAATAACCTAAAGAGGTTGATATGCCATAAAACTAAACCCAACCAGAGGTATTCATTATTTGTAGATTGTGTGGAAGCAAATATGTCTTGGGTTGGTTTCTTTGTTTAATGGCATATTAACCTTCGAGGATTAATTAATACCAAATCTGTTATTGTAGAACTGTTATGATACTATTCAACCCATAGCTGGGAGAAAAGAAGTTTCATACATTACTTTTGTCGGAAAGGAAACGCAATTGAGGACTTGGAGTTCGAACTCACTTACTTCCAAGCCACCTACACATGCAGAAACAAAATAATAAAGGGAAATATGACCATAGCTGAGTTACTTTGGGTGCTGAGTTTCTTTGGGTGTTAAGTTGCTTTGAGTGCTGGATTGCTTTGGGTGCTTTGCTTTGGGTGCTGAGTTGTATTAGATGCTAAGTTGCTTTGGGTGTGGAGTTGCCTTGGGTGTTGAGCTACTTTGAGTCTTGAGTTGCTTTGAGTGCTGGGTTGCTTTGGGTGCTGAGTTTGGTGCATTGTGTACTTTGGTTGCACAGGGTGCATTGGGTTGGGTGCAATGGGTGCTGAGTTGCTTTGAGTGCCAACTTGCATCAGGTGCTGACTTGCATTAGGCGCTAACTTGCAACTGAGTTGCTAAGTTGCTACACTCACCCAGTCTCTGACTTGCATTAGGTGCGAACTTGCTACTGAGTTGCTAAGTTGCTACACTCACCCGGTCGGTGGAACGTACGAGAAAGACTGAACCGAGAGTTAGGAAACTGTGCAATCAACATGAATGGACGATCAAGCTATACACACAAATACTAAATATATTTTTCATCCTTTTTGACTACGAGTGTCCTGATTACATACTTCATCTAATGGTGAGATTCCAGTCTTAGAGATATGGGAAATGTACAAGTTTTTTTCATCGCCATTACTCCCTGGTACCGTCTACCTCGGAGAGGTAGCATCCTTTCGAAACCAAATCAATCCATTACAAAACATAAAATATTCTAATCCTTATTAATGAAAGAATGTGTGGTGATATGCTTGTCCTCGAAAAAAAAAATGTACTCGCAGAGTACAAATACTGAAAGCAGCTATTGATTGATTGTTTTGTTTTACGGCGTATCAATCTTTTTGGGTCATTTAACTCCAAATTAAATGATTTAATTCGGAGTTAAATGCAACTCAGCGCCCAATGGATTTGGCACCAAATGCTGATTTGCATTGGGCGCTGAGTTGCATTTAAATACAACTGCTACTGAGTTGCATGTGGTGCAAAGTTGCATTAGATGCTAACTTAATGAGTGGCTGGGTTGCTTTGGGTGCTAAGTTGCTTTGGGTGTTCAGTTGCTTTGGGTGCTAAGTTAAGTTGAGCAACTTAGCACCCAAAGCAACTCAACATCTAACCCACTGTTTAAGTGGGTTAGATGTTGAGTTGCTTTGGGTGCTAAGTTGCTTTGGGTGTTTGAGTTGCTTTGGGTGCTAAGTTGAGCAACTTGATTTGGGTGCTAAGTTGAGCAGCTTAGTTGAGCAACTTAGTTGAGCAACTTAGTTGAGCAACTAAGTTGAGCAACTTTGGGTGCTAAGTTGAGCAACTTAGCTTTGGGTGCTAAGTTGAGCAACTTGCTTTGGGTGCTAAGTTGCTTTGGGTGTTTGAGTTGCTTTGGGTGCTGATTTGGGCGCATTGGGTAAGGAGTTGCCTTGGGAGCCATGTTGTATTTAGGTGCTGGGTTGCCGGAGTTGATTTCGGTGTTGAGTTGTTTTGGATGCTAACTTTGCTTTGGGTGCTGAGTTGGTGCATTGGTTGCATTTAGTGCTAAGTTGCTTTAGATGCTGAGTTGCTTTGGGTGTTAAGTTGCTTTGGGTGTTGGGTTGCTTTGGGTGCTGAGCTGGGTGCATTGGTTGCATTTAATGCAAATTTGCTTTAAGTACTGATTTTCTTTTGATGCTGAGTTGCTTTGGGTGCTGAGTTGAGTGCATTAGGTGCTGAGTTGCTTTGGATGCTAAGTTGCTTTGGGTGCTGAGTTGAGTGCATTAGGTGCTGAGTTGCTTTGGATGCTAAGTTGCTTTGGGTGCTGAGCTGGGTGCATTAGTTGCCTTGAGGGTTGCATTAGATGCTGAGTTACCGAGTTGCTTTAGGTATTGAGTTACTTTGGATTCTAAGTTGCTTTGGGTACTGAGCATTGATGCATTGGTTGCATTTAGTGCTAAGTTGCTTAGGGTACAGAGTTGCTTTAGATGCTGAGTTGCTTTGGGTGCTGAGTTAAATTAGATGTTGCCGAGTTCCTTTAGATGTTGTGTTGCCGAGTTGTGTTGTTGAGTTGCCGAGTTCCTTTAGATGTTGTGTTGCTTTGGGCGCTAAGTTGCTTTGGGTGCTTAAGTTGCTTTGGGAGATGAGTAGGGTGAATTGATTGAATTTAATGCAAATTTGCTTTAGGTACTGATTTGTTTTTTATGCTGTGTTGTTTTGGGTGCTGGGTTGGGTGCATTAGGTGCTGAGTTGCTTTGGATGCTAAGTTGCTTTGGGTGCTGAGCTGGGTGCATTGGTTGCATTCAGGCACTGAGTTGCATTGGTTGCATTTAGTTGCTTGGGGTACTGGGTTGCTTTAGATGCTGAGTTACTTTGGTTGCTTTAAGTGTTGCTTTAAGTTGCTTAGGGTGCTCAGTTAAGTGCTCAGTTGATTGCATTGGATGCTGAGTTGCATTAGATGCAATGTTATGTGTTTTGGGTACTTTTGGTGCCGGTGCTGACTTGTTGCTGAGTTGTTTTGGGTGATAAGTTGCTTTGGGTGCAGAGTGTAATTAGGTGCTGAGTTGGGTCGATTGGGTTCTGAATTTGCAAAGGTGCTTAGTTGATTTTGGTGATTTTGATGCTTTAGGTGCAGGTGGTTGTGGTGCCGGTGCTGACTTGCTACTGAGTTGTTGAGTTTCTTTGGGTGCTAAGTTGCTTAGGGCGCTGAAATAAGTGCTTAGTTGAATGCATTGGATGCTGATTGCTATGGGATGCTTTCGGTGCTAAGTTGCTTTAGGTGCAGAGTTTGGTGTATCGGTTGGATTTAGTGCTAAGTTGCTTCGGGTACTGAGTTGCTTTGGATGCTGAGTTACTTTGGGTGCCGAGTTGAATTAGGTGCAGTTGCCTTGTTTACTGAGTTGCCATGTTGCTTAAGGTGTTTGGTTGCTTTCGATGCTTAGCTTTTTTGAGTGCTGGGTTGCTTTGGGTGCTAAGTTTCATTAGTTGTAAATGGTACCAAACTGCTTTAGGTGCTTAGTTAAAGCAACTGCCTTAGGTGCAGGTGCTTTAAGTGTGCAATTGCTTTAGGTGTTCAATTGCTTTAGGAGTTTTAGGTGCTGTTGCTTTAGGTAATATGTTGCTTTAGGTGCTTTAGTTGTGAAGTTGTTTTAAAGGTTCAGTTGCTTTAGGTGTTCTGTTGCTTAAGTGTGCAGTTTGTTAAGTGCATTAGGTGCTTTAGACGTTCTTTTGCTTTAGGTGCTCTAGATGCCAGTGCTTTAAGTGTGCAGTTGCTGTAGGTGCTTTAGGTTCAGTTGCTTTATAAACAGTTACTTTAGGAGCATTAGGTTGCTTTAGGTGCTTTAGGTGTACATTAGGAGCAGATATTTTAAACGTGTCGTTGATTTAGGTGCTTTAAATCCGACAGATTGATGGTTTTGTTTTACGGCGTATCAATTTTGGAGGGTCATTTAAACACCAAATTAATCATTTTGCTTTGGTTTTATGGTATATGAATGCCAAATCCATATATATATATATATATATATATAATTATATTTTTTTGGATAAGTCAAAAGTTTAATTCTATTTAACCCATTGATAGGACGCTATCAAGTGACCCTTCTCTGAGCCAGAGTGGACCGGTGAGTGGTGGCAATGAAGGTGTATTCCGCATTCCCCAAAACTCCAGCATTACCGGAGCCTTATTTAGCGTCATATATATATATATATATATATTAAATCATTTTGGTTTGGTTGTATATATATATATATATCTATGTATATATAAGTATATCTATATATATATATATATATATGTAATTTGTGGAATTTAGATTATGACGCCTGGAATACAATCATCAGAAAATGAAATGAATCAAAAATCGAAAAATAGTCAAAAACATTGATATTTTATATGATTCTTTACGTGTGTAAGTTGCTTTGGGTGTTGAGTTGCTTTGAGTGCCAAGTTGCATTAGGTGTTGACTTGCTATTGAGTTGCTGAGTTACTTTCGGTGTTGAGTTGCTTTGGGTGCTAAGTTGCTTTGGGTGCTGGGTTGGGCGCATTGGTTACACTGGGTGCTGAGTTGCTTTTGGTGCTGACTTGCACTAGGTGCTGAGTTGCTGAGTTGCTTTAGGTGTTGCTTTCGGAGTTGCTTCCTGTGCTAAGTTGCTTAGCACCCAAAGCAACTCAACACCGAAAGCAACTCAGGTGTACCAGTTGCTTAGGGTGCTAAGTGTCTTTGGATGCTAAGTTATTTTGGGTACTGAGTAACTGAGTTGCTTAGAGTGCTGAGTTAAGGGCTTAGTTGGGTGCACTAGGTGCTGATTTGCTTTGCCGAGTTGCTTTGTGTGTTTTGCTTCAGGTGCTTAGCGGCTTTGAGTGCTGAGTTGCATTAAGTGTTGAGTTGGGTGCATTGGGTGCTAAGTTGTATTAGATGCTAAGTTGTAAATGGTGCCAAATTGATTTAGGTGTGCAAGTTGCTTTAGGTTCTTTACGTGCAGTTGCTTTTGGTGCTTAAGGTATGCAATTGCTTTAGGTGTGTTGTTGTTTTAGGTGTGTCAGTTGCTTTCGTTGCTTTAGGTACGCAGTTGCTTTAGTTGCTTTAGGTGTGCATCTGTTGTAGGTGCTTTAGGTGCAGTTGCCTTAGGTATGCAGGTGCTATATTTGCTTTTGTTAGTTTAAGTGTGCAGTTGCTTTAGGTGTTTTAGGTGAGCCTGTTGCTTTAGTTGCTTTATATGCAGTTTCTTTATACGTGCAATTTCTTTAGGTGTGCAGTTGCTTTAGTTGCTTTCGGTGCGCCAGTTGCTTTAGTTGCTTTAGGTGTGCAGTCTATTTAGGTGTACCAGTTGCGTTAAGTACTTAGGTGATTTAGGTACTTTAGGTGTATCAGTTGCTTTAGTTGCTTTAGTTGAGCAGTTGCTTTAGGTGCTCTAGGTGCCGTTGCTGTAGTTGTGAAAATTTTCTTTGGGTCCTGTCATGCGATCAGTTTTTTGTGGGGGTGGTAAGTTGTTTATGATGCTAAGTTGATTTGGGTCCATAGTTGCTTTGGATCAGTCATACCATTGTATAACTGATCCAAAGCAACTATGGACCCAAATCAACTTTCAATGTGTGAAGCAGAGGTGAGTTGATACTTTCAATGATACTTTCAATGTGTGAAGCTTTGATACTTTCAATGATACTTTCAGAGATACTTTCAATGTGTAAAGCAGAGGTGAGTTGCTTTGTGTGCTGATTTGATCTAATACTTTGTTATTTTTCTGCTTAGTTGCTTTCGGTCCTTAGCAATATAGTAATGTTTTATATAACAGATTTCCATCTGCAATTCAAAGAAGAACCTAAGGCAAAATTAAACACTGAACAGTGTTTAATTTTGCCTTAGCTTCTTGTTTAAATTACAGATGGAAATCCGTAATATAAAACAGTACTATATTGCTTTCAGTTCAATTATACCCTAAGTGATTTCACAATATTAGCTGATTTGGGTGCTACGTTGCTTTTGGTTTTCATGTTGCCTTTATGTGGCGAAATTTCATTGCATATTATGTCGCATTTGAATGCAAAGTTGCTTTCGGTACAACGTTGCCTTAAGTGCTTTCCCATTATTAATTGCTTTGGGTGCTACGTTGCTTTCGTTGAATGTTGCATTGAGTGTTTTATTTGGCAGGTTTCATTGCATACTCTCTAATATTTGACTGCTAAGTTGCTTTCAGTAAAATATTGCTTTAAGTGCTTTCTATAATTAATTGCTTTCAGTGCTAAGTTGCATTTGGTGCACTGTTGCCTTGGGTGCTTCATGTGGCAGGTTTCATTGCATATTCTCTTATATTTATACAATAAAATCTATTTTGGCAAGTATGGCAATGGAACGTATGGTCTACCTTTTGGTAAATTGATTGTTTGGTTGTTTTTTTACATTTTAATTGTTTTATCCATAATTATTAGTCAGCCAAGGTGGCTGGGGCAGTGGAATACACTGCATATCTGCAGACGGATAAGACCCCACCAAACGAGTGTCCTGTATATGATACTAAACAATATGATGAGGAGGCTTCAGTAATGCTGGAGCTTTGGCGAATATAGAATACTCTTTCATTACCACTGATCACCGGTCCATTTTCACCTGGAGTGGTAGCACCTGATAAGTTGATATCTATCGGTAAAATAGAACTGTTTGAATATTAAACAAAGTGAAAAAAAAAATTATGCTGAATTTAGATGCTTGAAATAGAATTTTTAGGTGCAGAATTTTAGGTGCAGTTCCTTTAGGTGTTCCTTTAGGCGCAGTTACTTTAGGTGTTTTATGTGCAGTTGCTTTAGGTGTGTAGTTGCTTTAGGTGCTTTAAGAGTGCAGGTGCTTTAGGTGCTTTAGGTCTGCAGTTGCTTAAGATGTGCAGTTGCTTAAGATGTGCAGTTGCTTAAGGTGCAGTTCTTTTAGACGCTTCAGGTGTGCAGTTGCTTTAGGTGTGCGGTTTCGATGCTTTAGGTGCGTTAAGTGCTTTCGGTGTATAGTTCCTTTAGGTGTTCCTTTATGTGCAGTTGCTTTAGATACTTTAGGTGCAGTTGCTTTAGGGGCTTTAGGTGTGCAGATGCTTCAGGTGTGCAGTTGCTTTAGGAGCGATTTAGGTGCAGTTGCTTTAAGTGTGAAGTTACTTTAGGTGCTTTAGGTATACTGTTGATTCAGGTGTGCAGATGCTTTAGGTGTGCTTTAAGTGCAGTTGCTTTAGGTGTGCTTTAAGTGCAGATGCTTCAGGTGTGCAGTTGCTTTAGGAGCGATTTAGGTGCAGTTGCTTTGATTGTGCATTGCTTTAGGTGCTTTAAGTATACTGTTGATTCAGGTGTGCAGATGCTTTAGGTGTGCTTTAAGTGCAGTTGGTTTAGGTGTGCAGTTGCTTTAGGTGCTTCAGATGTGCAGTTGCTTTAGATGTACATAATTTCTTTTACATTTAATTGTGTGTAAATAAATGACTAATGTTTAATTGTTTTTTGTGATACATAGCAATGGTTGCAACCATTTAATTTTGCCTTTAATTCATAAATCATATACATCCAATATAAATGAGTAAACCGGATTTTGCTTTTAATAACCTATAAGGGTTGAGGGGCCATAAAAGCAATAAACTGACATTAGTATGATGTGTCACAGGAAAGTTTTAATGATACGTGATATCATCAGATTAGTTACAAGAAGAGTTCTAAGACGCAGTTGATCAGTCGATATGAGAAAGTCTGTCTCGTTCAGTTCGAGTTCCAGTTAAAGTTTGGCAGTTGGATGACAAATCAGTCACTTTGGGGTAAGGATTGCTCAGGGTGACCAAGAAACAAAATCTGTGATTGTCGTTTCGTCTACCACGAGTTAAATTTCCTGCCTCTGTCTGTAGTTGATGCATATCTTTTATTCTGTCTCTCTTGATTCGTGATGACTACAGTAAGTTGAGGTAATAAATTTTCAATCGAGTTGAGGTAATAGATTTTCCTATCAAAAAACAACTTAGTCCCTTTGTAATTGTGCGCGTTACGACTTTCGACATGCTGTCGTAGCGTTACACTGGTAGCATGTGGCTGAGCATAGTTATGAAGTAAAAGTGGATCTCGTTGAATAACAAGGACTGGTCATATTTTGCTTTACTGAACACGCATTTCTACCCTCTTGATCTTCAAGATTTCTACCCCATTACTGAACTTCTGAAACCATAATACTGTCCAATCTTTCATCCCATGCTCTGTTAATATTAGTAACTGTTTGAGAGGATTTATGACTAGGATTAAACTCATTCAGAAAACGTAAACGTATTATTTGTTTGTTTTTTTACCATATTCATGATTCGAGACATATAAACTTCAAAATCAAATTTTAAAAGAACTGATTAAAAAATAACAAAGGGAACGCTTTAATCTAAATAAATATGATTTTTTTTTTTTGTACAACTGTTCAGATATTATATTTGAACATAACTTGAACAATTATTATCAAGCTTGAACACATTCAAAAACGCAACCGTATCACTGTTTTTTCATGTTCAAAATAAAATTCTGAAAAAGGTGATGGAAATTTTTTTTAAAGTTTCTTAATTTTTTCGTAATGATAATTCTTGTTACAACTTCCATCGAAATAATGCGAGAACAGAATTTGATACAACTTCTTACAAAAGAATGCTAGAATAGAAATAGATACAACTTCTATCAAAATAATGCTAGAATAGAATTTGATGCAAATTCTCTCACAATAATGCTAGAATTTGAATAAGTTACATTAAAATCGGACAATATTTTCCGAACGTATGAATTTAAATATACAGTGAACGCGAATCCCTAACACCTTAGCATGAAATAACCCTCTATGGGTTACCATGCCTTTAAAATGAATAAATCCATCAATCAAAATTAAGTATCACCAAAAAATATTTTCCCGTCTAATGTTTTTACACATAGATGAAATTTTCTATTTTGGAATATATTCATGAAGTGGTTCAACATGGGAATATTTTGTCCATGACGTGTAGAAATGATACCATTCAAGTTCAACAATATTCGAGAAAGTTTTTTTTTCTATTCACCAAGGGAAGAACAGGTGTGGTGGGGGTGTTATTGGACACACTTTTTAGGTACGAAACCCTAATATTTCCATTTTACTAATGAAATATATCGACCAGGTTACTTAGAAGTGTATCACTTTATTATTTTTCTCTAAAAGAGATAACAGTGGTCCTTGATGATATTGGTGTTTCATTTCAAAAAGGAGTGAAGTATCTTATTTAGCATAATAATAACTGTCCATGATGATATTGATGCTTCTATTTGAGGCAGGAATGGATGATTTTAATTAGCATTTCAAATCTAACGTCGGTCCAATATAAAATATTGAAGCTTCTATTTTGGAAAGAGCGAAGGATTCTTATCAATATTTCAAATCTAACATCGGTCCATGATGATATTGATGCTTCTATTTAAGGGAGAAGTGATTGATTCTAGTTACCATTCCATAATTAACAGGTGGTCACGATAATACTGATATTTCTGAAAATTCAAACTGACTTTTGTTCTTTGTTACCGTTGGTTTGAACTGGACGCCTCAGGTAATGTAATGGTTATCATGCTAGAAGAGCAAATCTTCACGGATGAGTTCTAATCTCATTAGATAACCCATTCATATGGCTTTGAGACACATAGGTAAAACGCTTAGTGGATTTCTCCAGTTAATTCAAATTAAGCATTTTCATTCTCCTGCATACGTTGCTTCAATATGTCTAAAGAAACCTGTTTACTTTATTATTTACCCATTGCTGGGAGATAAATGGTTTCATACTTTAGAAAAGGGTATTAGAAACAAAGTGGTATACAAACAGTCTCATCTTGGACTTAACATCGGGTCACCTGTTTCATTTCCTACGATGATAAATATCATGCGATATGTTCTGTATCTGACAGTGTTATATACTCATCTACGGTATCATAACGACACAATAATAAAGACAGACACAATGATAAGGACGCAGGAAGACTTCTTTAACGAAATATTTACCTCTCACTTTATTTGTAAGGATACAAAAGGGTTACTCAAGGTTTGCATGTGAGAGGGAGCTGGAAACTGAACATAACTGAAATATTTTGACTCCAAAGTTATGGCCGTCAGCGTTGTGTCTTTCTCGTTCTCCAGGGCTGCTCAACCGGAGGCCCAGGATCTACTCTGGTGGGTGATGGCTTTCTTTATTGCATCTTATCAGCATTTTCTCTGGACCCCAACTCATCAGCATTTTCTCTGGACCCCAACTCATCAGGGCCCCAAGCCCCTTCAGCCTGGTGTGGCTTTCCCTACCACATCTCAACCCAACTGGCTGCAACTCAACTGGCCCGTGGAACTCAACTGAGTTATATAATCGTTCGACGCCCACTCGATCTTTGAAATCGAATGTTTAATCGTCATCAAGCGGAAATAACTGTCATGCAGTTCAGAGGTCACTCTCTTCCGGTGCATCTCTCTGTAGTGAAAACCATATTATCAGCCTTAATCCGCCCACGCGATCTCTTTCGATTACAGGCCATTGGAATGTGTCACTTCCTTCCGGTGCATCACCTTGGAATAGCATTTTTGGGGCGGGTCGAAGTTCAAAATATTACAACAGTTTGCTGTATCTAATTATTTGGTTGTGTTCCGTTTAACTATTTTATTTTCTGTGGAAATAAACGGAAGAATTTACTTTCAGCGCATTCGACACACATAAAGACACGCTTATGTACACATACATAGACACACAAATATATACACACACAAACAAATGTCTCTCTCTCTCTCTCTCTATATATATATATATATATATGCAAATTTCATTAAACATAATAGACATTTTATGTCTACATATTTTCTTCTGGAACCGTTCGAATTCCCGTATTACTTTTATCGTCTTCGGGGGGAATTGATTTATGTATTGTCCATAATTGTATGTATCCCTCGTACTTTCTGCCCGACTTTGGGCCATCATCAGGGGAGGATCTATTACAAAAGTGATGTAATTTTTGTTTTAGTATTCATGCCCAACAACACAACTACGGAAAATTCTCACCGACAACACAACAATATTAGAACATCAAAATAATAAACAAAAACTTCAGATTCTCGAAGCACTATATATTAGAAACATGCAACCAACACTTAATAGAATTAATTTTCAAACCAGTGCTAATGTACTTAAATGTCTTTAGCTACTGGCACTAATTATATAATTCCATTTAAAAGCAAACGCCATAGTCTTCAACGGCAAAGACGCCCTTACACAGTAGTAATATGCTAAAACAAAAGTTATATAATTTTTGTAATAGATCCTCCCCTGATGATGGCCCAAAGTCGGGCAGAAAGTACTAGGGATACATACAACTATTGACAATACATAAATCAATCCAGAAGAAAATATGTAGACATAAAATGTCTATTATGTTTAATGAAATTTGCATTAACGAAGAAATGCTGCCTATATATATATATATATATATATATTATCCAAAGACAAGTAGGCCAATGGTGGGAACGATTCTACTTTGTGATTTTTTCTTTCTTCAATATTCACATAATACAAAATCCAAATTAGAGTTAAAAGTAAAATAGCTAAAGCGCCTAAAGCAACTGCACCTAAAGCACACCTAAAGCGCCTGTATGCTTAAACCAACTGCACCTAAAGCACACCTAAAGCAGCTGAAGCAAATGCACCTAAAGAAACTGCATCTAAGGACTTACAGCACCTAAAGCAACTGCACGCCTAAAGCAACTGCACGCCTAAGGCGACTGCACCTAAAGCAACTGCACCTAAAGGACCTAAAGCACCTAAAGCAACTGCACGCCTAAGGCGACTGCACCTAAAGCAACTGCACCTAAAGGACCTAAAGCACCTAAAGCAACTGCACGCCTAAAGCAACTGCACGCCTAAAGTAACTGCACCTAAAGCAACTGCACCTAAAAAAATAAAGCCCACCTAATGCAACTGCATGCCTAAAGCAACTGCACCTAAAGGACCTAAAGCACCTAAAGCAACTGCACGCCTAAATCAGCTGCACCTAAAAAACCTTCACCCAAAGGACCTAAAGCTCCTGAAGCATCTGCACTCCTAAAGCAACTGCACCTAAAGCAACTGTACCTAAAGTACTTAAATCACCTAAAGCAACTGCACGCCTAAAGTAACTGCACCTAAAGGACCTAAAGCACCTAAAGGACACCTTTTCTAATTTAAAACCAATAATTCGATATAAAAGAAAAACCTTTTAAAATCCCTCACATTCTTTTGTGATCGTATTTATTTCAGCAGACCTTTAATTTTTTCAATTCAAGGAAAACAAATGGTCTGGTTTTTATATTTAAAAAAATTAAATTCAGAAAATGTGAAGTTTGGTTTAGGGTGATGGGGTGGCTGGAATCCGGAATTTCGGGGATTTTTATTTTCATAGACATCATTACTCAGCGTGAAGATACAGATCTAACATTTAAAAAAAAGGGAGCGGTAGTGTCGATACTGCTATATGGATGTACTTCTTGGACGTTAACTAAACGGCTGGAGAAGAAGCTACACGGCAATTACACAAGAATGTTGTGAGCAATATTGAACAAGTCCTGGCGGCAACACCCCAAGGCACCAACTATACGTCCACCTGCTTCCCATCACAAAAACTATCCAAGCTAGACAAACCAGACATGCATGACACTGCTGGAGAAGCAAGGACGAGTTCATAAGTGATGTACTCCTATGGAACCCCGCATATGGCCAAGCAAAAGCAGGACGACCATCTCGAACATACAGCAGCTATGTGAGGATACGGGATGTAGCCCTGAAGACCTGCCGGAGGCGATGAACGATTGGCGAGAGAGGGTCAGGAATATCCGTGCTAGCGGCACGACATGATGATGATGATGATGATGATGATGATGCATGCGCACGCGCGCACGTGTGTGTGTGCGTGTGTGAAAAATAGGCATAAACTATCGATCTGATTGTTTTTATCTGTCCCGCAGTCTATCCCTTTAACCATAACATCACGTTGACAACCACATGTTCTTAGTCTGCATAAAGGGTTGTATTTGAAATTCCAAAAAGTATTATATAAAATTTCACAATACATACTTTTATAAGTTCTTAGATCGAGGTAAAAAAAAGCTAAGATTTTTTTAGACAAAATCATTGTGGAGTATAAAAGATTTTCCTCGAAGGTATTATTAACACAAATTTTACATTAGATAATTTTACAGTTTTGTTGAGTCAAAGCCAAAATGGAAGGATTTTTGTCGTTCGTTTCCGGATTTTCAGTGTTTAATTCAAAGCAAAGAGCACAACAGGGAAAAAGAAAAAAGAAGAAAAAAAACGTCCTTGTTTCCAACAACAGCAACAACAACAACAAAAAAGTGTTAGCACTTTAAATGGAGCGTGATTTTTATCTTAAAAAGGTAACTTTCTACTCAAGTACTTAGGAATGAAAATTAACGTAGACAAAATATTCAGCTTCAAAACCCTATTTTTTTTTTTTCATCCATTACTATTATTAGCTTTGTATTTTCGCCAATAAGAAACAATAGTCTTCATGTCAAGCTCGTTCGATAATAACTCCCGAAATAATATGAAGGTCGTTCAAAAAGTTCTAAGCCTTACAGAGAAAGAAGAGCAAAGCTTAATAATTTTGTTGTAGTAAAACACGTCTACTAATAAAACTACAAAAAAAATCGAATCAATTTTTAACAACAAATGGTTTAAGAATCTTATTAAAACTATGGAATAAAGTCAGATTTCAACTACAAAAGATTATTTTTTTACGTCGACATTACCAGTGGTAGGGCATTCTTTTGATCAAGAATCTTCAATTTTCTCTTTTAAGAGGGTTGCTCCGAAAGTAAAGACTCCAATTTATTTTCATAGAAATTACAACAGATTTAAGGCATACATTAAAATCATTTATTAAAGTGAAATTTAAGTGGCAATTATCTTCCCTGTGATTATGAATTTTCAAATAAAGAATGAAAGTGTGTATATTGCACTTGTTAAGGGTCACTCCGAAAGTAAAGCCTTTTCTTCTTGATTCTTTAACAGAAAATTCTGCTCAAAGACGTTGAGGCTATCGAGGACATTGAAAGTAAGATAACAGTGTCGCTTAGCTCCTTAAAAATGAGGAATTTCAATAAAGAATGAAAGTGTGCATATTGCACTTGTTGAGGGTCACTCCGAAAGTGAAAGCCTCCCAAGACTTTCCTTCTTGTTTTCTTTAACAGAGATTTCTGCTCAAAGACATTGAGGTTATCAAGGACATTGAAAGAAATATAACAGTGTCGCTTACCTCCTTAAAAATGAGGAATTTCAAAAGCACATTGAACAATGGAAAACCAGTTCTTACATCAGAGTTTAAATCTCCGAAGTTTATCTTCCTTTTGATAAAAGAAGATTGCAGCTATAAAACACTATTTATCAATATCGTGAATAGTAATGTTTTGGCATTGATTTGATTAAGCAAAGTCCTAAAAGCAAAGCCTCCAATTCCTTTTCACACAAATCACAAAAAATACAAGGAACACGAAGTCACAGTTAGATAGATTATATTTCTAACAAAAGAATCATTACCATCGACTAAGCATTATCGCCCGTGGTGTAATGGTTATCGTCGTAGGAAATGGGCACGGTGACACGAGTTCAAATCCTGGTCGAGACTGATTGTATTTTACATAGCACTAATACCCTTGGGAAAGGTATGGATCCAATTATTCTCCCTCCAGCTATGGGTAAATAGTAGGGCAGATTAGGTTCTTCAGCCTTGGTGAGGCAACTAATCTAGGAGAAGGAAAACTCTGAATTCAAACCTGTTAAGGAGGTGCCAATGGTGTAATGGTTATCGTGGTAGGAAGTGGACACGGTGACACGAGTTCAAATCCTGGGCGAGACTGATTGTATTTCACATAGCACTAATACCCTTGGGAAAGGTATGGATCCAATTATTCTCCCTCCAGCTATGGGTAAATAGTAGGGCAGATTAGGTTCTTCAGCCTTGGTGAGGCAACTAATCTAGGAGAAGGAAAACTCTGAATTCAAGCCTGTTAAGGAGGTGTCCGTGGTGTAATGGTTATCGTGGTAGGAAATGGACACGGTGACACGAGTTCAAATCCTGGACGAGATTGGTTGTATTTCACATAGCACTAATACCCTTGGGAAAGGTATGAATCCAATTATTCTCCCTCCAGCTATGGGTAAATAGTAGGACAGACTATGTTCTTCAGCCTTGGTTAGACAACTAATCTAGGAGAAGGAAAACTCTGAATTCAAACTTGTTCAACTCCGCTTAAAAATTGACCATGTGTCATATCCTGCCCGAGCGGAGGGGTTGGGTAAATATGATTATCGTCAGCGCTGAACAAGATCCTGCATTCTTATTTCTTTGTATTTTATTGCATATCATCACGCGCAGGTTATTTAATGCCAAATCTTTTTTTATACAAATGAACAGATAATTCAAATAATTCAGTTTAGCATAAGTACACAGTTTAATTGTCAAAAACATTTCTATTTCAAGCTATTCAGTTTAGTAAAACAGTTCTAATTCAACAATTTAGTTTAGTATAAGCATAGTTTTTGTTTTCACTCAGTTAAATGCCCAAACAGTTCTATTTCAAATAATTCAATTTACCAAAGTTCAGTTTCAACGTCAAAATCACTTCTCATAAGTACAGTTTCAATGTCAAAAACAGTTCTATTTCAAAGAATTCAGTTTAGCATAAATACGCAGATTAGTTCTACTTAACCCATAGAGTGGGCCCTATCAGGTGCTACTACTCCAGGCCAGAATTGATCTGGTAGCGTTGGCAATAAAGAGATACTCCGCATTCCCCAAAGCTCCAGAATCAGAAACACTGCTGAAAAATAGACCCAGTGTCACATCCAGTACATGGTAGGGGGATTGAAAACTATGTCAAAAGGGAAAAAAATTAATGCTTTCTGTTTGCTAAGGTTCGCTGACTATAAAAAGGTAAATGTTTCTGATATATATAAACAATCGGTTTGGATTGGCTTGGCTTAGTTTTATGGCATATCAACCATTGTAGGTTATTTAATACCGAATCCTTCTTATGAACATTTAAAATATATTTCTAAACACACGTTTTTTAGATAACATTTTTAAACAACCCTGCGCTCATTTTTTTCTCACTGTTAAAAGGTTTCATTTATTTCTATCTAACATGAATAATTCTATTTCCTATTAAACATTTGTTTGCACAGAGTTAAATGGTTTCAAGTATTATTATGTATCTCTAACAATTCAATTAAACATCTGTGATTTTTCTTCTCGTAGTTGAATGATCAATCAGTTATATTTCAAAAAATTCAATTTAGCATAAATACAGTTTAAATGCCACGCAATTCTGTTTGACCTCTAATTAGGACCCTCTCAGGGGCCACCACTCCGAGCCAGAGTGGACCTGGGAGTAATTGCAATGAAGGATACTCCCAAATTTTCCAAAGCTCCTGCATTACTGAAGTTTCACCATCAGATTTTATAGTGCCATATCCAGGATACTCGTCAGGGGGTCTTACTTCTCTGCAACAGTGAAGTCGGTATATTCTGAAGCCCCAGCCGAATGGGCCAGAATAAATGATTGGGCTTGCAATTCTAAGATCATTATCGATCACATATGACACCTGAAGACAGACAAAGGAGGATCAAACAAACAAACTAGCCAATATGATGGCACTAATCCAAATACAACAGTGGATATAAATAATGTATTTTGACCTACGACCCGGCCAAACATGCCATTCCAAAGTGATGCACCGGAAGTACGTGACACATTCCAATGGCAAGTAATCGAAAGAGATCGCGTGGGCAGATTTGGCTGATGAAATGGGACAAGGTAAAAGCCCATGATACACTCATAGACTGATGCACCGGAAGAGAGTGACCTCTGAACTGCATGACAGTTATTTCCGCTTGATGACGATCAAACATGCCATTCCAAAGATTGAGTGGACGTTGAACTATTATATAACTCGGTCAAGACAGGAAGTCAGACAGTTGGGAATCAGAGACATCGGAGATAAGTTGTGGTAGGGAAAGCCACACCCGGCCGAGGGGGCCCTCGGGACCCCGTATGGAGTTTTGGAGACCAGTTGGTGATAAGATGCTATAAAGAAAGCCATCATCCAACAGAGAGCTGGGTCCCTGGCCCTCTGGGTTGAGCAGCCCAGGTGAACGAGAAAGACACAACGCTGACGGCCATAAGAGTGGGGGCCAATATATTGCAGTTCTGTTCGGTCTCCAACTCCCTCTCACAGTAAAACCCTGAGTAACCCTTTTCGAACCCTTACAATAAAATGAGAGGTACAAATTATTCTAAAGAAGTCTACCTGCGTCTTTATTATTGTGTCGTTATGATGCTGCATGTGAGTATACAACAATAGTCCCTTATTCTGGAAATTTTGACGAAAGTCGTCTGACATCTTTTTTTTTTTTTTTACATTTGCGATCTTCAGAATGTTTGCTTAGTTTCAAATGAGGTCAGTAGAAGGACATACTCAGTGGGAATTGAATTCAATAATGACCATTGAAGAATAGTTTGGTTTGGTTTCTTTGTTTAATGACATATCAACCTTTGGGGGTTATTTAATGTCAAAGCTATCCTTGTAGATGAATAGTAATGGTACTATTCAATCTGGTAGGAATAAAGGAGTTCATGTCTTTCCGAAGTGTATTAGTCCAAAAGGAATCGTAATAGTATAGTACACCCAATAAGAAAAGAACTCGCTAAAAATAGTCTACTAAGCCAAGCTCACTAATAATTAAACCATCGAAAACATTCTCTAAGTAAAAGTTGTATCGTGGTAAGGAAAAAATGCGCAGTGAAATAAAATTAATTAGTTGTCTAATTTTCTGAGACGTAGCTTGATGATTTTTATCATTAAGCGTTTTCGGACTATTGTCTTCATCTTTATTGTTATTTCTACAACGTTTCGGCTGATATGTCCTCCGGCATTCTTCAGGTGTTTGTCGAACTCGGGAACCTTCATGGAACTTCGAACTACGTCCTTTACTGATTCCAAGGTGGTCACCTGTTCTGATTCCGTTGGCCATAACCGGGCACAAGTGTTAATCATTCTTGTATTGTTACTCGCCTGCAGTCAGGATTGAACCTGCAACCTCCAGATGATTGTCTCCTTAAAATCAATTGTTTATTAACTCAAGTGTTACAGTCTGACTAGTATTATAAGTCTCGCCCTGTTGGTGTTACATCTGAAGGTGGTCTTACGACTGACTGACGTCCTTCAGAGCTGTCTCTCTGTTTCTCTTTCTGCTTCCCTCTTGCCGTGCTTGAGAAACACGGCGTCTTTTATACTTCCGCGATACCAGAAGTCACGTAGTACAAGCTACAATAAAACATTTAACTTGGTTTAACTCAGGGCAAGAATATGAGAAGATCATTGACAATTCAAGTGAAAAACGATGGTTAACTAAGTGTTGCTCATTAGTCAATATATTACGTAAGGCACTATGAAAAAAGCTCAAATTTGGTACCAAGTGAGGATGAAATCCATTAATCAATATTGACTAACTTACTAACCAGTACACCGTGACGATATATCATGAAAAACCAACTGTCCTCTCTGCATGCTGTAGAATACACCGACTGAATCCTCATTACAGCGGTAACACCCCCACGAAAGATGTGCTTCGGTTATGAGATTAAACAGCATCCATTGGCGGAATTCTGGAGCCCTGTATAATGTGGCGTACTCCTTCATTGCCATTACTCCCAGGTGAACTCTATCCCGGAGTGATACTACTCGCTATGATTTTATCTATGGATCAGATAGATTTGAACATCGTCTGTATTAGATAAGAATACATACCATATATAACTGTGTGCAAATAAAGGATTATTATTATTATTATTATTATTATTATTATTATTATTATTATTATTATTTACTCCTTTAGAGTTTTCACATCTGCATTTTCTGATGGTCTTTCTCTGGAGTTTGAGTGACATCAAGTCTCCTGAAGTCTCCAGGACTCTTCTCAGTATTCTGCGTGTTCTCAATAATGCTGTAGTTTGGATGGTCTCCACTCGTCCGCCAACTTCCAAGTCATCCAGTCCCTTTAATAATCCTTTAGTTACAGTGCCAAAAGCACCAATTACAATTGGTATAATTGTCACCTTCATGTTCCATAATTTTTTCAATTCTTTAGCAAGGTCGAGGTACTTGTCCTTCTTTTCACAGTCTTTCAGTTTTACTCTGTGGTCAGCCGGAACAGCAAAGTCGACAATTTCGCAAGTTCTCTTTTTGTTTTTTGATTATTATAAGGTCTGGTCTTCTGGCCGAGATTAGGTGAGCCGTCTGTATGTCAAAGTCCCGTAGGAGTTTATGTGTGTTATTTTCTATTACAGCTGCTGGGTTGTTCATACACCATTCGTTCATATGGTCAAATTTAAATTTCTTGCACATCTCACAGTTGATCACCTTGCGGACAAAGTCGTATCTAGACTTATACTCCTTCTGTGCTAACTTGCCGCATTCGCTATGTGATTGATGGTTTCATCTCTGTCACCGATTAGCCTACATTATCATTATTATCACTATTATTATTATCTACATATAGAATTATTCCGATTAGATAAGAATAATTACAACGATACAAATGTATAACCAACTATGCAACCAACTGCAAAACAATTGCAATTTTGAAAAATACAACAGAACTTTGAAAATATATTTTTATCATTAAGGGTTTTCGGACTATTGTCTTCATCTTTATTGTTATTTCCACAACATTTCGGTCGATATGTCCTCCGGCCTTCTTCAGGTGTTTGTCGAACTCAGGAACCTTCACGGAACTTTGAACTACGTCCTTTATTGAATCCACGCGGGTCGCCTGTTCTGATTCCGTTAGCCATAACCGGGTACAAGTGTTAAGTATTCCTGTATTGTTACTCGCCTGTAGTGAGGACTGAACCTGCAACCTCCAGATGATTGTCTCCTTGGAAGGTGAAGGTTCCCGAGTTCGACAAACACCTGAAGAAGGCCGGAGGATATATCGTCCGAAACGTTGTGGAAATAACAATAAAGATGAAGACAATAGTCCGAAAACCCTTAATGATAAAAATCAACAAGCTTCGTCTCAGAAATTTAGACTACTAATATTAAAAATATAGTTGTTATTTAGGATTAACATTAGTATTATATATTTATATATATACTCCCCTACTCCCGTATGGTTGAGTTCTCTGGCGAAGAAGTAATCGTGTTGCCATTAGCGTTCATTGCAAGCCTCTTCGTATATGAGTTGAGGTCTCGGCAGCCGTTAAACGGATGTATATAAACAATAGTAATTAAGATTCATAACCGTTTAAAATTTACTTCGCAGCTAATGGCTCCTCGTGGCTGAATTGTCAGAGGCTTTGGTTTGGCGTTTGAGTCAACTGGGTTTCGTTCCCAGCTACTGTCTAGCCACACTAATGAGTTCTGATAGAACGAAACAGATCTGTCTGTGAATGACGATATATATATATATATATATATATAATGATTGGTTAGAGAATAGTGTGCGTATAAATTTATTTTCAAACGAGTTGTTAGATTAGGTTTGGCTTTGTTTGTATAGGTATAATATCGTTGTTAAATGCCATACCAACTGAAATTTGCGAGCTCACAGTTAATTGATTTTAAATATTGCTATTTACCATTCGTAATCCCATTAATCAAATATTCTTATCTAATAGGAAAAATTTGCCTACCACCGTATGGTCTCAAATAACTAATAATAATCCTTATTAAATGATTAAACAGTTCTATTGACCCATAAATTGGACTCTAACAGATGATATCACTCCGGGTGAAAGATGAACTAAAAGTCGTGCCAATAAAGGGATACTCCAAAATTCTCCAAAACTCCAGGACTGAAGCTTCCTCATTAGATGTAGTTTAATGTCATATCCAGGCCAGTCATTATGGTGATACTTACCCCTCTTCAGAGGTGTTGTCGACGTATCAAACAGCTACAGCTGACAGAGTATCATACAATTTGTTTGCTTTTGATAGCATATGTGGTATCATATGACTGAGTGCAAACAAATTTTTGCTAAATAAAAAATAACTTTTGTACTTTTGATCATAATAAAACATTTAGAAATTAATCAAACTTTTACTTTATTAACCCATAAGGAGTTGATATGCAATTAAGCAAATAAACTACCCTATGCCAAACTAAAATATACCGTATTTGGCGGCATATATATTTTTCTAAAAATATCTTTAAAAATTTCCCCTGCGTATTATATGCCATATGTGGGTTTAAAATTTGTAAAAGTCAGCCGAAAAGGCTGATTGCCCAGTCGGCTGGTTCTGTAGAATACACCGACTGCTTCTCTGCAGAGGAGTGAGACCCCCAACCAACGAGTGTCCTGATAATGTGACCCTAAACAATCTGATAGTGAGGTTTCAGTAATGCTGGAGCTTTGGGGAATGTAGAGTACTTTTCATTGCTACCGCTCCCAGGTCCACTCTGGTCCGGAGTGGTAGCACCTGATAAGGGTCCTAAGTATGAATTAAACAGAACGAAACCGTGGTTTCTTGACTTTACTGTTTCTAGCATTTAAACTGCGTATTTATGCTAAACTGAATTCTTTAAAATAGAAGTGTTTTGACATTAAAACTGCGAACTTATGCTAAACTGAATTGTTCGAAAAAGAACTGTTTTGACATCTAAAATGTGTACTTATGCTAAACTGAATTATCTGTAGAAATGTTTTTGACATATAAACTGTGTACTCATACTAAATATATAGAACTAACTATTTGCATAAAAATGATTTGGCGTTAAATAACCAATAAATGTTGATATGCCATTAAATAAATAAACCACACCGATCTCCTCTTATTTATTACCAGCATGGTACATTTTTCTATCCCAATTTTTCCCCCATAGAGATTTTTCATTTCTTTGGTAAAGACTACTTCAGTCTCAGTTATATTATCGTTGCACAGTAAGCTTTTAAAAATATCTATGGAAAACTGTCAGTTTCATTTTAGTTCTGTTTTGCACTAATTAATTCAACTAATTACTAATTAAGACCATTGTAATAAAACCATTACAAAGCAAAATAAAATTTAAAAACAACATACTATTTCTGACAGCTGTATTATTCTGTACTATCGTGATCAAAATTAGATACAAATTCATTGCTATTCCAAAATAACGAATATGAACAAACAGGAAAATACAGGGTAGTACAAAAGTAGTGCCCTTTCTACCTTCTAAAATTGACTCCCGGAAACCTCTTGAATTTTAAACTGCTTTTTTTTCAAATGCATGATTTACGAACAGTGAAAAGAGTTTCAGAGGAGCTTCGACAAAGTAAAAACTCGCAGGAAAAAATTCAGTTTCAGTCTTGATATGGTTTCACAACATCTCATTATGTACATTAATTTCGCCTATTGGGTAGAATGTTCGCCAATGGTCCAGGAGACCTGTGTTCAATCCCAGGTCGGGTCATACCAAAGACTTTAAAAATGATACATGATACCTCCTTGCTTAACACTCGACAATATAAGGTAAGTGTCAAGGGTGCCCGTGGTGTAATGGTTATCGTCGTAGAAATGGTTATCGTCGTAGAAAATGGACACGAGTTCAAATCCTGGACGAGACTGATTGCATTTCACATAGCACTAATACCCTTGGGAAATATATGAATCCAATTATTCTCCCTCCAGCTATTGGTAAATAGTAGGGCAGACTGATTTCTTCAGCCTTGGTGAGGCAACTAGTCTAGGAGAAGGAAAACTGAATTCCAACTTGTTAAACTCCGCTTTAAAAATTGACCTTGTGTCATCTCCTGCCCGAGCGGGGGGGATGGTAAATATGGTAAGTGTCAAGGGTAAAGTGGAGCAATACAGGGAAAGGAGTAGCACCACCCCCATACCTCGGTGTATTAGCTATCGAAAAAAAGCCTTCGGGTCACCCTCGACAAGATTGCCAACTTTACTTATTTTTAATACTTATTTCTGTCTTGGTAAACACAGTTTCGGTCTACATACTTTTTTGGCACACGACGTATTTTGAAGAAAATAAGCGCTTCATTCATCATTCATTTCATCATGTTAAATTCAGCTTTATACTCGATACTTTTTGAACAAAGCTTGCATTTTAAAGAAAATGAACGTTATATTCATTGTTCATTTGTCATGTTAAATTCAGCTTTATACTCGTTACTTTTTGAACAAAGCTTGTATTTTGAAGAAAATGAACGTTTCGTTCATTATTCATTTGTCATGTTAAATTCAGCTTTATACTCGATACTTTTTGAATAAAGCTTGTATTTTAAAGAAAATTAACGTTTCATTCATTGTTTATTTCAGTCTTGATAAATGCAATTCCAGTCATGATATCTTTAATACACCTCAGATCTTGAAAAATATTAATATTTCATTTCTTGTTCATTTCTGTCTTGGTAAATATGTCTTAATCTTGAAACTTTTTTTAACGCACCTTGAATTTTGAAGAAAATGAACGCTTAATTCATTGCTCTCTTCTGTACTGGTAATCTCATCTTTTGTCTAGATAATTCAGGAAAATACCTCGTATTTTGAGGAAAATTAATATTTCATTCATTGCTTGTTTCAATCTTAGTAAATATAACTTTACTATTGATACCTTTTGATCACACCTCGTATTTTAAAGAAAATTACCGTTTCATTCATCATTGATATCTGTCTTGGTAAATACAGCTTCAGTCTTTGTACTTCCTGAACCCACTTTGTACTTTGAAGAAAATAAACGTTCCATTCATCCTTCCTTTATTTCTTAGTAAATACAGCTTTTGCTTTGATATAATACCAGACATTTTGAAAAAAAATAACGTTTTACTCCTTGTTATTTTAACCCGGTGCGTAAGGTCACTAGCTGGTGCCTGGTTAAGAGGATGGGAAGTCGAGAGGACCTTGAGAGAATCTAGGGTGTAAGCTCAGATTGATGTCCATGTAAGATAAATGACACCAAATGAGGATCAGGAGATCTCCAGAATGTCATTTGGAGATCGTCTGGAAATGAAAAAGGGCGTTTTTAAAATTATTTAGACTAAAGCTACATCTAACAATGTTAATCTTCTTCAAAGAATGAATTTTGTAAAAAAAAGTATCGAAAAAGAAGTAAAGGGTCTGAAAATGATATGGAGAGGAAGCTGAAACTGGTGTAAGATAGTGGCAGAGGATCTAGAGATATCGGCATACCATCTGGATATTACCAGGAGAGGAAACTAAGTATGAGGTTTGAACATGACACCAGGAGATTATCTGGGTATAATATGAAGAGGATCAGCAGACAAGTTGAAGATTATATGGAAATCAGCTGGGGATTATCTGGAGTGTAAGCTTATACTAGTTTCTAGGTAAGAGGATCTGTATTGGATCTGACGTACAACTGGAGATCATCTGGGGGGGGGTCTTAGAGAGAATCAAGATTAGTTTCAGAAGGAGAAGGAGATCACGTTGAGAGTAAGGTAAGAAAGGTATCCGGTTAAGATCGTAAAATAATTATGACCTTGTAACAATCTGGAATCATGTGATAATCTAGAAAGGATATGGAAAGTAAGCTCAAACTGTCGTCAGGTTAAATTTTCTAATAATATCCAGATTAACTGGAGAGTAAGCTGAAACTAGTGTCTGGTGAAGATAAGTCTTGTGGTTGTCGGATATCCTCAGATTGTTTGATTGGGAAACCGGAAGATTATCTGAATAAAATCTGATTATCTGGGGAAGATGTGGATATCATCTGGAGTGGATTTAGAGATCATCAGATTGAAGTTCTGGAGCTAATTTGGAGATCATCTGGATTGTAAAATCTGATTGCTTATATTCTGGAGATTTTCTGGTGAAAATCTAGAGAGGATCTAAATATCTTCTGAAGTGGATCTGTTGAATATCTGTATAAATGGATTCATGAGAGACGATCCTTCTGACGCTTTGGAGATCATCTAGGAACATATGGAATAAGAAAGTACTGATTGATCCGGCTAAGATCATATTTACCAACCCCTCCGCTCGAGCAGGATAAGGCACAAGGTCAATATTAAGCAGATTTTAACAGGTTTGAATTTAGACTTTTCCTTCTAGACTAGTTGCCTCACCAAGGCTGAAGAACCTAGTCTGCCCTACTATTTACCCATAGCTGGAGGGAGAATAATTGGATTCATATGTGTGTATTAGTGCTACGTGAAATGCAATCAATCTCGTCCAAGATTTGAACTCGTGTAGCCGTGTCCTAAAATAACTTTAAGCATGATCGATAATTTTAGCCTGATTACCAGATCTAGGTTCTTTTCAAATCGTCTCCAGATGCACTTCAGACATCAATCAGATTTTACTATCCTGATGATCTGCCATCAAAAACATCTCAAGTGACACTAGATCCACCCAGAAGATCTCCAGATTTACTCCAAATCTTCCCGAGATTTTCAGCAGATGATCTCTTGATTTTATCTCGATCCTCTTCGGGCTTTCTTATTCTGCTCGAATATCTTTGTATATCCTGCTTTTCGTCTCTAGATCCCCTGCAGGTTATATATATACAAAATATGAAAATCAAGAGATAACTTAGCCGGTTCCTCTCCAGATCAAGCTAAATTGTTGTAGCAAAATATCTATTTATCAAGCTTGGAGCAGATTAACTCCAGATAACCTCAAAAAAAAAGCTTGGAGCAGATTAACTCCAGATAACCTCAAAATATCTATTTATCAATCTTGGAGTAGATTAACTCCAGATAACCTCAAGATCATAAGAGTTTACTCTCCCGCTAGTAACTCTAGCTAAACTCCTCTCAAGGTCAAGATATTTATAAAACTCTAGATTACTCCAGATGAACTCCAGATCTAGATAATTTGGCCATATCTTCTCCAGATAACTCCAGATGACCTCCAGTTCCTAAGATAATGAACCGAACACCAGCTTGAACTTACTCTCCAGATGACTCCAGATCTCCAGATGTAGATTACTCCAGATGTAGAATAATCAAACTTTAAAAAATTTATTACTCCGGATGTAATCAGGAGTAATAAATTTTTGATGCTCTCCAGATTACTCCAGATGACCTCCAGATCAAGTTAATTTGGCCATATCTTCTCCAGATAACTCCAGATGACCTCCAGTTCAAGATCAACAGCTTACTCTCCAGATCTACAGATTACTCCAGATCTCCAGATGTAGATTACTCCAGATGTAGAATAATCAAACTTTAAAAAAATCTATTACTCCAGATGCTCTCTTGGATCATATTGTCTTGAAGATCCCAGCTTTAGTCTAAATAGCTTTTTAATAGACTTCATTATTGGAAGAAAATGAACATTGTTCGCAAAAATAGCTTAGTCTCAGATCTTCTCCAGATAAATCCAGATACTCTCCAGATAATGAAATAATGAACTTACTCATCAGATCTCCGGATTACTCCAGATGCTCTCCAGATCATATAATTTAACAGGGGACCAGCAAGAACTTACTCTCCAGATCCTCTTTAGATTGCCCCAGATGACCTAAAGATCATATAATTTAGCCGGACACTTAGCTTGGTCACTTTTCTACGTCACACACCACTGAGCTCCAGATTTTCCCCAGATGAGTCAGATTTGCATTAAATCCTTTAACTGAAAATCAAAACATCTCATTCATTTTAAAGAGATAATTCAGATTGATTTGAATTAATGAATTTGATTTTCAGATAATCTCCAAGTTGACTGCAGATCTTCACCAGATGATCTCCCGCTGACATAATCCAAAAGCCAAACATCCAGTTTGGCTTACGCCTCAGATCATCTTCAGATAATATCCTGGTGATCTTCCAATGATATCTAGATATCCCTTAATCCTCACCAAGTTTCATCTATCGTAGAAAATCGGGACCAGAATATCACATATTCCGCGAGGACGTCAAAAGGACTCTGAAAGGATTTGGAGAGGAAGCTAAGATTAGTGTCTGTCTAAGATAAGTAATAGTTGGTGAGGATCAGTAGATACTCTGGAGATAATCTAGAGATGGTCTGGAAATGAAAAGGAATGTGTTTAAAAAGTATGGAGAACAATGTTCATTTTCTTCAAAGAATGAAGTCTGTTAAAAAGCTATCTTGACTCAAGCTGGGATCTTCAGGAGTGGATTTGAAGACAATATGGAGAGTAAGCTCAGACAGCAGTTCAACTAAATTAGAAAGGGATACACGAAGATTTTCTAGAGATCATCAGGATATAGTCTAGGGAGACTATCTGGATATAGTCTAGGGAGAAAGCTAAGACTGGTGTCTGGCGGTTAGATAAAGATAACCGGAGATCTTCCGGAAATAAGCCGGAGAATATTAGGAAAAAAGCTAGAAATCAACTGGTTATTATCTGGAGAGTAAGTCTATACTGGTGACTGTTAATTGTTAGAGGATCCAAAGTAGATTTTGAGTGGATCTAGAAATCCTCTGGTGAGGAGATGAAGCGCAAATCTAAGACTGGTCTCGAACTCAAAGAATGTCACGAGGAAAAGGAATTGGAGATAATCTGGTGAGTAAGTCCAGGCTGGTTTCCAGCTGTTATCTTATGATCTTTTGAATCATCTTGAATAATCTGTACATAATCTGGAAGGGTCTAGAGACTAAGCACAGATTGATAAGATAGCGACGTTGATAGAATCTAGAGATGATCTTAATGAGATCAGATAGTGATAGATTATTGGATTGGGATATTTGTAGAGGGTCTGGATATAATCTGTATATAATCTGGTGAATAAAAGTTTGATCTGGTGAGGGTCTAGAGATCTTCCAGGGTGGATCTTGAAATCCACCAATGACTAATTTAGATAGTGCTATCTGGACCTGATACACAGTAAAATCTGACTAGTGTCCAGCCATATCGGAAGAACGTCAAGAGATGACCTGGAGGTGTTCGGGAGTGGATTTTGAGAAATGGATTCTAGAAACGATTAAGGGGCAGGTTTGGAAATAATCTAGATACCATCCGGAGGGAAATAACAGATTGGTTTTGGACAAAGATAATCATGTGTAAAATATCAAGAGTTGATTTAAATTTTCCATATGACAATAGTCAGTTAATTTTAGTAGGATCTTCTGTGATGGATCAGAATAAAAGCTTGATATAACCTGGATAGTATCAAGAGATCATTAGCGGAAAATCTGGAGATGAACTGGAGTTCGTCTGAAGTTTATTTAGAGTTCTAGCTAAGTTAGTGATACCAAGAGAGGATATGAAATTATTTTGAGAGTAAAATCTGCTCGGTTCAGATAATGTCTCGTAAAGACGACGTGTCGACTGTCAGGAGAGTAAGCTCAAACAGATGTCAAACTACGTTATATATGACTCTAAGAGAAGATCTGGATTCCATCTGAAGATGAACAGATAGGGGTAAAAAAAGTAAGTTAAGTTGGCGACCATAGTCGAGGGCGACCCGAAGGCTTCCTTTTCGATAGCTACTGCACCAAGGTGTAGTAATCCGTTCCCTGGATTGCTCCACTCTACCCTTGATACGTACCTTTTATTGTTGAGTGTTAAGCAAGGAGGTATCAAGTACCATTTTTAAAGTCTGTGGTATGACGCGACCTGGGACTGAACTCAGGTCTCCCGGACCATTGGCGAACACTCAACCCACTAGGCCAACGAGCCAGTCGAATAGGTGTAAAAATAATCATGAATAATTGACAAAGTCCTACTTCATTTTTTTTCTAAATACTACGTTGACTTTTTTGCATACTATAAAAGGTATAATCAAATGATATCGATTTTATTACGTTCAAAATGTTATTTCTTCAAATTTTAAATTAAAGTCAAGTAGGGTCAACGGCTGTGTCACTTATATAAGTGTTAATGTTTAGGTGTGTCAATTAGCTATTTAAGAAAGATCATTAAATTAATCTTGATAAATTATGAACAAATCTTTCGGCGAAAAACAAAATTATGCAAGTGCAGAACACCTGAAATTCACCTCATACAACGTCACGGACTTCGTCTTATTTCCTAAATTGAAAATATATTGAGATTTAAGGATATCAACGAAAGTTCAAATATATAGCTTCAAGTCAATTAAGAGAGATATTTCTCAGCCGCTTCGACAGAGGGAAAGTTCGCTGCTATGTGTGCTGATGCTAAGACGACTATTTTTTAGAAAACTAATGCTTCGTTCGTTGAACACTAATCTCTTTCTAAGTACAGCTTCAGTCTCATTTTTTTTAAACACAACTCGTATTTGAAGAAAATTAAAGTTTCATTCATCGTTCATGCTTGTCTTGGTAAATAAATTTCCTGTCTCAATACTTTTTGAACACACCACGTATATTGAAGAAAATCAACGTTTCATTCTTTATTCACTCCTCTGTAAATAAACCTTTAGTTTATGGGGTATATGAGAGATGGTTGTTCAGGTTAGAAAAAATGGTCTCTTGTAAGTGTTGGCGTTACATCAGACGAGGTCTTAGTTCATTTCTGTCAAAGATATGGGATTACAAAGGTAAGAATTGATAGATTTTTGGCTATCTAGATCTAATAAACCGGACATTAGCATAATGGTTAGAGTGTTCGCCAATGGCCCGGGAGACCTGGGTTCAAACCCAGGTCGAGTCATACTTAAAAAATGGTACTTGATGCCGCCTCGCTTAACACTCAACATTATAAGGTATTAATCAAGGGTAAAGTGTAGCAATCCCGAGAAAGAAGTAGCACCCTCCCCTACACCTTGGTGTAGTAGCTATTGAAAAGGGAGGCTTCGGGTCACCCACGACTACAGTCGTCAACCTTACTTTACTAGGTATCCATATTCACGAACCCCTCCACTCAGGCAGGATATGACACAAGGTCAATTTTTAAGCAGAGTTTAACAGGTTTGAATTCTGAGTTTTCCTTCTCCTAGACTTGTTGCCTCCCCAAAGCTGAAGAACCTAGTCTGCCCTACTATTTACCCATGGCTGGAGGGAGATTAAATTGGATTCATACCTTTCCCTCGGGTATTAGAGCTATGAGACTTCGAGTCACCCTCGACTTCGAGTCACCCTCGACTTCGAGTCTCCCTCCACTTCGAGTCAACAACTTTACCTCACTTTTTTACTTTTAGATCTAATATCATTAGGTCAAAGTGCATCAATTTTGAAGCCTGAATTCATCGTTTAATATCGTTTACATTTCTGATTGATAAACACTTGAATAGTTTGGAGTTTACACGTGACTCTTGATGTACATGCGCAATCTGCATGTCGGTTTAACCCTGAAAAGTAAGCCTGGGAGGATGAGACTGGCGACAAGGTTTAAGACTTTTTTGAACGTCAGTCGCCGGGAGAGACGGCGAAGAAGCAACCTCGTATTCTGTACCCACTCAAAAGTTTAAACCATAATTACGTTCCTAGATATCTTATTCGGGGTTGAGTTTTGAAAGGACTGGCTCAGTAAATATAACAAGTTAATGATGAACACGCTGTCACTGAGTGGTATTTTATTCCCAGTCCTTTTTAGTGAAATACGAGTTCGATAAACTTTTAACAAGGTTTGTGTTCCTTACCCTTAAGAATGATACTTACCACCAATGTTTTCCTTCACTGGTGTACATAACTTACCCTTACAACCAAGTCATACTGAAAGCATCGGTTCCAGTAATTTCACTGAAGTGAAGCAACGATGTATCTGCTCAATAATCCGTTTACAAATTGTTTAAAAATTGTTTTTTCTTTGTCTTTATAAATAAACTCTTCACTATATAGGATTTACACTGCCATATTCTAAAATAGACGTGATAACACTTGTTCCCGAAACAAAGATGGTGGACTTCGGTAAACTAATCAGTCTCGGGAACCTATTGGTCACGAAAGTCACATGAGTTGTGTTCACAACTACGTCCGCACCTTTGATTTTATCCCGCACATTTAGAGCCGACCACATGACAAGGATTGCGTATATATTCTCTCGTCTTCCAAGAACTCTCTCTCTCACATTTTGACTTCCAGAGACACCACTCTCTCTTCTTCATTTCGACTTCCAGAAACAGCTTGATCTTGCCAGTTAGTAAGACACAACACAATACGTGTGACATGGGTGCATATAAATTCTACGACATTTTTTTCCTGTTTTGCCTTTTCGGTTAGATTTGATCCAGTCTCGAACACAGCCTCAGAAATTTCGTCAAATTCCGAAAGAGACAAACAACCAACATGGGAGAAGACACGTTCCTCCTAGAAAAGTTGTTATATTTCTGTATATTGATACCTCGCATGAAATACTTAGTCAACCAACATTTTATAGTCAACAGGGCACTTTTAATATTTAGTCTTTTTCTAAAATATTCGTGTTAGTTACATACACACACCCACGCACACACAGAGGAATATTTAACAGACTATATTAGATTATTTGTGATGTTTTGTAATGTTTCCTTTTTTATGTATTTCTTGATATATAAATTTAATTTTGTTTGTATTGCTTTGTTTTGAATGTTCTTTTGACCGCGTCGTTTTACATTATTTTACTTCGTTTTCTTTTCAATAATAAACCAACATAAATAGTGGGATAAAAAATACATATCAACAACACTCCACCACAATTAGTCTTGTTGATTACCTTTTTTCAGGACTAGAAACTGACTGCTATAGTTGGCGAAATGTAAATGTTTACAAATTCATAGTTTTTTTTTTTTTTGTTTTACCTTTTCGAAAAAGGATATAAGTCTGTCAACGTCGATTTTAATTCAATAAAATTTTGACCAGTTTATCCAAAAATTGCTAATCGGTAACAAATCAGCTGTGCAGACCTCTTGTTTGTTGATAAGATTTAGCACTGTCACAAAATTAACTGCTAGTGCTGACAACTATCGGAAGCCTAATAAAATGACATAATTCTGACTGAATTTTTAGTGTAATCTTTCAATTTTAGGGATCCAGGAAACCTGCTGTGTGGCCGACAACTAAAGGTAAATCTCGAAAAAACACGTCGTAGGCAAGGGAGACGGTTAATCACGAAAACATGGGAATAATTGAGAAAGGGTTAATCGCTTAGTTACCAGGACAACGACAAGCAATGACCTATATTTTGGAGAAGACTACAGTATGTAAAAGAATAGATTTTTTTTGTTCGAACTGAAAATACCGATTCGCATATTTTGCTTTCGAGATCGGTCCAGATGTAAGCTGGTACGATAAAATGAGTGAGAATTGTTTTTTGGTGACCACCTGTCTGACATTTTTTTATCTGGTCGTTATCTTTACATGGTGTCTATCTTTTTATCTGTCAACTTTCTTCGAGCCAACTGCAGCAATAAACTTAGAATAGAAGTAAAAATAAAATCTCCACCTCGATATTGATTTGCTAAGCAATTTCTATAAGTTAACTTTAAATTCAACAATTGTAAGGTTTACGGTGTCAGCATGAATTGTCTTTTGTTTGAGAAACATTTGTAAAAATTACGTTGCATCAGCTGTTCAAATGTATGCTTTGTCATGCCTAAAGCTGATGTTTCTTGCTAAGAAGATCTGTGTCTAAATGATTGACAGGTGCACGGAAACAATAGAATAACAGGTGAAGAGTACAAAAAATAATTTCTTTTTGACCCTGATTTGAAAAATAAAGAGGTAAGAAAAAACAAGCAAAAAAAAAAAATAAAATAAAACAAACAAAAGAAAACCAAATCAACGGCATATCAACCTTTCCTTTCTTTCTATTAGTCTTTCTATCAATCTTACTCTCTATTCCAGTCTCTTTATCTTTCTCTCTCTCTCTCTCTCTCTCTCTCTCTATATATATATATATATGTGTGTGTGTGTGTGTGTGTGTGTTCATTATTTTTCTATCTCTCAGTGTCTCGGTTGCTCAAAATATCTCTCTTCCCACACATAATCACGCACATACATAAATGCACAGAGAGAGAGAGAGAGAGAGAGAGAGAGAGAGAGAGAGAGACACACACACACATATATATATATATATATATATATTTAGAGAGAGAGAGAGAATAAAAGCTTTAGTTTGGTTCATTTGTCAAACTGTATATCAAATCCTTCGATCTATCTATTAATCTATCATTGTCTTTTCATATATATATAGAGAGAGATTGGCAAGACAGGCAAAACTAAACAGATAGAGAGAGATTTGTTTGGTTTATTTATTTAACGGAATATGAAAACTTATCAATCGATGACAGTCTGATCGTTACTTTATATCTGTCTGACTATGTCTTTATATATATATATATATATATATATATAGTATTCTTTGGTCCAGTTAAACCGGAGTAGGGAGTAATTCCATCAGGACAAGAAATTATTCATGAGTGAATATTTAAATTTTCCTGGTAAAGAGCTCAATGTTGTTACATAATACAGAGCAATAAATTCTTTAAAAAAACAACGAAACCGGTCACATAGGATTATAAATTTATTTCCATCCTGTTACGCATTTTTGAAATTTTCAAAAACACGAAAAAAACTTAACAGGACTTCTTCAGATCTTTTAGGTGAAAAAAACTAGAATAGACACAGTGTCTAATCTAGTTTTTTTTTTTTTTATCTAAAAGATCTGAAGATGTCCTGTTAAATTTTTTTCGTGTTTTTGAAAATTTCAAAAATGCGTAACAGGATGGAAATAAATTTAGGATTCTATGTGACCGGTTTTGTTGTTTTTCTTAAAGTATATATATATATATAGAGAGAGAGACAGAGAGAGGGAGAGAGAAAAAGAGAGAAAGAGAGAGAGAGAGAAAGAGAGAGAGAGAGAAATAGATAGAAAGAGAGAGAGAAAAATAGATAGAAAGAGAGTTATTTGTTAGGTTAATTTGTTTAACAGAATATAAATTATTCTTTGGTAATTGTAATCCTATTTCAATGTTTCATTTGATTTTTAAAATTTACTCTTCTTCATTTGTCTATTATTATTTCTTTTCTTTCAGTTCTATTGTATAAATTATTCCAATCTAACACCAATAATTTTCTATGGCTCACAGTGTTCTTATCCGATAATTTATTCATATACAATACAGTTTCACCTAACTTACTTTTTTCATGATAATTATTAGTTTTCACACAGTTTCAATTATTCATATCGAACGCCAATAATTTTTAAGCAATTATGTGGCTTTCAGCAACTATCTATATTTAATATTAATAATGATGGTTATAATAAGGTGTAGAAAAATGTATGGCGCTAGTAATGAAAAGCGGGAAACGACACCTGACAGAGGGAATTGAACTTCCAAATCTTACAAAATTTGAACACTGGGAGAAAACGAATAATACAAATACTTGGGCATCTTGAAGGCTTTATTTGTCTCAGCCTCAAACAAGACATGATTTGACACGAGGTCAATGACCTGAAGGTTGGCTTAAAGTAGGGATTAGGGGAGGGAATTTCGGGCACGAGCCGTGGCTCGATCCCTGCTGGACTTAGCTGGTCATCGGCTCACTTAATGCAATGTGAGATTGTTGAGCCTAGCTAGACATGGACCCAAACATGGACCCAGGCACGGATGTCTGATTATACCTAACACTGGACCACGTCCAGTTTTATACTTGCTGATCAATAGCCGCTGCGCGCCCACCCAGCCAAAAGGCCAGGATCCATCTTGGAGGCTGACACCATCAAACAAGTGGAGATCAAAGAAAAATTAAGAAAGAATATTAAAGTTACTTGAGACAAAACTATGTAGCAGAAACCTTATCAAAGGAATAAATACCTGGGCTGTACCCCTCGTAAGATATTCGGGACCCTTTTTGAAGTGGACCAGAGACGAACTTAAGTAAATGGACCAAAGAATCAGAAAACTAATGATCATGCATAAGGCATTATATCATAGAGACGACGTTGACAGACGCTATGTATCTAGGAAGAGAGAGGAAGGGGACTTGCCAGCATTGAAGAGGATGTTGATGCATCGATACAACAACTCAAGGACTACATAGAAAAGTACAAAGGTGGACGAATTACAGCCACCAGAAACGATACTGACAACACGATGGCCAACAGAATCACAATAACTAGTAAATAAAATGGGAAGAAAAACAACTGTATGGCTGTTTTAAACGACTAATAAACAACATCACACACGAGAAAACCTGGACGAGGTTTAGAAAAGCAAACCTTAAAAGAGAGACAGAATCTCTGCTAATGGCAACACAAAACAACGCCATAAGAACCAATCATTTCAACGCGGAAATAGATAAGACGCAACAAAAAAGCAAAGGTTCGATATGTTGTGATAGAGATGAAACAATCAATCACATAAGCGAAGGCAGCAAATTAGCACAAAAAGAGTATAAGACTAGACATGAGTGAGTGGGAAAGGTGATCCACTGGGAAATGTGCAAGAAATTTAAATTCAACCATACTAATAAATGGTATATGTACAACGCAGCATCTGTCCTAGAGAATGACACACATAAACATGAGACTAAGACATACAAACGGATCACCTAATCTCGACTAGGAGACCAGACCTTATGATAATTAACAGCAAAAAAGAGATATTGCAAAATTGTGCAGGTTGCTGTCCCGGCTGACTACAGAATAAAATTGAAGGAAAGTGAAAAGAAGGATAAGTACCCGGACCTTGCAAGGGAATAAAAACTATGGAACATGAAAGAGACGTTTATCCCAATTCTAATTGGTACTCTTGGTACAGTCACAAAAGGATTATTAAAGAGACTGGAGGACTAGGAAATAAGAGGACAAGTGGAGATGATCCAAGTATGAAACAATCAATCACATAAGAACCGAATGCAGCAAATTAGCACAGAAAGAATATAAGACAAGACACGACTGGGTGGGCAAGTTAATCCACTGGGAATCGTGCCCGAAGTTGAAGTTTGATCATACGAACAAATGGTATATGCACAAACCAGAATCTGTCCTAGAAAATCCTCTGGGATTTCTATATACAATCGGATCACTAATTCTCAACCAGTCGACCAGATCTTATAATAATCAACAAAAAAAGAGAACTTTCAGAATTGTAGACTTTGCTGTCCCGGCTGACCACAGAGGGAAATTAAAAGAATGTGAAAAAGAGATAAGTTCCGGGTCCTTTCTAGGGAATTGAAAAAGCCGTGGAACATGAAAATGACGATAATACCAATTGTAATTGGTGAATTTTATACAGTCACGAAAGGATTAGAGCAAGGACTGGAAGACTTGGAAATAAGAGGACAAGTGGAGACCATCCAAACTACTGCATTATTGAGATCGGCCAGAATACTGAGAAGAGTTCTGGAGACTTGATAAGACTTTTGGTCCCTCAAACTATAGTGAGATACCATCAGAAAACACTGGTGTAAAAACTATCAAAAGGGAACAAATAATAATAATAATAATAAGCTTATAATGATTAACAAAAAAAGAGAAATTGCAAAATTGTGGACTTCGCTGTCCCGGCAGACCACTGAATAAAACTGAAAGAAAGTGAAAAGAAAGATAAGTACCTCGACTTTGCTAGAGAACTGAAAAAACTGTGGAACATAAATGTGACAATTATACCAATCGTGATTTGTGCTTTTTGGACAGTAATTAAAGGATTATTAAAGGGACTGGAGGACTTGGAGGTTAGAGGTCGAATGGAGACCATCCAAACTATAGCATTATTAAGAACGGACAGAATACCGAGAAAAGTTCTGGAGACTTGTGGAGACTTGCTGTCACTCAAACTCCAGTGAAAAGCCATGAGCTAAAACTGATGAGAAAAACTCTCATGGAGTAAATAATATAAAAAATGATAATAATAGAACTGCCAAATCTAGAAAGAATCCGAATGCTTGGACAAAAGAAAACTTACAAGAATTTGCAGACATTGGAAGTGGACATCATGAAAGAAGAGGAGATGAATGGAAAAATCAGAAGGGAGTTACTTAGACAAACGAGTAGACTTCTTGAAACCAAGCTCTGTGACAGATATTTCACCGGAAAATTTCACCGGAAAAGTAAACATCTGCTCAATACTCCCTGAGGACACTCAGAACCATTTTCAATATAGAAAAGCAAGAAACATATACAAATGTATGAGAGAAGAAAAAATTGAATATAATAAACAAGGCTTTACCCCCGAGAAATTATGCGTCAAGAAAAGAAAAAAGAAAAGGACTCGTCAAGATTTAAAATAGCGTGAATGTATCAATATATTAAAAAGTACACCGGAAGACTAATTATAGTGGTTAGTGACAACCCGAACAGCATAAGAACAGAACAACAACAACTATATAACAGAATTAATGAGAAAAACAACGGGAAGTGCCCGTGGTGTAATGATTATCGTCGTAGGAAATGGACACGGCGACAAGAGTTCAAATCCTGGCTGAGACTGATTGCATTTCACATAACTCTAATACCCTAATACCCATAACACTAATACCCTTGGGAAAGGTATGAATCGAATTATTCTCCGTCCAGCTATGGGTAAATAGTAGGGCAGACTAGGTTCTTCAGCCTTGGTGAGGCAACTAGTCTAGGAGAAGGGAAACTCTGAATTCAAACCTGTTAAACTCTGCTTAAAAAATGACCTTGTGTCATATCCTACCCGAGCGGAGGGGTTGGGTAAATATGATAAGAAAAACAACCATATGGATATTTCAAACAACATATTGACTAACTCTGAGTAGCAATGATAGACAATAAAGCTGGCGAATAAAAATATAATCTGCTTCTTTTCTTTTCCTTGGAAGCAACAATTTGGTTTTTAAATCCTCCCCCACACTGGCGAAGGAATTTACGTTAAGTCTTCCAGTCCTTGTGCTAATCCTTTGGTGACTGTATAAAGTGCACCAATTACAATTGGTATTATCGTCACTTTCATGTTCCACGGCTTTTTCAATTCCCTAGAAAGGACCCGGAACTTACCTCTTTTACACATTCTTTTAATTTCGCTCTGTGGTCAGCCGGGACAGCAAAGTCTACAATTCTGAGAGTTCTCTTTTTTTTGTTGATTATTATAAGATCTGGTCATCTGGCTGATATTTAGTGATCCGATTGTATCTCTAAATCCCAGAGGATTCTATAGGACAGATCCTGGTTTGTGCATATACCATTTGTTCGTATGATCAAACTTCAACTTCGGGCACGATTCCCAGTGGATCACCTAGCAAGGACCCGGTACTTATCTTCTTTTTTTTTTCACATTTCACATAATGCAAAGCTCTTCGAACGAATTGAGCACTCTGGTATCCAGTAAGGTATAAAATGTAAACAAACGAACGTTACTACTTAATACCTTGCAATTCTTTAGCTGACATGGTACGCTTGTTGGCGGAGCGGTCTAATACTAAGTCAAACGTCAAGTTAGGCGGGTTTCGATCCCAGCTTCAAATGTCTTATGTGTCTAGCCACACTGAAGAGTTGTGATACAACGAAACAGTCTGTTTGTGGATGACAACATATATAATTAGGATGCCAAGAAAGGTACGAGGGTGTTAGATTCTTTTTTTATAGGTGAAGTTGATGAAGGGTTCAACATTTAGTTTTTCTGAAAACTCTTCAATTTGGATATTTTGTTAGTATATTGTCGATAAAACTGAAATATGTGGTGTTGCTAGGTAGTCTGTATTTAAAAGAAACGGATGCAAAAAATTTTTGAAATAGGCTAATAGTCCGCTAATTGGATTTTATTTTTGTGTGTAGAATTTCTTGTTAAATTTGAAGCAAGTCATATTTGTTAATTTTCTGTGACATCACATTATAATCAAAATCTTTCCATGAAACAAATTATGCAAAAATTCCATTCATCCAAACCCTTCCCTACTTTTTTCCTCATTAGCTCCCTAAAATCCATCTTCACATTCAAAACAAAATTCTTTAATGAAATCTGATACATTTAACTTTAAATCCCTCGCAACTTTCCTGCTACAACTGTAATCCATCTACCTTCTTATCATTTCTCCTCACATGCTTTTAAATAGAAAAACTCAGAAAACAGTCTCTGTCTGAAGAAGTTCAAGAAGATGAAATATAGCCGAACGAAATATCACACATCTAAATTTGAATTAAGTGTTTCATTCACTCTTTCCTCCACACATTTCTATCATATATATATATATATATGTGTGTGTGTGTGTGTGTGTGTGTGTGTGTGTGTGTGTGTGTGTGTGTGTCGTCAATTATCTTTAATGGGACGTCACAGCGTCAATAGTATTAACGTTCTTGGGACTGTAACAGGTGCTCTTTGTTCAGTTTAGGCTTGTAGCTTCATTAAAGAAAAGATTCAGCGGATTTGTAAGAGAACAAGACAAACATTCACTTCGATTTTAAACGATTAAAAAAATTTGTT
>OY757944.1:6468763-6511263 GCA_963585895.1 Sepioteuthis lessoniana
CCTCACGCCACAGTAGATTCTACCCCTTGCGAAGAATAAACAGTGATATTTTTACAACAAAGTGTTGTGGTTGGTTCTTGCATAACGGCTATATATCACTAAGCAAAGAAAAGTTCATGACAACGTCATATCTAGAAAGCCTTAAATCGTTTCTATAATATCGCATTCCAAATTTTAATTATTCTATAATAATCACAGAAGTTGTTACGGTTATCGTTGTTGGAAATGGCCACTGCAAACGGAGTTCAAATCCTTTAATCTTCGCGTCCTATGTAGTTCAAACCCTTTAAAGTTCACATCCTACGTAGTTCAAATCCTTTAATGTTTACACCCTACGTGGTTCAAATCCTTTAACGTTCACATCCTACGTAGTTCAAATCCTTTACAGTTCATATCCTACGTCGTTCAAATCCTTTACAGTTCACATCCTACGTAGTTCAAATTTATTAAAATTCAGATCCAACATAGATCAATCCGTCCTTGTATGAAATAATCTTGGAGATATGAGTTCAAATCTAGGACAAAACTGCATTTCATTTTGTGCTAATGTCAATAGTCTTTATTTTCAGACTTAACAAATTGCAAAGATTTAAAAGAACTGACCAGTAGATGCACATATATTTTTTGCTAGTAAATGTCAGCCGGAAATGCTTTTGTTACCAACTAAAATCTTTTATTTTTACACGGGTTTCTTCAGTGAAAAGGATATTTACTTAAATGCTTGGAGAAGAGGAAAGTAAGGGGCCGTATAAAAGTTACTTTATGGGGTGCTGCTTTCGGAATCTGTTTAAAACAGCACGCAGCATCCTTCCGTACTTCCTACAAAGATTTATCTCCAAGCAATTTCTTAATTCCGGTCGGAGAAGCCATATTATAATACTGACACGGCTACAACTGAGAAGGATTTGCGTTTTATATTATCAGAGAGATTAGATTTCCAGTTAGCCAATTTGGATTGCAGTTCTGTATCTTCTTAACGATTGTATCAGTTTCTCGTGTTTTTTTTTTTTTTTTTTGGTTTTGTTTTTTCGTTTTCGGATAACAACTTGATATCATCTATCTACATAAGGTCGTTGATCTTTTCTTGTGATTTTGTAAATTTTCTTGCCTCATGTGCATTAATTTACAGGAGTACCTATTTTATCTGAAGCTAGTTTTGCTCCTACATTTATTTGATCATTTAATTCAGTGGTGTTGTACATAGGGATATTTGGTAATAATTTATTCACATCCTATGTTTCTAGCTTGTCTTGTTTTCCGTCCTGATTTAAACTGGTTGGTTGGTTGGTTGGTTGGTTAGATTTTATATCATATAAACCTTTGTAGGTTATTTAACGCCAAATCCATCTTTCTACAAATAGTCAGTTCTATTTCAAGCAATTCAGTTTAGCATGAGTACACAGTTTTTATTGTTAAAAACATTTCTATTTCAAGCTATTCAGTTTATTCAAACAGTTCTAATTCAGCTCATTCAGGTTAGTATAAATACATATTTTAGTTACACACAGCTAAATGTCAAAACTGTTCTCTATTAAACAAATCAGTTTAGTTTAAGTACAGACTAAATGTCAAAAATAGTTACATTTCAAGCAATTAGGTTCAGCATAAGCACGCAGTTTAAATGTAAGTACACAGTTTAATTGTCAAAAACATTTCCACTTCAAGCCATTCAGCCTAGTCGCAAAAAAACAGTAAACTCAAGAAACCACGGTTACTTCTATTTAACCTATATATAGGATCCTAATCAGGGGCTACCCCGTCGGGCCAGAGTGGACGTGGGAGCAATGACAATGAAGGGATACTCCGTATACCCCAAGGCTCCAGCTTCACTGGAACCTCACCATCAGATTGTTTAGTATCATATCAGAACACTCGTTCAGGAGGTCTTACCCCTCTGCAGAGAAGCAGTCGGTGTAATCTACAGCCCTGTACCATAGCCAGATACATGAATATGTGAAATAGACATAGAATGTTCGTAACATTTATACATAGAGCATAGGAATCCCGAAACACGAAAAACACTAACGACTTCTTAGTTCAGGTACGAAACTTTTTATTACCTCTGAGTTTAAAGGTTTTTCGACTTAAGGAGAGAGATACACGTTCTTTCTATCCTGGCTTTTCCATCTGCCGCCAAAACACGTGCGACATCTGCCACAAAGCCACTGGCCTGGCTTCGGCGAGCTAGCGAAAGTCAACCGTCTTCTTCCGAGCCAGGAACTCAACTCACTGACTTTCTTCAAAATCCCTAAAATCCTCCGCGCGCGCTTCCGGTGCATGACGTCATTCACATCCACTGGTCACAATTTTCTATCTGGGATTTTTATTTTGACATCTGTGAACGACACATCCTCCCTTCACGCGCGTCAACACCTGTGTTCAAGGTTGCACTAACTAACCCATATGCTAAGCCGAAAGGTTCTTAGCCTAACTAAACCCAAAGGCAAGATATATATAAACGAAATCCTTCGGCCATTATATTACAGCCCCAACCGACTGGGCAACGAAATGGATTGTAACGTATCCTTCTTTTTCGGCTTATTTTTAAATGATTGTTCATTGGTTATTTATTTTGCGTAAGTATTGATGCTGTGATCCGGGGTCCTATTATATCTTGGTTTTCAGTATTTTGTGTTTCACCCCCTGTAATGTATCTCCTTGAGCAGATTCTTCATAACTTAGCAATCAAAATATTTCTTGTATTACGAAGTTAAAAAGAAGTCTTTTTTTTTTAAAAATCATCCTCTTTTGGCTGACAAGTGTTCTGCTTGTATTAATTGTTGCAGACTCTGTCCAAATTTTCATCCTCCTTTTCCTATAACCTCTTTGTGTAGGTGTTGTTTTTTTCTAAATTACAAATAATATTATTTTTCTAAGCATTTCTATCCCGTCATCCCTTGCGACTTTTTCACTAGATTCTGAGTGACTGCAAGTCTCATCAGGTCACCAGGAATATTCTCAGTAATCTAGCCGATCTTAACCATGATGTAATCTGAATAATCTCGATTCTTCCTCTAATTTCCAATTCCTCCAGTCCCCTTTCCAAGCGTGGCCCAGTCAACTGAGGCTGCAGAATACACCAACTGCAACTTTGCAGATGAGTAAGATCCCCCCCCCCACAAGTGTCCTGGATATGACACTAAGTAATCTGATCATGAGGCTCCAATTGTACTTGAGGTTTGGGGAATGCGGAGTACCCCCTTTTTTTTTTCATCGCTCGTCGGTCCATTGTAGCCCAGAGTGGTAGCATCTGATAGGGTCCTATCTATGAGTCAAATAGAACTAAACTGTGTACTTATAGTAAAATGTATTGCTTGAAATAAAAATATTTTGACATTTAAACTGTGTACTTATGATAAAGAGAATAGTTTGAAACAGAACTAGAAATTGATTTTGCATTAAACATCTTACAATGTTTTAAACCATAAAAACAAACCAAACCAAACTAAACCAAAAACCCCAACTACAATGTGTATCATCGAAACCCTCATGTTCCATTTTTTTTTTTTTGAGGGGGTTATTTGGCAAGATCAAAGTCTTTGTCTATATTTTCACTTTTTTCACTCTTTGGTTCACTAAGTTCTTTTATCATTTTAATCTTTTGAGAGTTCCCCCCCCCCAGCAGTAGCTGATGGATTCTCACGGGAGTTTGTGCGACAGAAAGTTTCCCTAAGTCTCCAGGACTCTTCTCAGTAATCTGGACGATTTTAATAATGCTGTATTCTAGATAGCTTCTATTTGTACTCTGATTTCTATGTCTCCTAGTCTCTTTATTAATTATGGGGGAGGATTGTTTCAATTACGATTATTATCACTGTCACCTTCATATTTTATAATTAATTTTTTAGTTCTCTAGCAAGTTCTTGATATTTATCTCTCTTTTTGTTTTCTTTTGATTTGACTTTGTGTTGTATTTTGACCTTCGACCCAGCCCAAAATGCCATTCCAAGGTGATGCACCGGAAAGGAGTGACACATTCTAATGGCAGTTATGAGAGGAAATCGCGTGGGCGGAAATTGGCTGATGAAATGGGACGAGGTAAAAAATTCCCATGGTACACTCATAGACTGATGCACCGGAAGAGAGTGACCTGTGAACTGCATGACAGTTATTTCCGCTTGATGATGATCCAACATGCGATTCCGAAAATCGAGTAGGCGACTGAGTGGGCGTTGAACTATTATATAACTCAGTCAAGACAGAAGTCAGACAGTCGCAGTTAGAGATCGAACGGAGTTATAGACGAGATGTGGTAAGGAAAGTCACATAAGGCCGAAGGGGCTTTGGGGCTCTGATAAGTTGGGATCCAGGGATGTTGCTGATAAGATGCAGTAAAGAAAGCCATCACCCAGCAGAGTAGGCCTCTAGGCCCCCGGTTGAGCATCTGGAGAACGAGAAAGACACAACGTTGACGGCCATAAGAGTGGGGGTCAAAATATTGCAGTTCTGTTCGATCTCCATCTCCCTCTCACACGTAAACCTTGAATAACCTTTTCGAACCCTTGTGAGAGGTACATATTTTGTTAAAGAAGTCTTCCTGTGTGCGTCTTTATCATTGTGTCGTTGTGAATTATTCTACATATATATGTGCATGTATGTAGATGAGAATCTGCATAGGACCATATAACATTTGTGATCTGTCACGATGGCAAAGTCAACTATTCGACAGGTTTCTCTTTTTTAATTATCATTATTATTATTGTTATTATTATTATTTACTTCTTGTGTTTTTCACATCAGCGTTAGCTGATGGTCTTTAACCGGAGTTTAACCGGAGTTTAACACGTCACCTCAAGTCACCAGGACTTTTCTCAGTATTCTGGCCGATCATAGCAATGCGGTAGTTAGGATTGTCTCCACTCGTACTCATATTTCCAAGTCCTTCAGTCCGTTTATTAATCCTTTTCGTGACTGTACCAAGAGCACCAATTACAATTGGTATAATCTTCACTTTCATGTACCACGGTTTTTTCAATTACCTAGCAAGGTCAGGGTTTAATTCTTCTTTTCACTATCTTTCAGTTTTACTCTGTGGTCAGCCGGGACAGCAAATTCCACAATTTTGCAAGTTTGCTTTTTTGTTGATTATTAAAAAGTCTGGTCGTCTGTCAAAATCCCAGAGGAGTTTGTGCGTGTCATTTTCCAGGACAGATGTTGGGCTGTGCATATACCATTTGTTCGTATAATCGAATTAAAATATCTTGCACAATTGCCAGTGGATCACTTTGCCCACCCAGTCGTGTTTATTCTTCAATTCGTTTCGTTTTTTAATTGTGTACCTGAAATAAGAGCAGTTAACATTTACAGGATAACAATCGATTCTTCTATGTTGACCATTAAGGGGCCCACCTGCAGATCATGACCCCAAGATTTGTTATCTGAGTCTCGAACTGATTTGAATTTGAATCTAAATTTTTATGCGTAGAATTTTGTAGCAACATGAGACCCAGAGGTCGATTATTATGTGAAGTTCTACCCCTGTATTCTTCCAAAGAAGAAGACTCTCTTGGAGGCTATCCAAAAATTATATTCTTAAAATGTAAAGATTCACAAGAAATACCCGTAAGTGTTTATTCTATATATTGATTTGGTTTGGTTTGGTTTGGTTTGATGGCATATCAACCATTGTAGGTTATTTAATGCCAAATCTTCTTTTTACATATATATTAAATATATCAACCATTGTTGGTTATTTAATGCCAAACCATATTTTAACATATATATATGAAATATAAAGGATTTAGTTGGGTTTAGTTTTATGGTACATCAACCATTGTAGTTTATTTAATGCAAAATCATGTTTATACATATATATTAAATATATATGATTTGGGTTGTTTGGGTTTTTATGGCATATCATCCATTGTAGGTTATTTAATGCCAAATCCTCTTTATACATATATATTAAATATATATGATTTGGGTTGTTTGGGTTTTATGGCATATCAACCATTGTAGGTTATTTAATGCCAAATCCTCTTTATACATATGTATTAAATATATATGATTTGGGTTGTTTGGGTTTTAGGGCATATCAACCATTGTAGGTTATTTAATGCCAAATCCTCTTTATACATATATGTTAAATAAATAGGATTTGGTTTGGTTGGTTTGGGTTGGGTTTTATGGCATATCAACCATTGTAGGTTATTTAATGCCAAATTATATTTTAACATATATATTGAATATATGATTTGTAAACACATTTTGTCGATACACATAATTCAATGATCAAGCAGTTCTAGTTCTATCAATTCAATTTAGCCTAAGTCTACAAAGTTAAATGGTTCCATCTATTGCAATGGATTACTTACAACTCAATTAAACTTCAGCCGTTTGTTTACACGCAGTTAAATGATCAAACTGTTCTATTTCAAACAATTCAATTTTACAGAAGTCATTTGTTTGCACTCAGTCGAATGTCAAACAGTTATATTTGACCCATAAATAGGACCCGATCAAGTACTTCCACTCCGGACCAGAGTGGATCCGAGAGCAATGGTAATTAAGGGGTACTTTGCCTTCCCCTAAGCTACAGCATTACTTGAGTTTCATGATCAGATTGTTTAGAGTCATATCACGGACACTCGTTGGTGGTGGGGGAAGGCCTTACCCCTCAACGGATATGTAGTCCATGTATTCTACACATTTTTATTTCGTATAAGTCCTTTAATTTTACTTGTATTGATCTTCCAGGTTTATTTTTTTATGCTACTTTTATTTCATTGGATTTTAACAATCAAAATTGTTCACATTTTTCATATCTGACTTTTGTAGGCTAAACGCATCATATTTACGGTTCTCTTTAGTTTCTTATCTGTTTGTATGTTTAAGACCAGATTTTGATAAGTTTTGCTTATATATATTTACCAACCCCTCCGCTGGGGCAAGATATGACACAAGATCAATTTTTAAGCGGAGTTTAACAGGTTTGAATTCAGAGTTTTGGCTCTCCTAGACTATTTGCCTCACTAAGGCTGAAGAACCCAGTCTGTCCTATTATTTACCCATATTATTTTCCCAAGGGTATTTGTGCTATGCGAATTGCAATCAGTCTCGTCCAGGATTTGAACTCGTGTCACTGTGTCCATTTCCTACGACGATAACCATTACACCAAAATAATATCACAACATATTGTGGATATGTGATAGAGTACATCTTTTATTCTATTTCTTTTTTTCTTTTTTTTTTCTTTGGAAAATTACTTCCAACACGAAAGAAAATCATGACAGTTAACCTAAACAATAATATTTCTGTGTTTTAAGTCATCTTTTTAGCTGAAAGTTTAACAGCTATGCTTTTCCTTAGTTCATAAGTCATTTATATTTTGCGGGCCAGAATTTTATTATTATTATTATTATTATTACTATTATTATTATTATTATTATCCATCTCTTCCTGGCAAGTTTTTCTCACCAGCGTTAGATGATGGTTTCACGCTCAAGTATGATTGACAGCAAGACACCCCAATTACTGTTGATGCACCAGAAAACTGTCTCCCAGGGCTTGAAAAGAAATACTGGATGATTGAAAATCAGATGAACAATCGAGACCATAAAGATTCCAGTTGTTAAGATCGGCTAGAATACTGAGAATAATCTTCAGGACCCTCCTCAGGATTCTAGCAAATCTAAACAACTGGAGTCAATATGGTCTTGATTCTTAATCTGATATTCTCTTATCCAGTATTTCTTTTCAAGCCCTTGGAGACCGTTTTCTGGTGCACCGACTGTAATTGTTCACCATTTTCATATTCGATAACTTTTCAGCTCTCTGGCAGGATCCAATACTTGGTGTATCTTTTCGCTTTCATTTATTCTTTCTTAGTTCTACTGGAAAAGCAAAATCCAAAATATGACAATTTCTTTTCTTCTTGCTAATTAAAACAAAGCCCGGTCTTCTCACTTTCATCATCATCATCATCATGTCGTGCCACCTGCACAGATATCACTGACCCTGTCTCGTCACGCTTCTCTATCGTTCATCGCTTCTGGCAAGTCCTCGAGGCTACATCCCGTATCCTCACATAGCTGCAGTATGTAGGTTCAAGCTGGTCGTCCTGCTTTTGTTTGGCCATATGACGGGGTCTATAGGAGAACATCACTTATGAGCTCTTCCCTGCTTCTCCAGCCATGTCCTGCATGTCTGGTTCGTCTAATTTTGATAGTTTTCGTAATTGGAGGTAGGTAGCCGTAGTGTTGGGGCTTTGTGGGGTGTTGCCTCCAGGAATTATTCAAAATTGCTCGCAGCATTCTTGTGTAGTTACCGTCAAGTTCACCATTTGTTAGCGTCTGTGTAGTGCATCCATATAGTAGTATCGACACGACCGCTGCTTGGAAGAGACTGCGTTTCATTTTATCGGTCAGGTCTGATTTCCAAATGGCCGATAGTTTATCGATAGCTGTCCATGCTTTTGATAGCCGCATGTCGATATCCTTTTCGCTTGATGAGACACTGCTTCCTAGGAAGGTGAATTTGTCTACAAGTTTCAGAGAGCTACCGCCTAGTGTAGAAATGTCACCCGTTTGATTAAAGCACATATATTCCGTTTTGTGTGCATTGACATGGAGGCCAATGCTCGCGGCAGCTCATTCCAGAGTATGTATTAGTGTTTCGGCTTGGTTGGGTGTATTTCCCAGAATCGCTAGGTCATCGGCATAGTCGGCGTTGTTTTTTTTTGTTTTTGTTTTTTTTGCGGGGTACCTTCTGCTTTTTTTCTTTGTCAGCTCGAACCCGTTTTCTTTGAATTTATCAATCGATGTTCTAATCACGTAGTCTAGACAGATGAAAAAGAGGTATGGAGCTAGTGAGTCCCCTTGCATTACTCCTGCTACTATCTTGAAGTAGTCTGTGTCTCCATCTGGAGAACGTACTTCCACTTTGGTGTTTCTATAGAGAATGGTTATTCCTGCGACGTTCTCTTTTGCCGTATGCTAGAAGAATTTGTTCCATCTTCCCTCTGTGAATGGAATCAAAGGCCTTGGTAAAGTCGACAAATAGTATTTTCACCCGTGGGTTTTTTGCCCATACGCCTTCGAGGATTCTACGGATAGTCAATATTTGTGAGGTCATGGATCTATTTCTGCGGAATCCATTTTGGTTCTTTCTAAGAATGTGGTCAATTTTGGGTTCTCTGCGGTTTCGTAGTAGGGCATTGTATATGTTGGCCGCTATGGGTGTAAGTGTTATACCTCAGTAGTTCTTGGCTAATCCGAGGTCACCCTTTTTAGGGAAAAGGAGGATGCATCCCTTCATCCATCTGTCTATCGGATTTTCATTATAATCTGCGTTACAGTGTCGGAGCAGTATGTTGTTGAATTGTCTGGTCTTCTATACTTCTGGGGGGATTTTCTCAACCACTGCAGCCCTCCTATTTTAATTTTCTGAGTACCGAGTCGAGTTCTTCAAGAGTAATGTCTAATTGCTCACTAACAATGCTGGTGATTGGTTCATGTATATGAACCTTCACACTTTAATTAAGTGATATGTTTGTATTTGTATGTGCAAAGTAATTGTATGCATATCACTGTAGCACAACAGTTCCAAATAGACGTGTGAAACACCACGGTTCTAAATAGTCAATGATTGTAGCACTACCTCAAATGTTTCAGTCAGACGTCATGGTAAAAAGGGAATAAATACAAAACACTGTCGGTTGGTTTGTTATATACGAAAGTTTACTGGCTACAGCCCTTTCATACTGATCGCTGTGTTGTATACTCAGCTGTGTCGTTATTAACAACGAGGAACACGTATGTATATAAAAATATAAGATTATATTTTTGTTCTTGGCAATGATACTTGTGTGGAGCAGAAAAGCAGTCGCAGAGAGTTCTCGCACACGAAGGGGTTGTCGGGAGACGGAAGAGCCAGTGAACAACTGAAATTCGGGAACTTACGTAGAGTAAAACTCTCACGTGACCAACAGCAATTCCTCTTTTTTCATTGACTATGGTTATGCCCACGTCTTACTTCTTTGCTTTCCATTGGTTATGTTGTCTGCTTCCCATTGGCTACTTGCTCAAGCCCGGTTCTGTGGGCATACGCATCTGCCATTATCACCGAATTCAACTGCCACCATCACCGAATTCAACTACGTCCATAGGTCAAGGTGATTTTCCGATATCTTCGACCGGATTCACCTGTTTAAACATCCACTGTATTCACAGCACCTAAATGCATGGTGACAATTTTGCAATCACCTTGTTGATATTATCCCTGAGCGGATGCAGCTGTCAAAATATCCACTGATATACAGCGCCTGTGGACATGATGACATTTCGGTGATCACGCCGGTCTATCTGTCAACAACATCCGCCGTATTTACCCCGCAGGTCACGTTAATATATTACACGCCGAAAAGAGAGAAACAGAGTATGAAATGCGTCAACTGCCTTTGATAGAGTGAATAGACCGTCGCAAGATGAGAGCGATAGATATACAATGTTTTTTGGTTTTTCGCTTCAACCGCTTTCTGTTGTATTTCTCGCGCGTGGCTGCAGTGTTCCATCTTTGCGGTCGGTCTGGAATTGAGAGGTTTTTTTTTCTATTTTGTCCACTTTAACCATTTCTGTTTGAGTTTGTTTCAACCAATCAAAGCCTGTAGGCCGATTGCAGCTGATACATTTTTTTTTTAATTGGGCATTCGCCTGCTGCTCTCATGGCTTGGATTTCGGGGTTACCTTCCGCTACATTCCTATTTCTTCATAATTATTCTTATAGCCTCTGTCTCTCTCTCTGGTCCTTATCATTGTGCCTCTCTCTCGCTCTCTCTCCCAGGCCTTTATCAAAGTGCCCCTCTCTCTATCTCTCTCTCTGGCCCTTATCATCGTGCCCTCTCACCTTCTCTCTCTCTCTTTCTCCCTGGCCCTTATCATCGTGCTTCTCGCTCGCTCGCTCTCTCTTTCCTTTATCAAAGTGCCTCTGTCTGTCTCTCTCTCCCTCTCTCTCTCACTGGCCCTTATCATTGTGTCCTCTCTCCTTCTCCCGCTCTCTCTCGCTCTCTCTCTGTGGCCCTTATCATCGTGCTTCTCTCTCTCTCTCTCTGTGGCCTTTATCAAAGTGCCTCTTTCTTTCTCTGGCCCTTATCATCGTGCCCTCTCTCCCTCTCTCTCCCTCTCTCTCTCTCTGTGGCCCTTATCATCGTGCCTCACTCTGTCTCCGTGGCCATTGTCATCGTGCATCTCTCTCTCTGGCCCTCATCTTCATACCCTCTTTCTCTCTCTCTATGTGGCCCTTATCATCGTGCCTCGCTTTGTCTCCGTCTCTGTGGCCATTGTCATCGTGCATCTCTCTCTCTGGCCCTTATCTTCGTACCCTCTTTCTCTCTCTCTATGTGGCCCTTATCATCGTGCCTAGCTTTGTCTCCGTCTCTGTGGCCATTGTCATCGTGCATCTCTCTCTCTGGCCCTTATCTTCATACCCTCTTTCTCTCTCTCTATGTGGCCCTTATCATCGTGCCCCGCTTTGTCTCTGTCTCCGTGGCCATTGTCATCGTGCATCTCTCTCTCTGGCCCTTATCTTCGTACCCTCTTTCTCTCTCTCTATGTGGCCCTTATCATCGTGCCTCGCTTTGTCTCTGTCTCTGTGGCCATTATCATTGTTCCTCTCTCTCACCGAGTCGCATCTTGTCTTATAATTTTTGCATTGGTTTGCAGCATTCGCTTATTATGTGATTAATCGTCTCACATCTATCAGCACTTAACCTACATTTGCTATTTTGTGGAGTCTTATCGATTTTTGCATCAGCCTAGTTGATCCAGGTGGCGTTGTTTTTTGTTGCTATCTCAGGAGATTCAGTTTCTCTTATAAGGTTTTCCTTTTTCTTTTTTTTTTTAACCTTTTCCATGTCTTCTCGTGTGAGATTTCTTTTGTTTGTCGTTTGAAATATCCATATATGTGTTTTTTTTTCTCATTTGCATTTCCTAATAATGTTTTTTCTGTTAATTCTTATGCTGTTAATGTTGTTTATTGTTGTTTGTCTAATGTAGTGTTCGAGCCCGTCATATCGAGATATCGACGCTATTTTCAAGACTGGTTAATCCTCGACCCCTTTCATTCGTTGACACATATCTTCTGTCAGAATAATCTCTGGAATGTAAGGTTCTATGCATCATCATTATTGTTGTGATGCTGACAAAAGAAAGACACGGGAAACATAAAAAGGGTTGACAGAAAAACATATATATTCAAGTAACAGAAACAAGATACAAGAGAAACTGTTTAAACGGTAGTTAGTTTATTGGAAGCTGAGAGTCCAGTGGGGTAGTGACGATCCGCCCACTACGCAAATGGTATCACACGTGATTGTGTCACGCTGATTGGTGCACTTCCCGTCTGACGCTCTTGTTGACGTGTATTTATGTTGGAGGGTGAGTGTATTATGTAGGGAGTACAATAATTATTTATCGGTGCTGTGGTCTTGATGGTCTTGATTCTTTCGCTGATCTCCTGTTCATCCAGGTTCTTTTCTGTGTTCCAAGCGAATTTTTTTTTATTGCGATTCAAATCCGGGTTTAAATCTTTCGGATAATATTGCCTCATTATTTCCTCAGCTTTGTCTTGTCTTGCACCCACGTCTCAGGTTGAATTCTGAACTTTCTGATACTAAATGGTCACTCATCTTATTACTGAGCAGGATCATATTAGCTTAACTTCACTGATCTCGAGATAACTGCCTTGGACTATCGCCCAATTTTGAGTTACAAACATCTGATTAGTCTGAAACACTGGGCTTGATTTGCATACAGTATTTGATTTTAATAAATGGTCACCCATTGAAGTATTGAATTGCCGTATTGTTGCTTATCTTCTTTCTTACTTTATTTATTTTCTAAACTCTGCTTTGTGTGCATAACAGGTCTCCATTTGTTGATTTGTTGGTTGGGTTTTATGGCATATCAATCGTTGTAGGTTATTTAATGTCAAATCCTCTTTATACATATGTATTAAATATATAGGATTTGGTTGGGTTGGGTTTTATGGCATATCAACCATTATAGGTTTTTTAATGCCAAATCTTCTTTATACATATATATCAAATATATAGGATTTGGTTGGGTTGGGGTTTATGGCATATCAACCCTTGTAGGTTATTTAATGCCAAATCCTCTTTCTACATATATATTAAATATACAGAATTATGTTTGCTTAGGCTTTATGGCATATCAACCATTGTAGGTTATTGAATGCCAAATTTTCATGATGTCAAATCCTGTTTATATATATATATATATATATATATATATATGAAATTATCCGGTAAGGTATAAAATGTAAACAAACGAATGCTACTACTTAATTCCTTATAAATCCCGAGTTGATGTGGTTCGCTTTTCAGCTGAACGGTATGATACTAAGTCACACGTAAAATTGGGCTGGTTTCGATCCCAGCTTTAAGCGTCCTACGTGTCTATATATATATACGTGCATATATATATATATATATATATATATATATGTGTGTGTGTGTGTATATGAAATTTGCTAGAGAATAGTTTGTTTGTAACTTTTTTAAACAAGTTGTCAGAGCTCATTTGTTTGCTATTGACTAAAATCACGATTCTTAGTGAATGATTGAATTGTTCTATTAGATACATATATGAGACCCTTACAAGTACAACCATTTTCATTCAGAGTGAAACTGGAAGTAAAAAGCAATGATAGGATTGTCGCCATTCCCCATAGCTCGAGGACTGGAAACTATAGGAAACAGAAGATTGCTGTTGGGTTATTTGTTTTAGATTTGTTTTTAGCCCGTGGGTTATTGGTGGTCGTGGGTTTTGACTCTAGTGTAACTGTCTCCATTTGATTTTCTCTTTATCCCATTTAACTCTCTTACGTTCTCTTTGTATGTAAAAGGCTGTAAAAGAATTACTGGAGGAAGGAAGAAAAGAAACCATTCAACTCAAACTTTATTTTGGGCTTTAATACGGCTATTGCGTTGCGAGGAAATGCTTTACTGCACCAAAAGAAAACAATCACATTTTCCAAACAAGAAGCTGAAATGTATTTGTCATTTTCGCGGGTAGATAAGTCCAAAATCTGTGTTTATGTCCCCTAGGTGATTTTTGTCATATATATTTCGGCAGTGTCGAGCTTGGTAGCAGCAGACATGGCAATGTGTCAGGCCATAAGATCCGATCAGTACACGGGTTCAATACTGACAGCCGAGTGGAAAAACATCCTTACACTCTGAAGGGTACTACTTTAGTGAATTAGAATTTCTTTTTAGCACAGACAAGGTCTTATGTTTGGGCAAGCGCCACTCCTACTACCTGGCAGGGCTTTCTGAGTACCGCTACACTTTTTATTTTTATTTTATTTTAGCTATTTATTTTATTCTTTATTCAATCCCACAGAAACCACCCTCCGATGAAGTTTATTGTCATATCCAAGACACTCGTTAGAGTGGGTCTTCCATGTCTCAGACTCGGCAAACAGGCCTCGGTTTGCATTCAGAAGCTGGTATTAATAAATAGTCTTTTATTTAAGTGGGGTGCCCTCGTGGTATAATGGTTAAAGCGATGGACTTCGGAATCATAGGAAGCGAGTTCGAATTCCAGAACTCTTGGGAAACGTATTATCCTCTCAATTATGGGTCAAATAGTACTACTGCCGTTGTTCTAGAGAACTGATTATTTGTAAAATAATTTATTCAAATAGAAATAAACTGCTTACTTATTTTGAATTATAACTATTTGACTAAACTGAATAGCTTGAAATAGAATTATTTTTGACAATAAAACTTAGTACTTATGCTAAACAGAAAAACCTGAGATAGAACTGTTTTTACCTCGAAACTGCATATTCAAACTGAACTGAATTGTTTGAAATAGAATTGACTTTGCATAAATTGGATTTGGCGTTAAATAACCTACAAACGTTGATACGCCATAAAACCCAACCAACCAACTCTCATGTAAGTAGAGAGCAGCCTTATTGTTGTTAAAGTTCTCATTCTTTTTTTCTCATTTACAAAGCTTTGATTATTCTGGAGCAGAGGATTCGGGTTGCTTAGTTGGTTAGTTGGGTTTTATGGCATATCAACCTTTGTAGGTTATTTAACGCCAAATCCGTTTTTAAGTAAATAATCAGTTCGATTTAAAACAATTCAGTTTAGCATGAGTACACTGTTTAATAGTCAAAAACATTTATATTTAAAACTATTCAGTTATATATAACAATTCAGTTTAGTGTAAGTCAAAAACTGTTCAATTTCAAATCATTCAGTTTAACATAAGCACGCAGTTTAAATGTAAGTACGGTTTAATTGTCAAACACATTTCTATTTCAAGCTATTCAGTTTAATCAAACAATTCAGTTTAGCATAAGTATGCCCTTAGTTCTATTTAACTCATAGATAGGGCCCTATCAGGTGCTACCACGCCGGGCCAGAGTGGACCTGGGAGCAATGGCAATGAAAGGGTACTCTGCATTCCCCAAGGCCCCTCACCGTCAGATTATTTATTGTCTTATCCAGGACACTCGTTGGGTGGTCTTACCCCTCTGCAGAGAAGCAGTCGGTGTATTCTACAGCCCCAGGCGACTGGGCAAGTGTTGCTTAGAATATCTGCTCCGGGTACCACTACAAGTAGTAAGCATGCTCACCATCGCTTGACTTAGGTGATCTAATGATAACTTTAGGTTATATATATATATACGAGGTGCATATGATAAGTTTCCAGACTTTTTTCGTATGGACACTTTTATTGATAGTACACACATGAAACTCTAGTCCCATTCGAAAAAATCTCCCGCTGCAATGCACTTATTGTGCAGTTCCTACAACTTCTGTAAAGCCCCATGGAAGTACTCTTGTGTGACCGTGTCAATGAGCTTCGTCACAGCTTCTTTCATCTCCTCAATAGTCTCATAACGACAGCCTCTGAGCTTAGGGAATAAGCAAACGTCACAGGGAGCAAGGTCTGGACTATAGGGAGGTTGAGGAATTGTCTTGATGTTCATCTTGGTCAAATAGTATATGCCAAGGATGGAGTTGTGGACTGGTGTATTGTTCTGGTGAAAATGCCACTGACCTGATTTGAAGAGTGCTGGCCTCTTCCCTAGGAATCTCTTCCTGAACTCCCTTAAAACATCAACATAGTAACCCTAACCCTAACCCTTTGGCCAATCAACTGTGGTGTATTGACTTCCTTACTCCTCCCACACCACTCATCATCCCATCACAGACTGCCTGCCTTCCTTGAATCTCTTATGCCACTCAAAAACTGATGCTCGATTCATGCAAGAAGCTCCAAAAGCAGTCTGAAGCATTCCATACGTTTCTGTGGCATCATTTTTTCCAAGTTTAAAACAGAATTTTATTGCATATTGTTCTTCTAAAGTATCAGATTGCAATTTTGAAATTCACTAGCTGTGACAATCAGGCTTTAGTAGGGTGTATTCCAATTGCTGCTGTAGCTGTTGATGTGAACCTGAAATCATAAAAGTTGGTCAGTCATCTCATAAGATGTATAGCAATAACATACTGAATTTCTAAAAGTCTACGACAATTTTAAATGTCCATACGAAAAAAGTGTGGAAACTTATCGTATGCACCTCCTATATATATATATATATATATATATGTGTGTGTGTGTGTGTGTGTGTGAGAGAGAGAGAGAGAGACTGACTATTTGACATAAAGGTTTTATTATATTATAAATATAAAACATTAGATCTATAACTAATGTAAAAAAAATGAAAAAGAGAAGTTGTGAAGACCAGAAAAAAATTAAATTGAAAAAGAAATAATCTCCTCTAAACAAGACGAGGATATTAAATTTATGTGTGCCGTTCACATTTTGCAATTTAATAAACCAAACGTTCAGTTAATAAAGAAAATAAATTTAATATCACCCGGACATATTTTTGAAAAAAATTTATATACGATTATATATATTGTAATATATATTATATTAATACTTACATAACATACTCACAAACACACACACACACACACACACACACACACACACATATATATATATATATATATATATATATATATATCATTTTTTATATTTATAGATAAAGATGAGGTCAATATAGGACATTTAGCATATATAGATCTAGGTTAGAATAGCGAATCAGTGTCGCTTGGTGAACGTCAGTTTCTCATCTTAGGCATCGCACAACCCTCCACAGACACAAAATAACCTATATATAGTGTCCCAGATATGAAATTAAACTGCATACAGGGTTGAGGTTCCTGTTCCCAAGATATGACGATTGCCCCACTTCTGTCGCCACTTCTGATGGCTGATTGTCAAACCTCAGCGGAGTTATGAATAACAGATTATAAGTGAAAGATCACAACTAACGACGCATGCCAGGGACTGACGTTGTTTTACTGGCTAAAAGCTGCTGTACATAATTCAACATGGATTGCTATGCTGTAAAATCAAGCACGTAAAAAACAAACCAATTTATATATAATTCAAATATATGTATATATATATTTCATCAAATAATACTTTATCCACACATTTTTGTATATGTCCTTTCGAGTTGCCGAAAACACGACATTAGAACACAAAAATGACGGACAAAATTTACCGATTTCTGAGGCGCTCCACATCAGAATGAAACAACCTAAACTCCATATAAGCAATTTCGAATCCAGTACTAATGTATTTAAATGCTTTCAGCTACTGCCGCTACTTATAGATGTCTAATTTATTTTAATGAAATATTCATGAAGAAATGCTACCCCTACACACCCATATATATATATATGTGTGTGTGTGTGTAAATCCATCGTAAATAATAAAAAATTTAAATCGTAAAAAAAAATATTATGATATGAGCTAAGATTTTTAAAAAATTCTACATAATAGTAGTGGAGTATCTTATTGTCAATGATCCAGGAGACCTGGTTTTAACCCCAGGTCGCGTCATACCAAACACTTTAAAAACAGTACTTGCTACCTCCTTGGTTAACACTAAGCGAGATAGTTAGGTATCAAGGGCCGACTTCGGTCGCCAACAACTTATCTCATAGGTTAATAGAGACAGTAGGTTTATAAGTCCCAGTAATTCACTTTGAATTGTCTAGCAGGAGAAAAGGCGCAGTATATAATACGCTTACTTGAAAAGCGCATCTGAGTAAAATCATCGTGTGATTGCAGGTTCAATCCCAACTGCAGGCAAGAATAACATGGAACACACTTACAATAGCTTCACACTTGAACCCAGTCGTGATCAACTGAATTAGAACACTACTACCGTGGATTAAATAAACGATTTTTTTCAAGATTCTGTGTAGTTTCCCCTTTTCGATATAAAATACCTGAAGAAGGCCGGAGGACATATCGGCTGAAACGTTGTGAGTACAGCAATGAACACGAAAACAATAACCCGAATATTTTTAGTGAAGAAAAACTCTTGGTAGCCTGGGATACAAATGGTTCAAGATAGCGATTTTCTTTCAAATGATTTTAGATAATTGACATTCTTTGTTTTAAAAGCCTCTTGAAAAAGGTTATGAGAAAAAAATACATTTAAAAAATAAATGTGGTGCAAATCACTCCACTCTTTCGGCATCCATCTGGTGTTCGCGTCGGGTGAGTGTTGTACTAACCGTCTGGTCTCAGGGGACCTCACCCTCAGGCAATTGCTGCTTGGCTGCGCAGAGGCACCCTCACAGGTTCAAGTATTTTTTGCGACAGCCGCAGATGAGGTTCAAGTTTTGCGTTGATCCCCACAATAAAATGACCTTGAGTCAAATCTGACTTGATGGCAATTATGATAGATATAATCAATGTCTTAATTTTAATCATATTTTTGTTATAACCTGTTGTTGTTTTTTGTTGTTGTTTTTTTTTTTTTTTTAATAATCGATTTATTTGCTGATAGCTTCTTAAAATGATATTTAGAATATCGATTCTTATGAAAATAAACATTCTCCAAAATCGATGGCTTTGCCTTATTTAAAAAAGAACAACCCACTCAAAATAATGAACGCTCATTTATCATGGTCTTGAATATGCAGAGCGGCTATATGTCTCCATCAACAAAATGGGTGTTCTTGGGTGTGACACAAGACTACATCTTGTATGACACTTTTGTCATTAATCCAACTTTTAATCTGACATGTCGTAGCAGTTAGTGTCATATCTATTGATCTGTTTGCAAATTATTTGTATTATATAGGGAATACTTGAAATCATATATAACCGTGAACAAGCGTAATTAGTATCCCCGTGGTTTGATGGATAATATGCTAGACTGTGGCCGTGAAGTAAGCGAGTTCGAACACCAGTCGCGCCATGAGGCATACTTTCGGATAAATAACTTGAGAAAAATACAAACTCCCTGGGTTAAATAGTATCACTACTGTTCTTCTTTGGTCATTAAATAACCCACGAAGATTGATATATGAGTAAACGAAGAAACAAAACTCGCACAAAAAACATAAACTGTACGGATTTCCCAAACTTTTAGGCTTTAAAAAAACGTTTTACATACCTTTAAAATCAATCAATGAATCAATCAAAATGATCGAATCCACAAAACTGAACGTTCTTTTTTTTTATTGTTAATTCATATTTAATATCTTTTTAGAATATATTCATATATATGTGTTTTTATATATAAGGTCAGGCAAAATGATCTGACACATTTGTAGGTTTAATAAGACAAACGTGTCAGATCATTTTTTCCAGACCCTTTATATTTATTGATATGAATGCTTAACTGCGACCACTGGTCATTACACGAAAATCTTTCTGTCTGAGAATTGCAGTGTAATAACGAGCATGAATTAGCAGATGAGCTTCCCTGTTATTAATTGTACATAAAACTAATAAATATTTATTCATTACTATTAAACAAGAGCTCTATCACAGATATTGAGTACTCTCCAAATGACACCACGTTTGGTCAACGACTTACCCACCAAACGAGATAGTGATAACTTTAACCTGCTGTAATATATATACGTAGCTTGGTTGTTTTGACAAGTTTTGTTGAAGACCTAAGTAATTTCCTTTAATGATATTATCTTTTTCTCTAGTTTTCTTGCAAGTTCCTTTGAATCCAGTAGACATAAAAGTTGCCTTCGTTTCTGTTTCCAAGCGCTTTCGATTATTTATTGGTAGGTATTGTTTGTTTGTTTTTCTTTTTCTTTTCTTTTTTGTTTGTTTTTAGTTTGGGTTGGAAAAGAAAACAATACCAACAAATAAATTTTGAAATAAAATGTTCCCCCAGTCGCTGTGATTGAATGCACTTGAGAGTAAAACATTTAGCAATTTCTCATATCACTGGACACTGATAAAAAGAAATTCACATGAAAACAAGAGAGAAATACATAAGATTATAAAAAAGCGCCATGATCTTTGACCTGACTTGTTTAAACAATAACTTGCAACGAAAATATACATTGCTGAGTACGGTTTATTTGTTTAATGTATTCATATATATATAAAGATACTTAATATATATATTTATGAATGGGGGAATTGATAAATTAAGTAAGACATTACCATGACAAGAAAATCCGACACACACCTACATGTGAAGAACTGAACAGCAGTACCTTACTACGAACTGACGACCACAGTATGCAGAAGCCGAAACTCTACCACTAGGCCATTGGTTCATGCCACGAGTAATTGACACCGAAATAACAAATTATGGTGAATTGCGAGACAACTTGCCCTAATGTGTCTTTTTTTTTATCGGTACGTATTCCCTACAGCGGACACGGCCACCTCCGGGGATACGTCTTCCCAAGTCAGGAATATATATATATATATATATATATATATATATATATATATATATATACACTAATACATACAATATATATATATATATATATACTAATGCATATATATATATTTGATATATATATATATATATATATATATATATATATATATATATATATAAATTAAATCGTGAGTCGGGCCTTTTCTACTAAAGTTTCGCCTCACCGGCTCATCTGGGGATCTATAGGTTAGTATATATATATATATATATATATATATATATATATTGTAAAGTTTGGTTTTTTGGTTAATGGCATATAAACCGACGTGGGTTATGCAATACGAAACCCATCCTAGTTGAAGAACAGTACTCGTAACATTTAACCCATACTTAGTGGTGGGGTGTTAAGAGTTCATGACTTTCTCAAGGGTGTGAGTCTGAAAGGGAACGTAATAGCACGACTGAATTTCGAATTCGCTCGTTAGTTCACCTCCTTAGCCAGTTCGCAACGTGAACCAACCCATTTATATATATATATATATATATATATATATATATATATATATATATATAGACAGGGTGAGAGCGGGGGTAGGTGGAGAGGGATGGAGAGAAATGGAGGGAAGTAGAGAGAGATAGGGGGAAACAAACGAATGCAAAAGAATTATGAACTTAGTGTTGCATATTAACCCTTGACCGAGCCGTCAATCAGAGACGCACCAGTATAAATAAGCGGAAATAGTCACGTGGTTTATCGGAAGTCGTAGGCGTTCGGAAGGATGTATGGAGATGCTGCGTGAGGGTCCGGGTCAGTTGATGTCAGTGTGAGTCTTGAGTCAGACCCGGCTTGCAGTCACTCCGACTGAGTACCTCGTGGACGAGAAACAGAAATGCGAGGGGTCGGGTGTCTTGAATATAACAAAGCGTACTGTGGTCAAGAAAAGAAAAAGTTATGGGTCAATATAGCAATTTTTCTTTGTCTCCATGTCTCCGTCTGTCTGTTTCACACAACAGAAGCTCTGGCTCCAAGAAGAATAAAAAGAGTTTTTTTTTTTTTAAAGTGTTGTGGTTCTTTCATCACGCTATATAACACTTTGCTCCTCCTGAAAAAGGTTTTTCTAAGGATAAGTTTGTCCAGTCAGTTGGGGCTGTAAGGATACACTGACTGCTTCTCTACAGAGGAGTAAGAACTTCCCCAACGAGCTTCCTGATATACGACGCTAAACAACCTGATGTCGATGTTCCAACAATACTGGAGCTTTGGGGAATGCGGAGTACACCTTCATTGCCAACGCTCCAAGCTCTACTCTGGCCCGGAGTGGTAACACCTGATAGAGTCCAAATAGAACAAAACTGCGTACTTATGCTGAATTGAATTGCTTGAAATAGAACGGTTTTGACATTTAAACGGCGTCCTTATGATGAACTGAATTGTTTGAAATAAAACTGTTATTTCATTTAAACTGCGTATTTATGCTAAAAAATTAATTGTTTAAAATTGAACTGCTTTTAAATAGAACTAAACTGTTGGTTTGGTTGTTTTAATGCCATATCAACCTTCTTGGGTTATTTAATGTCAAATGCATCCTTGAGAACCGTAGTGGTACTATAGCTGGGAGAACTAAACAGTGTACGTATGCTAAATTGAATTGTTTGAAATAGAACTGTTGACATTTAACTGATTTTTTTTACATTTAACTGTTTGTAAGCTAAAGCTATACTAAACAGAATTGTTTAAAATTTAATTCGGCGATAAATAACCCTAAAAAGATTGATATGCCCTAAAAGAAAGAATCAAGCAACCTAAAAAACAGAATCTTTTTTTTAAGTTTTTCAAATAATTTTTGTATTGTTTAAGCGACACAAAATGAACTCATAACGTGTCATATTCATTCACCAAATTCTTTCGGTTGTATCATCGTCATCATTTCTTTTAATATGATCAATGCTATCGTAAAAAACTTGTAAATGAGCTTTCAACATAGAAAATGGGAGGAATGAGTTTTTGTTAAGCCTTAATTATTATGATCAAAATCATTGAGTGAGCGTATATATATATATATATATATATATATATATATATGTATATATGTGACTAGACGAGCCCAAGACTTCTTCTGGAGAAGCAAGGACGAGCTCGTAAGTGACGTACTCCTATGGACCCCCACATATGGCCAATCAAAAGCAGGACGACCAGCCCGAACTTACATACAGCAGCTATGTGAGGACACAGGATGTAACCCAGAAGACCTGCAGGAGGCGATGAATCATAGGAAGAAGTGGGGAGAGATGGTCAAGGATATCCGTGCTGGCGGCACGACATGATGATGATGATGATGTATATATATGTATGTATGTGAGTGTGTGTATAAATGTGCGTTTATACACACACACACACACACACACACACATATATATATATATATATATATATATATATGTATATGTATGTATGTATGTATACATATATGTTTATATATCATTGTGTGTGTTTACATACATTTGTTATATAGTTGCGGAGGGATTTTTTTTTATATTATCATTTTTCGTTTTATATATCTTGCCTTTCGGTTTAGTTAGGCTGAGAACCTTTCGCTTAGTGCATGGGTTAGTTTGTGCAGGGTTTCGTTGAGTGCAGTTGTTCACGTGCACGCGGGGCAGATGTGACAATCACAGGTGTCACAATAAAAGCCCCACATAGAAAATGGGACCGGGGACGTGAATACCCGGAAGCGTTGACGATTTGGCGGATTTGTAAAAAAAAGAGTTAGTTGAGATTCAGATTGGGCGAGGCCAGACGACTTTGTGCGCTACGGGCGCCGCACGTTGGTTGGGTGAGTTAGTATTGAGATTCGAGTCTAGAGGAAGGTACTATTTACCAACCCCTCCGCTCGGGCAGGATATGACACAAGGTCAATTTTTAAGCGGAGTTTAACAGGTTTGAATTCAGAGTTTTCCTTCTCCTAGACGAGTTGCCTCACCAAGGCTGAAGAACCTAGTCCGTCCTACTATTTACCCATAGCTGGAGGGAGAATAAGGGGGTTCATACCTTTCCCAAGGGTATTTGCCCGAAAGTGAACGTAATAGCGCGACTGGAGTACGAACTCGCGTAATACGATTCCGCAGTGCATCGCTTTAACCATTACACCACGAGGACACCCCAGTCTAGAGGAAGGTAGACAATTTTCGGAGCTTGCCGAGATCAGACCAGTAATTTTCGGCGGGGGTGCCACACATGGTGGGATTCAGATGGAATATTCAGCATAAAAAGAAATTGTGTCTCCCTCTCCTCGTGTCGAATTACCTTAAACTTAAAAAGGTAATAAAAAGTTTCGTACCTGAACCAATTTAGTTTTTTTCGGATTCCCTATATCTATTTCACGGGTTCGTATCTTGGTCGTATATTTTTGGACGTGGATATGCCACACACACACACACACACACATATATATATCATTGCGTGTGCGTACACACACACACATATATATATATATATGTGTGTGTGAGTGTGTGTATAAATGTGCATTTACACAGACACACACACACATATATATATATGTACGTATGTATATTTATGTGTGTTTGTATAAATGTGTGCATATATATGTGTGTGCGTATATATATATATATATATATATGTTTTAGTCTGTATATGTGTATATATGCGTGCATATATACATATATATATATATTTAATGCATGTATATATATGTACGTGTATGAATATAATGTGTGTATATATATATATATATATATATATATATATATTTCTGCTGTATATGTATAAGTGTGTATGTATACTTTTATATATATATATATATATATATGTGTGTGTGTGTGTGTGTGTGTGTGTGTGTGTGTGTGTGTGACACTTCTCAGGTTTTAATTATTGATTGAACCAAGCCAAAGAGAGCTGAAATAATGAAAAGATGTGAAAGCAAGATGAAAAAAAAAAGGAATTAAAGAAAGCCTAAGAAAGAAAGAAAGAAAGAAAGAAAGAAAAAAAAGGCGAAAAAGAGAGTTGAAATAGGGAAAAGAAGTGAAATCACAATGAAAAACAGAAAGAAAGAAAAAAACATAAAGAAAATTGGGAAAAAGAAAGATGAAATAGAAAAAAGAACGGAGAGAACACTTGCTTAACCAATTCCAACCTGAAACCAAGACGCTGATCAGGAAATTTGAAAGGATCTTAATAAAATCATTTATATATGTATATATTGATAGATAGATACTCACGAACCAAGACATCTTAGAGAGTCCCTACTGTGTGTGTCTTACACAATTTATGGTCTTGCCCCCCTTTCTCTCTCTCTCTCTCTTTGTCCACCCACCTCAATGACCATGATATAGGAGTGGAATTTTAGTATAAATGCTAGTAAAATTAGTAATAATCCAAGCGACCTTTTGTTAAAATAGTATGCAAACGTTGGAAGTCAATCCGTTTCCAGAAGTGTTTCAAAGAGGTCAGTAAATTTATTCTACTAAACTGTTCATTTAAAAATGCACATATTTGATGTAAAATAGATATGTCTTAAATCTCTGCTATATTGTGTTGTCAAATGAGGAATATAGTGTATTTTATATGTGAGGACATGTTTAGCAGTAAAGCAAAAAAAAAAAAAAAAAATTAATGACTCAGGTCGAATACTTTAGTATACACGGCAAATAGGTTTAGAATCTTTTCTGAAAGCCTAGAAGTCTGTTTGCCCACCATCATAGCAGTTAATAAGAAAACAAAGCAACACAAGTCAAAATCGAATTACCCCACTACCTAAAAAAAAAACAAATAAATAAAAACCTGTTAGGGCCTGTATCGGATGAAAGGATAAAATATACCACAATTTTTTTTGAATGTACATCAGACCTGAACATTGACTAAGTTAAAACTTATGGTAAAAGAAGGATCTTATTTTATTTATTTTATTTTTTTACACGTACACATGGGAAGCAGCATGATGCACGTGAAGGTATTCGAATGCACAATGCCTAACCTTTTCCTGAACGTGTGAGTCTTGCGGCTTAATGCTCAGGATTGTCAGTTCGATCGGGGAACTACTGCTGCTCATCTATAACAGTGGCTTCTATAGATGATAATAAAAACAGCCATCGAAAGATAGCCATGACTCATACTCAAACCACATACATAAACCGCATCGCTCTTCGCGCGGGTAAAAAAGGGGCGCATCCTGCTGAAGTTGGAGCCCTGGCCTCCATGTTCGAAAAATGAGCTACAGAGCTCAACCAAAAACATAAACTACTAAAATGCAAACAATCAATACAGAGAGCGACATTTAACGTTAGAACCCTAAATAGAATAGGTCAACTACCAGAGCTAACTGCATTAGCCGTAGAACATAAAATAGACATAATTTGCATACAAGAACACCGATACACTCACATCGAAGATATCAAATATCACGAAACTGGCAATGGATGGACGCTGGTCACTGTATCGGCATGGAGTTACTCTGTCAATGCATCGGTAGGAGGGGTGGGAATGCTTATAGGACCAAGAGCGTTAAAAACAATTAATAGCATTGAGAGAATACGACCTAGGATGATGGCTGCAACGTTTAATGGCAACCCCAAAGCGACAATCATCTCCTGCTACAGCCCTACCAATGTTAGCGAAGAAACCAAACTAGTCACCTTCTACGAGGAGCTATCCTCTCAAGTGCGTAGCATTCCGAAACACAACCTGCTTGTCATTGGCGGAGATATGAATGCACAAATCGGGAAAAACAGAAACAACAAATACAGCCTACACAACACGTCAAACAGGAATGGACAACATCTAATTGATTTCATGATAGAAAATAGATTGACATGCCTCAATACCAACTTTCAAAAAAGGGAGGGAAAATTATGGACCTACTCATACGCGAATAATAGTAAAGCACAGATAGAGTACGTCTTTATAAACAGGAAATGGAAAAATAGTGCGATGAATTGTGAGGCATACTCCACTTTCGAGGGTGTGTCCTCCGATCATCGAATAGTCACGGCCAAAGAACGACAAAGCCTACGAAAAAACGCCACGAGAACAGCGACAACTAAGCACTATGACTGGGCCCTACTTAACAACTGAGACATTAAAAACAAATATGCATTAGAATTAAGAAACAGATTCGAAACACTACAAGAGAAGACAGAAAAAGGTACACCAAATGACGAATATGAAAATTTTGTTGAAGCACACCTTGAGGCGGCATCAAAGTGTATCCCAACAAAACCAAGAACTAAATATAGAGTCCCTTGGGAAACGTTAGCGGTTAGAGAAAAACGTGCACTCGTGAAAACTGCCTCCAAAAGCTATCGGAAGAACCCAACAAACACAAATGTCCGAAAACTAGAAAAGGTACAATATCAATTAGCAGGAATATATCTAAAAGAACAGACAGAATACATACAAAATCAGATAGATAAGATTAGAGACTCGGTGGAAGATAGACAATCCAGGATAACCTGGTAAACAATAAACGAAGTAAGTAGAAGGAAGAGCACAGCCAAAGCAAAATTGAAAGCTGCAAGCCAACAAGAAAGAGTAAAACTGTGAGAACAGCATTTCAAAAGTCTACGAGGAAACCCACCGAAAATAACGAATGAACCGATCACCAGGATTATCAGTAAGCAATTAGACATTAAACTAGGTCCGTTCACCAAAGAAGAACTCGACTCGGTTCTTAGAAAAATTAAAAATAGGAAAGCTGCAGGGCTGGACGAGATCCCCCCAAAAGTATGGAAGACCAGACAATTCGACGACATACTGCTCCGACAATGACACGCAGTCTATAGTCAAAATAGGATAAAAAGATGGATGAAGGGATGCATCCTTCCTTTCCCTAAAAAGGGCGACCTCGGATTAGCCAAGAACTACCGAGGGATAACACTTACATCCATAGCAGCCAAAATCTACAATGCTCTACTACGAAACCGCGTAGAACCCAAAATAGACATCCTTAGGAAAAACCAAAATGGCTTCCGGAGAAATAGATCCATGACCTCACAAATATTGACCATCCGTAGAATCCTTGAAGGCGTTCGGGCAAAAAACCTTCAGGCGACATTACTATTTATCGACTTTACCAAGGCCTTCTATTCCATCCACAGAGGGAAGATGGAACAAATCCTACTAACATACGGCCTATGAAAAGAAACCGTAGTAGCAATAATGATTCTCTACAGAAACACCAAAGTGAAAGTACGTTCACCAGATGGAGACACGGAATACTTCGACATTGTTGCAGGAATACTACGAGGAGACACGCTAGATCCATACCTCTTTATCATCTGTCTAGACTACATGCTTAGAACTTCGATCGGCAAAATCAGAGAAAATGGCTTCGAGCTGACGAAGAAAAGAAGCAAAAGGTACCCCGCAAAAACAATCACCGACGCCGACTACGCTGATGATTTGGCGTTACTGGCGAATACACCTAATCAAGCAGAGACACTACGGCATAATTTGGAACGAGCCATAGCAGGCATTGGCCTCCATGTCAATGCACACAAAACTGAATATATGTGTTACAACCAAACGGGCAACATTACCACACTAGAGGGAGCCTCTCTGAAACTAGTTGACAAATTCACCTACCTCGGAAGTAGCGCCTCATCAACCGAAAAAGACATCGACACACGGCTAACGAAAGCATGGACAGGTATCAATAGGCTCACGATCATATGGAAATCAGACCTGACCGATAAAATGAAACGAAGTTTCTTCCAGGCAGCGGTTGTATCGATACTGCTATATGGATGCACTACATGGACGCTAACTAAACGGCTGGAGAAGAAACTAGACGGCAATTACACAAGAATGTTGAAAGTAATATTGAACAAGTCCTGGCGACAACACCCCACAAGACACCAACTATACGGCCACTTGCCTCCCATCACGAAAACTATACAAGCTAGACGAACCAGACACGCAGGACACTGCTGGAGAAGCAAGGATGAGCTCATAAGTGATGTACTACTATGGACCCCCACATATGGCCAAGCAAAATCAGGACGACCAGCTCGAAATTACATATAGCAGCTATGTGAGGACACAGGATGTATCCCTGAAGATCAACCAGAGGCGATGAATAATAGGGGGAAGTGGCGAGAGATTGTCAGGGATATCAGTGCGGGCGGCACGACATGATGATGATGATGATGATGATGATACCTTATCACAGTGAGTTACAAGAAGATATCTTCCCGTTATTTTCAAAGAAAAGCTTATTTTGTTTGGTTGTTTTGAGTTTGTTTAATTTCAGATTTTGTGTCTGCAAATATCCTCTTTGATTTAATTGTCTATAAAGACTTCTTGTCTATTTAAATCATTTTTGTTTTGTATATATATATATATATATATATGTCTGTATGTATATATATATGTATGTATATATATGCATATATTTGTGTGCCTGCATGTATGTATGCCCTCTGTGTGTGCACATGCACATGTATATATATTTGTAAACTTATGTATACATACTCATGTATTTTTCAAGGGAATTTGGTGGTTTTGATGCGCATGAAAATGTATTTAACTCTCTCTCTCTATATATATATATATATCTTGGATTGGCGTTTGAGTCAACCAGGTTTCGGTCCCAGCTTCGGGAATCTATCCTGTCTAGCCACACTGATGAATTCTGATGGAACGAAAGAGATCTGTCTCTGGATGACAATATATATATATATATATATACTCCCTACCCCTGTAGGGTTGAGCTCTCTTGCGAATGGAGTAATTGTATTGCCATTAGCGTATATGCAAGGCTCTTCATATGAATCGAGCTCTCGGTAGCCGCTAAGCGGATATATGTAAACAATAACAATTGTGATTCATAACCGTTTAAATTTACTTCGCTGGCACTGGTTTTTTCGTGGCTGAGTGGTAGAATCTTGTATTGGTGTTTCAGTCAACCGGGTTTCGATCCCTGTCTAACCACACTGAGGAGTTCTGATAGAACGAAACAGATCTGTCTGTGGATGACAATATATATATATATGTATTTTCAAGTTACTCAATATATATATATATAAATATGTGTGTGTGTGTTCGCGCGCGCATGTAGTAGGGCGCTGTTTGATGTTGCTTTAAATCTATATATGAAGTTTTCGTCTTTTATCTGGAGTAACGAGATGTCATTAATCCGGCGTATATAATATATTTTAAAGTCCACCTCGCTGAATTAATAAACGTGTTTTGAAATGTAGTCTTTTCTGTTTTCTGGTAATTTAATGTTGCTTTAATGTGAAGAGACTCTATTATTTGGTGGTTTTCTGTAACGAATATCAATCTTTTTACATTTTGTTTTTTGCATTTGATTGTATATACTACATTTTATGAATTGCAGTTCACATTTGAATTTATCTTGAATGTTGCTTTCTGTTTATCGAGGATGTAGAATTTTTCCTTTAATAATTTTATTGAATACACAACTTACATATGTACGTGTTTGTGCATACGGAAAATGCATATATACTAACACATACAGACACACACGCATGTATATATATATATATATATATATATATAGACAAGAGATAGAAGGAAGGGAAAGAACAAAGGATAGAATTCCTAGCAATACCTTTGAAAAAATATGCGTGTACGAAGGACTATAGATGAGTGTGCATAGATGTATACGTGTGTGCACACACAATCAGATTACATACTTGTAAATAATTAAAAAAAAATATTTACATATGTAAAATAATTAAGGATTTCAAGTGATTATTTTAGTAGTTCATTCTATTTTTTATTGAAACTTTGAATTTAAAACCGAACAGCAAAATTTCCTCTAAGAAAGTTAAACTTACAGTAATTGACGTTTGTTTATGAATTCGGAATTTTAGGGAATTTTCTCAAAGGAAAATATTCAAAATAAAAAATTGGGTCGAATCAGCTGATATTTGCAATTTGGAATGGAAAATATACGTTGTGTGTTGCTTAAATTTAAATGAAATCGGGGTGTGTTTTATGATTTTTGGTTTTTGTTTTTAAAATTTTGTCTAATATGCTTTTATTTCTATTATTGTTTTAAAATTGATCTTGATTCTTCGATACATCAGTGAATAGTTTTTTGTTGTATGAGACATACGCTTCGCATTGTTTTTGTATTGTGGGAATTCGTAGGTTTTCTAAAGGTATTTTTTTTTTTTGCAAATTAAAATCCCTTATTTATTAATGTCACGGGATATTTTAGTATTCAGTCGCTAGGTCTTAACAAACAAAGAGAGACACGTATGTTTAAACATATACTCTTAAACTTTTATTTGTCGACTGTGGAGCTTGTGTGGAGCGGGAAAGCAATCGGAGAGAGAGAGAGTTCGCGCCCATCAAGTAGCTGTCGGCGACCGGAACTGCCAGAAGAAACTGACTTCAGCTAAAATTCTATACCTTATATAGACTTAAAACTCGCACGCGACCCACTTGCAATTTTTTTTCCCCAGCTTACACCCATGCAATGCAGGTTTTTCATTGGCTATGATTTTCCCCCACACAATGCTTATTATCTATTGGTCAGAGCTTACTCCTATGCATTTCTTGTTTCCAGTAATCCTTTTGTAGATTTTTGCAACAACCGGATGTATCTGTCAACAACACCCACCGATTTCATTGCAGGTCAGGGTGATATATTACTATATACCTTCTGGTGGAGATTCTGACTAGCTTAAAAATACATCTATGTATCGGGTCAAATACATTTTAAATACCGTCATTATCATCATCATGTCACGCTATCAGCATGGATATTTCTGACCCTCTCTTGCCACATCCCCCTATCATCCCTTGCTTTCAACTAATACTCAGGGCTACATCCCGTATCGGCACAGAGCTGCTGTATATAGGTTAGAGGAAGACGTCCTGGGTTTGGCCGTCCATGTAAAGGGGTCAACAGGAGTACATCACTTATGAACTCGTCCCAACTCCTCCAGTAGTGTCCCACGTATCTGGTTCGTCTATTTAGGTGGTTTTCGTGATAAGTATAGCTGCTGTTTAGGATAGTTTTCGTGGCCGTATAGCTGCTGTTTTGTGCGGTGCTGTCTCCAGGGCTTGTTCAATATTGCTCGCAGCATTTTTGTGTAATTGCCGTCAAGCTTTTTCTCCATCCGTTTAGTTAGCATCCATGTGGTGCTTCCATATAGCAGTATCCACACGATCGCAGCTTGGAAGAAACTGCGCTTCATTTTTTCGGTCATGTCTCACTTCCATATGACCGATAGCCTACCGATGGCTGTCCGTGCCTTTACTAGTCGCGTGTTGATGTCTGTCTCGGTTAATGAGACACTGCTCCCGAGGTGGATGAAATTGTCAAAAAAGTTTCAGAGTGCTACCGTTTAATGTGCAGATGCCACCTGTTTGATTAAAGCACATATATTCCATCTTGTATGCATTGACATGGAGACCGATACTTGCAGTGGCTCGTTCCAGATTATATTGCGGGATTTCGGCTTGGACGCGTGCATTTGCTTGAAGCGCTATATCATCGGCGTAGTCGGCGTCGGTAATTGTTTTTGTGGCGTACCTTCTGCTTCTTTCTTTTGTTAGCTTGAAACCGGTTTCTTTGATTTTATCGATAGATGTTCTAAGTACGTAGTCTAGGTAGATGGTGAAGAGGTATGGGGCTAGTGTGTCTCTTTGTAGTACTCCTGATACCATGTTGAAGTAGTCTGTGTCATCACCGGGAAACAGACATTTACTTTGATGTTTCTATAGAGAATCATTATGGCTGCGACGGTTTTTTCTTTTTGGTAGGCCGTAGGCGAGAAGAATTTGATCCATCTTTCCACTGTGAATGGAGTTAAATGCCTTAGTAAAGTCGAGGAATACAGTAAATCCATAGAATTTTCAAGAAAAATACATATGAGTATGTAAACAGGTTTATATACATATATCATATTTACCAACCCCTCCGCTCGGGCAGGATATGACACAAGGTCAATTTTTTAAGCAGAGTTTAACAGGTTTCAATTCAGAGTTTTCCTTCTCCTGGACTAGTTGCCTCACCAAGGCTGAAGAACCTAGTCTGCCCTACTATTTACTCATAGCTGGAGGGAGAATAATTGGATTCATACCTATCCCAAGGGTATTAGTGCTATGTGAAATGCAATCAGTATGGTCCAGGATTTGAACTCGTGTCGCCGTGTCCATATCCTGCGACAATAACCCTTACATTACGGGCACACCCATATATATACATATATACGTGTTTGCACATGCTGAATGAATGCATACGCTAACACGCACACACACATACTCACACACACATGTATATATATATATATATATATATTGGGAGAGAGACACACAGACAAGAGGTAAGAGAAAAGGATAGAATTCCAAGCAATATCTTTGAAAATATATGTGTGCACGAATGAATATTCGTTAGTATAAATTGTGCACACACAATCAGAATACATACACAAAAGAAATATTCACATATGTGAAATAATTAAGGATTACAATTAATTATTTTAGTCGTTAATTTTTTTTGTAATTTAAACTTCGAATTTATAACCGAACTGCACAATTTATTTTATAAGATACTACATAGGAGTGTAAAACCTACCGTGAGAAACGTTGACTAGAATCACCTGATATTTGCGACTTGTAATGGAAAATATTCAAAGATAAACAATTGTTTAGAATCAGCTATTTGTGAGTCGTGACTAGTCAGTTATGTGTCACTTTAGGAAGATTGATTACGGAATAAATTATACTTAGTGATATATATACAGTAAAAAAGTAACGTTGGCGGTCATTGTCGACGGTGACCAGAAGGCTCCCTTTTCGATAGCTACTACACTGTGGTGTAGGGGAGGGCGCTACTCCTTTCCATGGATTGCTAAGCAAAAAGGTATCAAGTACCATTTTTAAAGTCTTTGGTATGACGTGACATGGGATTAACCCGAGGTCTCCCGGATCATTGGCGAATACTCTATCCACAAGACCAATAAGCCGGTAATATATATATATATATATATATATATATATATATATATATATATATATATAATGACAGATTCTAATGGGCACGGAGGAGACACGAAGGGATACGACCAAAGGCAGAGGTCACGGAAAAAAAACACCCACCCAAACAGCCAGTGACCAGAAAAATAACAAGTCTTCTGTCTTTCTCTTTCATCTCCACCCACTCTCTACACAAAATCTCTCTCTCTCTCTCTCTCTCTCTCTCTCTCTCTCTCTCTCTCTCTCTCTTGCTGGCACAAGCTTCTTTCTCCCTATCTCTATTTTGAGATGACTGCTATGCGGATTCCGACAACCAAAAAATTCCGTATCAACAAAACAACCGGGAGCGTTTTGTGTTTGACTTGTATTTGTCAGTGAAGTTATCAAGTTCAGGTTACCACAGTCCAACTGATAACTTTGGTGGTATCATTATAACCTAATAAGTGGTGGCATACCGCTGCACATAGAATAGAGGTCTTTACGGACAATTAAGTCAGATAGAATATTCGCAGATATAAAAACTGGAATCAAAGAAAATCAAAACAATTGACCAAAACAATCTTTACAAAAAAAGAAAAATATTTTTTTAAACGAATGTAAATCACAGAAAGAGGCCGTTTAGTCCGAAACATATGTAGAGCGAAACAATGAAAAGCTAAACTCCAAATTTAAAATCATCTACGGGCAATTATATATATATATATATATATATATATATATATATATATATATATATATAACACATGGGTAGATCCTATAATGAAATGGGAAGTAATAAAGAAATGCCGTAAATATAGGGCAGGCAATAGAGCTTGTAGCCTTTACATGGAGGAAAAATTGGCCATAGCGGCTTGTAAAAGTAGGAATATGTTAAACAAAAAATCGGAGGTGTTAAATAGTTGTAGACACAAAAGGGCGTGGTTACTCTATAATTAGGGATACGTTTTAGGAAAAAAAAAAGAAAAAAAAAAGAAAAAACAAATTATTTGTATTTTTTTTTTTAATGCAAATTTGAGGCTAGGTGGTTTTTGGTGAATAAAAGAAAGCGATTTCTCCTAGAATTCAGTCGAGGTTAGGCTTCCTGATGATCCGTTAAGGTGAAACTTAAGTCGAAAATCTTCGACTCGCGACTTAGGTTAATTATATATATATATATATATATATATATATATATATATATTATTATTATTAATCATCTGGAGAAATGGACACGGTGAATCAAGTTCAAATCCTGGACAAGACTGTTTACATTTAGCACAACGTGGCCCAGCGGTTAGAGTGTTCGCCAATGGCCCGGGAGACCTGGGTTCAATCCCAGGTCGAGTCATACCAAAGACTTTAAAAATGGAACTTGATACCACCTTGCTTAACACTCAGCATTATAAGGTACGGTTCAAGGGTAAAGTGGAGCAATCCAGGGAATGGAGTAGCGCCCTCCCCTACACCTTGGTGTAGTAGCTATCGAAAAGGGAGCCTTCGGGTCACCCTCGACTATGGTCGCTAACTTTACTTTTACTTACGGGTAGTAAAATGGCAGACTGGCTCTTTAATCTTCGTATGGCAACCGATCGAGGATAATCATCTACGGGCAATTATATATATATATATATATATATTAGTAATCATCTGGAGAAATTGACACGGTGAATCAAGTTCAAATCCTGAACAAGGCTGTTTACATTTAGCATAGTGTTAATACTGGTAGGAAAATTGTGCATGTAACTATTTTAGCTTCACTACGGGTATTAGTAGAGCAGACTGGCTCTTTAACCTTCGTATGGCAAACGGTCGAGGATAATTTTAGGGCAAACTGAGCTCTTTAACCTTCGTATGGCAACTAGTCGAGGATAATTGTCGGGTAGACTGGGCTCTTTAACCTTCGTATGGCAAACGGTCAATGAGAATGGAGAGTGGGACATTTAACCTTGGTATAGCATCCCGTTTAGGAGAATATTAAGACAGGTTCTTTAACATTAGTATGGGATTTTTTTAAGAAAATAAAAACTTCAAAATCAAACTTGTGAGGTTTTTCTTCAAATTTGTCATTGTGACATATCCTGTTCATGCGTAGGGATTTGTATATATATATATATATATATATATATATATATATATATATATATATCCAAGACATTGGCCAAATGAGTAGAGTATTCGCCGAGGGTCTAGAAGACCGGGGTTAAATCTCAGGTTAAGTTATACCAAAGGCTCAAAGATGGTACTTGATGCCTCTTGGTTTGCCCTCAGCACTATGAGGTAAGTATCAAAGGTAAAGTCGAGTAATACAGATAATGGAGTAGTGCCCTCCCTCTACACCTCGGTGTAGTAGCTACTAAAAATGGAAGCTTCTGGTCACCCTCGATATATATATATAAAGTAAACTGGCGATCTTAGTTTCTGAATTTGCTGACACTTGCATATATATATATATATATATATATATATATATATATATATATATATATTTATATATATATATATATATATATGCAATCGTTAGCAAGTTATTTCAAATTTAGTATTTAGTTTATTAATATTTTATACACTTATGCTCTACCCTTGTTACACACTCTACGCCGTCTCCAGGAGGTTTTTATGATTAAATTATGACTTGATGGCTGTTTTTTTTATTATAAAGATTGTTTTGTCTGGATGTCATCTTTTTTTAAACTCCAGGGCTTGTGTGTGCAAATTTTACATCAGAGTTGATATCAGTAAATAACTTTAATCGCTGCAGATGTTTAAATTTGTATGTGTGTGTGTGTCTGTCTATCTGTATGTGTGTGTCTGTGTGTGTGTGTGTGTGTGTGTGTGTGTGCACCTGCGCATATGTAAACACGTGAATATATTCATATATATTTACAGTTGACAGGTTTTGTTTAATCTTGTTTAGTGTTAAGTTTGTGTCTGTAAATGTCCTATTGGAATTTATTGCCTGTGAATACATCTGGTCTATGAAAATGTTTATATATATATATATATATATATATATATATATATATATATATATATATAAATAATGAAAATGTATTTTAGATTTTAAATATATTTAATAGCATGAAAGATTGTCAGGGAAAATCGGTTTCATGAAGTTTTATAAACGACAATCATCAGGCAAAGAACGATAGATAATGAAGAAATCGGAAATTTGAAAAATAGAGTCAAAAGAACGCCAGAATTGTGTACCATTCTTCACGTGGGCGTGTGTATATGCACGTGTGTGGGGGGGTAATATTTGGGTATTATTGTGTGTGGGCATATAGTGATGTTTAGCATGTGTGTATGAAGACACATGCGCCGCGCAATAAATTTGAGGTTGTCTCCTGGATGTATGAGACGTGATGTGTAACCAAAATTGCATCGGATTGACGGAGAAAAGTGACAACCAACACCATTATAATATATATATATATATATATATATATATATATATATATATTGTCCGATGGCCATAATTGTCGGAGTGTTCTACAATGGTGCTGGAGACTGGGGTTCGATTCGAGGTCGAGTCATACCAAATACTCAAATGATTTATACTTGATGCCTCCTGACTTAACACACATTATCATAAGGTATAGATCAAGGGTAAGTGAAGTAAACCAGGGGAAATTGTAGCGCCCTGTCCTACACCTTGGTAGAGTAGCCATTGAAGAAGGAGAGTCGGGTAACTATCGACTACGGTCAGCTAAGTGTGTGTATGTTTGTGTGTGCGAATATTGAAAATATAATTCGTTTTATTTCAAAGTATTTTCTTGCTCCCTACATCAATTTTAGTTTGTATGTAAATAAATAGCAGGTGTTACTTTCGGAGCTTCACTCGAAGAATTTGAAAACTAAAAAAAAACTTTTTTTTTTCCTCTCTTGTAAAGTGAAATAAAAAAAAATTGTATTTTGATAGCAATATTTTTTAAATAATTTTCTTTGTGTCATCAAGTGCACGAACTTCGTTATATAAAATTACGATATGACATAAAGTCTTTCAAGTTTCTTGATACATTCCATTTACTGTTCCATGAGAGTCAAAAAAGATTGATGTTAACATCTTTTTGTTTGAATATTCTCATAGACACATGGCCTTAAAGGCACCTGCCTGCACTTAAACAAATGCGCACAATAATATATATATATATATATATATATATATATATATATATATATATATATATATATATCAACGTGTGTGTTCATGTGTGCGCATATATATATATATATATATATATGTGTGTGTGTGTGTGTGTGTATTCTATATGTTTATATATATATGAGTATATATATATATATATATATATATGTGTGTGTGTGTGTATTCTATGTTTATATATATATGAGTATATATATATATATATATGTGTGTGTGTGTGTATTCTATATGTTTATATATATATGAGTATATATATATATATATATATATATATATATATATGTGTGTGTGTGTATGTGTGTATTCTATATGTTTATATATATATGAGTATATATATATATATATATGTGTGTGTGTGTGTATTCTATATGTTTATATATATATGAGTATATATATATATATATATATATATATATATGTGTGTGTGTGTGTGTGTATTCTATATGTTTATATATATATGAGTATATATATATATATATATATATATATGTGTGTGTGTGTGTGTATTCTATATGTTTATATATATATGAGTATATATATATATATATATATATATGTGTGTGTGTGTGTGTATATGCATATATGCGTATGTGTATCTATATGAATACATATATATGTATTTATATATGTGTGGGTATATGTATATATATGTGTATGTGAGCACGCACACACACACACACACACACACACACACACACACACACATATATATATAAACATTTCTGTATAGGTTTGTGTTTTTATATGTATATATGAATGTGTATATGCGTACATATATTTGTATATTTATACGTGTGTAATTGTGTATTCATATGTAAGGGTGTTTATATATATATATATATGTGTGTGTGTGTGTGTGTGTGTGTGTGTGCATATATATATGTGTGTGTGCGGGCATATATAAATATATATATATGTGTGTGTGTGTGTGCGTGCGTGTGTGTGTGTGTGTGTGTGTGTGTGTGTGTGTGTGTGTGTGTGTGTGTGTGTGTGTGTGTGTGTGTGCTTACGTATCGACATGTCAATATGTTACGTAGGCATAAAAGATTTCATTTACTTTTCATCTTGTTCATATAAAAGTATTTGATGTACAGAAATCAAGAAATTCTAAAAAGTAAACAAATAGATGCCGAATATTCTTGAAAGGGAATGAAGAAAGTGACAGGAACTAAATGATATGAAAGAAAGAAAGAAAGAAAGAAAGAAAGAAAGAAAGAAAGAAAGAAAGAAGAAAAACGAGAGAATTTTTAAAAAATATCTATGTATATACAAAAGTATTATCGAAAAAAAAGTAAAACCGGGAGAAGAAAGAAAGAAAGAAAGAAAGAAAGAAAGATGAGTAATTATATAAAAAGCAATAATAATTGAAGACAACAGAACAAAATGAAAATGGAATACAAAAAATCGAAGAAAAAAATTGAAAAAAGACAAAACAATTAAAAAAAACAGAGCAGACAGAAAGAAATAAAGAAAGAAAGAAAGAAAGAAAGAAAGAAAGAAAGAAAGAAAGAAAGCGTTGAATAATGCAAATTATCATCGTGAAAAAAAAGAATAGACTAAAAAAGAAAATAAGAAAGAAGAAATCAAGTAAACAAGCAAGCAAGAAAGAAAGATAGAAAGAAAAAATAAAATAAAAAAGAAGCTAGCAATGAAAGAGAGAAAGAATGCAAGAAGCTAGCAAAGAGAGAAAGAAAGTAAGAAGCTTGCACAGAAAGAAAGAAAGAAAGAAAGAAAGAAAGAAAGAAAGAAAGAAAGAAAGAATGCTTAAAACAATAAGCGGAATAAAATGAGGAAAATGAAATAGAAAGAAAGAAGGAAAGAAAGAATGCTTAAAACAATAAGCCGAATAGAATAAGGAAAATGAAATAGAAAGAAAGAAAGAAAAAAGAAAGAAAAAAGGAAGTATTTTTAAGAATAAGCAAAACGCCGATAGGACTAAATACCGTCAATTGTTTCGCTTTGTGTTTAGTTTCAATAAAAATGACGCCAGTTCTTTTCATACGAGAAAAAGATGATCGCTCATCAATAGGCCCTCTTAAAAATCCAAAGAAATCTCATGAAAGAAAACTGCAAACTTTTAAACAGAATATCTCACAATAAAATATAATTAAACAAAGTTTTCGTGCTATTAAACCTACAATATGTGTACAGCAAACAAATAAACAGACGTGATGGAAAAGAAAAAAAAAACATCTAAAGGAAATGGATCAAAAAAGGAATAGTCAAAAACTAGTGGCCATTTTTAAAAAGTAGAAACAAAAAAAAGTTTTGATAAAAAGAGAAAATCAGAAGGTGAAAGAGATCCATAAGAGGAAGTACAAAAAGCCGGAGACAAAGTCACTCATCGAAAGAATTTAGCGAAAAAAATAACGAACATTATTGACTGTATTATTGAAGTATTGCCCATTGCCGCCAAATCATTTTAAAAAATTGATTGGCTGTTCTGACTATGTAAATGGCCGCTGGCTCCAAATATTGAATAATTGATAGATATTATTTCCTGACATTTTGTCTGTCTAAGTTTTTCGTTGTTTAAGAGGCGAGCAGGATGGATGAGTATCAGGGAGAGAAAACCTTTTGTGTATGTGATTGCTTTTGAATGAGTAACAGTGCATATGTTTATTTTAGAGACTCAGTTTCATTGTGCGTATGTAAAACGGAGAGAGAGAGAGAAAGAGTAAGAGAGAGAGAGAGAGAGAGAGAGAGAGTGTGTGTGTGTGTGTGTGTGTTTATATGTGTGGGTATGACTGTGAGAAAGATTTACAAATAATATTTGTTCGTGTTTGAAAAATGATATCTGTGTGTGTGTGTGTGTGTGTGTGTGTGTGTGTGTGTGTGTGTGTGTGTGTGTGTGTGTATGTGTGTGCTTCCATGTTTTTCGTGTGAGAGTTACAGAGTATATATTTATGTAAGAGTCTCAGTGTCATTGACTGAGGGAGAGAGAGAAAGAGAGAGAAAGGGAGAAAGAAAGAGAGAGAGAGAGTATGTGTGTGTGCGTGTGTGTATGTGTTAGCCTGTTCTTTTACGAGAATCACATTGTATATGTTTTTGCTAGAAAATTTGTATCATTTTGTGTACGGAATATTTACAAAGATTATTTGTTTGTGTTAAGAGAAATATCTGTGTACGTATACGTGTGTATGTATGTATGTATGTACCTTTGTATGTATGTATGTATGTGTTTTTCCGTGTTTCTGTGTGTGTATATGTATGTGTGTGTAAGGCACCGGTATACGTTTATTTTGATTGGTTTGGTTTCTTTGTTTAACGGCATTTAAACTATCATGGGTTATCTAACACCAAATCCATTCTTGTGTATGGAAAGTAGTGATATTATTTAACCTCTAACCAAATGCATAAGAGGATCCACACCTTTCCTGATGTTATTTGTCTAAAAGTAAACATAGTGGTCTGACTAGAGTTTGAAATCTCTTAGTTCAAAGCTTCTATTCATCACATTAGCCACGACTCTACGAGAAGCGCCTGAGGGACTGAGATTCGTTCTGCGTTTTCTTGAATTTAAGAAAGTCGAGGAGTAATTACTTTAGTGAGAGACCGGTTGCCATACCAAGGTTAAAGATCTCAGTCTGTCCAACTATTTACCCGTACCAGGAGAGAGAGAGAGAGAGAGAGAGAGAGAGAGAGAGAGAGAGAGAGAGAGTAGGTGGATTCATACCTTTCTCAAGTTAAAGCTATGTGACATGTTGTCAGCTTTTATCCATAATATGAATTCGTGTTGTCGAGTCCGTTTTTTATGACGATAAACATTACACCTCGGGCACTCGCCAAAGACCTCTACACTTGGTACATTGTTGAGGCTAAAGAACACAGTTTGCTCAACTATTTATCAATATTGGTATAGAAATAGATCCATACCATTCTCATGTGCAATAGCGCAGAGGGAAACACTAACAGTCAACCTAGGATGTGAACGCAGCTCGATGTCTCCATACCCTTCGATGATAAACATTGCACCAAGTGCGTGTCAGTCTCCCAAAAACAAAGTGCATGCCTATGGATCCTTTTATCAGACATATTAAAAACAAATTAAACCACAAAAAAAAAAAAACGCAAAAATTAACAAACCTCACTGCGATGGAGCAGGATGTAGCGCAGTAATATTGGTTTGAATTTAGTATTTACTTTTTCCTAGATTGGTGGCCTAACCAATCCTAAAGAAGCCATTCTGCCCTATTTTTGCTTTTATTCACGAAAACAGAAGGAATAGTGTCATACTAGGACGTTCTTTTTTTTAGAAGGAGTTTTACCTCTCAGCAGAGGATGCAGTCTACGTTTTCTATGTCCCACCAATTGAAAAATAAGTCTAGCTTGTAAACTATTACTCCATGGTATATCTACCTATTGCTAAGCTTACTTTAGTCTAATACAAAGTAAGCTATGAACCTAAGACACTCAGTAAGGATCAAATTCACAACTCGGGAGTGAGAATCTGTAAAAGTTTGAGTTCTACCACGAACTTGTTCTTTAATCTTGTATCTGATGTGTTTTCCCTGTTGTAGAAGGGATAAAATGAGTCAGGTTCAATAAAAAATCAATTAGAATTACAATGAAAGATAATACGTGGATAAGCCAAAGGTTTTCCAAGATTTCGGTTAATCATTTGCATAAAATATTGATAGTTGAAATACGTGGGTAAAATCCAGGAAAGATTA
>OY757944.1:6518763-6543763 GCA_963585895.1 Sepioteuthis lessoniana
TTAATATGTTTATGATTTACTGTTGAGACAAGAAACTAAAAAAAAAAATCTTGCATGTCCTGGAAGCTAAAATCATAACAACTAAAAAAAAATTGATTTGGTGTCTCTTGCTTAAGAGATGAATTTTTTAAAGGACGAGCTACAAATGACCGCTATTGCGCTTGTCTCAGTAATGGGTTGTATCAATTTTAAAATACCCTATATATACAGAGACAGAGACAGTGAGACAGAGTACTGCAAATGGTCTAATGATTAGCAAGCTAGATTAGTAAACCATTGTTCGTGAGTTCGATTCTATCAGGGTGTCCCATACTTCTAACCTTGAGCCACAGCTGAGTTATGATTGTTAAACATCGAAAGATTTTTTGTTTAATGGCATATCAACTCTTTTTAGGTTATTTAATGCCAAAGCCATTTTCCTAGAAGAACAGTAGTGGTACTATTTCCCCAATAGCTGGGAGGATAAGGGGGTTCATACCTTTCCCAAGGGTATTTGCCCGAAAGTGAACGTATTAGCGCGACTGGAGTACGAACTCGCATACTACGATTCCGCAGTCCATCGCTTTAACCATTACACCACGAGGACACCCCCTAACATCGAAAGAGAGAGAAAGAGGGAGAGAGAGATAGAGAGAGAGAGAGTGAGAAAGACAGTATAGAGATATAAAGAAACTGCAATAGATACGAGCAATATCATAATGTCGCACTGCCAGCACAGAACTCCCAGACCCTCTCTTGCCACTCGCCTCTATCGTCCATCACTCCCGGTAGGTCTTCAAGGCTACATCCTGTATCAGCACAGAGCTGTTGTATATAGGCTCTAGCTGGTCATCCTACCTTTGCTTGGCCATATGATGAGTTTCACCGGAGTATGTCACTTCTGAGATTGTCCTTGCTTCTCAAGCAGTGTCCCACATGTCTGATTCATCTAACTTGGATAATTTTCGTGATGGGTCGTAGGTGGCAGTATAACTGCAGTTTTTTGGGGTGCTACTTCCAGGACTCGTTCGATATTGCTCACAGCATTCTTGTGTAATTGCCGTTGAGCTTTTTCTTCATATATTTAGTTAGTGTCCATGTAGTGCCTACATATAGCAGTTACGACATGGCCTCCGATGGAAAAAACTGCGTTTTATTTTATCGGTCAGGTCAGACTTCCATATGACCCATAGCCTATCAATAGCAGTCCATCCCTTGGCTAAACCAACGTTGACGTCTTTCCAGGCTGATGAGACACTGCTTCCTCGGTAGGTACTATTTACCAACCCCTTCGCTCGGGCAGGATATGACACAAGGTCAATTTTTAAGCGGAGTTTAACAGGTTTGAATTCAGAGTTTTCCTTCTCCTAGACTAGTTGCCTCAACAAGGCTGAAGAACCTAGTCCGTCCTACTATTTACCCATAGCTGCTTCCTAGGTAGGTGAACTTGTCCACTAGTGTCAGAGATCTACCATTTAGCGGGGAGATGTCGCCTCTTTGATTAAAGCACATGTATTTCGTCTTGTCAGCATTAACATGGAATCTACGCTAGCAGCTGCTCGCTTCAGACCATGCAGCAGGGTTTCGGCTTGGGCGGGTGTATTTACCAGAAGTGCTATGTTATCGGCGCAGTCCGCGTCCGTAATTTTTTTTGCGGGGTATCTTCTGCTTCTTTCCTTTGTCAGCTTGAAACCGTTGTCTCTCATTTTATCAATAGACGTTTTAAGCACGTAGTCTAGACAGATGATAAAGAGGTATGTGGCTAATCTGTCTCCTTGCAGCACACCAGCAACAATGTCGAATCGAGTAGTATTTTTATCCATCTTCCCTCTGTGTATGGAGTCAGAGGCCTTGGAAAAGTGGACAAATAATATTGTTGTCTCAAGATTTTTGCACGTACTCCTTCAAGAATTCGATGGATAGTCAAAATTTGTGATGTCGTGGATCGATTTCTCCAAAAGCCATTTTGGTTCTTTCTAAGTATCTTGTCAATTTTCGTTTCTATGCGGTTGTGTAGCAGAGCATACTAGATCTTGAATGCTATGGATGTAAGGGTTGTACCTCGGTAGTTCTTGGCTATTCTGAGGTTACCCTTCTTAGAGAAAGGGAGGATGTATCCCTTTGTCCATCTGTCTACTGTGTTTTGATTATATACGGCATTACAATGACGGAGGAGTATGTCGTCTAATTGCCTGGTCTTCCATACTTCTGGGAGTATTTCAAAGTCATGCTGCTTTCCTATTCTTAATTTTTCTTAGTACTGGGTCCAGGTTCTTCTTGCGAAAATTGTTCTGATAGGATGTCTAATTGATTAAAGATAATTTTCGTGATCGGTTCATGCGTCACTTTCCGGGGTTTTCCGAGTAAATTCTCGAAATGTTGTTTCCACGGGTGTATTCGTTACTTTTTTCCTGGTAGCTTTCAATTTAGCTTTCCAAATGCTCTTTCTTCTGCTCACTTCGTTTACAGTCTGCCATGCTATCCTAGATTGCCTTTCTTCAACCGAGACTCTAATCTTATTGATCTGCTTTTGTATGGATTCTGTTTGTTCTTTTAGGTATACGATAGTTAATTCATTTTATGCCTTGTTACGTTTCTGGGTATTGATATTGGCTGGGTTCCTCCTATTGCATTTGGAAGCGGTTTTCACGTCTGCGAGCTTTTTTCTAACCACTTATGTCTCCCATAGGACTCTAGGTTTAGCTCTTTGTTTAGTTGGTATGCATTCGGCTGCCGCTTTGAAGTGGGCTTTGATGGAATTCTCATATTCGTCATTCAGATTATATATTTCTGATATCTCTTGAAATGCATTCAATTTATTCTTTAGTGTTTACGTATATTTATCACTAGCATTTCTTTCTTTAAGCAAGGACCTGTCATAGTGTAGAGTTTTTGTTGTTTTGACTGCATTAATTCGTTGGCTCAATCGTATCTTTGCAGTGAGAATTCGATGATCTGGGGACACACCTTCGAAAGAGGAATATACCTTGCAATTCCATTTCTTATTTATAAAAACTTAGTCTATCTGTGCTTTAGTATCATTTGAGTAGGTAAAGGCCCATAGATTTCTTTTACTTTTCTGAAATTTAGTATTAAGGCTTGTTAGTCTATATTCTAGCATGTAACGTTATATGTTCCCCGTTTCTCTTTGACGAATTGTATAGGATAAATTTGTGGTGTACGTTTTTACCAATTTGGTCATTCCTGTCTTCTCCAATGACGAGAACGTTGCTTTTAGGGATGCTACGAACAAGGGAGGATAGCTCATCACAGAAGGCGATGAGGTCCGTTTTTTCACTAATATTGGTAGGGCTGTAGCAGGAAATAATTGTTACGATGGGGTTACCCTTAAAAGAAGCTACCATTATCCACGTTTGAATTTTCTCGAGGCTATTTAGTGATTTTAGGGGTCATGGTCCTGTATGCATACCCACACCCCATATCATGGCATTAACAAAATTTTTCCACACAGATGCTGAGACTAATGTCCATCCATTGCCAGAATCGTGATATTTAATAATTTCGCTATGAATGTCTGTGCACATTATATCTATGTTATGATCTATCGTCGAAGTTGTCAGCTCCTGTACTTGGCCAATTCTATTTTAAGTTCTAACATTGAATGTTGCTATTGGTATTGTGCTTTTGCATTTTAGTAATTATTGTTTTAATTTGAGCTCTGTAGCTGAGTTTTCGAACTTTAGGGGCAGGGTACCAACCTCAGCAGGACATGCTTCTTTTTTACCCGCACAAAGAGCGATGCGGTTTGGACAAGTGGTTTGAGTGTTAGTCTTGGTGGTCTTTCGATGGCTACTTTATTCTCATCTATAGAAGCTACCCTTATAGATGAGTAGTAGTAAGTTTCCGATCGAACTATTTGATCCTAGCCGTTGTCCAGTAGGATTCGTTTGTCCAGAACCTGGTTAGGCATGGCGTTGACCCATCATAGTGTTTGTCCACCAGTCTTTATGTCCACCATGCTACTTACCATGAGTTTCGAGAAAGAAAATAAGGAGAGAATAATTTTAGAATTTCGTGTTAAATGACGAAATAGTAAGAGAAAAAGAGAGAAAAGGAAAAAGAAAATTGAGTGACCCTTCTTCCCTTAAAAAAGCAAGAAAACTCGTATATATCTGTATAAAAGAGGGAAAATTTAGGACCCCAAGCGACAAGAAGAACTGACGGACTCTGATAAAGAAAGGGTGGGGGCGTGACCAAAACTAAAGCATACCTCTTTTTCTTTGGCAGAGGTCAACTGACGGTTAGATATTTTTAGTCTTTCACTATATTGTCATTTTAAAATCCATGAAAGTTTCTTATGATTTGTAAGATCACTGCTGGATATTATCTGTGCTTTATATGCAAAAAGCCAAATACTGTAATTTCAAATAACAGTTGAATCCTGTAAAAGGAGGTAAAAGATGCCAATATTTTTGGAATTTTTAAAGTTTGAAAACCTTAGTGTAAAAATAGAATGCCAATAAGGATTCAATAAACAATAAATAGGGATTCTGATGAAGTTTAAAAAAAAATAATTGTGAAATTTCTTACATATGTGTGTACATACATACATAGTCATGAATGCATATGAACAATCATGTATATATATATATATATATATATATATATATATATATATAAATTTGGCGGCTGCAGATGAGGGCGACCAGAAGGCTCCGTTTTCCGTAGCTACTACCCCGAGGTGTAGGGGAGGGCACTACATCTTTTCCTGGATTGCTCCACTTTACCTTTGATCCCTACCTTATATTGCTGAGTGTTAGCAAAGAGGCATCAAGTACCATTTTTTTAGTCTTTTGTGTGACACGACCTGGGATCGAACCCAGGTCTACCGAGCCATTAACGAACACTCTGACCATCATGCCGATATATATATATATATATATATATATATATATATATATATATATATATATATATATTAGATCTAAACGATGTTCAGAAAAACTCTAAATGTGAAATAACGTTTTTATTTAAATGCTTTATAGAATATTTTATCAAGGAAAATAATATAATTCCAAAGTATAAACCTCAATAAACATATATTGATAAAGTTATAAGAATAAGTATACAACATTAAAAAATATAGAAGATCAAAAACATCAAAATGATGAATAAAATCGTAATCTTATAAGGGATACATTGTATCTAAATGAAAATAGCGTTTATAACTCATTAGAACTTGATGTATAGACCTTTACTTTCAAATAAAAGCTTGACATCTTTTGCTACACGCGCAAAATTATGTCTTCCATCATCAATGGATATCTTCTCCCATTCTCCTTTCAAATTAGTTCATAGTTCTTCGACGTTTCTTGAACACTTTTCCTTAGCTCTTTCATTTAGTAACTTCCAAATATTCACAATTTGATTCATGTCTGGGCTTTGAATAGGCCACTCTATAACAATAACATCATCCTCAGAAAGAAATGTCTCGGGAGAATTCGCTGAGTGGCACGGAACGTTATTTTGCATGAATATAGCTGGTTGATTAATTCCAGTTCTCAGATTAGGTACAAAATGTTTCTTCAATATCTCTTTGTATACAGTTTGGTTACTTTTACCGTGTTGCCTGACTAGAGGTGTTTTACCAGCAGCAGAAATCATGCCAAACACTGTCACACTTCCACCTCTAAATTTAACGCTGTTTTTAGTGCACTGCGGTAAATATTGTTCCTTAAGACCGCATTGAACGAAGCTTCTCCCGTCACAACCGAACTAGTTAAACTTTGACTCATAGCTGAAATGAACACAGTCCTACTGTTCTTCAGTCCATGTGACGTGTTCATTGGCAAATTTCAATCGGCTCAATTTGTTCTTTTCAAAAATGTAAGGCTTCGTCGAAGCTACTCCACTGTTCACATTTATTTCATTAAGTCTTCGGGAAATAGTGTGCCTTTATATTTTAATGCCAAGATTAGCATTAGCTGTTTTACAGATAGTGGTTGTGGTTGAAATTTGATCCTGATTTTTTCATAACCAATCCATCTGTCTTCCCTTGCCGCAGTTTTTTAGGCCTGCGAGGTTGTTTCTTGGCTTCATTTGGCCAAGTTTTCGTATGTTTTCTTAAAATATAATGAATAACAGTTTAGATTTCCACAAAGTCTTTGAAATATCTCCGACCGAGAGTTTATCTTCATTTCGTAACTTGACTATCAGTTTTCTAAGTTCCAATGATGTCACAGAGGCGGTGAAGAGCCGGTGTAATTTATAAAATATCCTATTTTATATTCTTACTCTAAAATGTACAGATATTTTTATCGTCTCTTTTTTTCGAATGTTATATTATTATTCTTAAAACTTTATCAAAAGAAGTTTATTGAGGTTTATATTTTTGAATTATGTTATTTATTTTTATATCCTTATTTTTCCTTGATAAAATGTTCTATGAAGCTTTAAAATAAAAAACTATTTCACATTTAGACATTTTCTTAACATCGTCTTGATCTTTATGCTCACTACTGTATATATAGGTTAAGTTGGTTTGTTTTACATGGATATTAGAATCATTAAAACTATTATTGGTTCGTTTTACGGCATCTCAACTGGTCTTGGATTTTTCATGCCAAAGCCGATTAGGATTATACACGGTGCAAAGATATCGACAGAATCATTTCATTTTGAACCACTAAATGTACACCAATTCAAACAAATCTATTTGAAACATAGTAGAAAAAGCTCCACATTTGGGGCTTTGCCACAAGATGCAAACTATTACCATACTGGGGATCGATTTTTAGTGGAGGGAGGTCTTACCCTTCAGCAAGGAATGCAGTTGATGTACTCTAGGCTCCAATGAGAGTGCAGCGTTGTGTGTAAACTCAGAAATTGTCATTTGATATCAGTCGATGTAAGCATTCGACAAAAACGTGTATATGATTTGGCCCTCTCGTATATAAATGTTTTGATAAATCCGTCTGGCTTAATTAGTAGGGGCCCCAACCGTCTTTCCTTGGAAGGAGATAATTCTGGCTATCTTCTAATTTTTCTATCAAAGTCCATTTTTAAAGGCAATTCTAAAACGTTTAACCCTCATAAATAAATAAACAATAATAAAAGATGACAATAGGAAATCGATAACTAAGAAGACAGGCACCAATAGTGCTTGTAACAAGATAAAAAATCAGAAACAGCAAACCGCACCCAACTAGCCATAAGAACGCTGGAGTGGACTCCGGTAATAAATAAAGGTTGGTTTTCTGACCAGGAAATATTACAAATCCAACAACAAATGAATAGGGAATCAAGTCAGCAACACCTTAATACAATTATCGAGCCACCACACACCTAAACCACACAAAACAAAGACGAATACAAGAAGCAAAAATAAATCTAAAGATTATAAAGAGACTTCTCATCCTTGCTAAGAAACCCAAACTGGAACACAGTCAAGGTAAAACCTGAAAAAAATAAACGAATTGTTGACACATGTTTCAACGAACAACTTCATGTAATTAATGAAACTAATGTATGCGGGAACGAAAAAAAAATCGGTGTTCCCCTAAAAAAAAAAAAAAAAAAACACGATCAGAAATATGAAATTTTGATAGGATATTAGAGAGGAAACACAGATCAGAAATCTACGACGATTAAGAATAAGACTTAGAAAAAAAACACTAGAATATGTTGGGATGAAAAGAGAAATGCAACACAACAATTAAAACAAAAAATACAAATTGAGTAAATAAATCAGAAGGAACTGACGAAAGGCGGAATACGAAAAAGATATCGAGACTGTGTCAAACAATAAAGATATAATAGGAAACTTCAAAGCAAACACAGAAGATTCTACCGACAAGTCGGGGGATAATGCAAGAACACATGTTATATAATTGCAGAATGATTTTTTTTATATAATCATTTTTTGTTGGTTATATCTTATCATTCGGTTTGGTTAGTCGTTGAACTATTCGGCTTAGTGCACGTGCAGGTGCACACATTGAGTGCAGTTCACGCTCGTGCGCGGAGGATGTGACAATCACTAATGTCATGATAAAAACCCCAGATAGAAATAGGACTGGTGTGTGAATGACGTCATGCCCGGAAGCGATTGGCTGGGAATTTTGGTGATTTTTGAAAAAAAAACAGTTGAGTTTTGGACCTGGATCAGGCCAGTCCAGTTTTGGGCAACGGGATGCGTGGTGCTTTTGTTGGGTCAGTGAGTTGAGATTGGACTCTGGGCGAAAGCAGCTTAGCTGGGGAGTTGACTGAAGAACGATGTAGAAACAGTCAGCATAGTAAAAATTGTCTCTCTCTCTCCTCCTGTCGAAAACCTAAAAGTCAAGAAGGTTATAAAAGTTTCGTACCTGAACAAAGAAAGTCGTCAGTGTTTCTGGATTCCTATGCATATGAACATTTTACGAATCCGTATATTTTACAAATATGTATATGTTAAACACATATCAACAACGGTATAACAAAGAAACAATATAATTATGGAGCAAATATATGGGAATGAAGATAACATATTAGAAAATCTAAATGGATAAACAACATGGAAAAAGAGTTAAAAGGAATCGAAGAAGGTTCGAAGACATAAGGTTATTTTTGTAAGAGCGGGAAGCTCGAAACAGCCATAGACAAAAAATAAAGTGACGCTGTTATCATCGGCACCAGATTGGCAATTGTTGGTGGACCTGGAAAGGCAGATGAAGTTTCCAGCACATATTGTGGAGACAAAGCTCCGACCAGATCTAGTAATGTTTTCAAATTACACAAAGCAAGTGATAATGTGGGAACTGTTGGTCCCATGGGAAGAAAAAATGGAGTCCACGCACGAAAGAACGATAGCCAAATATGAACCGTTCATAGAACAATGTCGAGTGAATGGTTGGCAGGCAATATGCCAGTCTGTCGAAATGGGGTGTCGCGGATTTAACGCAGTGTCGATGAGTAAAGCGTTAACAAGCATCGGCATTTCAGGAGCGGGAAAAAGAGAGGCCCTTAAAAATATTACCGCCATTGATGAAAGAGCAACAAATTGGTTGTGGATCCGAAAGGCGGATAGTTGGGGTTGTAGATAGTTGGAATATTTGAGGAGAGCGGGGGGTTAAAAAAATAAAAATGAAAATAAACAAGTCCGTCTTATTTTTAACGATATAAACGTTTTGTAAGATTTTATTTAATTATATATTTTATTTTTTATCTATGTTATTTAGTTTTGCGTGAAGGTGTGTGGTTGTATTAGGTTTTAAGTGTTCATTTGAAACCAATTCATTTAATTGAATAATATCTTCGACGTTTTAGCCATTTTGTAAATAAAGCATTTTAAACAATGTTTTCGTGAAGATTCCAACGTATTACTCAGGTGTTTTTTGTTCTTCTTTTCTCATCCGTTAACCGTTCGATAAGGAAATTTTAACGTATAGTAATGCGCGGCGTCTGATTTAGTTCGTAATTGTATATTTATGTACAGTGTTTAATGAAAAAAGTTTTAAAACAAAAACTAAACGTATGTCAATTTTATATAGGAGTTTGTTGTCTTAATCGCAATTTTATATTTATGTACAAAGATTTTTTTTAGTTTTAGTTTGTTTTTTTTTTAGTTATTTTTCTGTAAGTTAAAAAAAAAAAGGAAAAAAAAGGAAAAAAAAAGGGGGGGGAAAGAAAAAGAAAAAGAAAGGAAGAAATACATACAGGAGTGAACAAATAGCCGAATAACGACGTCATTGCGGCCGAAAAGCTAGAGTAAAGTGGCCTCCCGATTTTAAAGGAAAGATTTAGAAGACATCAGAAGAGCTTAGCACTGATTGGCTGTTGCAGAATTATATATAGAGCCATTTCTGTGGTCATTTTTTTCTCCTTGAGTGGATGCGCAGGTTAGCTGCCGGGATGGGAGTTGGAGTAAGATCAATGCCAACTGGGTCATTTGGGCGAGGGGGTCTGATGTTGCTAGACCCGAAACCCCCATGAACCCAAAAAAAACATCACTGATGACCCATCCCGATGCATCAATGATGTATAATATAAATAAATGTATGATATAAATAAATTTAAAAAATAATGCGAAAATACACCAAGATTCATTCCGAGCAACACTCAAAAAAGCACCAAATTGGAAAACGCCGAACCATAAACGAGGATTCTGGTTTAAAATATTCACTTCCATCCACAACAGACTGGCTATCGAAATGAAAGGATGCTGGGAAGAAACAGGCACACTGGAATCAATGATCAAAATAAAATACCACCCTGATACAAAAAGAGCCAAAAAGAAGGAACCGTCCCCAACAAATACGTACCCATAACTTGCCTACTGATGGTGTGGAAAATACTGACGCTTCAAATCAGTGAGGAGATTTACCATTCGCAACTAAATCGAAGACTGTTCCGCGAGGAACAGAAAGGATGCTGCACGAGAACAAAATAAACTGAAGATTTACTATACATTGATAAACATATCCACAAGGAGAGCAAAACGATACGGAAAAAGCTGGATAATAGACTCAAATGTCCAAGATATCAGTCATAAAGTTTATCGAGAATACCATGAAAAACTGGAGAGCGGAACCAACGGTAGAAAGAAAAAAGATTAGCTGAGGTGAACATCTTGTGAGATATCTTCCAGGGAGTTGTACTATCACTATTACCATTTGTAATCACATACCAAGGAAATGTACAGGCTGATACAATCTATATAAATTGCAATAAAATCAAGTACATAGTGTCAAGAAATTTACTATAGCCACAATTAATTTCATGAGCAAAATAGACATATAATCTTCATAACGATAGAACATATAAAGAACATAGGAATCTCATAATTCATAAACACGTAACGACTTCTTGTTCAGGTACGAAACCTTTTTATTAACTTTGAGTTAAAGGTGTCGACATAAGGTGGAGAGACACAATCTCGCTATGCCGTCTTATTCATTTAGCCCCCATCTCGAGCGGCCCCCATAGGGCACAAGTTCGCCTCGCGTCTGCGAGCTCCAAAAGTCGATCCTCCTCGTTTGGCGTCTTGTATTCAACTCTCTTACTTTCTTCAAATATCCCACAAACCTCCACGCACTTCCGGTGCGTGACGTCACCCGCACTATGTCACCCCGTTCCGTCATCTCGGGCTATTGTGATATCTCTGAGTGGCATGTCTGCCCCGCGCGAGCCTTACCACCTACATCAAGGTTTGCACCTAACTAACCCATGTGCTGAGCCGAACGGTTCGCAGCCTAAATAAATTCAAAGACATGAACCGAAATCCCTTGGCCATTACGTTACAGAAAGACAACTAGTTTGCCAAAATGAAAAAAATGGAAAACTGAACACAGGCAGAAAGGATATGCTGCGACAATATAGGGAGGAAATTTGGCATAGAAAAATGTGCCATGCTAATAATGTAAACCAGAGAACGGAATCAATGGAACTACCAAATAAATGAAAAAATTAGAACGCTCTGATAAAAGGAAATTTAGTAGTACTATGGAATAATGGAAGCGGACATAACAAACATGCGGAGATGAAATAATTTTTTAAAAAAATACCTCAAGAAAACGAAAAACCAACTCGAAACCATACTATGTATTAGAAATCTCAAAATGGAACAAATACCAGAGTTGTCCTCCTCGTAAGATACTCGGAACCATTCTTAAAGTGGTTGAAAGAAGAACTTCAACAAATGAACCCGGGAATAAGAAAACACATGTCGATGTAAGGTGTTAGCCTTATATCCCAGAGATAATATGGACTGACTCTAAATGTCTGGAAAAGAATGAAGAGGACGAGCCAACATTCAAGATACGTGGTTCCTTCAATAAGTTTCCAGACTTCTTTTGAACCGGTATTTAAAATTGTCGTAGACTCTGGAAAATTCAGTATGTTATTGCAATACATATTATGAGATGACTGACCAATTTTTATGATTTCAGCTTCAAATGAACAGCTACAGCAGCAATTTGAATACACCCTACTAAAGCCTGATTATCACAGCTGGTGAATTTCAAAAATGCAATCTGGAATTGATGACAATTTAGAAGAACAATATACAATAAAATTATGTTTTAAACTTGGAAAAAATGCCTCAGAAAGGTAAGGAATGCTTCAGACTGCTTTCCGACCATCTTACATGAATCGAGCATCAGTTTTTGAGTGGCATAAGAGATTCAAGGAAGGCAGGCAGTCTGTGAGGCATGATGAGAGGTGTGGGAGGAGTACGGAAGTCAATATACCAGAGTTGATTGACCAAAGGGTTAGGGTTAGGGTTACTATGTTGAGGTTTAAGGGAGTTCAGGAAGAGATTCCGTCAGAAGAGGCCAGCTCTCTTCAAATCGGGTCAGTGGCATTTCCACCAGGACAATGCAACAGTCCACAACTCTATCCTTATCACAGACTATTTGACCAAGATGGGTATCAAGACAGTTCCTCAGCCTCCCTATAGTCCAGACCTTGCTCCCCCCTGTGACTTTTGGTTATTCCCTAAGCTCAGTGGCTGTCGTTATGAGACAATTGAGGAGATGAAAGAGTCTGTGACGAAGGTCATTAACACGTTTACACAAGAGGACTTCCATGGAGCCTTCCAGAAGTTGTTGGAACGGTACAACAAGTGCATTGCAGCCGGAGGAGATTACTTCGAAGGGGACTATAGTTTCATGTGTGTACTATCAATAAAAGTGCCCATACGAAAAAAGTCTGGAAACTTATTTAATGATACTCGTAGCGTCAATAGATCAATAAAACGACTAGAAGACCACATAAAAACGTACGGATGAAGATTGATTACAGCCACGAGATACAATACGAACAATGCAAGCATCAACAGAACAAAGATAAGCAGAAAAACAATTCTATAGACATTTCAAATGACAAACAAGAAAACTTCTACATGGATAAGAAAGAAAAACCTTAAGAGAGAAACTGGACTCTTTTCGATAGCATCAGAAAACAACGCCATAAGGATTAATTATGTCGCAGTAAAAATAGACAAGACGCAACAAAATATCAGATGTAGATTATGTGGTGATAGAAACGAAACGATCCATCACATAATAAGCGAATGCAGCAGGTTGGCGTAAAGAGAGTATAAGCCTAGATACAACTGTTGTATACTCATATGCAGATGCCTGCATAAATCATAACGACACAATAATAAAGACGAGCGAAGACTTCTTTAAAAAATATACCTCTCACTTTATTTGAAAGGTTTGTGTGTGAGAGGGAATTGGAGACCTAACAAAGACTGCAAAATATTGACCTACCCAGCCCCTCCATCGCCATGTGTCGTTCTCCTGGGCTGCTCAACTGCGGGCCTGGCGGCCAAGCCTCTCTGGGACATGTTCCCATTCCAGCATCTTCGCACCAACTGGTCTCCAAAACTAACTGACTTCCCGTCTTTGGGTTATATAATAGTTTAATCGCCCAATCAGTATCTTTGGAATGGCATGTTTGATCGTCATCAAGCGGAAATAACTGTAATGCTGTTCACAGGTCATTCTCCTCCGGTGTATCAGTCTATGACTCTGCCATTGGATTTTACCTTGTCCCATATTGTCAGTCAAGCCCGCCTACGCGATTTCTTCCCATAACTGCCATCGGAATGTGTCACTTCCGCTGTTTTTGGAATGGCATGTTTGGCCGGGTCGAAGGTCAATATACAACACAACTGAGTGAGAAAAGTAATCCACTGGTAATTGTGCAAGAAATTTAAATTTGACTATATAAACAAGTGGTATATGCACAATCCGGAATCCGTCCGAGAAAGTGAGACGCACAAAGTTCTTTGGGATTTTGAGATATAAACGGATTCTCTTTTCTGGACAAGACCACCAGACCTAGTGAGAAACAAAAAAAGAAAATAAGAAAAAAGAAAACCATCCGAATTTTGGAATTTACCGTTCTGACTAACCACAGATTCAATCTGAAGGAAACCGAAAAGAGAGGTAAGTATCTAGACCTTGCTAGAGAACTGAAAAACACTTGGACATGAAAGTAATGGTGATAGGAATGGTAATTGGGGTGCTTAGACCAGTCGCCAAATGATTGGTACTGGAGAACATGGAAATAAGTGGACACATGGAGAACTTCAAAACTACTACATTATTAAGATCGGCCAGAATACTAAAAAGATTCCAGGTGACTTGAGGAGACTTGCTGTCACTCAGACTCCAGTGGAAAACCATCAACAAACGCTGATGTGAAAAACGAGAGGTAACTCCATAGACCATGCTGGAGACTTGGAAATAAATAGATTAGTTGAGACCATCGAGACAACATTATTAACATCGGCCAGAATACTGAGAAGAGTCCTGGAAATTTGAGGGTACTTGCTGTCACTCAACCTCCACCGAGAAACCATTAGCTAATGCTGGTTTGAAAAACTCTAAAAGGAATAATAATAATAATAATAATAATAATAATAATGCAAAAAGAGGGATAAGTACTTCTACCAAGCTATGGAATTGAAAAAACTGTAGAACATGAAAGTTACGATTATACCAATTGTAATCGGTGCCCTTAGTGCAATCACCAATGAATTGCAACAAGGACTAGAGGACTGGGAAATAACGGGACGAGGGGAGAATTCCAAACTACAGCATTGTTGAGATCGGTCAAAATACTGAGAAGAGTTCTGGAGACTTGAGGAGACTTGCTATCACTTAAACTCTAGTGGAAAACGAATCAGCTTATGCTGATGTTAAAAATTCTCTCGGAGTAAAATATTGATAAACGTTTCTTATTTTCTCATTATAAGAAACAGAAGAGTCTGGATACTAACTGAAACGGATGGGGTTAACTTTCGGAATCGGATTTTAAATTGACTGATGTTTACGGAATGTGAACCCACCTGGGGTTATCTTATGTCTCAAGGTTAGCGAAGTTATTATCAACATGTTTTTTTAGTTTCTTAAAAGACTTTATAAGGGAGTTTTACACACAGTAATACATCTGGCATTTCTACCAAATGAAAATATTTTTCAAACTGATCTATTTGATAAACGAGATACTAACAGCTACTATGATTAAGAGTTAGAGTGGTCCTGGCAGTGATGACAAAGAAAGGGTAATCCACACTCCCAAAGAGTTCCAAAATTGGAGACTCAATTCCAGAAACAGTTTAGTTTCATATTCAGGAGGTTTCTTACTATTTAGCACAGGATACAATCAATCTACATCTTAAAGATAGAATATTGAAGATTTATTTGGTTTTATGGCATATCAACCCTTGTAGGTTATTTAATGCCAAATTCTCATTATACAAATATATTAAATATATATGATTTGGTTGGGTTACATTTCATGGCATATCTACAATTGGAGGTTATCCAATGCAGAATATTATTTGTACATATATATTAGATATATAGGATTTGGTTGGGTTGGATTTTATGGCATATCAACCATTGAAGGTTATTTAATGCCAAATCCTCTTTATACATATATATTAAATATATAGGATTTGGTTGGGTTGGATTTTATGGCATATCAACCATTGTAGGTTATTAAATGTCAAATCCTCTTTATACATGTATATCAAATATACATGATTTGGTTGCCTTGAGTTTATGGTATATCAACCATTGTAGCATATGTAATGCCAAATCATCTTAATACATATATATCAGATATATAGGATTTGGTTCAATTGGGTTTTATGACATATCAACCATTGAAGTTTATTTAATGCCTCATCCTCTTTATATATAAAACACATTTTGTTTATAACATTTTTAAACGAGCTTGTGCTCATTTTTTGACACGCAGATGCTTCTAAGTCTTGCTAACTAAAATGAATAATTATACAGGGTGGAACAATACAATTGTCGTCCAAAAGAAAAAACACGACAGCTTTATTTCAAAACTTTTATTGAAAAAATCAATTCAGCTAACCTGATTATGAGGTAGAGCTGACATCTATTCAATCACAGCGTCGATACGGATCCGGAACTGCCTTTTCTACAAGCGCAGGCGGGAGCTCGGAGAATAGTCGGCGGATGGCGGCAATCAGGCTGATTTTGGTGTTGTGGGAGGTCATGTTGGTGATGTTCTCGAGGTATAACCAAACTAAGTAGTCCAGCCGGTTCAGGTCATGGGAGGAGGGGGCCAGTGAGAGAAGGGTACAAAGTCGTAGCACTCCTTCGGGAGCCAAGCCTGGGTCTCTTTGGACTTGTGCGCTGGCGCCGAGTCCTGCTACCTCACCCAGGGTCTGCCACCGGCCACCTGATTGCACCAGGGGATCAGCACACTCTTCAGCACATCCAGGTTCACTTTGGTATTGACTTTCAAGCCGAGTTCGAAGATGTGAGGTGGCATGATGTGGCCCTCACTTGAAACCACACCAAAGACCATAACCGTAGCCGGAAACTTTGTTTTCATCCCCCTGGGCACGTCCCTGATATTCGTGGCAATCCAGATTTGTATTTTGAGGGTGCTGGCAATGGTCCTGTTGTCATAACTTGGATCGGTAGAGAGCATGAGTTGTACAGCGGCTTATCTCCGATCTCGCTCGTTGAACATTATGTTACTTTCAGACATTATCGAAGGCTCCTATCGCTCTTGAGATTTGTACACAACGGGCCAACTAGTAGATAAAAAAACAGAGGAAATAAAAGCCAGGAATAGAATGGCTTGGACACAAACTCTCCCTGCCTCCATTGATAAATTTCCAATTTTACGATTGAACTAAAGTGGACAGTAAAGAATAAAACTACACGTATTACTTTTTGTTGATGGATTTTTTAAAAAGATTTATCGACGGGAATTTTGCTCGTATATATTGGCATAAAACTAAACAATAAAAAATCAATACTGCTAATCACTTTTTCATTCAAATCAATAGATCTATATGAAAATTAACTGTCTAGTTCACTCTATAAACTGCTATATACTTTTATATATAAGATTGCATGTAATCAGCGTGTTGATAAGTCTAAAATTATTTAGAAATCAATATTATTTATAATTTAAATTTAACTAAGAACAAATAGTAATTTACGTAGCGCTTTGTTCAGATATGATACAAGGCTGTATAAATAGGGCAGCCTATGAGAATTGAACTCACTCGCCAAGGTTTGTTAGTCTAGATCGCTAACCATTACATTACTCGAAGTGCCCATAAAAATAAAATCAGATCGACATGATGTAAATAACCAAGAGAATTATGACGCCAGTGGTGAAGTAGTTTCCTTAACAGAAAGACACATAATCTCGATAATAAGATCAATATCGTCAAATTGAGAAAAAGAAAATATCTCAAAAACTTTATAACAGAGAAGTAGTGATTCAAATGATTGAAGTTTTGACATCATGAAGAAATTTGGAGGTGCCCGTGGTGTAATGGTTATCGTCGCAGGATATGGACACGGCGACACGAGTTCAAATCCTGGACCTGACTGATTGCATTTCACATTGCACTAATACCCTTGGGAAAGGTATGAATCCAAATATTCTCCCTCCAGCTATGGGTAAATAGTAGGGCAGACTAGGTTCTTCAGCCTTGGTGAGGCAACTAGTCTAGGAGAAGGAAAACTCTGAATTGAAACCTTTTAAACTCCGCTTAAAAATTGACCTTGTGTCATATCCTGCCCGAACGGAGGGGTTGGTAAATATGATGAAGAAATTTGTTGCTATCCTACTTTTTAACGCTGTATTATGATGGCCGAGGGATTTCATTTTATGTATCTTGCCTTTGGGTTTAGTTAGGCTGAGAACCTTTTGGCTCAGCACATGGGTTAGTTTGGTGCAAACTTGAGCGCAGGTGTTAACGCGCGCGCGGTGAGGATCTGTCGTTCACAGATGTCAAAATAAAAATCCCAGACAGAAAATTGTGATGGCGGGATGTGAATGACGTCATGCACCGGAAGCGTGCGCGGTGGATTTCGGGAGAATTGAAAAAGTCAGTTTGTTGAGTTGAGTTCTGCCTTAGGAGAAAACGGTTGACTTTCGCTTGCTCACCGAGACCTTGTGTCGGGTGCGCACGTGGTTTGAGGGCAGATGGAAAAGTCATCATAGAAATATTGAGCATCTCTCTTCCTTATGTCGAAACCTTTAACTCAAAGGTAATAAAAGATTTCGTACCTGAACTAAGAAGTCGTTACGTGTTTTTCGTGTTTCGGGATTCCTATGTTCTATGTATAGATGTTATGAACATTTTATGTACGTTTCCCATATTCATGTATGGGTATGTTACAACGTGACCGGTGGACGCCACGCCCATAACATAATTCTTTACTTGAAAGTGAGATTTGCTCGATTGTCAGTTATTGAAATTGGAACTTAAACTTCGAGAGACTTGCTTCAATAGAGATCAACTTTAACCTGTCAGCTGTCCATCAACGCCTCCACATGTCAGGTGTACTGCTAAGAGCGTTCTAGGTGATATGACTTTTTATAACCAAAAGACAGATGAAAAATTCGTGAACGTGTATGTATTAAAGGCAGATAATGTAACAGCTGGATATGCAAAGTTTAAGAGTAATGTATGATCAACAATAACAGTGATGTGTGCAAAGTAATTGAAAGCTTACATCTCAAACGGTATTATTGAACTTCCTTATGAAAATGAAATGAGACATTATATTAGGAGCATAACTTATATATTCTTATGTAAATAAATATATAACTTGCCGTGTTTCACATTTGTTGAAACAAAGCAGCGGCCTCTCAGATCTTCCATCTACTATATTTATATTCTTTTTGCAGATTACTGTTGTGAAGTAGTTAATATATATATATATATATATATATATATATATATATATATATATATATATATATATATATAATCACTGAAAGACTGTTTTGTTGTATCACAATTCAACAGTGTGGCTAGAAAGGCGAGATGCTTCGAGCTGTGATCAAAACCAGGCTGACTTTACGCCAGTTGGATATCTTACTGCACAGCCATCAGGAACCTCGGTGTTATCGTAGGCATTTAACCTATGTGTGTTGTATATTGACGTCCGAGTCGGCCGGGCTGTCAAAATAGGAAATGCACCTGTGTAAATAACAGGTGCATCCGGTCGAGGAATATCAGAATATAACCTTGACCGTTGACAGGCTGAATGAGTGCAATTTTTGACGCCCACAAGAAGAAGAGGGAGGTCGAACTATTATATAACTCTGTGCACAGGATGTTCAATCAATTGGAGCCAAGATGCTGCAGAGAAAGCCAGTATCCAGCAGATTGGGCCCTCAGGCCCCCGATTGAGCAGTTGCAGTTGGAGATCAGACCAGTTGGAGAGAAGATGCTGGAATGAGGACCAAGTCCCAGAGAGGCTGGGCCCCCAGGCCCCCGGCTGAGCAGCCCAGGAGAGGAAAGAAACGCTATTATAGCCGGAAGAGTCGGGGTCAATATGCTGCAGTTCTGTTTGGTCTCCAACTCCCTCTCACAGTAAAACCTGGAGTAACCCTTTCGAAACCTTTTAATAAAGTGAGAGGTATATTTTTCTAAAGAACTGTGTCGCTTGTCTTTATTGTATCATCGTTATGATTCTGTGTATGTATAGTGTCCATGGCTTTACAATATATACTGCATCACTTTTAATTGTTTACATATGCGGTTAACGGCTACTGAGTGCTCAAATTATTAGAAGATCTTTGCATTACGCAAGTGGCAAGCAGTAATTCCTTCGTGACGTTTTACTAAATATTGTAAAATCATTCCTTTGACGATGGACGTAAATTGTAAAATCATTCCTTGGACGATTATCTTTTGTGTGAAGTCACATTACGAAGCTATGTCTTACAAATTTGTTCAAGCAAGATAGAGACGGAAGTTCAATTTTGACACATTTCCAAACTGAAGTAAGATTTCCAAATTGGTCAAGAAATTTGAAGCTCCTGAAACTTCCGTTTCTATCTTGCTTGAACAAATTTCCATTTCCAAACTGAAGCAAAATTTCCATTTCCAAACTGAAGTAAGATTTTCAAGTTGGTCAAGAAATTTGAAGCTCCTGAAACTTGATGAAATCGTAAGATAACAGGGTCCTCATCATATCGATCAGTTCTGTCCAAATGTATTCATACATGTGTGCGTGTGTATAAGATGTTTCACAATCATTAAAACAAGGCAGCGACCACTCAGAACTTAACTGTTAACTTTAAATTCTTTTTCGTTTCAGATTATTGCAAGGAAATAGTTAACATTTCCACATATTTTACTAAATATGGGGAAACAATCTCTTGGGAGATAGAGGAGATGATCTTTTGTTTGAAGATATATTTCAAAAGTCAGTCTCTCCAAATTTTTCAAGCCCGATGCAGACGGTGTGAAGTTATATTACGAAGCTATATTTGTTCAACCAAGATACAGACGGAAGTTCAATTTCCACACATTTCCAAAGAGGAGTGAGATTTTCAAGTTGGTCAAGAACTTTGAAGCTCCTGAAACTTGGCATTTGTGAAGATCGTAGAGCAACAGGTTCTTCACCATCTGGGTCTCCGATCAATTTGGGTAATATGCATGCATTCTCAACAACTTTGCACGTCACATTGAACAGTCACTTCAATGGCAGTTATCTCTAAGGCTTCTTTTTTATTTTGAGTTAATTTTAGAGATTAAATGTTTGCAAATTAAAAAAATGTATCATTTAATTACATTTATTTAATGTATCATTAAATTACATTTATTTAAAAAATAAATGTAATTTTCATTACTCTATAATTTTTTGTCATTGATTTGTGCCCGATTATTTTGTTTAGAAAATGAAAAACATCAACCTTTTGAATTTCATTCCTTTTCCTTAGATTCAAAGGCTGCGAATATAAACATTTACACTTGAATAACTTGCCCAGTCGGCTGGGGCTGTAGAATACACCGACTGCACCTCTGCAGAAGGGTAAGACCCCCCCGCCAACGAGTGTCCTGAATATGATACTAAACAATCTGATGGTGAGATTCCTGCAATATTGGAGCTTTGGGGAATGCGGAAAACCCCTTTATTGCCATCGCTCCCATGTCCACTCTGGCCCGGAGTGGTAGCACCTGATAGGGCCCTATCTATGGGTTAAATAGAACTAACAGCATACTTATGCTAAACTGAATTGTTTGAGTAAAGTGAATAGCTTGAAATAGAAATATTTTTACATTTAAACCGTACTTACATTTAAACTGCGTGCTTATGCTTAACTGAATTATTTGAAATAGAACAGTTTCGACATTAAAACTGTATTTACACTTAACTGAATTGTTACATATAACTGCTTGAATAGTTTGAGATAGAAATGTTTTTGACAATTAAACTGTGTAATTAAGCAAAACTGAATTGTTTTAAAGAGAACAGATTATGTACTTGAAAATGGATTTGACGTTAAATAACCTACAAAGGTTGATATGCCATAAAACCCACCCAACCAACCAATACTTGAATACAATTTTGACATAATTAACCCATAAGAAGTTGATGTGCCGTTGAACAAATAAATATCAAACATATACACCGGCTTCTTCTTTTGCTTTCACCTGCCAAAAATACGTGTCGTAATCATGTTTACCAACCCCTCTGCTCGGGCAGGATATAACACAAGGTCAATTTTTAAGCGGAGTTTAACAGGTTTCAATTCAGAGTTGTCCTCTTAGACTAGTTGCCTTACCAAGGCTGAAGAACCAAGTCTGCCCTACTATTTACCCATAGTTGGAGGGAGAATATTTGGATTCATACCTTTCCCAAGGGTATTAGTGCAATGTGAAATGCAATCAGTCTCGTCCAGGATTTGAACTATTGTCTTCGTGTCCATTTCCTACGACGATAACCGTTAGTCAATTCCCGGATGAGGCCTTTTTATGTTTCACTTGAGAAATGCCCTTGAATAAAGCATGAACCCATCTATTCTCCCACAAGCTATGCGTAAACAACAGAAATAATTCGGCCCTTTCCTCTTGTTAGTTGAGGAAAAACTAATTATCAAGGCTTGCTGACAGCTGGGATTTCATTGACAATCACCTCTCTCTCTCTCTCTCTCTCTCTCTCTCTCTCGCTCTCTCTCTCTCCCTCTCTCTTTATTGGTCATCTCTTTCAATAGGTCCTCTTGACGGCATCTAGAACTGATGAATTTCAAGTTTTCGCCGGTGGCTTGGATTGTCGTGTCAACTCCCAAAGAGTTATGCCACGTTTCTTTGCCACTCAGTTGTAGTGTGAATCTCCTATGCATTGATGATGCATACTCCATTTATAGTGACCTTGTAAAGCATCCTACAACATATAACAAGCTGTAAGAAAGAAAGAAAAAAAGAAATCGCAGAAAGAAATAGAGAAAAAAACAAGCAAAAGAAAAAGAAAGAAAGAAAGAAAGAAAGAAAGAACGAACGAAAGAAATATATTGAAGGAAAGCCATTAAAAAAGAAAACTGAAGAAAGAAATAACGAACAAACAAATAAACAAACAGCGGAAAACGATATATGTACCTTATTCCGTTAAAGAAAATTATCTGACTTTTTTCTCTTAATGGCCTAGTTATTTCGAGTGAATAGAAAAGTAATAAAAAAAACACAAATTGCACTGCGTAAAATGCATTTGATACTTGATGAAAAGTTGCAGATACTAGTAAAAGTCAAAAGATTCACGGTAAAAGATAACATATACCAGGTAAAAGAAAAAAGTTATCAAGTAAAAAGTAAATGATACCAATTAAAAAGTATAAAATACCCGGTAAAAGATACCAAGTAAAAAGATTAATGAAAAAGATGAAGAATAAAAAGTGACACATCTTTAGATCTGGGGATCCAAAAGATCTTTGGAACCAGATCTAAAGACGAAATTAGATGACCCAGATTATCCAGATAATCGTAATATATTTTGTTCAGGGCTTGCGTAGACCTTGCTTTGCGTAAATGGTAATTTCTGTCAAAATAAGATCGAAACGTGGCAAAATATCCAGATCACCAGATGATCTTCAGATATCCAGATCACCAGATGATCTCCAGATTTTCTTCAGATGATCTCCTGATGATCTCCAAAACGGCTGTAAGCTCTGGTTATTTTAACCAGATCTTCAGATGATCTCAGTCAGATATCCAGATCATCCAGATGATATCCAGATGATCTCCAGATCTCCAGATGATCACCAGATATTTCAGACCTGGATATTCAAAACTATTCCAGCAAAATATCCTGACCTCCAGATGATCACCAGATGTTCAGAGCTTGCGTTGACCTTCTCCAGATCATATCTAGATGATCACCAGATGTAAGCAAGATATTTCCAGATCTCCAGATGTGAGCACTAAGCAAAATTATCCAGATCTCCAGATCATCACATCTCTAGATGATCTCCAGATGATCACCAGATGTTTGAATAAGCAAAATATCCAGATAACCAGATGATTCCAGATGATATACAGATCTTCAAATCTCAAGATCGTTGATTTCCAGATATCCTGGATCACCCAGATGATATCCAGATATTTTCCAGATCTGGATATCTGGAAAGATCTGGATATCTGGAAAGATCTCCAGATCCTATGGATTTTTCAGATCTGGATATCTGGAAATCCAGAGGATCTGGAGGTCTTCGGGAGAATAAGTTCTGTTATATATAGGTAAAATATGTTACACCAGGGAATTTTGCTGATCATCAGGATATCATCTGGAGAAGATCTGGACATTAAGTTCTAACATTTGGAGATAATCTAGAAATCGTATGTCGATGATATGGAGATCGTCTGGAGAGTTAACTCAAACTGGTGTGATGCTAAGTGTCGAGCGGAGATTCTGCAGAGTATCTGGCGATCAACTCAACCTGGTGTCTCGCTAAGATAGTTACGTGATCTTGAAAAGATCTGAGTTGTAAGGTAAGACAAGTTGTAAAGTAAGACACAGCAAAATCAAATAGAGATACCTGGGGGGATCTTGAAACCATCTGGTGAGAATCTGGAAATCCACTAGGCTAAGCTCAGTAAGTAAGACAGTGATACTAGAAAATTTGGAGTCTATCTGTGCATGATCCGAATATTCTTCGGAGTCTACGTACTGAATGGTCTCCAGCTAAGTTAGTGTCAATGTAGTTGCAGATCCAGCGCTGGATCGTCGTTCCTACTGATGAATTTTTCCGCTAGCAGCAGGCTCTTCCAGTAAAAATGGGCTAAATAAATGACGAGGTCTGAAAGCATTTAAAGACGTATTTTGTGGATTACGAACACTGGCTTCAGTGAACAAAAAAACAAAACGGTGACAAGAATTCAATTCGCGAATTTCTGTTGTAAGCTAAGTTCTGAAGTAATTAAAAGAGAATCTAAAGATCATCTGGATATTATCTGGGGAGGATCAGAACATCTGGAAATTATTTGGTCCTCATCTGATAATCAAACTAAAAATGATTATAAATAATTGACACTCAGGGAATTCAACTTAACTTATTTTTAGCTTAACTTTCCTTTATAATGAGGGATTATAGTTAATTATTTTAGTAATAAATTGTTTTCTAGGTAACTTGGAATCCAAAGTTGCTGGGTTTCCTTTTGTAAAGGTCAGGGCTTGCGTAGACATTGTCTTGCCTAAACGTGTCAGCTCCTGTCATATTAAGATCAACAAGATGGTTTTAGAATCAGCTCTTAGTAAAATGTATTACGATAAACAATTAAATAGATATCAGCTGATATGACATATCTAAAAAAAAGTTTTAAAGATTACGCGCAATTAAAGCATTTGTAAATGAATAATTATAATCTGGAGAACAAATATTAGAAAATGATTCAAAGTTGTCAAGAGCAGTGAGAAGGACCAGGAGTAGACGAGAAGAAGCAGAGAGCCTGCAGACATCGATTAGGGGGGTGCAGGTCAGAGGAGAAGAAATTACAGAATCTGTGTATTTTATGTTGACACATTCCTGTACTTACCTTTCTTTTCGACAACTACTGTTAATGATGCAGCCCCTCCCCAAATCGGGGGTGTCCTCGTGGTGTAATGTTTAAAGCGATGGACTGCGGAATCGTTGTAAGCGAGTTTGAACTCCAGTCGCGCTATTACGTTCACTTTCCGGCAAATACCCTTGGGAAAGGTATGAACCCCCTTATTCCCCCAGCTATGGGTTAAATAGTACCACTACTGTTCTTCTAGGAGAATGGCTTTGGCAT
>OY757944.1:6548763-6552647 GCA_963585895.1 Sepioteuthis lessoniana
ATGGAAATAAAGTCTTTGGTATGACTCGAACGGGAATTGATTTATATATATATATATATATATATATATATATATATATATATATATTGGGTGCAAACATTCACTTGAAATGATCATCTATATGGTATGAATATTCATTGGGTACGAACATTTGTAGGTTTCGAACATTTAATGAGAAAGAACGATAGATTGTTAGTATATATATATATATATATATATATATATATATATATATATATATATATATATATCATCATGTCATGCAAACAGCACGGATATTCCTGAGCCTCTCTCGCCACACCTCCCTATCGTCCATTGCTTTCGGTATATCCTCAGGGCTACATCCAGTATCGGCAGAGAGCTGCTGTTTGAAGGTTCGAAGTTGACGTCCTGCCTTTGGTCGTCCATGTGAAGGGGTCCACAGGAGTACATCACACACGAGGTCATCCCTACTTGTCCAGCAGTATCCTGCATGTCTTATTCGTCTAATTCTGATAGTTTTCGAAATGGATGGTAGGTTGCCGTATAGCTGTTGCTTTGTGGGGTGCTGTCTCCAGGACTTGTTCAATATTTCTCGCAGCCTGATGATTGCCGTGGAAAGACGGCATGAATCTATAGTCAGAGATAAGCATCCATGCTATTAAATATATGTAAAAACTAATATTTATTTATTTATCCTATTCATCAACCCCTCCGCTCGGGCAGGATATGACACAAGGTCAATTTTTAAGTGGAGTTTAACAGGTTTGAATTCAGAGTTTTCCTTCTCCTAGACTAGTTACCTCACCAAGGCTGAAGAACCTAGTCTGTCCTACTATTTACCCATAGCTGGAGGGAGAATAATTGGATTCATACCTTTTCCAAGTGTATTAGTGCTATGTGAAATGCAATCAGTCTCGTCCAGGATTTGAACTCGTGTCGCCATGTTCATTTCCTACGACGATAACAATTACATCACGGTCACCTCCACTAATATTTATTTATTTATTTATTATAGTATATAACAGTTCTGTCACTGATAATGAGCACTCTTCAAATTATACTGCACTTGGTCTGCCACTAACCCACCAAGTGAGACAATGATTACCATATACTGTTGTAATATATATATATATATATATATATATATATATATATATATATATATATATATATATATATATATTCAAGGAGCATACGATAAGTTTACAGACCTTTTTCGTATGGGCATTTAAAATTGTCGTAGACTCTTTAAAATCCAGTATGTTATTGCGATACATCTTATGATATGACTGACCAATTTTTATGATTTCAGATTTAAATCTACTGCTACAGCAGCAATTTGAATACATCCTACTAAAGTATCACTGGAACCTCAAATTCAGATTGTTTTGTGTCATATCCAGGATATTCGTTGGCGGGGGGTCTTACCTCTCTGCAGAGAAGCAGTCGGTGAATTCTACGATTTTGAATAGACTAATGTGTTAAATTGCAATATTTGAAACTCTTTAGCTGTTAGCCTAAATTGGTATAACGTACCAATACTTGGAAAAAATGAGAGTATGCAAATGAATAAATATTGTTCAATAGAATTTTCAATGTTAAATTGTTATACTTGCATACATTTTAGTTGGTTGCTTGGTTGGTTGGGTTTTATGGCATATCAACCTTTGTAGGTTATTTAACGTCAAATCTATTTTTATGTAAATAATCAGTTCTATTTAAAACAATTCAGTTTTGCTAGAGTACACAATTTAATTGTCAAAAACATTTCTATTTCAAACTATTTAGTTTATTCAAGCAGTAATATATAAAAATTCTGTTTTGTGTCAGTACACTTTCAATGTCAAAACAGTTCAATTACAAACAATTCAGTTTAGCATAAGCACGCAGTTTAAATGTAAGTACGGTTAATTGTCAAAAACACTTCTTTTTCTATTTATTCGGTTTAGTCAAGAAGTTCTAATTCAGCTTATTCAGTTTAGTATAAGTATAGATTTTGTTAACACACAGTTAAATGTCAAAAGTTCTATGCTAAACAAATCAGTTTAGTGTAAATACAGTTTCAATGTCAAAAAACAGTTCTTTTTCAAATATTTCAGTTTAGCATAAGCAGGCAATTTAAATGTAAGTAAGGTTTAATTATCAAAAACTTTCTATTTTAACCTATTCAGTTTAGTCTAACAGTTCAGTTGAGCATTAGTATGCCGTTTGTTCTATTTAACCCATTGATAGGGCCCTATCAGGTGCTACCACGCCGGGCCAGAGTGGACTTGGGACTGATGGCTATAAAGGGGTACTCCGCATTCCCCAAAACTCCGTCATCACTGAAAGCTCACCATCAGATTGTTTAGTGTCATATCCAGGACACTCGTTGGAGGGGGGGTCTTATCCCTCTGCAGAGGTGCAGTCGGTGTATTTTACAGCCCCAGCCGACTGGGCTATATTTTATTTGAAAGGAGTGGCTACTTAGAAGAAAACACAACTTAAATTTTCATGTAGACAATTTAAAATGAATATCAATATGCGCACGTAAGTATGTTTGCTTGTAAATATGCATTATGTGTGCATGCATTAAAATACTTATCACGATAGGCTGATATTTTCATAAAATGTAGTTCCTACCTGCCGTTAACTAATATAGCACAAGAGATTCTCATATTTTCTAAGCACACTAACAAGTTATTACGCTGGCTCTTCTGAAACGAATCAATATTTTCATATCAGAGAATTAAATCTACCAGCAGCGAAAAAGAAAATGTTTGTTCAAATATTTTCTTTTTGTTTCTTTCTTTTATTTTCCTCGGATTTTTTTTTTCTTATTTCTCTTCGTAGTCGCAGGCTTTTTATAGTTAACCATTTTTTTAAAGAATCGATCGATCAGCGACAACACTGTTTCTTCCAAAAACTAAATCTCACAAAATATCCTCACATAATTTAATCGTATTTTCTAAATTCTTCTGACCTACACTATCGCTTACACTGGTGACCTATCGTTTTCGTAATTAGTAAAGTTGGCGACCTAAGTCGAGGGTGACCTGAAGGCTCCCTTTTCGATAGCTACTAAACCGAGGTGTAAGGGAGGGCGTTACTCGTTTCCCTGGATTGCTCCAGTTTACCCTTGATACGTACCTTATAATGCTGAGTGTTAAGCAAGGAGGCATCAAGTACCATTTTTTGAGTTTTTAGTATGACTTGACCTGGGATTGAACTCAGGTCTCCTGGGCCATTGGTGAATACTCTAACATTTATGCCAATGTTTTCTTAATACTGAACTTTAATCAACGTTTAAATCATGAATATCTTTCCAAAACATACACTCACACACTTTTGAAAAAAATAGATAATTCATTTTAAGAATAGAAAAATTTTTTGATTAGTAGTATACTCAGAAAAATATTTAGAAAAGAATAATTCATGGTATTGTTCAATTTAATTTCAAGAAATATACATGCGTGGCTCTCTCGATAAAAGAGCTCTGAAGGTATGGCTTTGACTACCCTGACTGTATCCCTTAAGACTCCTCCAAAGAATAGGTTTCCTGGGTATTATGGTGAGCTGTACCCCTTCATTGCAATTACTCTCAGATCCACTTTAACCTGGAGAGATAGTACCTTACTATCCATGGGTCAAACAGATGTGTTTTTTTAAATTATTCGTATCCAATATGACCGTGTACAAAAAATAAAATATCTTAAGCAACAACTACACAAAAAAATGTAAATATGAACGTACACCCAACGTGATTCCTTAACTTCTAAGCATAAAATATCACTGAACAGGCTGGGATGTCATTAAAACCAATCAACCAATCAATTTGTCAATAAAACAAATATATCCATGTATTTGAGAGCTTTTTATAAGCCTTTCAAACAGTCAGGGAAGATAGGATGTTCATTTAAAGG
>OY757944.1:6552847-6672847 GCA_963585895.1 Sepioteuthis lessoniana
CTATTTAAATGGGGGCAGGCAAATGACTGATGTGAAATTCTTAATTTTACATAGCAATAGTTGGAATCATTTAACTCTGTGCAAACAAACGAATAATATTTAATAGAATTATTCGTATTAGGTTGAAATACTTAAAACCGTTTAACCGTATCGAAAAAAAGAGCCCAGCTGGTCTCTATATGTTATTTACAAAATCTGTTTACAAATCATCACCTTAAATAATATTCAATAGTTGAGATGCCATAAAACCAAACCAAACCAAATCATATATATTTGATATATATGTATTAACAGGATTTAGCATTAAATAACCTACAATAGTTGATATGCCATAAAACCAAACCAAACTAAATCCTTTATATTTAATATATATGTATAAAGAGGATTTAGCATTAAATAACCAACAATGGTTGATATGCCATAAAACCAAACCAAACCAATTCCTATATATTTAATATATATGTATTAACAGAATTTGGTATTAAATAACCTACAATGGTTGATATGCCATAAAATCAAACCAAACCAACTCCTATATATTTGATATTTATGTATAAAGAGGATTTGGCATTAAATAACCTACAATGATTGATATGCCATAAAATCCAACCCAACCAAATCCAATATATTTAATATATATGTATAAAGATTATTTAGTATTAAATAACCAACAATGGTTGATATGCCATAAAACCAAACCATACCAAATCATATGTATTTAATATATATGTATAAAGAGGATTTAGCATTAAATAACCTACAATGGTTGATATGCCATAAAACTCAACCAAACAAAAGCTTGCCTCGTCCGCTGGGGCTGTAGAGTATACCGACTGCTTCTCTGGAGAGGAATAAGTCTCCCCCAACGAATATCCTGATATGACACGAAACAATCTGATAGTGAGGTTCCAGTAATGTTGGAGCTTTGGGAAATGCAGAGTACCTCTCATAGCCATGGCTACCAGGTCCACTCTGGACCTGAGTGGTAACACTCAGTAAGGTCCTATCTATGGGTCAAACTGTGTACTTACACTCAACTGACTTGTTTGAAATGAACTGTTTTGACATTTACGGTGCGTACTTATACTTAATTGAATTATTTGAAACTTTTATTAAAATGACTTAATTCGGCGTTAAATGACTCTAAAAGGGTGGTACGCTGTAAAACCAAACCAACCAACCACCCAACCAACCAGAATAAACTGAACCAAAACAAACTGAACGAAACCAAACAAAAATTCTGCCGTGCCTTTTGTTCATATCTATTAAATATACCAAGTGCTATAGAAAAATTGATATCATTTCATATGAGTGTTCGCCAATGGCACGCGAGACCTAGGTTCAATCCCAGATCGAGTCATGCCAAAGACTCAAAAAATGGTACTTGATGTCTCATTGCTTAACACTCAGCAATATAAGGTAAGGATCAAGGGTGAAGTGGAGCAATCCAGGGAAAGAAGAAGTGCCCCACTCTACAACGTGGTGTTGTAGCTATCGAAAAGGGAGCCTTCGGGACACCCTCGACTAAAGGGAGACAACTTTACTTACTTACTTATAACTTGACCAATTCTTATTCAAATTATCACGATCTTAAACAGCATGTGTAGAAATAAAACAAAATTATATACTTATCTTTGTGTAACATACACATATGCATGCAGAAACACAGTCAACACCATAAAGACGAGCGGAAGACAGTTCTTTAGAAAAACATACCTTTCACTTTATTCGAAAGGGTTACGAAAGAGTTATGTGTGAGATGTGAGTTGGAGAGTGAACAAAGACTGCAACATATTGACCCCCGGCTCTTCTGGCTATTGCAGCCCTTCTTTCTCTTCCTGCGGGGCTTCTCAACCGAGGACCCTGAGGGCCCAGGTCTCTGCTGGGTCTGGTTCTCACTACTTCGATCTGCAACAATTGACTCCAAACTCTGATCTCCAATTAACTCGAGCTTCCTGTAGCACCGGGTTATATAATTGTTTGACATCAACCTGCTTCAGTGAGCGTTGCATCTGCACTCAATTCAATCTGTCCACAGTCAAGGTATCCCCTGATATCTTGACCGGATGCACCTGTTATTTACACAGGTGCATTTCTTATTTGACAGCTCGGTCAGGTCGGAGGTCAATATGTTAAATTTGCTTTCCCTTCAATTTTAAAGATGTCATTCACTGGAAAAAAAAACAAAGATGTTATCGTCAGATGTACATAGTTATTTTTTTTTCGGACAAATTTGCATAATTTTGTGGACTAAACTTGACTAATTCTTGTTTAGATTTTAAGAGGAGGCATAATCATTATATGACACAGGGTCAATTTTTAAGAGAGATAGGAATGAAACTGATTGAGAAAAAAATGAAAAGACTGAGAAATTCAAGTGAAAGAGAGAGAAGTGAATGAGAGAGAGAGAGAGAGAGAGATAAATATATGAAAGAGAGGAAAAAATGGGAGAGAGAGAAAGAGTTTAGAGTTTTTCTTCTCCGAGATCAGTTACCATACCGATGTTAAAGAGCCCAGTCTGGCCTATTATTTACACGTAACTGGAGAGAGAATAGTGGGATGTATATGTTTCCCAAGGATATTATCACTCGGTAAAATAAAATCGACCCGCCAATTTTCTATGATGCTAACCATTACACCACGTCGAAGATTCTATGGTTAACGTTTAAACACGTTTTCTTTTTCAGTGTATGACATTTCCATATCTAAAAAGAAATAGCGTTTAAACATGAAACATAGAACAGTTGTTTCTACAAATGCTTGTAAAATCTGACATTGAACGAGAATTAGAAAATGATATCTTTTTTCAGAAACAACCTCTACATTTTGGACAGTTTCTGTATTTTATTAAAAGGCGGAAAAGTACGAGGGTTTAGAGGGTTCTATCAATCATTTTGATGATTTTTTTTAATTTTCTTTTTCTGTAGATACAGGAAAATATTTCAGCGGGACATGTCAGGTATATCAATAATCTAATTGAGTGAGAGAGAGAGAGAGAGAGAGAGAGAGAGAGAGAAAGAAAGAGGGCGAAAGAGAGAGAGGATGGAGAGACAAATAGAGGGAAATATGGAGAAAGTGTACGTGGGTGTGTGGGTGTGTGTGTGAGAGAGAGAGAGAGGAGAGTAAGAGAGAGAGAGAGAGAGACCAATAGAGGGAAATATAGAGAAAGTGTGTGTGTATGTGTGTAAGTGCCTGCGTTTACGTGTGTGTGTTTGGGAGAGAGAGAGAGAGAGAGAGCAGTGAGTAGAAATAAACAAAAATGGAATTGAATTAGTGCATCAAAGAATGAATTTTTTGGGTATACCTGCAGTATTTTATATTCTCTCTCTCTCTCTCTCTCTCTCTCTCTCTCTCCTCTTACTCAATCTCTCTCTTTCTCTCTCTCTCTCTCTCTCTCTCTCTCTCTCAGACACTCTCCTCTCTCTATTTTTCCATTCCCATCGCTTCTCTCGCACTCCCACCTTTCCTTCTCTCCCTCTCTCTCTCTCACGTTTCTCTACTCATCACTCAAACGTTTTCTAACTCTCTCTCTCTTCCACTCTCTCTCTCTCTTTCTCTCCCTTTCTGTCTATCCTGTCTCACGCTTTTCTCTCTCTCTCTCTCTCTCTCTCTCTCTCTCTTTCTCTCTCTCTATCTTTTTGTATATTTCTCACTCTGTGTTTCTGTTACTCATTATTCAATCTTTCTTTCACTTCTCCCTTTCTCTTTGACACACTCACTTTTCTTTTTTTTTATTTTTTACTCAATCTTCTCACTCTCTCTTGTTAACAACTCTCCTTCTCTTTCTCTCTCTCTCTCACACACACACACGCACTCACACACACATACACTCATCACTTTTGTCTCTCTCTTTTCTCTTTATCACTCATTTTTTTCTCTGTCTCACACGCATTCATGTTCCCTCTCTTTCAGGCATGTATCTCTCTTTCTTTCTCATTCCTCACATATTAATTATCCTATCTCTATTTCATTCGATTTTATCTGTCTTTTCATCATTTATCTATCTCTCATTGCATTTCATATCTCTCTCTCTCTCTCTCTCTCTCTCTCTCTCTCTCTCTCTCTCTCTTTCATCCCTATCTCCCACAGATCTTGAACGTGGTTTTTCTATATTCACGCAATAAATATCACGATATAGGTTAATAATAATTTACTAGCCATAAAATCAATATCATTTCGTTATTGAACTTTTTGTGCAGAATTTAGGTCAAATACAATCTCTTCCTTTTTAATATATATATATATATATATATATGTATGTATGGATCATCGAGTAACGGAAGACTTTGTGCATTGAGCGACCCTTAATTTCTAGCCACAAAGAGACATTTTAAAAATATATTGCTAGTGACGAATGATGGAAAGCTTCTATGTCTTCAAAAACATATCTCGTGTAATGGACGCCCACTTGTTTATGAGGTGAAAAATTGATATTAAAATGTCATTCATTACACCCGTATATACATACATAGATACTTATGCATATATATATATATATAGAGAGAGAGAGAGAGAGAGAGAGAGAATTTGGCACGTGGGAATAAAAACGCTCGTACACTTCCACAAATGTCACTTTCACTCGCTTTTTCTTTCTCTCGTTCTCTCTCTCCCTTTCTTTCTTCCTCTCTCTCTCTCTCTCTCTATATATATATATATATATTCATATATCTATAAAAAAAAAGAGTGCCCAATATGAGTAATAGGAGAGATATATTTGAGATAGGTTAGCGTAGTCAACTGCGCTAGATGTTTGGAAATTCGATTAAAGACTAAAATTAAATGAATGCTCCCGACCAAACTATAGAGCAGGAAACTTATCAAAGTTGTAAATACCTGGGCTGTCCCTTGGTGAGATACTCAGGACCATTCTTGAAAAGGACCAAAGAAGAAATAAAACAAATCAACCAGAGAACAAGAAAACTAATGACCATGCATAAGCAGTTGCATATCAGAGATAGCGTTGACAGATTATATATATAGAAAATAGTGGGGATATGACTTGCCTGCAATGAAGAAAGCGTTGAAGCATCAATACAACGACTTCAAGACTACAGAAAAAAACGTGGAGGAAGACTGTTCACAGAAACCAGAAACAATACTGACAGAACAGAAATAACCAGAAAGCAAAAATGGGTAGAAAAACCACTCTATGGACGTTTTATGTGACTAACAAGTGACATCTCACACGAGAAAACGTGGATGTGATTAATAAAAAGAATCCTTAAGAGAGATATTGAATCTCTTCGAATAGCGGCACAAAAACGCCATGAGGACCAATCATATGAAAGTAAGAATAGAAAAGATGCAACAAAACAGATTATGTGATGATAGAGACGAAACGATCCATGATATCATAAGCGAATGCAGTAAATTTGCACAGAAAGAGTATAAGACTAGACACAACTGGGTGGTCAAGGTGATCCCCTGGGGAATGTGTACGAACTTGAAGTTTGACCATACGATCAAATGGGATATGCACAACCCAGCATCTGTCTTGGAAAATCAGACGCACAAACTCCTATGGAATTTTGAGATACAAACGGATCACCAAATCTCAGGCAGACGACCAGACCTTTTAATTATCAACAAAAAAAAAGAGAACTTGCTGAATTATGGACTTTGCTGTCCCGGCTAACTACAGAGAAAAATTAAAAGAAAGTGAAACCAAAGATGAGTAGCTGGACCTGACTAGGAAATAAAAAAAACTGTGGAACATAAAAGTAACGATTATACCAATTGTACGAGGATCATTAAATAAGTTTCCAGAATTTTTTCATATGAGCACTTTTACTGATAGTACGCACATGAAACTCGAGTCCCCTTCGAAGTAATCTCATTCTACTGTAATAAACTTGTTGCACCGTTCCAACAACTTATGGAAGGTCCCATGGAAGTCCTCTTGTGTGAGCGTGTCAATGACCTTCGTCACAGCCTCTTTCATCTTGTCAATTGTCTCATAACAGCTGACTCTGACTTAGGGAATAACCAAAAGTCACAGAGAGCAAGGTCTGGACTATATGGAGGGTGAGGAACTGTATTGATGCCCACCTTGGTCAAATGTTCCGTGACAAGGATGGAGTTGTGGACTGGTGCATTGTCCAGCTGGAAATGCCACTAGCCCGATTTGAAGAGTGCTGGCCTCTTCCGACGAAATCTCTTCCTGAACTCCCTTAAAACCTCAACATAGTAACCCTAACCCTAACCCTTTGGCCAATCAACTCTGGTATATTGACTTCCTTACTCCTTTCACACCTCTCATCATCCCTCACAGACTCCCTGCCTTCCTTGAATCTCTTATGCCACTCAAAAACTGATGCTCGATTCATGCAAGATAGTCGAAAAGCAGTCTGAAGCATTCCATACGTTTTTGTCACATTTTTCCAAGTTTAAAACAGAATTTTATTGCTTATCATTCTTTTAAGGTATCATCACGCCCAGATTGCATTTTTGAAATTCACCAGCTGTGACAATCAGACTTTAGTAGGGTGTATTCCAATTGCTGCTGTAGCTGTTCATTTGAACCTGAAATCATAAAAATTGTATAGCAATAACATACTGAATCTTTAAGAGTCTACGACAATTTTAAATGCCTATACAAAAAAAGTCTGGAAACTTATTGAAGACACCACGTATTTGGAGCTTTTGGTACAGTCACCAAAGGATTGATATAAGGACTGGTGGCCTTGGAAATAAGAGGACGAGTGGAGACCATCCAAATTACTGCATTATTGAGATAGGCTAGAAGACTGAGAAGAGTCTTGGAGACTTAAGGAGATTTGCTGTCAATCAAACTCCAGTGAAAACCATCAGCTAACGCAAGTGTGAAAATATATCAAGGAGTAACCATAATACGCAACAAAATACTTTGTGTAGATTATGTAGAGAGAGAGAGAGAGAGAGAGGTGAAACTATTAAATATATAAGCGAAAACTTGAAGATGAGACTCATGAAATTCTCTGGGATTTTGATTTAGATGCAGATTACTCAACCCTAATCAGATGACCAGACTTTGTGTTAATTAATAAGAAAAGAAACAGAACTTCTCATCTTGTTTTTGCTGTTCGGTCAGACAACAGCATGAGAATAAAAGAAAATGCAAAGATAGACAAATACTTGGATCTTGCCAGAGAACAAAAAAGCCGGTGAAACATGAAAATGACGGTGATACAAGTTGTGATTGGGGACCCTGAAACTTTTTCCCGCGGTTTGTGAAAAAGACTGAAGAAAATAAAAATGAGAGAGAGGATTAATACTCTTCAGATATTGTTAACTCGATTAGATTTCTCAGAAGATCTGGGGACTTGCTGTCAGTCAGGTTCCAATAAAAGACGACCAGAATTCGTCAGGAGACGTCAAGCTGTGACAAAAATAAAGGAAAAGAATTAGCGACTCTGATAAATAAAATTAGGAATATACTATCAGAATATAAGAATGGAATTCGGGATTAGAAAAATGTGCCATGCTAATAATGAGGATCGGAAAAGACATGACGGAAAGAAGAAAACTGCTAAATCAAGAACGAATCAGAACGCTCGGAAAAAAGGAAACTTACGAGGACTTACATATATTGGAAGTGGACACTGTCAAACAAAGATGAAGCAAAATAATGAAAGTATATCTCAGACGAACAAGAACGCTTCTCGAATCTCATCAAAGGATCTGTGCTGTCCTCCTTGTAAGATCCTAGGGACGATTCTTGAAATGGATGAGGGAAGAAACCTAATGACAATGCATAAGGCTTTACATCCCAGAGAATGACAGATATTGACTATCTTCTTCTTCTTCTTCTTCTTCTTCTTCTTCTTCTTCTTCTTCTTTGTGCCTTTTCTCTTTCTTTTTTCACCTTTTTCGTCTCATGTCACCTTGTTACAGTAAGTTTTTATATTTCTATCTTTCACACCATTTCTTCTTCTTCTTCTTCTTCTTCTTCTTCTTCTTCTTCTTCTATGTGTCTTTTCTCTTTCTTTTTTCACCTTTTTCGTCTCATGTCACCTTGTTACAGTAAGTTTATATATTTCTATCTTTCACACTATTTCTTCCTCTTCTTCTTCTTCATTACATCTTCTTCTTCTTGTTCTTTTTCTTCTTCTTCTTATTCTTCATCTTGTGTCATTCCCTGAATAAAAACAAACAAACAATTCAACCCACTCAAACATACATACAAAAAACAATCGTGATGCTTTCCAAAAACAATGCATTACTCACAAGCAGATATGAACACATTAGGGCGCCACACGCAGTGTAAATACTAGCAAACTGGACTAGCAAACCTGCAAGAGTGAGTTCGAATCTAAGCTTAAAGCTGAGTTAATAGTTAAGGGTGCCTTGCGTTGTGTAATAGTTTGCAAGCTTCACTAGCAAACCTGCAAGATTGAGTTTAAGTCTCATTGGATGCCCAATTCAGTCGGCCTTGTGCCACATCTAAGCATAAAGCGAGGTAAATAATTAAGGGCGCATCGCGTAGAGTAATGGTTAGCAAGCTTGACTAACAAACTTGCAAGACTGAGTTCGAGACTCATTGGGTGCCCAATTCAGTCGGCCTTGTGCAACATCTAAGCATAAAGCGAGGTAAATAATTAAGGGCGCATCACGTAGAGTAATGGTTAGCAAGCTTAACTAACAAACTTGCAAGAGTGAGTTCGAGTCCCATTGGGTGCCCAAATCAGTCGGCCTTGTGCAACATCTAAGCATAAAGCGAGGTAAATAATTACGGGCGCATCGCGTAGAGTAATGATTAGCAAGCTTGACTAGCAAAATTGCATGAGTGAGTTCGAGTCTCATTGGGTGCCCAATTCAGTCGGCCTTGTGCTACATCTAAGCATAAAGCGAGGTAAATAATTAAGGGCGCATCGTGTAGAGTAATGATTAGCAAGCTTGACTAGCAAACTTGCAAAAGTGAGTTCGAGTCTCATTCGGTGCCCAATTCAGTCGGCCTTGTGCCACATCTAAACATAAAGCGAGGTAAATAATTAAGGGCGCATCGCGTAGAGTAATGATTAGCAAGCTTGACAGTCAAACTTGCAAGAGTGACTTCGAGTCTCATTCGGTGCCCAATTCAGTCGGCCTTGTGCCACATCTAAGCACAAAGCGAGGTAAATGATTAAGGGCTCATCGCGTAGAGTAAGGGTTAGCAAGCTTGACTAGCAAACCTGCAAGATTAAGTTCGAGTCTCATTGGGTGCCCAATTCAGTCGGCCTTGTGCCACATCTAAGCATAAAGCGAGGTAAATAATTAAGGGCGCATCGCGTAGAGTAATGATTAGCAAGCTTGACTAGAAAACTTGCAAGAGTGAGTTCGAGTCTCATTGGGTGCCCAAATCAGTCGGCCTTGTGCCACATCTAAGCATAAAGCGAGGTAAATAATTAAGGGCGCATCACGTAGAGTAATGATTAGAAAGCTTGACTAGCAAACTTGCAAGAGTGAGTTCGAGTCTCATTCGGTGCCCAATTCAGTCGGCCTTGTGCCACATCTAAGCATAAAGCGAGGTAAATAATTAAGGGCACCTCACGTAGAGTAAGGGTTAGCAACCTTGAGTACCAAACCTGCAAGAGTGAGTTCGAGTCTCATTGGGTGCCCAAATCAGTCGGCCTTGTGCCACATCTAAGCATAAAGCGAGGTAAATAATTAAGGGCGCATCGCGTACAGTAATGATTAGCAAGCTTCAATAGCAAACTTGCAAGACTGAGTTCGAGTCTCATTCGGTGCCCAATTCAGTCGGCCTTGTGCAACATCTAAGCATAAAGCGAGGTAAATAATTAAGGGCGCATCACGTAGAGTAATGGTTAGCAAGCTTAACTAACAAACTTGCAAGAGTGAGTTCGAGTCCCATTGGGTGCCCAAATCAGTCGGCCTTGTGCAACATCTAAGCATAAAGCGAGGTAAATAATTAAGGGCGCATCGCGTACAGTAATGATTAGCAAGCTTCAATAGCAAACTTGCAAGACTGAGTTCGAGTCTCATTCGGTGCCCAATTCAGTCAGCTTTGTGCCACATCTAAGCCTAAAGCTTAGTAAATAATTAAGGGCGCTTCGCGTAGAGTAATGATTAGCAAGCTTGACTAGCAAACTTGCATGAGTGAGTTCGAGTCTCATTGGGTGCCCAATTCAGTCGGCCTTGTGCTACATCTAAGCATAAAGCGAGGTAAATAATTAAGGGCGCATCTCGTAGAGTAATGATTAGAAAGCTTGACTAGCAAACTTGCAAGAGTGAGTTCGAGTCTCATTCGGTGCCCAATTCAGTCAGCCTTGTGCCACATCTAAGCATAAAGCGAGGTAAATAATTAAGGGCGCATCACGTAGAGTAACGATTAGAAAGCTTGACTAGCAAACTTGCAAGAGTGAGTTCGAGTCTCATTGGGTGCCCAAATCAGTCGGCCTTGTGCCACATCTAAGCATAAAGCGAGGTAAATAATTAAGGGCGCATCACGTAGAGTAATGATTAGAAAGCTTGACTAGCAAACTTGCAAGAGTGAGTTCGAGTCTCATTCGTTGCCCAATTCAGTCGGCCTTGTGCCACATCTAAGCATAAAGCGAGGTAAATAATTAAGGGCAACTCACGTAGAGTAAGGGTTAGCAACCTTGAGTAGCAAACCTGCAAGAGTGAGTTCGAGTCTCATTGGGTGCCCAATTAAGTAAGCCTTGTGCCACATCTAAGCATAAAGCGAGGTAAATAATTAAGGGCGCATCGCGTAGAATAAGCTTTAGCAAGCTTCACTAGCAAACTTGCAAGAGTGAATTCGAGTGTCATTCGGTGCCCAATTCAGTCGGCCTTGTGCAACATCTAAGCATAAAGCGAGGTAAATAATTACGGGTGCATCGCGTAGAGTAAGGATTAGTCAGCTAGACTAGCAAACTTGCAAGATTGAGTTCGAGTCTCATTCGGTGCCCAATTCAGTCGGCCTTGTGCCACATCTAAACATAAAGCGAGGTAAATAATTAAGGGCGCATCGCGTACAGTAATGATTAGCAAGCTTCAATAGCAAACTTGCAAGAGTGAGTTCGAGTCTCATTCGGTGCTCAATTCAGTCGGCCTTGTGCCACATCTAAGCATAAAGCGAGGTAAATAATTAAGGGCGCATCGCGTAGAGTAATGATTAGCAAGCTTGACTAGCAAACTTGCAAGAGTGAGTTCGAGTCTCATTCGGTGCCCAATTCAGTCGGCCTTGTGCCACATCTAAGCATAAAGCGAGGTAAATAATTAAGGGCGCATCGGGTAGAGTAAGGGTTTGTAAGCTTGACTAGCAAACCTGCAAGATTAAGTTCGAGTCTCATTGGGTGCCCAATTCACTCAGCCTTGTGCCACATCTAAACATACAGCGAGGTAAATAATTAAGGGCGCATCGCGTAGAATAATGATTAGCAAGCTTGACTAGCAAATTTGCAAGAGTGAGTTCGAGTCTCATTGGGGGCCCAATTCAGTCGGCCTTGTGCCGCATATAAGCATAAAGCGAGGTAAGTAATTAAGGGCATCTTGCGTAGATTAAGGGTTACCAAGCTTGACTAGCAAACTCGCAAGAGTGACTTCGAGTCTCATTGGGTACCCAATTCAGTCGGCCTTGTGCCACATCTAAACATAAAGCGAGGTAAATAATTAAGGGCGCATCGCGTAGAATAATGATTAGCAAGCTTGACTAGCAAACATGCAAGAGTGAGTTCAAGTCTCATTGGGTGCCCAATTCATTCGGCCTTGCGCCACATCTAAGCATAAAGCGAGGTAAATAATTAAGGGCATCTCGCGTAGAGTAAGGGTTTGAAAGCTTGACTAGCAAACATGCAAGAGTGAGTTCGAGTCTCATTGGGTGCCCAATTCAGTCGGCTTTGTGCCACATCTAAGCATAAAGCGAGGTAAATAATTAAGGGCGCATCGCGTAGAGTAATAATTAGCAAGCTTGACTAGCAAACTTGCAAGAGTGACTTCGAGTCTCATTCGGTGCCCAATTCAGTCGGCCTTGTGCCACATCTAAACGTAAAGTGAGGTAAATAATTAAGGGCATCGCGTAGAGTAATGATTAGCAAGCTTGACTAGCAAACTTGAAAGAGTGAGTTCGAGTCTCAATGGCTGCCCAATTCAGTCGGCCTTGTGCCACATCTAAGTATAAAACTTAGTAAATAATTAAGGGCGCATCGCGTAGAGTAAGGATTAGCAAGCTTCACTAGCAAACTTGCAAGAGTGAGTTCGAGTCTCATTCGGTGCCCAATTCAGTCGGCCTTGTGCCACATCTTAGCATAAAGCTTAATAAATAATTAAGGGCGAATCGCGTAGAGTAATGATTAGCAAGCTTGACTAGCAAACTTGCAAGAGTGAGTTCGAGTCTCATCGGGTGCCTTATTCAGTCGGCCTTGTGCCACATCTAAGCATAAAGCGAGGTAAATAATTAAGGGCGCATCGCGTCGAGTAAGGGTCAGTAAGCTTGACTAGCAAACTTGCAAGAGTTAGTTCGAGTCTCATTGGGTGCCCAATTCAGTCGGCCTTGTGCCACATCTAAGCATAAAGCTTAGTAAATAATTAAGGGCGCATCGCGTAGAGTAATGATTAGCAAGCTTGACTAGCAAACTTGCCAGAGTGAGTTCGAGTCTCATTCTGTGCCAATTCAGTCGGCCTTGTGCCACATCTAAGCATGAAGCTTAGTAAATAATTAAGGGCGCATCGCGTAGAGTAATGATTATCAAGCTTGACTAGCAAACTTGCAAGTGTGGGTTCGAGTCTCATTGGGTGCCTTATTCAGTCGGCCTTGTGCCACATCTAAGCATAAAGCGAGGTAAATAATTAAGGGTGCATCGCGTAGAGTATGGGTTAGTAAGCTTGACTAGCAAACTTGCAAGAGTTAGTTCGAGTCTCATTCGGTGCCCAATTCAGTCGGCCTTGTGCCACATCTATGCATAAAGCGAGGTAAATAATTAAGAGTGCGTCGCGTAGAATAATGATAAGCAAGCTTGACTAGCAAACTTGCAAGAGTGACTTCGAGTCTCATTTGGTGCCCAATTCAGTCGGCCTTGTGCCACATCTAAACATAAAGCGACGTAAATAATTAAGGGCGCATCGCGTAGAGTAATGATTAGCAAGCTTCACTAGCAAACTTGCAAGAGTGAGTTCGAGTCTCAATGGGTGTCCAATTCAGTCGGCCTTGTGCTACATCTAAGTATAAAACTTAGTAAATAATTAAGGGCGCATCGCGTAGAGTAATGATTAGTAAGCTTGACTAGCAAACTTCCAAGAGTGAGTTCGAGTCTCATTCGGTGCCCAATTCAGTCAGCCTTGTGCCACATCTAAGCCTAAAGCTTTGTAAATAATTAAGGGCGCATCGCGTAGAGTAATGATTATCAAGCTTCACTAGCAAACTTGCAAGAGTGAGTTCGAGTCTCATTGGGTGCCTTATTCAGTCGGCCTTGTGCCACATATAAGCATAAAGCGAGGTAAATAATTAAGGGCGCATCGCGTAGAGTAATGATTATCAAGCTTGACTAGCAAACTTCCAAGAGTGAGTTCGAGTCTCATTCGGTGCCCAATTCAGTCGGAACTTGTGCCACATCTAAGCTTAAAGCAAGGTAAATAATTAAGGGCGCATCGCGTAGAGTAATGTTTAGCAAGCTTGACTAGCAAACTTGCAAGAGTGAGTTCAAGTCTCATTGGGGGCCCAATTCAGTCGGCCTTGTGCCATATCTAAGCATAAAGCGAGGTAAATAATTAAGGGCGCATCGCGTAGAGTAAGGGTGAGCAAGCTTGACTAGCAAACATGCAAGATTAATTTCGAGTCTCATTGGGTGCCCAATTCAGTCGGCCTTGTGCCACATCTAAGCATAAAGCAAGGTAAATAATTAAGGGCGCATAGCGTAGAGTAATGATTAGCAAGCTTGACTAGCAAACTTGCAAGAGTGAGTTCGAGTCTCATTCGGTGCCCAATTCAGTCGGCCTTGTGCCACATCTAATCATAAAATGGGAGGTAAATAATTCATGGCGCATTGCGTAGAGTAATGATTAGCAAGCTTGACTAGCAAACTTGCAAGAGTGACTTCGAGTCTCATTGGGTGCCCAATTTAGTCGGCCTTGTGCCACATCTAACCATAAAGCTAGGTAAATAATTAAGGGTGCATCGCGTAGAATAATGATTAGCAAGCTTGACTAGCAAACTTGCAAGAGTGAGTTCGAGTCTCATTGGGGGCCCAATTGAGTCGGCCTTGTACCACATCTAAGCATAAAGCGAGGTAAATAATTAAGGGGACATCGCGTAGCGTAATGATTAGCAAGCTTGACTAAGCAAACTTGCAAGAGTAACTTCGAGTCTCATTCGGTGCCCAGTTCAGTCGGCCTTGTGCCACATCTAAACATAAAAAGGGAGGTAAATAATTCAGGGCGCATTGCGTAAAGTAATGATTAGCCAGCTTGACTAGCAAAATTGCAAGAGTGACTTCGAGTCTCATTGGGTGCCCAATTCAGTCGGCCTTGTGCCACATCTAAGCATAAAGCGAGGTAAATAATTAAGGGCGCATCTGGTAGAGTAAGGGTTAGCAAGCTTGACTAGCAAACCTGCAAGAGTGAGTTCGAGTCTCATTGGGTGCCCAATTCAGTCGGCCTTGTGCCACATCTAAACATAAAGCGAGGTAAAAAATTAAGGGCGCATCGCGTAGAGTAATGATTTGCAAGCTTGACTAGCAAACTTGCAAGAGTGACTTCGAGTCTCATTGGGGGCCCAATTCAGTCGGCCTTGTGCCATATCTAAGCATAAAGCGAGGTAAATAATTAAGGGCATCTTGCGTAGAGTAAGGGATAGCAAGCTTGACTAGCAAACTTGCAAGATTGACTTCGAGTCACATTGGGTGCCCAATTCAGTCGGCCTTGTGCCACATGTTAGCATAAAGCGAGGTAAATAATTAAGACTGCATCGCGTAGGGTAATGATAAGCAAGCTTGACTAGCAAACTAGCAAGAGTGACTTGGATTCTCATTCGGTGCTCAATTCAGTCGGCCTTGTGCCACATCTAAACATAAGGCGACGTAAATAATTAAGGGCGCATCGCGTAGAGTAATGATTAGCAAGATTCACTAGCAAACTTGCAAGAGTGAGTTCGAGTCTCATTCGGTGCCCAATTCAGTCAGCTTTGTGCCACATCTAAGCCTAAAGCTTAGTAAATAATTAAGGGCGCTTCGCGTAGAGTAATGATTAGCAAGCTTGACTAGCAAACTTGCAAGAGTGAGTTCAAGTCTCATTGGGTGCCTTATTCAGTCGGCCTTGTGCCACATCTAAGCATAAAGCGAGGTAAATAATTAAGGGCGCATCGCGTAGAGTTATGATTAGCAAGCTTCACTAGCAAACTTGCAAGACTGAGTTCGAGTCTCATTCGGTGCCCAATTCTGTCGTAACTTTTGCGACATCTAAGCTTAAAGCAAGGTAAATAATGAAGGGCGCATCGCGTAGAGTAATGATTAGCAAGCTTGACTAGCAAACTTGCAAGAGTGACTTCGAGTTTCATTGGGTGTCCAATTCAGTCGGCCTTGTGCCACATCTAAGCATAAAGCGAGGTAAATAATTAAGGGCATCTCGCGTAGAGTAAGGGATAGCAAGCTTGACTAGCAAACTTGCAAGAGTGAGTTCGAGTCTCATTGGGTGCCTAATTCAGTCGGCCTTGTGCCACATCTAAGCATAAAGCGAGGTAAATAATTAAGGGCGCATCGCGTAGAGTAATGATTAGCAAGCTTGACTAGCAAACATGCAAGAGTGACTTCGAGTCTCATTCGGTGCCCAATTCAGTCGGCCTTGTGCCACATCTGAGCATAAAGTGAGGTAAATAATTAAGGGCATATCGCGTAGAGTAAGGGTTTGCCAGCTTGACTAGCAAACTTGCAAGATTGAGTTCGAGTCTAATTGGGTGCCCAATTCAGTCGGCTTTGTGCCACATCTAAGTATAAAGCGAGGTAAATAATTAAGGGCGCATCGCGTAGAGTAATGATTAGCAAGGTTCACTAGCAAACTTGCAAGAGTGACTTCGAGTCTCATTCGGTGCCCAATTCAGTCGGCCTTGTGCCACATCTAAGCATAAAGCTTAGTAAATAATTAAGGGCGCATCGCGTAGAGTAATGATTACCGAGCTTGACTAGCAAACTTGCAAGAGTGAGTTCGAGTCCCTAATGGGTGCCCAATTCAGTCGGCCTTGTGCCACATCTAAGCATAAAACTTAGTAAATAATTAAGGGTGCATCGCGTAGAGTAATGATTAGCAAGCTTCACTAGCAAACTTGCAAGTGTGAGTTCGAGTCCCTAATGGGTGCCCAATTCAGTCGGCCTTGTGCCACATCTAAGCATAAAGCGAGGTAAATAATTAAGGGCGCATCGCGTAGAGTAAGGGTTAGCAAGCTTGACTAGCAAACTTGCATGAGTGAGTTCGAGTCTCATTGGCTGCCCAATTCAGTTGGCCTTGTGCCACATCTAAGCATAAAGCGAGGTAAATAATTAAGGGCGCATCGCGTAGAGTAAGGGTTAGCAAGCTTGACTAGCAAACCTGCAAGAGTGACTTCAAGTCTCATTCGGTGCCCAATTCAGTCGGCCTTGTGCCACATCAAAGCAAAAAGTTTAATAAATTATTATATGTACACATTTACACACACGTGCACACAGACATGTATTTATCTCACAGTCTTTGATGATATATATTTGTATACAGGCAGTATAACGGAAGTGCCTCTAGTATATTGGCTTATTTAAATAAGAACTGTTTTGAAAATAAAACTGTCTCCTTATACTAAACAGAATTTTTGAAATAGTGCTGAATATTTGCATAACAATGTGTTTGGCGTCAAATAACGTACAAAAGTTGATATGCCAAAAAAAATCAACCAACCAACCAACCAATAAATGGAATTGATTTTTACTATAAAAGTACCGATGCCGACTACGCCGATGACATAGCGATACTGGTAAATACACCTGACCAAGCCGAAACACTTCTGCATAGTTTGGAACGAGCAGCAGCAAGCATAGGCCTCTATGTTAATGCACACAAAACGGAATATATGTGCTATAATCAAACGGGGGACATCTCCACTCTAGAAGGAACCCCACTTAAACTAGTAGACAAATTCACGTACCTAGGAAGCAGCGTCGAATCAACCGAAAAGGACATCGAAACGAGGTTAACGAAAGCATGGACAGCTATCAATAGGCTATCGACTATATGGAAATCAGACCTAACCGATAAAATGAAACGCAGTTTCTTCCAGGCAGTTGTCACATCGATACTGCTATATGGATGCACTACATGGACGCTAACAAAACGACTGGAGAAGAAGCTAGATGGCAATTACACAAGAATGCTGCGTGCAATCCTGAACAAGTCCTGGCAGCAACACCCCACAAGACACCAACTGTACGGCCACCTGCCCCCTATCACGAACCAGACATGCAGGACACTGCTGGAGAAGCAGAGATGAACTCATAAGAGATGTACTCTTATGGATCCCCACACATGGCCGCGCAAAAGCAGGACGACCAGCTCGAACGTACATTCAGCAGCTATGTGAGGATACAGGATGTTGTCCTGAAGACCTACCTAGGGCGATGAACGATAGGGAGGAGTGGCGAGAGAGGGTCAGGGATATCCGTGCTACCAGCGCGATATGATGATGATTATGACATAGTTAATCAGTTTTACTGTAGAAGTGCATTGCAAATTATTGCTGCTATAGAAATGCATTGACCTAACAAAAGCGTATATATTATCAATATTGTTCTTCTACAAGGACAACTTTGACATTTATAAGTAACACAGGTTGATGGGCTGAGAATTTGGGCTGAGAATTTGGTGATTTTGAAAAAGACGTTAGTTGAGATTCGACTCTTGGCCGGGCCAGTCCAGCTGGGGGTTGACTGTGGACGATGTAGGAGGCAGACAGTTGAAGTTAACGTCTGACCATGGAGTTCTGCAGATCTTTACCGACAGAGATTTTGGGGGCTACGGGATGCACAGCGCGTTTGTTGGGTCAGATAGTGCAGTCAGCATAGTAAAAATTGTATCTCTCTCTCCTCGTGTCGAAAAACTAAAGTCAAGAGGTTAATAAGCGTTTCGTACCTGAACAACGGAGAGTCGTCAGTGTTTCGTATTCCCCTGCATCTGTATATCTGTATAGTTGTATTGTGACTATACAGCACTTGAATGAAAATTATTTTATGATTACACTCATGCCACGTTCATATGGCATATATTGTTGCTCGTGAGTGTGAACAGTTCTGGAGATTTGAATTATGAAGATTCCTTTCATTGCCAGTAATCCCAGATCCACGCTGACTCAGAGTGGTAATTTATGGGAATTAAACTTATTTCCATACAAAAATGTGTTAGTTTTTTGTACTAAAATAAGCACGAGAAATTGTCATTTTTGCATTTATCAATTCTAATATAATGGCTAAGGGATTTCGTTTTATGCCTTTGGATTTAGTGAGGCTGAGAACCTTTCGTCTCAGTGCATGGGTTACTTAGATGCAACATTAACGCAGGGGTTCACGCGCGCAGGCGGAACGGACGTGTCACTCAGAGATGTCACAATAGCCCAGGTGGGAAACGGGGCTACAGAGTGCGTGGGACGTCACGCACCGGAAGCGCGCGGAGGATTTGGGGGATTTTGAAAAAGTCAGTTAGTTGAGTTGGGTCCTTCCTCGGGAGAAGACGGTTGACTTTTGCTTGCTCGCGGAGGCCTTGTGACAGGTGCGCACGTGTTGTGTGGTGAGAAGATGAAAAAGCCAGAATAGAAAAAATGTGTATCACTCTTCCTCATGTCGAAGAACCTTTAAACTCAAAGGTAATAAAAAGTTTCGTACCTAAACTAAGAAGTCGTAAGTGTTTTTCGTATTTCGAGATTCCTATGTTCTATATGTATATGTTACGAACATTCTATGTACGTTTCGCATATCCATATTCGGATATCTGACTATGGTACACAATTAGTTGGTGCACACGTACTAGTTTGTTTTTTTGTTTTGTTTTGTTTTGTTTTTGTTTTTTAATTACGAGATACTTCGCGATTGGCAATATGTGACTTGCCATGAAAAATTTGAAGGATCAAAACGAAAAATAATTTTAGAATTCTTTTCTCTCCCGGAACATCTAAAGTACATTTTTTAGACTCTTAGAACCGTTATGAAATTAACTATTTTTTTCAAATTCCGAACCCACGAAAATTGTATAAATAAACGTAGAAATAAGTATTTATTCGGTTAGTATGGAATTGTTTCTACGTATTCATGTAATATAATGGCCGAGGGATTTCGTTTTATGCCTTTGGGTTTAGTTAGGCTGAGAACCTTTCGGCTAGTGCATGGGTTAAATAAGTGCAACATTAACAGGTGTTCACGCGCGTGCGGAGTGGACGTGTCACTCAGAGATGTCACAATAGCCCAGGTGGGAAACGGGGCTACAGAGTGCGGGTGACGTCACGCACCGGAAGCGCGCGGAGGATTTGGGGAGATTTTGAAAAAATCAGTTAGTAGAGTGGAGATGAGACCTGCCTCGTGAGAAGACGGTTGGCTTTCGCTTGCTCGCGGAGGCCTTGGGCAGATGTTGCACGAGATGTGTGTGTATGTGTGTGTGTGTGGGGGGGGGGCAAATGCAAAGCCAGAATAGAAAGAATGTGTATCTCTCTCCTTATGTCGAAAAAACTTTAAACTCAAAGGTAATAAAAAGTTTCATACCTGAACTGAGAATCGTTACGTGTTTTTCGTGTTTCGAGATTCCTATGTTCTATATATATATATGTTAAGAACATTATATGTCCATTTCACACGTGGCCGTATCTGGCTGTGGCACATTCAACTAAGAATTTGTAATCAATTATTTCTTACTGAAATACCTTTTGATTTATTACTTTTGAATAAAAATCTACATTCTTTCATTGACAAAATGCATTTCATTTCAGCTTCCTTTAATTTTTCTTAAATAGATGAATGCTTTTTTATATCTTTATTTGCTTTGAAAATATTCATCAGTCCCCTGCTGGTGAAATGTGGCCGCATCCACATGTACGTCAAGGCATAAATATATTTTCTCCCTAATATAGTGACACACAAATACAAAAACGTTTCTACAGAGAAAAAATATTCCCTTTCTTTTAAGAAAACAATTACTGCTATATTTCATTGTATGAATCTTTCCATCCTCTATTCAAAAATTCCTACGTTCTGATTAATATTATCTTTATTTACCAGAAAAGATTTTGTTTTTCAGCAAAATGTTCACTTAATTTAAAGAAGTAAAACTTATAAATTTGGGGCTCTAATTATTGTTCATTCATTTACAGATTTCCAAATTTATCCGCATTGGTAAAGTGACATCTATAATTGAAAAAATTCTTATAACTACGGAATAAATGTTTATTATAATTACTATTATTATTGAAAGTTTTTCATACCAGCGTTGTGTAGTCTTTTATCGGTGTCTAAAAGAAAGCAAGATTCCTTGGGTATCCAGGACTCTACTCAGTATTCTGGCCGATCTTAACCATGCTGTAGTTTAGATGGTTTCAGCTCATCCTCCGATTTCCGACTCTTCCGGCCTACTTTACTTAGCCTTTTGGGACCGTTCCATTTGTAATTAGAATGACTGTCACCTTTACCATTGTTTTTTTAAGTTTTTTTTTTAAGTTCTCAGGCAATGTCCTTGTACTTGATTCGCGTTTTGCAATACTCTTGGTAAAGGTATGAATCCAATTATTCTCCCTCCAGTTATGGGTAAATAGTTGTACAGACTGTGTTCTTCAGCCTTGGTGTATCAACTAGTCTAGGAGAAGGAAAAATCTGAATTCAAACCTGTTAAACTCCGTTTAAAAATTGACCTTGTATCATATCCTGCCCGAGCGGAGGGGTTGGGTAAATGTAAAATTAACGTGACTCTTTAAACCTATGCATTAAATTATCCTAGACGAGTTGACATACCGTTAAAATGAACAAAGGATATCGAAAAAGACAAAAAACATTTTATCGAAATTTTTTTAAAATTAGGTCGAACAATATATATATATATATATATATATATATATATATATATATATACAAGGTCCAAAGAAGATGAGATAAGAACAATTCAATTTGATAATATAAAAAAGGGGAGCGCGGTATATGATATTCAATATGTAAATTTATAAATTCCTATAACTGGAGAACAACGCAGCTGACCTTTATTTGGCTATTATAAATTCATTTCAGCTGGTCACTCCTTATAAGAAATCTAACTCTTCAGATAGCCATCACGTAATGGAGAGAAAAAAAATGTAAAAATAATCTTATATGGATTCTTACTTGTTTCTGGTGTGGAGTGATCAGCAGAAAAAAATTATAATAGCCAAATAACGATCAGATGAGTTCTTTTTCAATTATATATATATATATATATGTATATTTATAATTGAAAAAAGATATATATATATATATATATATATATGTATATATATAAATTCCGTACCATTATATATATATATATATATATATTTAATGGTACGGAATTTAACCTGCAACCCCTGGGTTTCATGGAGTTTTTACAAAAAAAAAATGCATTTTGTTAACTGTCAGATGATTGTCGTTTGGTAAAAACTTCATGAAACCCAGGGGTTGCAGGCTAAATTTCATGCTATTAAATATATATATATATATATATATAATATAGTTATATTATTGGAGTGTTAGTTGTCACTAAATCACTTTGTAGGTATGTGTCAAACCAAGTGCAATATAATATGGAAAGTGCTCAATATCTAGGATAGAGCTATTATATAATAATAATAGATGAATATATATTAGATATATATATGTTTAATCCGTGGAAAATATTCTGTAACCCTTGGTTTCATGAAGTTTTTTGCAAAACAACAATCATCAGGCAGTTAAGAAGATTATTTCTTCTTAACTGCCAGATGATTGTTGTTTTCATGAAACTCAGGGTTACAGAATATTTTCCATGGATTAATTACATATATATATATATAGCTAATATATACTTATTTATAATTATTATATATTTAATATATATGTATTATTATTATTATTATTATTATTATTATTATATAATAATTATATAATATAATATAATTATATTATATAATAGCACTATAGTAGATATTGAGTACTCTTCATATTATATTGCACTTGGTTCGCCACAAGCCCATGAAGTTATTTCGTGACAACCAACACTCTTATAATATATATATATATATATATAGTGTAACCCGGATATAAGAGAGTTGTCGGAACCGGAGAAGTCTCTTATATTTGAAACCAGATAAAAAATCTTATATCCAGGTCTATTATATCAGGGTTTCTTATATCCAGTTTACACTATATATATATATATATATATAGTCATGGAATAGGGAGCGAACTATTTGTCACTCGTTTTTTGAAACGTTAGAAGACATTCCTTTTGTAAAAACTAAAAATGTAGAAACTAAAAATTGCCTTTAACGGTGACGTTGTCGGCATAGATAAGTATAAGAAGAGTCGAATCAATATAATGAGTTTTTTTTTCTTTTTCTCTCAGGTCATCTTCGCGCCTTCAAAACTAGATAAAAGACTTTTGCTCTTGAACAGGTTGACAAAATCATGGCTGCGATCTTTGAGAGATTGGAGAGACAGCATATCTTTCTGATTGGCGTATTTATGTCTGGGAGTAACGAAGGCTAAATCAGTATCGACATCTACTTGTTCTTTGTTGGCTTCGACGACTAATCACAACTTACAAGGAGAAAAGGAGATGGCTAGATATTGGGCCATGTCCTTTAGCGATTAATTTCAGTGAAAGCTAAAGCAAATGTATCGCTTATATCGCAGAGGAGAGTTGACGTTTATCTCGAAAAAAAGATGGTGACTGAAGGTCAAAAATTTGTGTGAAACCTTTTAAAGACAATAGCTGTAAAAAAAGAAAGATAGAAAGTGGCGAGACTTTCAGTGCCTGTTATGTAAAAACGATAGTTAAATTTCTTATGATTGTTTTTAGCAAATACGATTGGTCAATACATTTTGATTAAAAAACAAAGGCATCATCTTGTGTGTATTTTATTATATTTTTCTTTTCGAGTGAATTTGTAGGGGAAAAATAATTTCCAATGCATTTTCATAGTAAAAATTCATATCCGATGTATTTTTACAGGAAAGAATAAAACATTGACATGGAAACTAACTGAGAAGTGTTTACCTATCTAACGTACTTGTTAGAACGTATTTTACTCTTTTATATAACTGAATTTATTCAATCTCTGATGTTAAGGTATTAGTATTCTGTTAAATGTCATGCAAAAATACTGAAATCTGTTTATTTATTTTATGTTCACATCAGTTTTTGATGTTTTTATTTTTTTCTTGCCTCGAATCGTATTGGATATGATGATTCTTAACTAGATTTTTAATCCATATTTAGGATCCTGACAGTTACCATCACTCCGGGTCAGACTTGACCTAGAAAGTATAATCATGAAGTTGAATTCTATAGCCCCCAGATCTGTAGAAGTAGAGGCTCACCATCTTAGGGCCGTACGTACGTGTTCGATTGGAGACCTAACTGACAATCAGCTGTCTAAAAATTGTCATCAAATATTTATAAGTTCACCCGTCAGCAGCAGCAGTAGATGAGCTAATCAGAGATGACTAAAGCATATATGAACAACGGCAATCTATAAGCCTAGACTTAATACGTGTTCAAGCCTTGTTATTCAGAAGGCGTACTATTTGTATCGCACAACTGAAAACTTGATGGCTACCCGAATTCCAAGAACATTTTAATTTCTTTAGGAGGGACTTAACCCTTGCCATAGGATACAATCAACGTACTGTAAGCCCCGCTTGCTGGCTACAGACCATAAATGTTAATCTGCTTTTGGTCTACAATAACCCAACGATTGTCTATATGCTATTAAATAAGCAAATCAACAACAACAAAAACTTGTTACGAAGGTCAACTGAAAATTTCATTGCCAGAAAAGTTCATATGATGACGTCCTATCTGCTGTTAATGACTTTTTTGATCAATGGGATTCAAGCTCAGAAACAAGAACGTTCTTAAACGCCTTGTTTGATCAGCTGTCAAACATTAGAAATGATTTCCCTGGTCGAATCATTTCTATGCCCAGATAAACAAAGGACAATTGAGGAAGACCGGAGGACACAACGGCTGAAACGTCCAAAAATTCACAAACAATATAATGAACATCAAGTCTCATCTCATAAATCAATACAGATTCAACTCATTTAATCACATTCCATATGAGTGTCTTGGTCAGCCTATGAACTTTTCAGCCGAGACTCGTTTATGTGATTTTTATTATACAAAAACTTGACGACCCTTTGTAATAGCAAAAAAATGCTTTTCTCTCTCCCTTGTGCGGGTTAAATAATATCACAGCTATTCATCAACAAATATGACCTTGGCACAAAATAACCCACGAAGACTGAAACACCATTAAACAAAAAATCAAACCATTCATATGATAGAAGAAATTTCGTTCAAATAGCAAGAACACAAACGGTTAGGTACAATAAGGTTGGCCTATCAACCAAGGCTAAAAAATGGAGTCTTCATGGCGTAAAAGCTAAAACACAAGACTGCGAGTTCGAACCCCAGTCGTACTCTTACGATTATTTTAGATCTAATACCCTTGGAAGAATTCTGAAACCCTTATCAATACAGTTTTGGGTTAGATAGTATCACTGCTGTTCTTTAGCGAGGATGCCTTTGGCATTAAGTAACCCACAAAGGTCGATATGCCATTAAACAATGACATTAGATTAAAAACCTGACATGATAAAACTAATATGAAAACGGATTCTAGATTTATATTCCGAAACAAAATATCTTTTGCCTGCGGAATTTGATTGGGAATTATTACTTCCCGGGTTGGCCATGTCATCTTGCTTGCCGAAACCTATGAAAGGGAAAAATAATAATTTTCTTTTCTTTTTTAATGAATGGGCTGGATCTCAAAATTAAGGTTTCGCATAATTTATCTGAATTTTAATTAAAATTGATGGATTTCCCTCGAATAAGACGATGTTTATTGATTCTATTAGGCAAAACTGACAGATTAATCATTACCAAAATCCCTCACCGTAGAGATTGGATAATTCTTATCCTTGGCCACTCGAATGATTCTTGACCCTCGTGTTACACTACCATGTCATATTCTAGCCTCTTCGGAATCTAAATGTAGTGTCAAAATCTATGAGCATTTCTAATTATTAAAATGTTTAAAAAAACATTTTATGAAGAACTAAAACTATAATACAACCCGAAAACAAATTATGTTGGTTATGTTATTAAATAATATGTGAGGTCAAGGTTCCAGTTCTGAAGATATTAGGCATTTAGAAGTTATATATCTTCACTTTAATATTCTACCGAAATCCCTGACCGGAGTGTTCGGCTGGGGCTGTTGAATACGCTGACTGCATGTCTGCGGAGGGGTTCCATCCCCGACCCCCTACAATGAATATTCTGGATATGACACTATACTGCATCTGAAGTTGAGATTTCAGTCTAGGAGCTTTGCGAAATGTTGAGAACTGTTTTTTTTCCATTACTCCCAGGTCCACTCTGACCCAGAGTGGTTGTACTTGTTAGGGTCTAATCTAGAGTTCAAATAAAACGAGTGTTCTTGGTATGATATTAAGTTACTTCTGATGGTGATGTTTCAGTCCTAAAGATTTGGGGAATTTGGGGTACCCCTTCATTGCTATGACTCCCAGGTCAACTTTGCTCGGAGTGGTAGTAACTGTTAGGGTCATATCTATGAGTCAGACTTAACTTTTTGATCATTTATTATATTTGAAACCATTTAACAGTACGCAATTAATTAATAGCTATACTTACAACCATTTAACTATAGAGAAACAAATGACTAATAAATAGAATTATTAGTGCTGGATAACAATACTAGAAACCATTTAACTGTGAAAAATAAATGATTAATATCAAATAGATTTATTAGTGTTGGTTAACATTTTTGAAATCATTTAAATGAATACAAATAACTGAGCTATAGCTCGTTTTAAAAAAGTTACCTTCAAAAAATACAACCAACAAAAAACCATGAAAAATAAATACATTAAAAAAGAAGTATCAATTTATAATCATTTACTAAATTTTGGATGGGGTACTAAGTGAGACTAACTCTTGATATGAAAATCTACTGGTCTAGTTTTTAAACATTTACAATACAGTAGGCGTTGTTACGCCGCCATGTGCCCAGGCGTTGCAGGGTACTGTTCGTTCCCGCCAAGTCCACTAGTTAACGCAGGGCCCAGACGTTGGCTGTTGTCCGCCAAATGCTATTTAGTGTTACAGATATCCCCAACTCCCAAGCGGAACCACATTTTAAAGCTACTAGGCGAGTTATAGGTGAATTATTAAAAGTCAAAACAGGTAACTGGCTATCTTTTCCCCTCAAATACAAAGTCTTCGACAAATACAATTCTTCCACAACGAAAAGAAAGGACCCTGAACTGCTGTGCTTGGGTCAACAAGATTAATAACAATACTTTTTTTAATGAATAAAAGAAAGAAACAAAGAAAAAAAACAATTCAGGTAAAAGTCAAGTGCGAGAAAGTCTTTCGGTATCTCGAGAGAGCCTCCACCAAAATCCCGTACGAGGTCCTTATTTAACATCTTTTTCCCCGGAGGAGCCTGCTATAGACACGTTCCGCTTTCCTTCGAGCTTCGGGGTTTAATGGTTGAGCTCGTGCTCTAAATCTGAAGTTTATCATTGGAGAAATATTTCATTTTCTTTCTTCTCTATTTTATCAGAGCCATTCCTTCCTTTGGGTTTCTTTCATATCGCAAATTACGACAAACCCCAATGAATGTCCTGTTATGACTCTGAACTATCTGATGATGAGGCTACAGTCCTAGAGCTCTTGAGAATGTTGAGTATCCCTTCATTGACATTACTTCCAGGTCCACTTTGACCCAAAGTGGTAGTACATGTTTGGATCCCATCTATAGATCAAATAGAACTGTTTAACTATTAAACTGTGTGTAAACAAATGTCAGATATTGAATTAAATTGTTGGTGTTACGTAGCAGTAGTTGAAACCATTTAACTGCGCACAAAGAAATGATTAATATTGAATAGAATTATTTGTATTTGATTGGAATACTTGAAACTATTTAACTGTGTGCAAACAAATGACTGCTGTTAGATTAAATCATTGGTGTTACGTAGCAGTAGTTGAAACCATTTAACTGCGCACAAAGAAATGATTAATATTGAATAAGATTATTTGTATTTGATAGGTTGGAAAAAAATGAGTTGTAATACGTGATATCTGCAAAGTATTTATAAGAAGTTCACTCGAATTTTTAACATCTGACAGAAAAAAAAATCGCATGTATATAAAAATAAAAAAAGAAATGAAAAAATCAATTTTAAGTGAAGTTTTTCTTCGAAGTGATTATTCAGATTTACTGTGTACCTAAATTGTAAATACGTGAATAATCATGACGTTAAATTTCCCAGTCGACTGGGGCTGTAGAATACGCTGACTGCACATCTGCAGGAGGGGTAAGACTCTCCCAATGAGTGTCCTGGATATGAAACTAAACAATCTGATGGTGAGGTTCCAGCAGTGCTGGAGCTTTGGAGAATGCAGAGCACCCCTTCATTGCCATGGCTCCCTGGTCCACTCTTGCCTGGAATAGTATCACCTGATAGGGCCCTATCTATGGGTTAAATAGAACTAAACTGCATACTTATGCTAAACCTAATTGCTTGAATTATAACTGTTGACTAAACTGAATAGCTTGAAATAGAATTTTCTTTTACCAATGAACTATGTACTTACATTTAAACTGCGTCGCTGATGCTAAACTGAATTGTTTGAAATAGAACTGTTTTTGGCATTGAAACTTTACTAACACTAAACTGAATTGTTTAATATAGAACTTTTTTGACATTTAACTCTGTGTAAACAAAATCTGTACTTATACTAAGCTGAATTATCTGAATTAGAACTGTTTGACTAAACTGAATAGCTTGAAATAGAAACGTTTTGACAACTAAACTGTGTACTCATGCAAAACTGAATTGTTTGAAATAGAACTGATTATTTGCATAAAAATGGGTGTTAATGTAGGAGTTTGCGTTTCAACCGGTATAGTTTTTTAGATTGAACTTTAAATACCCTACAAAGGTTGATATGCCATAAGACCCAGTAAACCAATTTATGGTATACTGAATTGTTTGAAATAGAACTGATTATTTACATAAAAATGGATTTGGCGTTAAATAACCTACAAAGGTTGATATGCCATAAAACCCAACCAATCAACCAACCAACCAATCATGGCGTTAAAGAGAACATTTCTAAAAACTAAAACTATATATTTGAATTTGCAGAAAAGAAAAATAACTCATATTGAAAATGAAATAAAATTTCAACAATTATTTAATATTTTTCGATTAAAACAAAAATGAATCTTTTGTGAAATATGTATGTTGAATATCCAAAAATGGAGTTTCTCATTTTTTGGCCAATATCTTCACGATAAATAAAAACACGTTGGGTGTTTGGTCTCGTTGTTAAGTAACAGCTAAACCAACAAATGAAAACGTGGGAATACGGAACTGCCTTTATTTCTTTTTAGGTTTGCATCATAAGGGATTTATTTTAGATGTCACTCGCCTAAGATTTCTTATATATAAAGATTTTTAAAAAAGATCAAATCAAAAATGTATCGCACAAAACAACGTGTATTAAACTTGCGTTTATAAATCTTTGTGTAAAATACGTTGAGACATTGTTTTGATAAATTCTGTTTGTAAGCAAATATAAAACAAGTGGAATAAAAGTATTGTAACCTTTAGAAAATGTGAACTGTCTCTTAATTGATAAAATAAGTCTGAGTTTTAAATAATAGATATCTGTTTTCTCGCTTATAGGAATCTGTGTTTTAGAAAATAGAACTCTGTATTCTAGATGAAAGAAATCTGTGTTCAAGATTACAGAAATTAGTGTTCTCAATGAAAGAAATCTGTATTGTGGATGATAGGAATTTGCGGTCTAGTCGATAGAAATCTCTGTCCAAATGATAAAAATATGCATACTAGATTGTATGAATCTGTGTTCTAGAAGCTAGGAATCAGTATTCACATGATAAAAAAATCTTTTCTCGATGATAGAAATCTGTCTACTAGACATCAGAAATCTGTGTTCTAAAGGATATAAATCTGTGTTCAAGATGATAGGAATCGCTATTCTAGATAACAGATATCTGTTTTCAAGACGAAAAATATCTGAGTTGTAAATTATAGAAATCTGTGTTTCAAATGTCAGATTTCTGTGTTCTACACGAAAAACATTCGTGTTCTAGCTGGGAGATTTCTGTGTTCTTAAATATCTAAATATATGTTCTAAGTGAAAGAAATCTACATTCATATAACACAAATTTATAATATATATATATATATATATATATATATATATATATATATATATAAGTGTGTGTGTGTGTGTGTGAGTGTGTGTGTGTGTGTGTGTGTGTGTGTGTGTGTGTGTGTGTGTGTGTGTGTGTGTGTGTGTGTGTTAGAATAGAGATTTTTCAAAAATACTTTTCTCTTCCTATCTTTGCTCTGAGGCGAGTGATCTGAAAATTGTTTCATCGGCTCCAGCATGGTGATTAATTCTCTGGTACTTTGATAAATCATATTACGTATCGATTCATCTCTTTTGTGTTGTTATTCATAGTAAAGATCAGATTCATGCTATAACTTTTTAAGCAGACTCTGCAGACGATAGCCAGATGCTTAGCGGACAGAATATTTGGTTTCTAACGGCAACCCGATACTAATGATATCCTCGGTATCGTCGGGATTTGTTCATTTAAATGTACGACACATGGATCACAAACGAAGAAATACATCCTTTTCTTTTCTCTCAGAAAGTAATCATTTTCAATGTGCTTCGCTACGCTGGTACGAATTTGTATAAACTCGGGTGTATTATTCAACCTGATTCTAATTGTGGTTATTCTTGTGCACTAGGATATATTCAGGTCATTTATCGGTCATCACCTCGCACAGCTGTCTGCAAATAATGACTCGTGATATTTCCTCCCTGTTACATTATAAATGTATTTCTAAGTTTGCTTTTTTTTAAATTAAAGTTCGTAATTTTTAATCCCATCTATATAAAATATCCAAATTTTCCAAAAAAATAAATAGAACAAGTTTAAATGAACTTCAAAAATTTCGAAGCTATCTCAGGGATTTTTTTTTACAGTCGACAATGTTGATATCTGGTGTGTATTTATCCAACACCTCCAGAGGAGGCATGGAACACTATCTTAGTGTTACAAGTTGACTGGCAATATTGAATTAAATACTTAGGACTAATTGGATAATTTTTTGTTGATTAGATATAGTCTTTTGGTAAGGTTGTGTAGAAAAATATAATAATAATGTTCTCATACCTGGCAACACCGTATGTGAAAGTGGGCCAAGGTGACAAGGACAGCAGGATTTTTTACTGAAGGGATGAAACGGCCGATTTGGGCTTTGATCTGGGTTTTGATTGATAGGTTAGAAAAAAAAATTATTTCATATTCTAATGTCAGCCGAGTGCGAATCTACGGAAAATTACGGCTAAATGCCTGACACAAGGCCATAAAAAGAATCTTAGAATATAATCAGGTGGCTCACCGATCAAAGAAAAGCGGGATGGAGCTTTACCCCATTTCCTAAGACATGGATTGCAGGACCATAGTTTTTTTATTGGCTGTCTGGTTAAACACGGGCCACGGTGTGGGGTTTTTCTACCCCAACCCACCCCAATGATTGCGTTCTGGGGCCATTGGTCCTTGCGTTTCTATTAGCTGGCCAATTAGAGCCATGTATTCAGGGGTCTGGGACCCCATAAAAGAAGATTCCAAAAAGGGAATAGAGAGATTAAAAAGCTGGTTCCACAGATGGAAGACTTGAAGCCCTTACCACTCTCTGCGTCACCACCGCCTCTTTACCCAGAGTCCTCACCTTGACCGTTCCTAGCAAAATTAGTTTGCTCAAAACAGACTCGAGGCTAACTATTATCGCCAGTCAACTTATCTCCAAAATAAAAGCCCTTGTTGTTGTTGTTGTTGTTGTACAGACAGGAACCGTCACAAGTTCATTTTTAAGTGGATTAACCAGATTTTAATCTAGCGTTTTCCTTCTCTTTCTTGAAGGCCAAAAAGAAAAGAGACTGCTCTATATTTTACCCAAACGGAAGAACATGTGGATTCATGCCTTTACAATGGGCATTAGCGTAAAGTAAAACTCAAAGAGCTTTATCCAAGGTTTGAACACAAGCTACCAATCTCCGTTTTCATACAACGATAACCGTTACATTAACTTAGCCTCCTTTATGTCATTTTAGAATAAAGATTTATGATTTGTAAATTAATAATTTTTCTGAAGAAATTCGGCGTTACGTAAAATATATTTATATATATTTACCAACCCCTCTGCTCGGGCGGGAAATGTCACAAGATCAATGTTTAAGCGGAGTTTAACGGGTTTGAATTCAGAGTTTTCCTTCTCCAAGACTAGTCGCCCTTACCAAGGCTGAAGAACCCAGTCTGCCCTACTATTTACCCATAGCTGGAGGGAGAATAATTAGATTAATACCTTTCCCAAGGGTATTTGTGCTATGTGAAATGCAATCAGTCTCGTCCAGAATTTGAACTCGTGTCGCCGTGTCCATTTCCCACCACGATAACCATTACACCACAGGCACCTCCGTAAAATATATTTATATGTTCATATAGTTTTAAGAACATTATTAGTTATAGACATTAGTGATCGAAGCAAGGAGATTGTTGCAAGTGAGTTCGATCCTCGCTGAGTACTCAATACTTCTCGACCTTGTGCCAGAATAAGCGCCACAACTTGGTAGCATTGAGTGTAGAAATGGTTAATAAAGTAATCTCGAAGATCAATATTTGTGATTTCAATTTTTACCGGGTTCCCAATTCTTTTGACCTTGTGCCAAACTAGGCAACGCTAAGTAAAGAACGACATAGCAATACCTTTGTACTTACCTGCCCACTTCTGTCTCTGGGATTTGGCGTTTTTCAGGCTTAAAGACAGAAGACACAGAGACACTACTCGAACTGAAAGAGGACATCTGGTGGTGTTATGGTTTGCAAGCTATACAAGTAAATCTACACGAATAAATTCGAGTCTCATTGGGTGCCCCATTCATATAGCCTCATGCTACATCTAAGCAAAAAGCAAAGTAAATTACTACATGAATTGAAATCCAATTTCGCATATGTAGGGGCGTCACCGCGTTGTAGTGGCTAACGTGCGGGATTGCAAAATCTTAGTCAGTGTGTTCGAACTCTAGTCGCGGTATTACGTTCAACTTTGTACTAATACTCTTGATAAATGTATGAACCCGCTTAATCCCATAAGTTATTAGTTAAATAGTACCACTACTGTTCTATAAGGATGACTTTGGCATTAAATAACCCACTATGGTTGATATGCCATTAAACAAAGATACAAAAACCAAAACCTCTCAAATCCAGGCATGTCTTTAGTAAGAATGACAATAGATTCTTAGTCATGATAGTTTTTTTTTAACTTTCTTTTTCTTTTTCTATGTTTTCTTTCTTTCTTTCATTCGTTCTTTCTTTCTTTCTTTCTTTACCCAAGCATTCAATTGTTTGAATTCTTTCTTTCTTTCTTTCTTTCTTTCTTCATTTTTAGCCCTCTTCCTTATTTTTTTCTTTTACCTAAGCTTTTTTAAAATTTTCTTTTTCTTTCTTTGTGTTTTTTCTTTTTCTGTCTTTCTTTTCTCGTACTTTATTCCTTCCCTTCTGCTTTCTTTCTTTCTTTCCTTCTTTCTTTACCCAAGCATTCAATTGATTTGAATTCTTCTTTTTTATTCTTTCTTTCTTTCTTTCTTTTTGTCTTTCTTTCTTTCTTTCTTTCTTTCTTTTTTTCTTTCTTCTTTTTTTTTGCATTGTTTCTTTTTTCTTATACCTAAGCATTTTTTCAAAATTTTGTTTTCCGTTCTTTGTATTTTCTCTTTTTCTGTCTTTCTTTTCACGTACTTTATGCCTTCCCTTCTTTCTTTCTTTCTTTCTTTTTTTCTTCATTTTACCCCTCTTCATTCTTTACTTTTTTTGCATTATTTCTTTTTTATTTTACGTAAGTTTATTTTACTTTTGTTTTCCTTTCTTTTTCTTTTTTTCTTTTTCTGTCTTTCTTTTCTCGTAGGATATTTCTTTTCCTCTACATACTTCCTTCCTTTCTGCTTTCTTTCTTTCTTTCGCAAAAAATATTACCTGTCACCTCATTCACAAAACCTTGTAAATAAATCTAACAAACAAGCCAAAAAAAAAAAAACAACGCCAGCACAATTCAAAGAGGTTGAATATCTCACACCAAACTCAGATTTTATTTATTCCTAAAATCAGAATCTAAATATACTTTCTACCTTACATATTGATTTGCACGTGTCCATTAAGCTCATATAGACACAGACACCGGCGTGTGTCCGTGTGTACCTGTGTGTGTGTGTGTGTGTGTGAAAAGACAGACAAGGGCAAACAACAGAGAAAACTCTTAGTGAACTTTGTGTTGGGCGCCAGCCATCCGTCAACTAGATTCGAAGGGAAAAAAAGTACCGGCTTAGCAGATACTCAAGTACATAGGGCTTAAGAAGTCAAGGAGATAAAGGCAATCTCATCTATACAGCTACGTCAGTAAGTAATGTCAATAACGACTAAAAGTGAAATAAAATAAATAATTGAACAACATTGGTAAAGTGGGTAATTAAGGGTTGTTTGTGTTACATAACGTTTCCTATCAATCGATTGCTCTCTCGCCTCCCATATATATATATATATATATATTCCATGTTTGTCTCTTCCTCCCAGTCGTCTTTCTCACAATCTTTAGATATATCTCTCTGTATATATACATTTACACACACACACACACACACATATGATATATCTACATATGTGCACGCTTATATTTATATATATATATATATGAACATTAGTTGAGTTTGCAATTAGATAAGCAGAGACGTTTATCGACTCTAACCAGTTTCGAGAGAGAAGACTAAAGGAAAAGAAGGCAACGAAGGTCTGACAAAAGAAGGATAGAAAAGAAATATCAAGAGACGAAAAGAACGAAAGTGAAAATGAAAATGGCGGCAAAACTTGGGGTGATGTCAATGATCGTAATCTACATTACATCATGTGAAACTTTGGAGTTTTTGGGAAGTCACTGTGAGTCGTTTTTATTTTGTATACTTTAAATTATCCCGGAATTGATATAATACCAACCTCACCAGAATATATATATATATATATTGTTAAAAAAACAATAAATTTAGAAATTGTTTTACATATAAAATCTATTTCCCCTAATAAAGCTCATTATTTGAAATCCATACATATATATATATATATATATATTAATATATAAACACGCACGTTTTCGCATATATATGTACATTTCTCTAGCCATTGCTACTACTACCCTCTCCTTAGTGTTTTTTTCCTCCCCTTTTCTCCATTCCTCTACTTTTTTTCTATTTACATTCCCCCTTTTAAATATTTTTTTTCTGGCGTTAAGATCTTGACAAGAGCCAGACGAAACCGGTCGTTCAAAAATATTTACAATTTTTTTTTTTTAATAATAAACATGCCCACACCTCCCATAGGCCTACATGTTTTTCCGGCAATCAATAAGTTTTTAACCATTGATAATTTGTTTATATATATATATATATATATATATATATATATATACTATTAATAATAGTAGTCACGGAAATAGACGAGGAAAGAATAGAAATAGAAAAGTAGTCTGGTTCAATCCGCCATTTTGTAAGCTCACAAAAATTAACATAGGTAGATACTTTCTACACCTACTAGATAAACATTTTAATAGAGGCAACCCATTGAGTAGGATTTTTAACAGAAATACAGTGAAAATTAGCTACTCCTGCACTTAGAATATGTACAATATACTAAGCAACCATAATAGGAGGCTACTCAATGAGCTTACCACGAGAGATAGGAATCCAAACGTGGAGTCTTGTAACTGTAGGAATAAGGAAGGATGCCCCTTAGGCGGACGCTGCACCACGAGGAATGTCGTATACCAAGCATGCATTTCTCCTATGTAACAGCAAAGGGACGGGGAAAGAATCTATATAGCGATCTCCGCGGGAAGCTGGAAGCAAAGATGGTATAGCCATAGACACTCATTTTCCAACCCGAAACTTAGGTACCAGACTGCTTTATCGAAATACTTCTGGGGCCTGAAGGATCAGGGGCTATCTCCACAAATTAAGTGGAAAATATTAAGGCACTCATCTGCCGCCAACAGCTTCAACGGTAGATGTAACCTATGCTTAGACGAAAAAATTAGCATAATTAATTTCAAGAATAGAAAACTTTTATTGAACAAGAGAAATGAGCTTGTCTTTAAGTGTAGACATAGAGGAAAATTTAAATTATCTTAAATAATAAAGAAACATTAGTAAATAATAGAGATCAACCCAACAGCAGATATCACCGAGACAGGGAAAAACAAAGGTAAATAAGGGCCAGATGAACAAGGAATTTTAATCCAAAAATAAGGCCTGGGATTCTAGGGTGGTTAATTCCCCTTGACCATTTTTAGGGTAAATTTTAAAAAATACACTTGACGACTATAATGAATGTCCCCACCTTATCTGGTTTATGTATCTCGATCCTAATTGAAACTAGAGAAACAACTAAGATGGCAACAGCTGGGTTAATTAACAGACATATCAGAATTAAATATAAATCATATATAAGATAGCCATTAGTTAAACGATCTGAGTCTGTTTAGAACAGCACACCTGCCAAGTAGTAGAACCCACGAATACAAAACCAAAAGGGACTGACCAGTAGATTAATTCCACTCCTGTTTCTTAATCGTTCTAACATATATGTTCACACCCTCTGCTCACGCCTATGAACGAATGAGTTCCACTTTATGTTTTTATTTTTATGTTTTTTATTTTTGTTTTATTTTTATTTCTATCCTTGTTTTCTGATTTTTAATTTATTTTTTAATTTCTTTATTTTCCTATTTATCTTCTGAATACGAACTGTAACTCCTCATTTGCATCATATCTCTGGGACAATACAGAGCATGTAAAAAGTCATCCGACGAGACGGAGAATATACCAACAATATTCTCCGCCGAAATAAATTTATTATGACGGCTTAACCGAGTTTGAGTCTCCATTTAATTGCACTATATATATATATATATAAATGAAGCTTGCCTACATGTTCTTATTTTAGGTTTTATCCAGCGTCACTGGCCAGTATTTGAGCATTTTTCTGATTTCAGAAAAAATATTTTTAGAACAATTTGTTTATATATATATATATATATATATATATATATATATATATATATATATATATATATAGGTATTATTCGGTCCAGTTAAACCAGAGTTGGGAGTAATTACATCAGGACAAGAAAACCATTCAAAAGTGAACATTTAAATTTTCCTGGTAAAGAGCTCAATGTAACTGACATCACAGAACAATATTTTCTTTAAGACAAAACACATTAGGATAAATTTATTTCCACCCTGTTATGTGTTTTTAAAATAAATCAAAAATACGAAAAAACTAACAGGACTTCTTTAGATCTTATGGATAGGGTTATTAATCAATTCCCACCGAATACCATAAAATCGATGCGGCAATTCTACAAAATAAAAAAAATAAATACAAAGAATAAATACAAAACTATATAGACAAAGTATGTCTGCATTCTTTACTGAAATATGTATTAACGAAGGGATGCTGCCCAAATAAATACACACACACACACATATATATATATATATATATATATGTGTGTGTGTGTGTGTGTGTGTGTGTGTGTGTGTGTGTGTCGTCTAGATTACGCCTATATGAAATTAACACGGACATTTCACTTTATTATATATACTGACCACAATTACCTGAAAATATCTTAAAATACTTTAGATTAAATTTCTTCAAAGAAATAACCAGTGGCTTTAAAGATAGCCTCTAGTCGACTTCGGAATCTCTTGCAAGCGTTTTAGACGGTTTCCTCGTTTAAATTGATACATTCAGCCATTATCCTTGCCTTCAGTTCATGTTTGGTGATGCACAGAATTTTGTTGTTCTGCCGCTCAATGATCCCCAATATTTAATAATTAAAGGCATTATAATCTGGCGAGTTACACACGGCCAATTTTAAGGCTGATGGGGTTAAAGAAACTTTTTTACATTCAAGATTGGGTTCTCTGGGTTGTGTGGCACGGCACAGAGTCCATTTGCCTAACAAGGAATCTTTTGTCACATTGACGCTCAAACACTGTAAATGCTATTGGAGGTTTTACCGTGAATGCTATCAGTACAGCAAACCGTTTCCAAATTTCTAGAGAAGTGAATTGTGACATGGCGCTGTTTTTCTCAACGGCAGTACAGAACTGACTTGTTTACCTTAAAGAAAACATTAAAAAATAAAAATGTACGCACAAAATTAATTATTTAAAGTGGTGAAAACTTATCCATCCTAACCCTTATACATACATATATATATATATGTGTGTGTGTGTGTGTGTGTGTGTGTGCTTAAATTTATCTCCTTCGTCTATATATATATATATATAGAGAGAGAGAGAGAATGAGAGGTAGAGGAAGCTGAGGATTATGTAACCGTCTTTCTACTACATTAACCTTTTTTCTCTGGACTTAGTTCTTCTTCGACATTTGCTCTTTCGAGCGAGAATAAATTTTATCATAACTTGTTGCTTCATGGTACTATTTAAGGGAATTTGTATTCAGTTTTCTGTGTTGTCGTACGAGTACAAGACAATCCAGTTTAAGGAGAGGAGATGATCACCTTCTTTTGCCAAGGCTACGAAAGTTAAGTAAAATACAAGTCGTATGGAATTAAAAGTGAACTTGAAATATGATGACATATCTATCTCTATGTGTGTGTTTGTGTGTGTGTGTGTGGTATGAGCACATGTGATGTATGTGTGTGTGTGTATGCGTGTGTGTGTGGTATGAGCACATGTGATGTATGTGTGTGTGTGTGAACGTATGTACGTTAATTGATTAACTGATTGTAACGGCATGTCAGCTCGTCTAGTGGTATTTTATGCCCAGATGTTTGGGTATCGCGTTCATTTTATGTTTGTATAAACATTCCCTGTGGCTGCTTCCTCGGGGATTTGTTTGCATACAGTCCTACTGAACCAAAATATTTTTAAAGAGAAATATTTGCTCAAAACTCCTCTTCAGAGATGACATTGGAATAATAGCAATGAGGGTGTATTAAACAATCTCTAGATGAGAAATTGCCCAGTCGGCTGGGGCTGTAGAAGACACTGACTGCACCTCTGCAGAGGGGTAAGACCCCCCCCTAACGGGTGTCCTGGATATAACACTAAACAATCTGATGGTGAGGTTCCAGCAATGCTGGAGCTTTGGGGAATGCGGAGTACCCCTTCATTGCCATTGCTCCCAGGTCCACTCTGACCCGGAGAGGTAGCACCTGATAAGGGTCCTATCTATGGGTTAAATAGAATTAACAGCATACTTATGCTAAAATGAATTGTTTGAGTAAAACTGAATAGTTTGAAATAGAAATGACTTTTACAAATAAACCGTACTTACATTTAAACTGCGTGCTTATGCTTAACTGAATTATTTGAAATAGAATTGTTTTTCGACATTAAAACTGTATTTACACTTAACCGAATTGTTAAATACAACTGCTTGAATAGTTAGAAATGGAAATGTTTTGACCATTAAACTGTGTACTTATGCTAAACTGAATTGTTTTAAATAGAACAGATTATTTACATAAAAATGGATTTGGTGTTAAATAACCTCCAAAGGTTGATATGCCATAAAACCCCACAAACCAAACCAAACCATCTAGATGAGAAAATTCACAGACATACAGTTTAGTGCCATACCCATGAGGGCGTGTAAGCTCCGGGCTGAGTATCTACCATTATATAAGATGTACCACCAATAGAGCGATTAGAATATTTAGTGCAATATTTATATATATTTTTCAAATTTATGTATATGTACATGTATATAAATATATCAGCCTTATATATATACGTGGTGCATTCAATAAGGTTACAGACTTCTGTGTACCGGCATTTAAAATTGTCATAGACTCTTGAAAATTAAGTATGTTATTGCTATCCATCTTATGAGATGACTGACCAATTTTTATAGTTTCAACTTCAAATGAACAGCTACAGCAGCAATTGAAATACACCCGATTAAAGCCTGATTGTCACAGGTGGTGAATTTCAAAAATGCAATCTGAACGTGGGGACACTTTAGAAGAACGATATGCAATAAAATTCTGTTTTAAAAAAATGCCACAGAAACGTATGGAATGCTTCAAACTGCTTTTGGAGCATCTTGCATGAAACGAGCATCAGTTTTTGAGTGGCATAAGAGATTTAAGGAAGGCAGGGAGTCTGTTAGGGATGATGAGAGGTGTGGGAGGAGTAAGGAAGTCAGTACACCACAGTTGATTGGCCAAAGGGTTAGGGTTAGGGTTACTATGCTGAGGTTTTAAGGGAGTTCAGGAAGAGATTCCGTCGGAAGAGGCCAGCCCTGACTATTTGACCAAGATAGGCATCAAGACACTTCCTCACCTTCCCTATAGTCCAGACCTTGCTCCCTGTGACTTTTGGTTATTCCCTAAGCTCACTGGCTGTCGTTATAAGACAATTGAGATGATGAAAGAGGCTTTGACGAAAGTCATTGACACGCTCACACACGAGGACTTCCATGGGGCTTTACAGAAGTTGTTGGAACGGTACAACAAGTGCGTTGCAGCCGGAGGAGCTTACTTCGAAGGGGATTAGAGTTTCATGTGTGTACTATCAATAAAAGTGCCCATACGAAAAAAGTCTGGAAACTTATTTAAAGATCCTCGTACATACATATATATAAATTTTATTATATATATATATATATATATATATATATATATATATATATATATATCAGGGACAGAGATGGGACTAGTGCTATTCGTGCCCGGCACGACCAATAACTTGGTCAATGTTATTCAAAATGGATTAAAAATCATCCATTAATTTCAAGCAAACATACTTAGTGTGATCTCAATTAAATTATGTATCTATTCAAGTTTCGATAACTAAGTAGCCAAAAGTTCATAGATATATCTGGGAATAATACAACGATGTTGTTTTGAACGGATGGTCTTTATCCGGCCACCGTCAGATCCATTGAACATCCCATAAAATAGGCTATAATGTTGAACACGCGTAATCCGTGTCCAACACTAGACCCTTATAATAACAGTAATGTTAGAGAAACCCGCTCTTGGCTGTAGCCAATAGCAAGAGCAGCTCGAAATACCGTGCTCAAAAAAATTAGCACAATGTGACAGCTGTCTTGGGAAGAGGGAGAGGGACAGAGAGAGAGAGAAATAAAGAGAGAGGGGGGATAGTAGATTATAGCCGTCGCCGACGTCATCATCATCGCTATGGTAAATGTTGGTTAAACGGCGTGTTTTAATTCGTTTTTTCACTAACAGATCTCTATTTCTTTAATGAATGTTGTATATATTACATTCTGTAACTAAAATTTGTTTATTTGAATACATTTCCAACAAATAATCTTTGTCATCAATTTCTTTATTCTAATAAACATATTTTTCTCGTCATAGTAATGAACATCTTATCTACTGTATCAACAAGACTACAAATTATGTAGTATCTTGACTGTTTACAAAAAAAACACCATGCAAGGTACGTTAGTCAATCTGTGCTATAAAATGGAGAATCCCGCAATAGCAACTATGATGAATTACTTTGGGTCCACGGACCACGGGTTGGGAACTAAAGTTGATTGAGGGGTGGGGGGCACGAGTAGCAAAAATAGGCTAGAGTCGCCACTGGTATATATATATAATGAAGATGAGCTGTGAATGGTTTTGTTTGAGAATTTGTATAGAGGATTCTTATAAATCTCCAGGAGTACTCAGTGTAGTATTATTAATATATGTTCATTTCTTTCTGATCGAATTTCCATATAATTGAAAAAATTCTACAAACTGTCATTGGGCTATTATAAATTTATTTCAGCTCACAGTGAAACCAGTTTCTTCAGATAGAAATGCGACAAAAGTGATTGTGTGATGGCTATCTGAATAATTTGGTTTCACTTTGCCAGTTGAAATAAATCGATTATATCCCAAAGAAAAAATTTATTATAGGCAAATGATGACAGTGTGTTGTGTTTGCAATTATATATATATATATATATATATATATTGTTTTGTAAGTTCTTCGTAAGTGTATGTTGGTTTTGAAGTGGTTAAAAAGACACGTTTAATATTTCTGCCAGTTGTGTCTGATGTAATTATGTTGGCGACCGTAGTCGAGGGCGACCAGAAAGCTCCCTTTTTCAATAAATATTACACCGAGGTGTAGGGGAGGGCGCTACTCTTTTCCCTGGATTGCTCCACTTTACCCTTCATACGTACCTTATATTTACCGGTGGTGCCCGTCATGTAATGATTATCGTCGTAGGAAATGGACACAGCGAAACGAGTTCAAATCCTGGACCAGGCTAATGGCATTTCACATAGCCCTAATACCCTTGGGAACGGTATAAATCCAATTATTCTCCCTCCAGCTATGGGTAAATAGTTGGACAGACAGGGTTTTTCAGCCTTGGTGAGGAAACTAGTCTAGGAGAAGGAAAATTCTGAATTCAAACCTGTTAAACTCCGCTTAAAAATTGACCTTCTGTCATATCCTGCCCGAGCAGAGGGCTTGGGGAATATGGATACGTATCTTATATTGCTGAATGTTACGCAAGGAAATGTCAAATACCAGTTTTAAAATCTTTGGTATGATGCCAGCTAGGATTGAACCCAGGTCTCCCGGACCATTGACGGACACTAGGAGTGTATGAATTCTAAATGTGCTATTTAGGAATCTGTATCCAAGGTCTAAAACAGAGGCTTTTATTCCAGTTGCAATATCATCAAATTATTTTAGCAAGATATTCAAATTAGAGTACTTGCTTTCTACTTGGTAGGGTTGAAAGAAAACGTTTGAGATGTTCTGGCCAACCCACTAGGGAATTAAGCAGCTATGACTTGTGGTTAAGCTCCGCTAATCACCAGGTTGACTTCCGCAAGCTAATTCAGCGTTTGCAAGTTGCTATCTTTCTTCGCCTGTTGAATAGGTCGCTAATTGACGAAGCTGGTCGGCATTTGTGTAAAACAATCAGCGACTCCGTGCTGATATATCATTAAACTGAGCTTTATGGTACTTGTCGCTACGAAATGGTTCCTATCAATAGGGCTTGTCTAATTTGTCAATTCCTGTGTGAATGATATCACGCTGAGGTCGGAAGTGAGCGGGGGTGATTAAAGTATTGGGGAGAATTGCGATTTTCTAAGATGTGCGTCACTCCAAAATTAATAACACCCATGGCTGCACTAGCAAAACAGCAGGAGAAAAAATCTACATGAGAACTACACAAAGATGGTACATGCTGTTTTGAACACATCCTGAAAACATCAACCCAGAAAGCAGTAACTGTATGGCCACTTTCCTCTCATCTCAAAAACTTTCATAGAAATGTACGCTAAACGTGATGGGCAATTCTAGAGAAATAAGAACGAATTCATAAAGCTAAGTACTCCAATAGAATCCTTTATATTCATCATCGCTTGTCCGACACTTGATGCCGTCCAAAGGACTTATCAAGAGCGATAGCTTATAATAATGCATTGCATGAGAATATCAAAATAGTTCGTTTTGAGACCGCGCATGATGATGATGATGATGTATAGTTAAAGCAGATGAAAAAAACATATGAACAGTAATTGCTAACGTTGTTAGGCAAGCAGAAAAAAATTATTATTCATTGAGAAACTTCAATAAAGAGGAGAACATGACAACGCCATTGTATAGAACACATGCAATTAAGTATGAAGTGTTTACCTGTTTAAAATGATTGTCAACTTTATTAATACATTGGCTATCAAAACATTGATATTACAACTAAGTATGAAGTATTTACCTGTTTAAAATGATTATGAACTTTATTAATATACTGACTCTTAAATCATTGATATTGCAACTAAGTATCAAATGTTTACCTGTTTAAAATGATTGTGAACTTTATCAATACATTGACTCTTAAAACATTGATATTGCAACTAAGTATAAAGTGTTGACCTGTTTAAAAGTATTGTGAACTTAATTAATACATTGGCTCTTAAAACATTGATATTGCAACTAAGTATGAAGTGTTTACCTATTTGAAATGATTATCAACTTTATCAATACATTGGCTCTTAAAACATTGATATTGCAACTAAGTATGAAGTGTTTACCTGTTTAAAATGATTGTCAACTTTATTAATACATTGGCTCTTAAAACATTGATATTGCAGTATTAAGTTTAGAATTATCGTGAAATAAACCTTTTTGCCTTGTATTCAATTAATAACTTTACCTATGGAACATTTTGGAGAAGATAAATGTTTGCACTGTATATAATTACTAAACTTATATCGGCAGAAAATGATCCAGTCATATTTAATATGTTATAAAACCAACCCACCAACCACCCCACTAATCTTTTCCCATAATCTTTAACTCAGCCTCCTCATTGACCATTTTTTCTATCCTCGGGAGAATAGGAAATGTTGACCATTATTTCTAGCTCTGGGATTATTATTATGCAATTTTGTCATAGAAAACCCCGAAGATGAAACGATTTTGCCATTTGACAGTTTCTGTGCAGTCTGTTCGTTTGAAAAGAGGCAGCAATTCAGAAGAACTTAACCCTTTCATCAACCATTGCTCTATATGTAATCCTTTATGATTCTTTCAATCGTTTATAGATTAAACGATCCTCTTACGCACACCAATTATCTTTTACTCGTTCGGATTATTATCTTGTCATTAACCGTCCTATCAAAATATCGAAGATGAATGTTGGTGGTATGGCAGTAGATATTGAACCGTTCCTGCATTCTTTTTTTACTAAGTTGCATTTACCAGCAAAGAAAAATGTTTGGCACATAAAAATAGATAAGTGTTACTGAATATCCAGATGTGCAAAGACAAATGGAACCATTCTTAAAAATGGCTTCATAGTTGAAAGCTCTCTAAAACTAGAGTATTTGGAATAATTTTTGTAATCATTTGACCCCTAGGTTTACCTTCGTATATATTAAAAAATATTTAGAAATTTCATAAATTTTTCCATGTTTATTTTTAACCGAATACATAGATAAATAAAGACCAGTATATATATATATATATATTCTGGTACCCTGATGAACTGCATAGTCAAAACTATAGTAAGTTAGTTTCTGACTCACTATGTAATTATCGTTACTAATATATATATATATATATATATATAGTCATCAAATGACAGATCTGTTTCGTTTTATCAGAAATCATCAGTGTGGTTAGACAGACTCGATTCCCAAAGCTGGGATCGAAACCCGATTGACTCAAGCGGAAATCCAAGATTCTACCACTCAGCCACGAGGAAACCATCGCAAGCAAAGGAAATTTAAACGGTTATGAATCACAATTGTTATTGTTTAGATATATCCGCTTAACGGTTACCGAGAGCTCGATTCATATGAAGAGCCTTGCATATACGCTAATGGCAACCCATTTACTTCATTCACGAGAGAGCTGACCCATATATATATATATATATATATATGCATGTTGTATGTGTGTGGTGAGAGTGTGTATCAACATACGTTCAAAAAAGGCGTGGAATAGTGTTGATAGGTTATCAATCATGGGTGAGGTAATGGCCGAGGGATTTCGTTTTATATATCTTGCCTTTGGGTTTAGTTAGGCTGAGAACCTTTCGGCTCGGCGCATGGGTAGATTAGGTGCAAACTTGGGCGCAGGTGTTAACGCGCGCGCGGGGAGGATCTGTCGTTCACAGATGTCAAATAAAAATCCCAGAACCAGTGGATGTGAATGACGTCATGCACCGGAAGCATGCGCGGAGGATTTGAAAAAAGTCAGTTTAGTTGAGAACTAGACTCCGGAAGGAAGGGTCGAACAGGAAGGGTCGACTTTCGGCGCTCGCTGAGGTCAGACGAATTTGTGCGCTACGGGCACCGCATGTGATGGGGGTCTGGTGGAAAAGTCATCATAGAAAAATTGTGCATGTCTCTTCCTTATGTCGAAAAGCCTGTAAACTCAAAGGTAATAAAATGCTTCGTACCTGAACTAAGAAGTCGTAAGTGTTTTGCGTGTTTTGGGATTCCTATGTTCTATGTATATATGTTATGAACATTCTATGTACGTTTCACATATCCGGTTATCTGGCTATGTTACACATGTGTTAGCCTGATCTATTTCCATAGAATAAAACGAGATTTTTTTCCAAACTAAATGATTGTCCATACTACTGCATGGATGCACCATAAAGACACTAACAAAACGCATAGAGAAAAAGCTAGATAGGAACTATTAAAAAATGCTGCGTAATGCTCTGTTCAGACTCAAGATGCAACCCAGAAAACCTGTCGGGAGCAATGGAATTTAAGGAAGGATTACAAGAGTGAATCCCGGAACTTTGCACTGTTAACACGACTTGATGATGTTGATATATATTCATACATTTAACAATAAAATTTCCATATTATTTTACTCATGTGTTTACTCTTTTGAGAGTTTTTCACACCGGCGTTAGTTGATGGTCTTCAATTGGAGTCTGAGTGACAGTAAGTCTCTTCAAGTCTCCAGAACTTTTCGCAGTATTCTGGCCAATCTCAACAATGCTGTAGTTGGGATGGTCTCCACTCTTCCTTTTATTTCCAAGTCCTCCCGTTTCTGTACCAATCCTTTAACGACTGTTGCAATTAGTACCACCGTCACTTTCATAATCCATAGTTTTTTGAAGTTCTCTAGCAAGGTCTAGGTACTTATATATTTTTCTGCGATTTCTTTCAGTAATGCCCGTTATTCAGCAGGTTCTCTTCTTTTCTCGTTTTTTTTTTTTTTTTTTTTTTTTGGTGATTATCACTAGGTCTGGGCGTCTGGCTGAGATTAGGTGATCCGTTTATATCTCAAAATCCAAGAGAATTTTGTGCGTCTCATTTTCTTGGACGGATTCTAGGTCTTCTTATTAGTTTTTCAGACAAGCTTTAGCTGGTTGTTTTTCACTGAAGTCAACAAGTCTCCTAAGGTCTCCAGGAACCTTCTCAGTATTCTAACTGATCTCTAATATGCTGCAGTCTGGACGTTCTCGATTCATCCTCTGATTTCCAACATTTCCAGATTTCTTCCATGTCTTTGGGGTCCGTTTTAACCTCATCAACTACAAACGGTTCAAATATTACTCTATCTTTTTGCTTTCTATTATTTTCATTTTGATGGCCACCGGAAAGGTAAAATCCACTAGATGGCAAGTTTTTTTCTTGATAACTTAAACAATGTCTGGTCTTCTGGCCTAGATGAGGGGTCTGTTTCTATCTTAGTCTCCCAGAAAAGTTCATGCATCTAATTCTCTCAGACGGATTCTGGTTAGTGTATTTGGTAGCATGGTCAAGATTCCATCTCTGGCACAATTCCCAGTCAGCACAATAACTGAGGATTTCAATTAATTATTTTAGTTGTAAATGTTTTTTTTAGTTGAATTTTATATTTAAAAGCAAAATGTTTGGAATTGAAAATATCCTAAGAAAAAAACAATTGAATAGAATAAGCTGATATTATTGACATAGCATTTACGTGTCACTAATTAATAATTTTAGGGATATATATATATATATATATATATATATATATATATATATATATATATAAGAACGGATTGGAGGACTTAGAAAAAAGGGGATAAGTGGAGACCATTCAAACAGCTGCTTTGTTGAGATCGGCCAGAATACTAAGAAGAGTCCTGGAGACTTGATGAGACTTGCTGTCTCACAGACTCCAATGAAAAATCATCTGCTACTGCTCGTGTGAAAAATCTCAAAATAGTAATATAATTATAATAATAATATTTTTTTTAAACATTTATGTTGGTGCAGTTATTCCTATCAAACACCAATAATTTATACAGAATTCTTGGATTTTATGTATCTATACTAACATTATCATTATAATAACCATTGGTTTGTTCGCAAATATATGGTTTCAAGTTATCACAATTAATTCTCTTAAGTTTTAAACAAATTTAAACTGAGCTATTTATCAACAAACTAAATTCTAGAGAAAGTAAATGTTTGCAAGTAAAATACGTAACAACTATGAAAGGAAATATTTCTTTTTTTAAGATACTATGTTAGGGCTACTTTATTCAGAGTCAACCTTGTAGTTGATGCTGCTCTGCTAGTTTTGCCATATTTATCACCAGCGCAGTTAATAATAATCAAAGATCAGTGCTTTGTACAATTTCGAATCGGTTACAAGCTTTTGATAATAAGTTAGAGACGGGGTTGTAACTAGATTCACGAGGAGAGATGAAAGAAAACCAATAACATACAACTCAGTTTTCTCCCGAAGTAGTGGATGTTTCACTATCCGTGTCAATACTTTTCCGAATAATATGTTTCCCATCTTTAGATCTTGCTTGAAACATTTCATGGCTGTACACTTGAATGACATTATCCAGCAAACACATATATCTATAAACATCAAATATCTATATCAGTTATATCAACTTCAAAATGAACTATCCCCAAATGTTGTATATTTAGCATGAGTAGATGGCAAAACTGAGCTTATACTTTTTTCCCGATTTTCATCATTAAATACAGGGTGCGGAAGCAAAATTGCCAATATTCTAATATAATAATAAACGAATCTATTATAAAACAAGATTAATTTCATTTAAAAAAAAACAAACAAATAAGTGATGAACACAAAACAGTAAATTTACTCAATATGGCCGCCATTTTTTAATTATTCTCTCAACACGCCATCAAAACGATTTGTATGCTTTCAATTCAGATATTTTATTCCATTCCTCCTCAGTTGGAGTCTTAAGCGAACCAATATTTGGATGTTAAGTTGCATTTGTTTCGTATTCTTAAATGTCCCATCAAGTATGATCAAAGAGGTCATGGTCTCCTGTTATTTCAGAAATCATTTTTGATTTGGTTACGGCGTTAAGTAAATCATAGATTGTTTTTCTTTCTTGCTAACTCATATTGAACTGAATTTTAATTAAATCATCAAATAGTCCCATATAATATTGGATACTCGATTAAATAACCTAGTTATTGTTGGCAATAAGTCTAAAGCAAAAATTCTACATTGACCGCTAAAAAAATATCGTGCAACCCAAATTCAGTATTTTACTTGTTGGGACTCTGACAAATTGTATATAGAACCCTAGATTGTTTGTCATTTTTTTTCTTGTTAACTCATATTGAACTGAATTCTAATGAAAAGGTGCTTGAATAATAGAACTAATCATGAAAATTTAGATTGATCGCGTTTTTTGTAAACTGAACTAATCAGACTAAAAATATGTTTTAAAATCATTCCCTATTTTGCTTCTGCACCCTGTACAAGATTATTATCCAGCAGATTGTTATGTTTTGACTTTTTGACCCGGCCAAAAATGCCATTCAAGGTGGTGCACCGGAAGGAAGGGACACATCCCGGTAGCTGGAAATCGGAAGAGGTTGCGCAGGCGTTGAGGCGTGTCTATATTACTGCGTGGGAGTTTGAAGGTAATATAAGGCCGACAAATTGAGGACAGTTGGAGATAGGCGAGAAAGAGGGCAAGCAGTACAGTGGAAGACGGAGGTAGACGCTATGTAGTAGGGAAAGCCAGCACACAGAAGAGTTTACTCCAGTACTCCGTCATTATTCTTAGCGAGTTCGAACTCTAGTCATGCTATTACGTTCCTTTTCGGTCAGATAATCATGAGAAAGGCATGAACCTTGTTATCCTCTAAGATTTGGGCTAAATAGTATCACTGCTCTTCGTTTGGATGGTTTTGGTATTAAATAACCCACGAAAGTCGATATACCATTAAACGAAGGCGCTAAACCGCATAAAACTAGCCCATGGAGCCTCTTTTCGAATATCTCATTTGTAAACATTTCTTGACTAAAACATTCGTGGAATATAAATTCTGAAAACCAAAAAGATTTAGTTGTCTAAATTTCTGAGACGAAGCTTGTTGATTTTATCATTAAAGTTTTTCGGACCATTGTCTTCATCTTTATTGTTATTTTCACAACGTTTCGGCCGATATGTCCTCCGGCATTCTTCCGGTGCTTGTCGAACTCCAGCAGGACACATGGCGTAACGGTTATAAGCGCTGGTTCCCTGAGCTTCTAAGAAGACAATCATCTGAAGGTTGCAGGTTCAATCCTCACTACAGGCGAGTAATATACAGGAATACTTAACACTTGTACCCGGTTATGGCTAACTGAATCAGAACAGGCGACCCCCGTGGTTTCAATAAAGGACGTAGCTCGAAGTTCCGTGAAGGTTCCCGAGTTCGACAAACACCTGAAGAAGGCGGGAGGACATATCGGCCGAAACGTTGTGAAAATAACAATAAAGATGAAGACAATAGTCCGAAAAACCTTAATGACAAAAAGATTTCCTTTTTCAAAAAAAATCCCTTAATCTATTGAATGACCCTTTTATCTTCTTAATCTTTCTTGGTAGATTTGTAACTTTTGGATTGAGAATCCTTTCCTTGGAATAAATGAAAATGTGGGCGATCACTTTCGTAGATGCTGCGAAGGAAACTATTATCATCTATCATATCACCTCTGAGGTGTCAGTGATCGAAACAAGGAAGCTTGAGACTTTTCAGACGCCTTGGGTATGTGAGATTCTAGAGAAAGTGTGTATTAATCTTGTCTCGACTCTTGACATTATTAATATCTAATAAGCCTTGAGATAGCTCATAGTGGGAGGTTACAAAAGATTTGACCTAATCATAAATTTATGAAAGCGAGAGGAACCTAACTGGTATAAGGGGATGAAAGGAGCTTCAATGTGATTGTTGAAAAAAATGGTAAAAACGTAATGAAAGACGATCAGTTAGTTATTTGGGAAGAGATGTCAAGTAGTGGTCAATTAAGTGGTTTCTTCTATCTATCTATCTATCTACCTTCTTTTTATTCATATTTACCAACCTCTCTGCTTGGGCAGGATATGACACAAGGGCAATTTTTAAGCAGAGTTTAACAGGTTTGAATTCAGAGATTTCCTTCCCCTAGACTAGTTGCCTCACCAAAGCTGAAAAAACTAGTCTGCTCTACTATTTACCCATAGCTGGAGGGAGAATAACTGGATTCATGCCTTTGTCAAGGGTATTAGTGCTCTGTGAAATGCAACCAGTCTCGTCCAGGATTCTTTTTATCTATCTATATATCTATATATTCGTGTGTGTGTATGCATGTGTGTTACCTTCTTTATCAATATGTCTATCTATCTATTCCTTTCTTCCTTTCTATCTATCAATCTATCTATCTACCTATCTATGTGTGTTAGTGTGTGTGTTTTTGTGTGCGTGTGCGTCTTGCCTTCATTATCTATCTATATATGTGTGTGTTAGTGTGTGTGTGTGTGTGTGTGTGTGTGTGTGTGTGTGTGTGTGTGCTGTCTGATCTATCTATCTATCTATCTATCTATCTATCTTTCTCTGCCTGTTCCTATCTATCTATCTATCTATCTTTTTCTGCCTGTTCCTATCTATCTATCTATCTATCTATCTATCTCTGCCTGTTCCTATCTATCTATCTATCTATCTATCTATGTCTTTCTTTTTTGTCTATCTAGGTATCCCTTATCAATCTATCTATGTGTGTATGTGTGTGTTGTCTTTATCTATCTATCTATCTATCTATCTATCTATCTATATATATATATATATATATATATATATATGCGCGTGTGTGTGCGTGTGTGTTACTTTTTATCAATCTGACTATAGATCTATCGATAGCTTCCTTCCTATCTATCTATCTATCTATCTATCTATGTGTGTTAGTGTGTGTGTTGGTGTGTGTGTGTGTGTGTTGCCTTCTTTATCTATGTGTGTGTTAGAGAGAGAGAGAGGGAGAGAGAAAGAGAGAGAGAGAGAGAGAGAGAGAGTGTGTGTGTGTGTGTGTGTGTGCTGTCTGATCTATCAATCTACCTATCTATCTATATCTTCTTTTTTGTCTCTGTATCCCTTATCTGTCTATCTATATATCTATGTGCGTGTGTCTATGTGTGTATGTGTGTGTTATCTTCCTCAATCTATCTATCTATCTATCTATCTATCTCAGTCTGGACTTATCTATCTATCTATCTATCTATCATTTTTGTTGGTTTGTTAGTGCAATCCAAAACTGAAGAAAATCACAACATAAAAAGAGAAATATCGTTGACGACAATCATTTCTCATTCTGAAGATACCAATCAGTAAATTCTCTAAGACTACAAGAATCATTTTTTTAGTGCCTCTCTACCAATTGGCAACGACAAAATGCAAATCAAAATGCATTTCGCTTTTTCTGAATTGTTTTTGCATAAATGTCAAATCTCCATTGTCAGGATTAATTTTCATGCAAAAATTATTTTAATCTCGCAGAAATATTTATTTTGGGGCTATTCGAGGTAAACTGAGGGCCCCATGCTTAAAAGAGATCTTTTGTTAATTTTTGCCGGGTAACAAGTACAAAACATTGGAAATTTACTGGAGAATGTGTTAGATTAACGGGGAAGCATGTTTGATAAAAAAAAATCTTTACAAATAGTTCGGCATTACGAGAGTGAATCGAAAAGATAGACTATGGAATGAGAATACACTAATGTTCCCGTAAAAAGTTCCGGACACAGCAGCCAGTAAAGAAGGTCATGCTGACATTCTTATATAGACGTGAAAGGAGCCATCACTATTGCTGTCCTTGAAAACGGTGCTACAGCAAATTCTCTTGGGAATATTTCACCTTATTTATTAAATAACCATCTCACATTAATTTAAATAGAAAAAAATATTTTCATTTCCGCAGGTTTTGACTGAATTAGTCTGGTTTGGTTAGTTTTTAATGGCATAGCAACATTTTATGTTATTCAATTTTGAAATTGGTTTCATCTGTAAATGTTTGATTTCTTCCACTGCATTCTATTGCTCTTTTTTGTTTGTCTATGATTATTTGCTTGCACATGGTTATATGATATCCAAGTATTCCTACCAAATACAAATAATTTGCACACATTTTTTGGTTACAAGTATTCCTATCTAATACTAAAAATTCATTTACTATTATATGGTTTGAAATAAATACTTAATTATAATAATTTACTTGCATACCGATACGGTCAATGTACTGTATCTAGTTATGAAGAGTAGAACTTAAATAGAGAACGGGGCGATAATTTCTGCGGAAGGAGAGAAAAAAGAAAAAATAATAAGAAGAAAAAGCATACAGAGAGTCTACTAGAAAGGCCAGCTGATCGGAGTAAATCAAGCCAAAGTACTTGTTATAGGTCAGCCAGTCGCGAGAGAATGAAAACGGTAATGAAAAATTGACAATAAAAAACTCTGGGATCCTAAATCTACATAGGTGTGGAACCAAAAGAAACAGATATGTTCATCCCTCAAACACCGGGCAGAAGTAAGGGAACGACTCGGTTCGGGTTTGAAAGTAAGTTGGCAGCGAGATGCGACGAGGTAAAGACGAGAATAGAACACCTGCCAGAGACATTGTAAAGAGAGAGAGAGGAAAATTATGAGAACCATTTTAGGGTGAGTTCCGAAAAGGGGTATCACACAGCTGTGACGACGAAACCAGTGAACAAAAGCGTTCGAGCTGCAACACACAGCCGAAAAGGTAATTCAGGGTCTGCGTTTAGCTTCTTTCTCTCTTCCTGACATGTTGTTTCTCTTAGTCCAACAAACACGTTCGACTCAGCTTTCCTACTCTGTTTCTTTCTCCCCAACGACTACTCAAAAAGTGTAGTAGAGATTAAACTTTTGTGTTCGTGAACTAGCATAGGATCTCTGTATATTCGTCACTTTTTACTACGGCGAGGTTCCAGTTGTACATTTAATGTGTAACTGTACAACATCCTATTTAGTGCAATAAATGTACCACCTTCTATTTGAGACCTCTAGTGGTACAGTACTCCTATCAAATACTTGTTTTTATTTTTAAACAGATATATTTGACCCGTAGATAGACCCCTAACGGGTGCTACCACGCTAGTTCAGAGTGGACGTGGTTCTAGAATTGGAGCCTCACCATTTTATATTTTTTCTTTTATTTTTTTTTTTTTTAAGTGGGTGGCCAGCTGAAGATAAAGTCATTCTATTCTAGAATCTACCAAGTAGTTTGATATTATGTATGAAAGATCAATACTTTAACACGGTCAAATTTTATAAAATTCATGAAATCTACGTCGATTATTTTATAGTAGCAGTTTTTTTTTTCTTTAATCAATAAGAATTGATTTAATTAATTATTTGTTTTAATAATTTAACAAGAATTGATTTAATTTATAAGAATTGGGCCTAAGAATAAAGTTTGGTATTTGAGGGTAATAAAAGTAAATTATCTTTTGGTTAAGTTTTGAATAGTTGACATGCTCAAATTTCATCTGAATATTCTTATTTCCTACAAACTTAGATCTGATGTACCAAAACGTTTTAACGTTGACTTTCTTTCATATTAAATTCTTCACTCTGGATTATTTTGTTTTTCAATATTTTACACACACACACACACACACACACACATATATATATATATATATATATAATTTGATTGATTGGTTGTTTGATCGATTGATGAATAGATATATAGACGTGCCCGTGGTGTAATGGTTATCGTCGTAGGAAATGGACACGGTGATACGAGTTCAAATCCTGGACGAGACTGATTGCATTTCACATAGCACCAATACCCTTGGGAAAGGTATGAATCCAATTATTCTCCCTCCAGCTATGGGTAAATACTAGGGCAGACTAGGTTCTTCAGCCTTGGTGAAGCAACTTGTCTAGGAGAAGGAAAACTCTGAATTCAAACCTGTTAAACTCCGCCTAAAAATTGACCTCGTGCCATATCCTGCCGGAGCGGAGGGGTTGGGTAAATATGGATGAATAGATAGATAGAAAGATAAATGCATATAGTTTCATATATATACATATAAATATATATATATATAGATTGATTGATAGATGGATGAATATATATATATATATATATATATATATATATATATATATATATATATATATTCACTTGAATGTCAAATATTATATCAAGTTGGCCACCGTACATATGAGCGATCTGAAGGCCCCCTTTTCAATAGCTACTACACCTAGTATAGGGGAGAGCACTACCCCCTTTCCTGGGTTGCTCCACATTACCTTTGATACGTACCTTATAATGCTGAGTGTTAAGCAAGGAGGTAATCGGCCTAGTGGGTAGAGTGTTCGCAAATAGTCCGGGAGACATGGGTTCAATCCTAAGTCGCGTCATACCAAAGACTTTAAAAATGGTACTTGATAGCTCCTTCCTTAACACTCAGCAATATAAGGTACGTGTCAATGGTAAAGTGGAGCAATTTGGGGAGAGGAGTAGCGCCCTCCCCTACACCTCGGTGTTGTAGCTATTGAAAAGGGAGCTTTCTCGTTGCCCTCAACCACCGTCGCCAACTTTACTTTACTAGATTGACACGGTCGGGGACTGAACCCTAGACTCCCGGGCCATTGGTGAACTCTCTACCTTCAATAATAGCACATAAACTACCTCAATTTATGCATTATATGCATATTATAATCTGATTCAACATTTTAAAGGGGAATCATTCTGAAATATTCAAAAGCAGCAATCAAAAAATGTGATTTGCTTTATAAAGTTAATTAAAACAAAACATTACAAATGCTCTCTACCAACAAAAAATGAACGACATTTTTAGCTCGGCCAATAATTCATGTTTTATTTATTCAATTCATTTTCTTAAAAAATGTATAGAGAGACAATATTATTATTTGTATATAAGAATTAAACTGATGGAACCATGCCAATGGTAACAAAAAAGGAAGATAGTAATGCTGATAAGGTATACTCAATGTTTTATTTCTATAGAAATAAGCATGTCTGTCTGTCTGTCTCTCTCTCTCACGCACATACACACACAAACACACATATGTCTCTGTCTGTCTCTCACGCACACAAACACAAACACACACATACGCCCACACACACATAAACAAGCACAGACACACACACACACACACACACACATATATATAGTTTTATTTTCACCTTCTACCCTTTGTGTGAAGAACATACCTGGGTTGAATGTTGGCAGATAATAATAAAAACACGATGAAGGACTCATTACAGCCATCAGAAACGATACTGATAGCACAATGGACAACAGAATGACAATAACTAGGGAAAAAAATAGGAAGGAAAACAATTCTATGGGCGGTTTAAGCAACTAATAAACAACATCTCACACGACAAAACCTGGACCTGGCTAAGAAAATGAAACTTTAAGAGAGAAACAGAATCTCTCCTAATAGCAGCACAAGACAACGCCGTAAGAACTAATCATATCAAAGCGAGAATAGATAAGACTCAACAAAATAGCAAATGTAGGCTATGTGGTGACAGAGATGAAACCATCAATCACATAATAAGCGAATGCTGCAAATTAGCGCAGAAGGAATATAAGACTAGACATGATTGGGTTGGCAAAGTGATCCACTGGGAGATGCGTAAGAAATTTAAATTTCACCATACAAACAAATGGTATATGCACAACAAAGCACCTGTCCTAGAATATGACAAACATAAACCCCTATGGGACTTTAACATACAAACGGATCACCTAATCCCGGCCCGAAGACCAGACCTAATAATAATCAACGAAAAAAAGAGTACTTGCAAAATTGCTGTCGCGGCTGACCACAGAATAAAACTGAAAGAATGTGAAAAGAAGGATAAGTACCTCGACCTTGCTAGGAAATTGAAAAAACTGTGGAATATGGAGGTGGCAATTATACCAATTGTAATTGGTGCGTTTGGAACAGTAACAAAAGGATTACTAAAGGAAATGGAGAACTTGGAAGTTGGTGGACGGGTGGAGACCATCCAAACGACAGCATTATTGAGAATGGCCAGAATACTGAGAAGAGTCCTGGAAACTTGAGGAGACTTGCTGTCACTCAGACTCCAGTGAAAAACCATCGGCTGACGCTGATGTGAAAAGCTTTAATGAATGAATAATAATATTAATTATAATAATAATAATGTGTTAAGAAAAGAAGAAAAAAGACTAGCCATTGATGACGATGTTGACGTCTCAATACAACGACTTATATGCTACATACAAAAGCATGGAGGAAGAAACAACTGACAACACGGGGACCAACAAAACTACAACAACCAGAAACGAAAAATGGAAAGAAAAACAACTCCATGGACGTTTTAAGCGACCAATAACCAAGATTTCAAACGAGAAAACATGGACAGCTAACAAAGGGAAACCTAAATCTCTCCTGATATCAGCACAAAAAATTCAATAAAAAATCAGTCATACCGAAATAAGAATAGATAAGACGCAACAAAACAGCAAATGTAGGTTATGTGGTGATAAAGACGAAACAATCAATCACATAATGAGCGAATGCAGCAAATTAGCACAGAAAGAGTATAAGATTTGACACAATTGGGTTGGCAAGGTAATCCACTGGGAATTCTGCATACTTTTTTAATACGAGCAAATGGTATGTACAAAACCCAACGTTAGTCCTGGAAAATGACACACACAAACTCCTCTCTGATTTTGACCTCCAAACTTAATCTCTACCAGACCTTATGATAACCAACAAAAAGAATAAAACTTATAAAATTGTGAACTTTGTGTCCCGGCTGACAACAAGGTAAAATGAAAAGAAAGCAAAAAGGATAAGTGTTATATTTTGACCTTCGACCTGGCCCAAAAATACTATTCCAAGGTGATACACCGGAAGGAAGTGACACATTCCAATGGCCAGTAATCGAAAGAGATCGCGTGGGCGGATTAAGGCTTATGATATGGGACAAGGTGAAGGTCCCATTGTGCCATTACAGTCATGCACCGGAAGAGAGTAACCTCTGAAATGCATGACAGTTATTTCCGCTTGATGACGATTAAACATCCGATTCAAAGATCCAGTAGGCGTTCGTGTGGGCGTTGAGTTATTATTTAACTCAGTTGAGTTTGGGGTGCCAAAGCAGTTGCCAGCAGACTCCCAGAGAGTTAGAGACGAGATGTGGTAGGGAAGGTCACACCCAACCGAGGGGGACATCGAAAAAGCCCCGATGGAGTAGACCTCAGCATCAGAACAAGAAAGACACAACGTGACGGTCATAACAGTGGGGTCAAAATATGAAGTTTATGTTCGGTCTCCAGGATCCTCTCACATGCAAACTTTGAACAACCCTTTCGAACCCTTGCAATAAAGTGAGAGGTGAATATTATTCTAAAGAAGTCTTCATGCGCCGTTTCTTCCTGTGTCTTCCTTCCTGCATCTTAATTGTCACTGCGTCGTAATTATTGTGTCGTTATGATACGGCACATGACTATACAACATAAGTACCTCGACCTTACTAGGGAATTAAAAAAAAACTGTGGAACATAAAAGTTACGTTTATACCAATTATAATCAGTGCTCTCAGTACAGTCACCAAATGATGAGTACAAGGACGGGAGGAATTGGAAATAAGACGACGAATTGAGACTATCCAAACTACTGCATTATTGAGATCGGCCAGAATACTGAGAAGAGTCCTAGAGAATTGAAAAGACTTGCTGTCACTCAGACTCCTTTGGAAAACCATCTACTAATGCCGACGTGAACAAAAAGCTTAATGAGTAAAATAATAATCTCTTCAAATAGCTACACAAAAGAGAAACAGAATCCTTGTTAATCGAAGCAGAAACCATGTTGAGGGTATCCTCGGGGGGTAATGTTTAAAGCGATGGAGTGCGGAATCGTCGTAAACGAGTTCGAACTCCAGTCGAGTCTTTGCATTTGCTTTCGGATAATTACCCATGGGAAAAGTATGAATCCCCTTATCCGCCTAACTATGCGTTAAATAGTACTACTACTGTTCTTCTCGAAGGATGGCTATGGCATTAAATTGCTATGTATCACAAACAATTCAATTAAACATCAGTCATTTGTTTACACACAATTAAATGATCCAACAGTTCTATTTCTAACGATTCAATTTAGCTTGTGTCAACAAAGTTAAATGGTTCCAAGTATTTCTATGTATCACAAACAATTCAATTAAATATCAGTCATTTGGTTACATACAGTTAAATGATTCAACAGTTCTATTTCTAACGATTCAATTTTGCATGTGTCAACAAAGTTAAATGGTTCCAAGTATTTCTATGTATCACTAACAATTCAATTAAATATCAGTCATTTGTTTACATACAGTTGAATGATCCAACAGATCTATTTCTAACGATTCAATTTAGCATGTGTCTACAAAATTAAATGGTTCCAAGTTTTACAAATGTTGATATGCCATTGAACAAACGAACAAAACGAAAAACAATACCATAAGCACCAATCATATTAATTCAATATTTGATCAGACACAGGCAAATAGCGAGTAATGGATGTGTGGGAACGAAGATGAAATGGTTAATCATTTAAACCAATGCAGCAAATTAGCATAAATCATTATCATCATCATCATCATCATCTCGTGCAGCCAGCACGGATCTCCCTGGCCTTCTCTCGCCACCCGTCTCTGTCGTCCATCACTCCCGGGAGGTCTTCCTGGCTATATCCTGTATCAGCACAGAGCTGTAGTACATAGGTTCTACATAGGTCATTCTTACTTCTCCAGCTTGTCAAACTTGGATAGTTTTCGTGATGGGTGGTAGGTGGCCGTATAATTGCTGTTTTGTGGGGTGTTGCCTCCAGGACTCGTTCAATATTGCTCGAAGCATACTCGTGTAATTCCCGTCAAGCTTTTTCTCCATATGTTTAGTTAGCGTCTATGAGGCGCATCAATATAGCAGTGTCGACATGACTGGAAAAAACTGCGTTTTATTTCATTGGTCAGGTCTGACTTCCATATAACCGATAGCCTATCGATAGCTGTCCATGCCTTTGCTAGTCGCTTGTTGATGCCATTCTCAGTTGATGACACACTGCTCCTCGGTAGGTGAACTAGTCCACAAGTTTCATAGGCCCACCGGTTGTGTGCAAATGACGCCTCTTTGATTAAAGCAGGTATATTCTGACTTGTCTGCGTTGACATGGAGGCCTATACAATCAGCCGCTCGTTCCAGACTATGTAGCAGGGATTCGTCCTTGGGCCGGTGTATTTGCCAGGAGTGCTATGTCATCGGCGTAGTCCGTGTCTGTAATAGTTTGTGTGGGGTATCTTCACCTTCTTTCCTTTGCCAGCTTAAAACCATGATCTTTCATTATATCAATAGACGTTTTAAGCACGTAGTCTAGACAGATGATAAAGATGTATGGGGCTAATGTGTCTGCTTGTAGAACATCTGCTACAATGTCGAAGTTGTCTGTGTCTCCATCCGGGGAGCGGACTTGAAGTACATAACGACTCACCTCTGGGTTCATGTAAGGAATTCAGGTTTAGGCACCAGTCTCTTCGGAGGCGTGGGTTCGAATCCCACCACTGCCAAAGCGAAATTTTTATGCTGTACGTGTGAGTCTTGCGGCTTAACGCTCAAGATTGCCAGTTCGATCGGAGCTATGTGAGGACACGGGTTGTAATCCTGAAGACCTGCCGGAGGCGATGAATGATAGGGATAAATGGCGAGAGACGGTCAGGGATATCCGCGCAGGCGGCGCGACATGATGATGATGATACTACCAAATATTATATACACAAACCAGAACAAATCCTAAGTGAAGAGATGTAAAAATTTCCTATGGATTTTAAGTTACAAATGGATCGTGAAATCTTGTACAGGTCACAGTTGGTGTTAACCTGAAGAACAAAAAGAACTTTCCATATGAAAGATTTTACCGTATAAGAGAACAACGAAGTGAAAATGTTAGAAAGCGAACGGAATAACAAATACGAAGCTGTTGAACATGAGGGTATCGGTAATACTAATTGTAAGTCAGAGCGGTCCCCAAAGGCTTAAAAATTAGACTGGACGACTTGGAAATTAGAGGAAGAATTGAGACCATTCAAACCACATAATTTTAAAAATCGGCTAGAATACTGAGAAAAGTCCTGGGGACTTATCGAGATATGCACTCCTTAAATATCAGTGAAAGACCACTAGCCAACGCTGATAAGACAAACTCACGAAGAGTGAAGCAATAATAATAATAATAATACATTTTTGGGACACAAACAGATCGCCTTATCCCGATCAGAAGACCAGACCTACGGATAATTATTGTGATTGAATATCTGGTGAAAGAGTTTTCCTAGAAACCAAAATAATCACCTGGTTAAAAACTTTTGAAATGATCCTGTTCATCGTATCTACAAAAAAGGTTTTTAAAACGTAATCAAGTTCAAAATAATTTAAAAGATCTTGTAAGTTCCGTTTTAAATAAAGTTCATTACCCGGTTGATTAGAGTGATCACAACATAATTCTTTTTTTACATAATTTTATGATTCTAAGTATTTTAATAATTATTATCGTTTGTAAGCAAGCATAGCTTCAAGAAACAATTCTTAATACAAATAATTCGTACAAAATTATTTTGCTTCAAGAAATGCTATATAACATTAGCGATTTTCAAACGGAACTATTTGGCCTTTTAATGGAATACTAACTGGGGCTGGCACAGTCGACTGGAACTGTAGAATTTACCGACTGCGCCTCAGCAGAGGGGTAAGATTCTGGCAACGAGTGTTCTGGATATGACGCTAAACAATCTGATGACGAGGTTCCAATAATGCTGGAACATTGGGGAATGTGGAGTACCCGTTCATTGCCATTGTTCCCAGGTCCACTCTGGTCCAAAGTGGTAGCAACTTATGGGGTTCTAACTATGGGTCGAATTTTAGAATAATTTCAATAAATCATTTACAATTAAATCGGATTTAAGTATTAAATGACCCATGAGAAATTGATATGCCGTCAAACAAATAAAAAAAAATGGCATTCAAACTGTGAACACATGCAAAACTGAATTGCTTGAAATAGAACTGTGTGATCATTTTACTGTCTGTAATTCAATGAAATTTTTACTTCACTCAGCATTATAAGGTACGGATCAAGGATTAAGTGGAAAATCCAGAGAATTTAGTAGCCCCCCCTACACCTCAATGTTGTAGCTATTGAAAAGGGAGAATTTGGGTCACCCTCGACTTAGATAAGTAATATATAGAAATACTTGGAACCGTTTAACTTTATTGTCAAAATGAATTGTTTGAAATAGAACTGTTTGGTTATTTAACTGTGCGTATACAAATAAACATTATTTTTTAAGAATGCGGAGTATCCATTCATTGCTATTTCTCCCACGTCCACCCTGAATTGGAATGGTAGCAACTAAATTGGGTCCTATCTATTGGTCAAATAGAATTGTTGGACATTTGAACTATGTGAAAACAAATGATTATGTTGAATTGACTTGTTTGAAATAGAACTGTTTGATCATTTGATTGAGTGTAAACAAATGACTGATGTTTAAACGAAATGCTAGTATTAAATATCTATATTTGAAAACATTTTACTGTGTGCAAAGAAATGATTAATAGTAAAAAGAATTATTCGTGTTAGAAAGAAAGATGTGAAAGCATTTAACTGCATGCAAAAAAAAAAAAAAAAAAATGAGCTCATGTCCGTTTAAAAATTATGTTTAGAAATTATATATTTGACATTTATAATGTATTTGAAATTAACTAACCAATAAAGGTTGATATGCCATTAAACCCACCGAAAACAAATATTATATATTTAAAAAATATGCATGAAGAGGAATTGGCATTAAATAACTTATAATCGTTGATATGCCATTAAACCCATCGAAACTAAATCTTTTATATTTGATAAATATGTATAAAGATGAATTGGCATTAAATAACCTATAATCGTTGATATGCCAATAAAACCACCGAAACCAAATCTTATATATTTGATAAATATGTATAAAGATGAATTGGCTTAAATAACTAATAATCGTTGATATGCCAATAAACCCAGCGAAACTAAATCTTATATATTTGATAAATATGTATAAAGATGTATTGGCTTAAATAACCCATAATCGTTGATATGCCATTAAACCCACCGAAACCAAATCTTATAAATCTAATAAATATGTATGATGAGGAATTGGCATTAAATAACCAATAATCGTTGATATACCATTAAACTAACAAAAAGTTAAGAGTGGAACTCGTTATGAAGAATAGAAAGAAGCTAATTATACACCCAGAGATGTAACCTCACCCCTGGGATTAATTTATTGTGAGGACCGAAACGATGGAGAGTCGAAAGTTGATGACCACTAATTGCATGATTAGAAATTTCATATTTCTTTTTTTTTTATTTATTTAACGGCATATCAATTGCTCATGGGTTATTTAATACTTAAATCCGATTAAATTGTAAATGATTTATTGAAATTATTCTAAAATTTTCAATGCTCCATTGCATTTCTTTTAATTTGTACTTTTTTAAAATTTGTCTTGATTATATGATATCGATCCAAAACCTCTCATTGAAATACTAATACATTGTAGGCATCTCAATGTGAATATAGCCCAGTTGGCTGGGGCTGTAGAATACACAGATTACAAGAGCGGTAAGATCCCCTATGCAAATATCCGGTATATGACACTAATAAACCGGATGGTGAGGCTCTAATAATACTGAAATTTTAAGGAATGTTGAGTAACAGTTCATTGCCAACACTCCCAGATCAACTCTGGAGTGGTAGCACCTAACAGGGTCCTATCTATGATTAAATAAAAAATTGACATTTGAATCGTACGCAAACAAACTGTTATATATTGACCTTCGGCCCGGCCAAACATGCCATTCCAAAGTGATGCGCCGGAAGGAAGTGACACATTCCAATGGCCAGTAATCGAAAGAAATCGCGTAGGCGGATTTTACTGACGAAATGGGACAAGGCAAAAGCCCATGATACACTCATTGACTGATGCACCGGAAGAGAGTGACCTCTGAATTGTATGACAGTTATTTCCTCTTGATGATGATCAAACATGTCATTCCAAAGATTGAGTGGGCGATTGAGTGGACGTTGAACTATTATATAACTCGGTCAAGACAGGAAGTTAGAGAGTTGGAGATCAGTTAGAGACGAAATGTGGTAGAGAAACCCCGCACCCAGCAGAGTGGGCCTCTGGGCCTCCGGTTGAGCAGCCCTAGAGAACGAGAAAGACACAACGCTGATGGCCATAAGAGTCGGGGTCAATATATTGCAATCTTTGTTCAGTCTCCAACTCCCTCTCACACGCAAACGTTACAAATAAAGTGAGAGATATATTTTTTAAAGAAGTCTTCGTTTCTCCTTTATCACTGTGCCATTGTGATTCTTTCTGCATGAATCAGCATATGAGCCTACAACAAAATGACTTATGTTAAATTGAATTATTTGAAATTGAGCTGTTTGATCATTCAACTGGGTGTAAACAAATGACAGAGGTTTAATTGAATTGTTAGTGATACAAAGCAATACTTGGAACTATTTAACTTTGTTGACTCATGCTAAATTGAATCGTTAGAAATAGAACTGTTGGATTATTTAACTTTGTGTAAACAAATGACTGAGGTTTAATAGAATTGTGAGGGATATATAGCAATACTTGGATGAATCATAAAATTTTGGCATAAAATAACTTACAAAGGTTGATATGCCATTAATTCAAACCTAGCCAATCAATTATAATGAGCCTTGAAAAACTTCAAATAAATATTCTTAAGAGAAATACTTTGTACATAGTTGTAATTTACAAAGATTTTCTTTAGATGTGGTCCGAAGACGTATGAATGGGGCATCCAATACTGTAATATAATGGCCGAGGGATTTCGTTTTGTATATCTTGCCTTTCGGTTTAGTTAGGCTGAGAACCTTTCGTTTAGTGCATGGGTTAGTTGGGTGCAACTTGAGCGCATGTGTTGACGCGCACGCGGGGCGGATGTGTCATTCAGAGATGTCAAAATAGAAACTCCAGATAGAAATATACCCGGGGGATGTGAATGACGTCATGACCGCAAGCGTGGGCTGAGATTTTTGAGAAAAGTCAGTGAGTTGAGTTCTGTCTCGGAGGAAGAAGGTTGACTTTCGCTCGCTCACCGAGGCCTTGTGGCAGGTGTCGCACGTGGTTTGTGGGAGGTGGAAAAGTCGGTAGAGAAAGATGGTATCTCTCTCTTTATGTCGAAAAACATTTTAACTCAAAGGTAATAAAAGTTTCGTATTTGAACTAAGAAATCGTGAGTGTTTTTCGTGTTTCGGGATTCCTATGTTCTATGTTATATATGTGCACTTTATGGACATTATGAACGTTTTGCCTACCGGTATGAATATGTCTCTTTCACATTTTCATGTATGGAAAATCTTCACGAGGGAGTTCGAGTCTCATTGTTAGATGAGACTCGAACTCCCTCGTGAAGATTTGCTTGTCTATCTATCTAACCATTTGCACAAAGTTACATGGTTTCGCGAATTCCAATCCATCACAAATAATTTTCAAACTGATCATTTGAATGCTATAAATACCTGTGCAGCCAATTATATTGCTGTTTTGCACAGAGCGAGGACTAAACAACATCTTAATGTCCTTGAAGCAATTTATATTTTGTTTAATCGCCCGTCTCTTTCTGAACAGAATCCAAAGCACTCCTCACATCTTGGGGATGTTTCTGGCTTGACGTAGGGTGGTTTTATTCGTTTTTTCCTTCCCCCTTTGTCGAGCCAACATTTTTCATATCACTCCCTTTTTACTTTTTGTCGTTTACAGTCTTGACTTTTAAATATCCTCCGGTTGAATCACTTGACGAATCACCGGCTGAAAAAGCTCTAGTGTCATCTATGATAAAATATTTCTTATATAATTTTTCTTTCCTTTTCTTCGATCATTTACTTCCCCCTCTAACTACATATGATTCCTTCAATAGAAATTTGCATGTACCAATATATATATATATATATATATATATATATATATATATATATATATGATTTGTATGTGAACAGTTTGTCGTCAATTTTATTTTCAAACGAGCCAGAGTACATTTGTTTGCAACGTTAAATTGTTTCAAGTATCCTATCTTTCACTAACAATTCACTTTAATCTTAATTATTTGCTTGCACACAGTTAAATGGTTTAAAATATTGTTGCTTAACGTTAGTAATACTCTTTATCTAGAGTGGGTCACTGAGGCCTGCAAGCCCTCAGTCTGCAAGCTGATTCTCACACTGGCATCTTGTCCCCAACTGACTCCAACTCAAACTGGAACTAGATCTGACCCAAGCCGTCTGTGGCACCTGGTTATATAATTGCCTCAAGCCCACCTGCTTCCGCTGTTCTTCCGTTTATTTACACAGGTGCATCTCTTGATTAACGGGCCGGTCGAGGGTCAATATATAACAATAGCACATGAACCTTTGTTTGTTAATTAATGCCAAATCCAATTTTATACATGTTGGTTCGTGGTAAGGAAAAGATACACAGTGAAATAGAGTTAGTGTTCGCCAATGGTTCGGGAAACCTGGGTTCAATCCCAGGTCGTGTCATACCAAAGACTTTAAAAATGGCACTTGATACCTCCATGCTTAACACTCAGCAATATAAGGTATGTATCAAGGGTAAAGTGGAGCAATCCAGGGAAAGGAGTAGCGCCCTCCTCTACACCTTGGTGTAGTCGCTATTGAAAAGTGAGCCTTCTGGTCGCCCTCGACAACAGTCGCCAAATTTACTGACTATTTATTAACTCAAATGGTACAGTTCGACTAATATTACAAGTCTCGCGCTGTTATTGTTACGTCGGAACTGGTCTTACTACTGACCGACGTCCTTCAGAGTTGTCTCTCTGCTTATCTTTCTGCTTCTCTCTGCTTAAGAGATACGGCGTCTTTTATACATCAGCGATACCGAAAGTCACGTGGTACGAGCCACTATACAACAATACATATAAACAGTTCTTTTTCAAAATATTTCGTTCAACATAAGTACACAATTAAAATGTCAAAAACAGTTTATTTCAGACAACTCAGCTTAGTATAAGTATGGTTCTTTGTTTACACACAGTTCTAATGTCAAAAACAGATCTATTTCAAACAGTTCAGTTTAACATAATCACACGGGTTTAATGTCAAATCAGTTCTATTACAGACAATTCAGTTTAGCATACAAAACAGTTCTTTTTCAAACAATTCACTTTAGTATAAGAATACAGTTTTGTTCTATTTAACTCATAGATAAGACCCTATCAGGTACTACTACTTCGGGCCAGAGTGGACCTGTGAACGATGGCAATGAAAGGGTTACTCTGCATTCCCCCAAAATCCAGTATAGCCTGAACAAATGTAGTATTAATTAATTCTTATCAGGAACGGTTCGGGGGTTCATATTTTTTCCAGACTTATTAACGCGAAAGTAAAATTAATTGTGTGACAGGAGTTTGAACTCGCTCAATAACATGTCGGAGTTATTATCAAGAACCCCACGCGGGTGATATGGTTTCAAGCGTTCTTATTCAATACAATGTTCAAACTTGCAGTTTTTCTGTCCACAAAGGGACCCTAACTGGAACAAGTACTCCGGGTTAGAGTGGACCTCGGAGTAATGGCACTAAAGAGGTTCTCTACACTCTCTAGAGCTCCTTATTAAGATTCTCATTACCGGATGAAATGGAGTCTCAAATCCAGGATACCTCTTATTTTAGGGGGTTTTAACCGGCCCATTGGCCTAGTGAGTAGAATGTTCGCCAATGGTCCAGGAGACCTGGGTCGGATCCCAGGTTGCGTCATACCAAAGACTTTAAAAGCGGTACTTGATACCTACTTGCTTAACACTCAGCAATATAAAGTACGCATCAAGGGTAAAGTGGAGCAATCCAGGGAAATGAGTAGCGCTCTCCCCTACACCTCGGAGTAGTAGCTATTGAAAATGGAGCCTTCTCTTTTGTAGGAGAGTCATAGCATTATTAGTAGGTAGATTTAAGGGGAATATTTGTCCAGACTGCTGGAGGGCGGCTGTAGAATAAGCCGACTGCTTCTACGCAGAGTGGTAAGTACTCCTCCAACGTGTATCCCAGTCGGCCGGGACTGTAGAATACACCTACTGCTTCTCTGCAGTCCAAGATATAACAATCTCATGGTGAGGTTCCAGTAATGCTGGTGCTTTGGGGAATACGGGGTACCTCTTCATTGCATTTGCTCCCAGGTCCACTCAGACCCCGATCGGTAGCACCTGATTAAGTCCTATCTGTGGAATTATTTGAAATAGAACTATTTTGACATTTTATTATTTTTAACGACACAACAATCAACCACTCCAATGCTACTACAGCAGCAACACTAGTAGCAGTGACGCCACCGAGGACGCGAGATCAACTATACGGCCACCTGCCTCCCATCACGAATACTATACAAGTTAGACGAACTAGACATGCAGGACACTGCTGGAGAAGCAGGAACGAGCTCATAAGTGATGTACTCCTATGGACCCCCACATATGGCCGAGCAAAAGCAGGACGACCAGCTAGAATATACATACAGCAGCTATGTGAGGATACGGGATGTAGCCCTGAAGACCTGCCAGAGGTGATGAACGATAGGGAGAAGTGGCGAGAGAGGATCAGGGATATCTGTGCTTGCGGCACGACATAATGATGATGGTGATGATATATATTAATATGTATGTATGTATGTTTATATATATATATATATATATATATATATATATATGTGTGTGTGTGTGTGTGTGTGTATGAGCACATATTTGTGTGTCCATTTATGCACCCAATGACTGTAGAGGGGAGAGGTAAATTTCCGAATATCATAATTCAACATCTAAATTAACATGATAATGATGATGATGATGATGATGATGATGATAACGATGATTATTATTATTTGTAAACAAAAACTATACTTATATGAAACTGAATTAGTTGAAATTGAATTCGGTGTTAAGTGACACGAAAAGGGTTGATATGCTATAAAGCCAACCAACCAACCAACCAATCAAGGGGAATTAGATGTAGTCCTTAAAGTATTATATGGTTACATGAAATAAAAATCAGCGTTAAAATAATTGAGTCCTTTCGATTTGATTCACGCAAGTATTGTTTCAATTTTTATTATTTCCCAAACAGTTATTGCCCATTTCATTTGAAATGGTCTTTATTTCACATTTCCAAAGTTGTCATTTTAAAAAGCTTCATAGCTATCAATAGTGACGAAAAAAAATATTTCCACATTTAACCATCCAAACATTTGAGTATTAATTGATTTTTCATGTCCCGTATTTCTTTTCAACTTGCCGTTTCAGTTTTTACCGGATTTTTGTTGATTCTTCTCTCTCTCTCTCTCTCTCTCTCTCTCTCTCTCTCTCTCTCTCTTTAGTTTTAAGCTTTTAAAATATTCTTCACTTTTTTTGTGCCTTTCATTTTCCTCTCTTTTCCTTTCTCCTTTTCTAATCAGCCATTCTGTTTTTATTAACCACTTTTTTCGCCCCGCCATTTTTATTTCATGGCTGCCTCTTTTTGATATTTCTACTTCCGTTTTTTAGCTTTTTTGTCCATTTTCTTCCTTTTCATTTTGAAATCTGTCTCTTCTTTATTCATGTCTGTAACGGCCAGTTTTCTTTTAATAAAGATTTTCCTAGTTTTGCTCAATAACTCTGAAATTAGCCAATGCGAATTTTCGCTCTTTCAAAATTCTTTTCAAATCAAGAACTATTCTCAATTAATTCTAAAAAATAATATAAAACATTTTACCAGAGTAAGGAATTATACCAGACAAAAACATTTTTATATAGTGGTGTAAACGTAGGAGTGGAACTAATTAGTTTTCAATGCAACATGCAGTTTATTCATCTCTTTACAGGAATTTAATTGGCAATGGACGGTTATATATATATATATATATATATATATACACACATATATATATATATATATATATATATAAATTCGTCACTGATATATATATATATATATATCATGGCAAAGGAATGTTATGTATAGATATATATATATATATATATATATATCATCGTCACTAATATATATATATATATATATATATATATATATACATATATATATTATCGTCGCTCCTCTTTCTATCTCTTTGTCTCTTTCAGTCTGTCTGTCTCTTTTTCTTGCCCTCTGTTCTTATGGGCAATCATTCTTAGTAAATCTTCTAGAGGGCTTCCAGTGACAGTACAGAGCAGATAATTGTAACTTTTTGCTTATCAGCCGGCATTTCTGTGTCCTTGCGTTATAGGTCACTTCATAACGTCGTTTATGAACTAGTCCTTTCTTCTAAAGAAATGGCAAGCACGATTTATTCTTTTTAGCTGGATAATCCGTATTATTGAAGGTAAGTGACAACACAATCCCTGTTTTGTGGGTTGCTGCTTTTTGGCTTTATTCAAAAAAGCACAATCCAGATTGGAAAAAATTCCAACAGTGGATTGTGTGAAAGCTTTCACTTAAGTAGGTACACTTGTTTTTTTTTTTGCTTTTTTTTTGTTTTTTAAAATTCTTGTTGTCATTCAGAAATTTACCTGGAATGTCATCTGGGAAATGATCGCTCATGGATTTGACTCTGGAAGGGATAGTTAGATGTAGCGATTACCCGAAACTGTCAATGACCCCCGAAAATGTATTAATTAACGTGGGATATCCAGCGCAGAATTGCGTGTATAACTAATATATATATATATATATATATATATATATATACCCGTTAGGTTAGGTTTATGTTGATTGCATAGCGCCGACTTGAGAAGAAGTAGTCCAGCGGTGACCGTTTCCTCTGTAGGGATGACGTACCTTCAAGGCACATCATGTTAAGAGGTCACGTATTTACCATGATTAGTTAATTTGGCATCCTTTATATGAGATATGGCCTGATGGTCCAGTGATAGAGTTTGGGCTCTGCATTCTGTGGTTACTGGTTCGATCTCTAGTAGTGGAGATCAGGGTATGCACTGCTGATGAGACACAATAAGGTCGATATGTATATATATATATATATATATATATATATATATATATATATATATATATATATATAATGAACAAAGACACCTTTGGTAATTACAGTTGGGGAACTTAAATAAAACAATAAAACAACGAAGGAATTTTTCGTCCGGAACTTTTCATGTTATAAAACACCGGAAATTCAATTAAAAACGGGGGTATATATATATATATATATATATATATATATATATATATATAATCAGGATAGCGAGATTGAGGGGGAAAATAGCTAAGTAACCCCAGTATCTAAGAGTTCCCCCCAAAATATTAAGACTATGATTGTTTAACTGCCAGCATAGAGAGGGGCGATTCATAGAGATATAAATCGCCTCTAGAAATTTGAGGTGGGATTTATTTCTAGCTCTATGCAGGATTGAGAAACAATCATCTTCATAACTGGTTCTGCAGCTAAACGGCTGGAGAAGAATCTAGACGGCAATTACACGAGAATGTTGAGAGCAATATTGGACAAGTCCTGGCGACAACACCCCAACGAGACACCAACTATACGGCCACTTGCCTCCCATCACGAAAACTATACAAGTTAGACGAACCAGACACGCAGGACACTGCTGGAGAAGCAAGGACCAGCTCATAAGTGATGTACTCCTATGGACCCCCACATATGGCCAAGCAAAAGCAGGACGACCAGCTCGAACTTACATACAGCAGCTATGTGAGGACACAGGATGTAACCCTGAAGACCTGCCAGAGGCGAAGAACGATAGGGAAAAGTGGCGAGAGAGGGTCAGGGATATCCGTGCTGGCGGCATGACATGATGAAGATGATGATATATATATATATAATCACAGCGTCGTACTTTCACAGAGTGTACTCACATGCAAATTACAATTGTTTATAAACCTCTAAGATTTATTTAGAGATTTTCGTTCGCTCCTTTTCTTTTATGTCTTTATATCTTTTACAAGTCTTGCCATTTCCGATTTACACTTTAGAGGATGGATCTGTCGAAACGCACTTAATTTTCTTCGTAGAATTTATTTTAACCTCTTACACATTGAGATCATGTCTTCTATTTTAAAATGAATACTTCACTTAGATTCATCGAAAATATCTTTACGAAAAAGTATTTTCTTGAAGATATTTTAGGAAAATCCATGGTACCAAACTTTAACTATTATATCTATATATAGTGAGAGATGATTGCTGTATGACATAATTTTTGTAGAGGAGTATGTATGTTTATTTAGATTTTGTATTATGATATTCAGAAATTTACATCTTCCCTCTACAGTCATTGTGTGCATAAAAGGACACACAAAGATGTGCACATACACACACACATACACATATGTATATATATAAACATACATACATACATATTAATATATATCATCATCATCATCATTATGTGGGGTCCATAGGAGTACATCACTTCTCCAGCAGTGACTTGCATGTCTGGTTCGTCTAACTTGGATAGTTTTCGTGATGGGAGGCAGGTGGCCATATAGTTGGTGCCTTTTAGGGTGTTGCCACCAGGACATGTTCAGTATTGCTCGCAACATTCTTGTGTAATAGCCGTCCAGATAGATGTGCACATACATACACACAGACATATATATATATATATATATATATATATAATCATCCATAGATAGATTGATTCTTTGTATCACAACTCTTCAGTGAGGTTAGACACGTAGGACGCTTCAAGCTGGGATCGAAACCTGGCCAACTTTTCGTTAGACTTAGTTTCATACCGCTCAGCCAACAGTTGATATACGTCTACTCGGAAATTATTAGGCATTAGGTAGTAACTTTCGTTTGTTTACCGGATAACGGAGTGCTCAATTCATTAGAAGAGTTAAATATATATATATATATATATATATATATATATATATATATATATATATATATATATATATATTGAAATAAATAGGTCTACAATTTAATTTCAATGTGTTTTTATGATAATAATTATTATAATCAAGTTGAGGAAATAATAAAACCCTAAAATACCGAATAGGAATTCCTTTGTGGTTCTCTGAATTTTAAAATACTGATTTTTCTTTTTGGACTAATAATATATATATATATATATATATATATATATATATATATATATATATATATAAAAGAAAAACCTTTAAAAGTTACTCATATTTTTTGTAATAATATTTATTTCATCTGACCCAATATTTTTTAGGATGTTAGATCTGCATCTTCAGACAAAGGAATAATGAGAAATTTGTAATAAAAATTTAGTAAAACCCACAACATCCCAGCCACCCTATCTCCCTAAACCGAATTTCATCATTTTTTATATGAAGACCAGACCATTTGTTTATCCTGTCTGCGTGACAAATGACATTCGGTTTTTGCATCAAGACATTAATTTTTGACTCCTTTTACCTTTTCAGCAAATTTTAAAGCCCAAATGGAAAAAATAAAAAATAAAGGAATTTTAGGAGAGATAATTATCTACTATAAACACCTTACATGGGTATTAAAAACCTACAATATATATATATATATATATGTTGTATTGTCATCTGCTGATTCATACAGAAATACACATATATATGCTGGATACATACCGACGCAATGAACAACAGACACATGATAAAGACTTCTTTAACAATATTTACCTCTCATTTTATTGCAAGGGTCCGAAAAGGTTGTGTGGGGTTTTACTGTGAGAGGGAGCTGGAGATCGAACATAACTGCAATATTTTGACCCCCTAACTTATGGCCGTCACGTTGTGTCTTTCTTGTTCTCTTGATGATCAACCGGAGGCCTAGGGGCTTACTCTGCTGGGTGCTGACTTCCTTTACTGCATCTTATCAGCATCTTCTCTAGACCCCAACTCATCAGGCCCCTTCGGCCTGATGTGGCTTTCCCTACCACATCTCGTCTATAACTCCGTCCGATCTTCAACTCAACTGGCCCATCGAACTCAACTGAGTTATATAATCGTTCGACGCCCACTCGATCTTTGAAATCGAATGTTTAATCATCATCAAGCGGAAATAACTGTCATGCAGTTCAGAGGTCACTCTCTTCCGGTGCATCACTCTGTAGTGGCACAGTGGGACCTTCACCTTATCCCATATTATCAGCCTTAATCCGCCCAAGCGATCTCTTTCGATTGCTGGCCATTGGAATGTGTCACTTCTTTCCGGTGCATCACCTTAGAATAGCATTTTTGGGTCGGGTCGAAGGTCAAAATATTACATATATATATATATATATATATATATATATATATATATATATATATATCAATGATTGAAAGCTGTGCCATAATAAATTTATGTCGACGAGTTTTGGTTGCGACACGCCTCGTCAGATGGCTAATACAAATTGCATGGAGTAATCAAAAACCATTGTTATTTTGGGAAAAATTAAATAACGTAATAAAGGAATGGATAAAAAATGGAAATAAAACGACTAGACAACCACCTAAAACAACAGCTGAGACTTCAAAATGAACACAGTTAAACTTAATTACCTTTCCTAAGTCTTAGATTTAATATCGCTATCATATTTTAATTTCTCTCTTATTTTGTTTTTTTCTATTTTTCACTCTCTCTCTCTCTCTCTCTCTCTGTATATATATATGTATATATATAATATTATGGACGGGCGCTGTCGTCAATCAATGAAGGTGTCACAAGACTTGCGCGTGCGGGCAGAATGACCTGCAAAGTTAGATGTGATTTTAAAATAATCACAGATGAATTATCACGTGTTTCACGACAGTTTCACTGGTGACATCGAACATTCGGAGATCTTCGATTTGTTCCCCAAAATCTCCAAATAAGAAAACAAGTCAGGAGATTTTGGAAGAGTTGAAGGCAGCTTTCAAAACAGACGCGTCAAAAGTTCCGAGGCCCCGACCCGTCCTACGCAGTCTGCTATGACCTATCTGTCAGGCGTATGTCAACAGTCAGCTCTCACCCACACCGCCGTCACCACCAAGAGGAAGGGAGAAGAAGAACGTAACTAAAATGAACTTTTCGAGTTGCAACGATCATAGCCCTAAGTGAATAATAAACGACTGCTATATTTTCTTCCCTTACCTTCGAGTTTGAGTATTTCTTTTTCTGTGGACTTCTTTCTTTAAGGCACAACACGTTGGTCCTATGTTACATATATATATTGTTTTGATGCTGGTAAAAGAAAGGCACGGGGAACACAAAAAGGTAGATAAAAAATATACATATTCAAGTAACAGAAACAGATACAAGTGAACTGGGATAGACAGTAGTTAGCTGAGAGTCCAGTCAGGTAGCAACAATTGTCCACTACGCAAGTGATATTAGACGTGATTGTGTCAAGTCGGTCTGGTTCGACTCTTGTGAATTCCGGTGAACTCTGGTCTACGCTCCGTTGATGTATATTTTTGGAGGAGGGTGAGTCCATTATGTAGGGAGTACAACATATATATATATATATATATATATATATATATATATATATATATATATATAATCTAACTGGAAGAAAAATCAAACCTGGTTAAATTGGGATTATAAATTTATTTCGGTGAAGAATATCATAATCTTCGTCTCTTCAGATGACTTTCGACAAATACCCTTGGGAAATGTACGAACCCCGTAATCCTCCCAGTTATAGGTTAAATAGCAACTACTGCTGTTATTCTTGAAGGATGGCTTTGGCATTAGATAACCCACGAAGGTTGATATGTCATTACACAAAGAAACCAAACCAAAGCAACCAGATGACTTACACGCTTAATTTGAGGGTGAAAAACAGCATTTTTTTAAGTGTGTGACTACAATTAAAAAAAAATTCAGGCCAAAAGGAAAGAAAGTTAAAAACAACTAGGTGTGAAACGAATTAAGAATCCAGAAACAAGACGAAGATAAAAATATTCTTCGTTGATATAAATTTATAATCAAAATTTAACTAGGTTTGAGTTTTCTTTCAATTATATTGTGGCCTAGTCTTCTGGGGTTGCAGAATACACTGACTGCATCTCCGCAGAAGTGTAAGACTCCTCCAACGAGTGTCCCGGATATAATATTAAACAATCTCATGTTGTGGCTTCATTAATGCTGGAGCTTTGGAAATGCAGAGTACCCCTTCATTGCCATTTCTCCCATGTCCACTCTTGTCCAGATCGGTAGCTCCTGATAGAGTCCTATCTATGGGTTGAATAGAACTATTTCACATTTAAACTGTACTTACACTAAATTGAATCGTTTGAAATTGAACTGTTTTTACATTTAACTCTGTGTAAACGAATCTGTGTACTTTTGCCAAACTGAATAGTCTGAAAAAGAACTACTTTGACATTCATCTATGCGTAAACTTAAAACTACACTTACACTAAATTGAATTGTTTAAAACTTTTATAAAAATGACTTAATTCTGCGTTAAATGACCCGAAAAGGGATGATAAGCTGTAACACAAACCAAACAACAATCTATCAGTTACATTGTATACACACTGCATGTGTTTTTTTTTTATATATAAACCTGAAAAAGAATATATAACAATAACAATACATCTATCACTCCAATAGATTTATATGAAATACCTCATATATTCTTGACACGAATAATCCATACTCATTGTCTTCGGGCGCCGACTGGATATTACAAATATATATATATATATATATAGTAACGATAATTACTTAGTGAGTCAGGAACTAACCTTCTATACTTTTGCCTAAGCGGTTCATCAGGGTACCTAATCCCGACTAAAAAAGTATGGAAAGAAAACCATATTTACTGTAAAAAAAAAATCACACCAGACAGAAAATTAGTATATCAATAAAAAATTTATCTATGTATATATATATATATATATATATCAATGATGGGATTTTTTTTATTGATAAGCAAATTTTCTGTCCGGTGTGAGGTCTGTTTCGGGTTTTTTTTTCTTGTGTTTTTTTTACTATAAATATGGTTTTCTTTCCATACTTCTTTAGTCAGGATTAGGTACCCTGATAAGCCGCTTAGGTGAAACTATAGTAGGTTAGTTCCTGACTCACTAAGGAATTATCGTTACTATTTTTACTCTACTTAGCACTTTTTGCATTGTAGCTTAGCAACCCTAACGGTGCTTTTTTTTCTTTTGACCAACCAATTGCGTGTCTTTCGATTTTTTTCTATTGGTATGACAAGGTTTGTCTTTTCTTTTTTTTTCCCAATACATATATTTTTTCCAATATATATTTTCCCCTTCACAGTGATTCATTGTATATTTTCATCTTCAAATCACTTGACGGTTTTTTTCTTACCATAAGGGCTATTATTTAATATATATATATATATATATAGGGGTCATTCAAAAAATAAGGTGAAAAATTAACTAATGAGGAGGCAATACGGAACATTGTTTACAGTTCAACCATTCCCACGATATCAATTATCGTGAGTATTTTCATGTGGCGGGACTGTCTTATTCACTGGCGGCGAAGCCCGGAACCTTTTCTTTACCGAAGTTTCAGTGTGTCCACTCCATGGTTAGTATTTTGGGATCAGGCTCGTTGTCACACAGTCATGTTTAGCAGATTTAAGATTTCGTTTATTATTATTATTATTATTATTATTATCTTTTTTTTATTATTTTCATACACATCTCACATCCTTCTGTATATTTCAAAAGTTTTGGTTTTCTCAGCCATAAAAGAATATGATGCGAGACCATTTCCATTTCGGATCACTGAGTTTCGTTTGCAGCCATTTTGAATAGCTTCAAAATCAATTCGAAACAATGTTGGGTTTAACACGAATGGGAAAAATTATGAAAAAGATTTTTTTTAAAAGAAAACGTATTTATTGAATGACCTTTCTACGACATTGCTGTGATTGATATTATTTGAATATTCGCATCAGTATTGATGGAACAAATATACACGCGCATTATATAAAGAAATTAACGAAATACAAAAATGGAATATAACTTCAAGTAACTAACGTTTGAAACCGCATAACAATCAATTCGTTTTCATTCTTTTTTTTTCAATAAATTTCTTCAATAAATGTGTTAAAAAATAATCGAATATAATTTTCATTTATTTCATTGCTCTAAAGAATTATTATTTTTAAACATTCAACTCCAACTTTTGATAATCAGATTTTCCCTGGTTTTTATTTGACTCACCTACGGCTAAGATGAAGGAATAGTTCAGACATGAAATCCCAAAATAGGAGGAAAAATTTGTGTTATTCGTTCTAAGTGACGAGTGAAGATTTCAAAGAACAGGTTTTCATGTTTAAGTGGGTTCTTTTATATTCCGTTATATTAATTTAAGATTATAGCAATGAAAGAGGAAAAGGAAAAAAAATTCAATGAAGAGGAAACAAAAGAAAGAAAGAAAGAAAGAAAGAAAGAAAGAAAGAAAGAAGGAGCTGAAGGAAAAAAGAAAAAGAAGAAAAGAAAAAGAAATAATTAACGGCAAAAAGGAAAGAAAGACAATAGAAGGGAAAACAAAGAAAGAATGGAAAGAAAAAAGTAGGGAAAAAAAACGAATGAAAGACGGAATAAGAATAAAAAGAAAGAAAATGGAAAGACAGAAAAAAGGAAAGGAATGAAAATAAGAATAAGAGAGTTAAAAGAAAAAGAAATTAAAGAAAGAATACAAATAGAAGGTAAGAAAAAAATCCAAAGGAAAAAAGAAAAGAAAGAGAAAAAATGAAAAAAACTAAAGAAGAAATTGAAAGAAAAGGAAATAACGAAGTAAAGTAAGCGACCATAGTCGAGGGTGACCCGAAGGCTCCCTTTTCGATAGCTACTACACCAAGGTGTAGGGGAGGGCACTACTCCTTTCTCTGGATTGCTCCACTTTACCATTGATCCGTACCTTATAATGCTGAGTGCTAAGCAAGGTGGCATCAAGTTCCATTTTTAAAGTCTTTGGTATGACTCGACCTGGGATTGAACCCAGGTCTCCCGGGCCATTGGCGAACACTCTAACCTCTAGGCCAATGTCCGAAATAACGAAAGAAAGATGAAAAAAAAATGAAAGAAAAAAAGTAAACAGAATGAAAAGAGAGGATAGGTATAAAGGAAAAAATATATAAAAGAAAGAAAATCAGTAAAAAAAAGAAAAAGGGAAATTAGAGAAAGAATATAGACAATGAAAAGAAATATTTAAAAAGTAGGAAGAAGCGATAAATAAAAAAAATGTAAAAAGAAATACAAGCTATAAAAGAAAAGAACAAAATGACATAAAAAGGAAGTAATTAAAAAGAAAAAAAAAAAACGATCGAGAATAAAAGAAAAGAAAAAAGAAAAAGATGCAGAATTTAATAGAAAAGAAAAAGACATTAGAAATTAGGAAAGAAAAAAGAAAAAGAAAACAAAGAAAGAATCAGAAAAGACAAGGAAAAGAAGAAAAAAGACAAAACCAAAGAAATAACGAAAATAATGTAAAAGAATAAAGAAAATAAAAGGTAAACGGTAAGACAGAAAGAAAATACGTGGTGTATTCAATAAGTTTCCAGACTTTTTTGTACAGGCATTTAAAATTGTCGTAGACTCTTGGAAATTCAGTATGTTAATGCTATGCATCTTATGAGATGAATGACCAATTTTTATGCTTTCAGGTTCAAATCAACAGCAACAACAGGAATTGGTATACACCCTACTAAAGCCTGATTGTCACAGCTGGTGAATTATAAAAATGCAATCTGGACGTGAGGACACTTTAGAAGAACAATATGCTATAAAATTCTGTTTTAACTTGGAAAAAATGCCACAGAAACGTATGGAATGCTTCAGACTGCTTTTCGACCATCTTGCATGAATCGAGCATGAGTTTTTGAGTTGTATAAGAGATTCAAGGAAGGCAGGGAGTCTGTGAGGGATTATGAGAGGTGTGTAAGGTTTAGGGTTACTATGTTGAGGTTTTAAGGGAGTACAGGGAGAGATTCCGTCGGAAGAGACCAGCTCTCTTCAAATCGGGGCAGTGGCATTTCCACCAGGACAATATACCAGACCACAATTCCATCCTTGTCACAGACTATTTGACCAAGATAGGCATCAAGACACTTCCTCACCCTCCCTCGTCGAAACCTTGATTCCTGTGACTTTTGTTTATTCCCTAAGCTCAGAGGCTGTCGTTATGTGACAATTAAGGAGATGAAAGAGCCTGTGACGAAAGTCATTAATACGCTCACACAAGAGGACTTTCATGGGGCCTTGCAGAAGTTGTTGGAACGGTACAACAAGTGCATTGCAGCCGGAGGAGGTTATTTTGAAGGGGACTAGAGTTTCGTGTGTGTACTATCAATAAATGTGCCCATACGAAAAAAGTCTGGAAACTTATTGAATGATCCTCGTAATTGGAGAGACCAGAAAGAATAACAAAATAAATTATTAAAAGATAAAAAGAAAGAGAGAGGATAGAGAAAAAAGAAGAAAAGGAAAGAAAAATTAACAGAACAGGAAGAAGAACAAAATATTTTTAAAAAAGGAAGAAAAAGAAGATTAGGAAAGAAAAAAATTGCAGAGGTAAGAAAAAACGTCGAAAATAGAAAAAGAGAAAAATAAAACGGCGGGAAATGAAAGAAAAATATAGAAAAAAGAAAGTATTGCAAAAGAAGAAAAGGGAAAAAGAAGACAAAGAAAAAGTAGAAAAGGAAAGAAGAGAAAAGAAAAAAAGGAACAGATAAAAGTGAAGAGAAAAGAAAGTATTACAAAAAGAAAAAAGAAAAGAAGCAAAAAGAAAGAAAAATAGAAAGATAAAATAAATAGGAAAGTAAAGAAAAGGAAAGCAAGAGAAAAAAAGAAAGATAATTTTGTTTTTTTTTTGTAATTCGTATCAGGATATCCTCTCAGTCTTCATCTGCGCCATTCATGGGTAAACAACGTCCCACGGGCCACATGTGGCCCGCGGTTCTTTCTGAACATCCCTCCAAATTTCACAAGGAAAATAACGTTTATTAAAATTTTGTGTTACTTGTTTCGTTTTCACTTATTCCCCCACTCACTATCTCTTTCTATCTATCTTTCTCACGCACACACACTTCTCTCTCTCTCTCTCTTTCTCTTTCTTTCCCTCTCTCACCCACTCCCTTTCTTTCTTAAAATATCTAATTTTGTCTTGGAAAATATATTAAACACATTGATTTTTTCATGAAATATGTTTTTTTTTCTTTTAATTATTCCGTTCTGTATCCCGTCAGTTGTGTGTGTAAATTACATTAATATTAGTGACATTTTACCAAGACTTCATTTTTTTAATAAAAAAATATTTTTATAATAGAGAAAAAGTGAGCATTTCCTAATTTCTAAGTCAGATTTTTACTCGTCTGGTTTTCTGTAGTGAAAATGGCTGTGCTACCTTCAACGTAAAATTACCCTTTCTTTATTATTGCAGTTCACTAGATGATGAACCACATCTCTTCTTGTGGCCTTATTAAAAAAAAAAGTTGCTCATGCCTGATCTCTGTGCAAATGGGTCGGGTTACGTTTCTTATTTAATGCTATATCATCATTCCGGGGTTATTTAATGCCATCTTTGTAAAAGAACAGTCGTGATGCTATTGAGCCTAAATCAGAAGAAAATGGATCTAATACTTTTTCCGGGGGTATTAGTCCGAAAGTGAACGTAATTGCCCGACTGATGATCCAACGCCCTTAACAAGATGTCACAGTCCAGTATTTTAGCCCCTACGCCACATCCAAAGGATTAATTTTTAATATAATTTTACAATCATGGTTGCTTTTCTGTTATGGTCCAATCTATAGGACAAATACCGGTTGCGACAGAAATACTTCACACGTTTTAACCAATCTCCTTTGTGGTGCAAATCAACTTAGGCAAGTGATAATCGTAGCTCCATCTTGCAATTGTCATACCATATTTTTAATATACATTCAATTACGATTATGGTTTAGACTGGAGAACATTGTCAGTTTGATGCTGAAATGTTTTCGTATTTTCTTTTTAGACTGATAAATCTGTCATTATTTCTGAGAGCTTTTCATGTTTTATATATATATATATATATATATATATATAGAGAGAGAGAGAGAGAGACCCTCAACCGAGCCGTCAATCAAGAGATGCAACTGTGTTAATAAGCGGAAGAACAGCAGAAGCAGGTGAACGTAAGACAATTATATAACCAGGTGCCCGTGACGGTTCGAGCCAGTTGGAGTCAGTTGGACACAAGATGACCGTGTGAAAACCAGCGGCAGACTGAGGGCCCTAAGCTCTCAGTGACCCATGGTTGAGCAACCAAGCCAATGGTCAGAAGAACTTGGGTCAATATAGCAGTCTGTCCCCGTCTCTCACACACAACCATCATCAAACCTTTCGAGAATAAAGTGTGAGAGATATATTTTTATAAAGAAGTGTGTTTGTTCGTTCAGTGAAGTCGTCATAATTGTTGACTATGTTACCGCGTATATTTGTATATGTATACGTGTAGTTGTATGTTGCTATACAATATATATATATATATATATATATATATATATATATATTCGGTACGTAACTTAATGGTAGAGACAAAAAATCAATTTTCTAAGCTTTTTGCTTAGATGTAGAACAAAGATATATGAACGAAGCAAGCAATAAGACTTGAACTCACTCGTATAGAGTTGCTTGGATAGCTTGCCAATCATTATTCCACCAGAGGCACCAAATGGTAACAACAAATAGACTCAAGGTTTTATTCATAATGAGAATAATAGTTTCAAAAGAGAAACAAAAATGATTGGCTATTTAACCGGTTTCGATTCTCGCTCAATACAGTTAAATCTAGAAAAATATCAAATAAAAATAAAACTATGGGAAATATGTTGGGTGGAAGGAGCTCCTTTCTCTCCCAACCTCTTTATTGCTCACACTCTCTCTCTCCCTCTCTTTCTCACGCACACGGTTTAACCTGCTTCAACTAGATATGCCTTTTGGTAAATTACATAGTTATTTCTATATCTGTACTTTTGATGTAGTGGTTAAAGTATTCGATTGTGACATCGTAGTAAAAGAGTTCGATCTCTATTCGAGCTATGATGTTAACTTTCAGACAAATATCTTTGAGAAAGATATGAACCCCCCTTGCCCCCCACCCCCTCCCGCCAGATATGCTTTTAATAGTACAGCTGTTGTTCTTTTACAAGGATGGATTTGGCATCAAATAACCTACGAAGACTGATATGCCATTGAACGAAGAAACTAAACCAAAGCTATTCATATTTAAATGGTGTTTTTAACTGGTTTTATATATTTTCAATGGATTATGGAGGGCTGTTTCAGTTTTATTCAAAGATCTGAAATATACCCGAAAACACTAACGACAAAAAAAAAATCAATTCATTTATGACTATTTCAAATCTTTTATTATGTAGTTACCCAACCCCTCTGCATGAGCAGGATGTGAGACAAGGCCGATTTTAAAGCGGAGTTTAACAGAGTTTTCCTTCTCCTAGATTGGTTGCCATACCAAAGCTAAAGAATCTCTGTTCTTTTATTTCCCCTGGAATGTAGGAAGACTAGTTGGACTCATGCTTTTACAAAAGGTATCATATCTCTTTTGTCATATAGGAAAATTCTGCTTATAAATAATTATCCGAAAGTTTAATGAAAAGTGATTCTACATTATTTATTTTCGATAAAATTCCACTTTACAACCCTTATCTAACACATGGACGTGGCCTAGTGGGTAGAGTGTTTGCCAATGGTCTGCGAGGCCTGGGTTTAATCCCAGGTCGAACCATACCAAAGACTTTTTAAAAAATAGTACTTGATACCTCCCTGCTTAAGACTCAGCAATATAAGGTACGTATCAAGGGTAAAGTCGAGCAATCTAGGGAAAGGAGTTGCGCCCTCCTCTACACCTCGGTTTAGTAGCTATTGAAAAGAGAGCCTTCGGGTCGTCCCTGACTATGGACAACTTACGAATAATCAACATGCTGTTGGCTTGTCTTGATGAAAATGGTGATGAAGTCTATTGTCCGATTTTTCAATTCTTAGCCAGTGTAGACAGATACATCTGCCGGTGAGAATTTAAAGAAATATTCTCATGTATTTTATAAACTTTCGTAAGTAAATCATTAATTGTCATCAATTTCTTTTTTTGATCTTTATTTTCGGAAAAGTCTGCTTTGTCAATACACCGATTGCCTACAAATTTTGACCTCGTCACTTTCACTAAATCACTTTGATGCGATCTAAATTAAAATGACATTTTCGAATTGAGAGGAAAAATATAGAATTTTCTTCTCAGGGTAAAAAAAAAAAAATAAAAGATTACTTTCTTTATCTGGCAAAAAAAAATGTTGAGGAAAAAAAATTTTAAAATACAACTTTAAAAAAATCTTTTGTGAGTTGATTTAAATAAAAGATGGTCATTAAATTGAGTCTGAGACAATGGAAAAAAAGCTGAAAGAAATGACAAAATCTAATAACAGTGATTGAAAAGTTCTTTTTTGTCAAAAGAAAATGAGGACAATTTAAATGTTCTCTCATTTCTATTCTCATATATATATATATATATATGTGTGTGTGTGTGTGTGTGTGTGTATCAGTATGTGTGAGCGTATATGTGGGTGTTACACTTTACTCTTTTTACAAAGAAATGTGAGATCATCATCATCATCAACAAGTCACGATGCTGGCACGAGTTTTCCTGACTCTCTCTCTCTCCATCCGTCCCTATCAACCATCGCTCTCATCACGTTCTCCAAAGTACAACTTGTGTCCGCACAGAGCTTGATGTAAATACATTTTCTCAGGTCGACAATATAGAAGTCCACAGAAGAACGTCACTTATGTATTCGTCCTTGTTTCTCCACCTATGTCCTGCATGTCTATTCCGTCTTACTTTTTGAATGACTGTACAGCTGCAGTTTTGCGGGGTGTTGCTTCCAGGATTTATTCAAAACAACATGTAACATTCTTGTGTAATTCCTATCTAGCTTTTTTTTTTCAGCGTTTTGCTTTTTACCCGTGTGGTTCATCTAAACAGTCATATAGATACAGCCATTGCTTAGAAGAAACCCCGTTTATTTTATCAGATTTATCCGACTTCCATATGATTGATAACCAGTCGATCGCAGCGTATACCTTTTCACGATGACATCACTTTCATTAGAAGAGATATTGATGCCGAGGTTTGGGAACTTATTTTTTTTAATTTTATTTTAGAGGCCAGCCTCTTAAATCGGAAATAATTGTCTTCTTAGAATCTTACGCTATGTGTCCAAAAAACATGAACTCTATCTTATATGTTTTCAAGTAGCGTCAAATGCTTTTTTTTTTTGCTTGCTTCAGGCAATGCATTCAGGATTCGGCTTGGACAGGTTTATTCTCAAGAAGAGCTAGATCCTCTGTATAGTCCGCGTCTGTAATAGTTTCTGCAGGATATTTCTCCTTTCTTTTTTTTTTTTCATTGTAAAGCAATTTTCTTTTTTATTTATTTGATCCGTCGACGTTCGAAATACACAAACTAGATAGGTTATAAGCATATACGGTGTTAATGTATATCCTTACCTAACTCCTGCGATAATGTAATAGCAATCTCTGTCTCCATAAGGTGAGCGAATCATTGCTTTTGTGTTTTTGTAAAGCATCATTAACAGCTTCTTTTGTGAGAACATTTGCTAGTAGTATTTGTTCCATAACATTTTTATGTATGAAATCGCAGGTTTCAAAAAAATCTACGAACAACAGAATTTATTGTGTAATATAATACTCGTGCACATATGAGGGAAAATAGAGACCCCAATTGTCAACTATGTGCTTGGAAAGGATCTGTACAACATATCCTTAGTAGTTGCCCAAAAGCTTTGGGTGAGGGACGGTACCGTTGGCGTCACGATCAAGTACTCAAGGTAATTGCAAATGAGGTGACTAAAGGTGACGTAGCACGTCGCGATCACGGAGGCGGCTTGGCTATTTCAGAGTCAAGCCAGGGTGACTGTCGGAGCTGATATGATGCAGAAATAACCCGAAATCGGCAATGAAGACAGCGCATCACTGAAGACCTCCCTGATGCATCTAAGATGCATGATTGAAATGGCCGAGGGATTTCGTTTTATATATCTTGCCTTTCGGTTTAGTTAGGTTGAGAACCTTTCGGCTCAGTGCATGGGTTAGTTAGGTGCAAACGTGCGTGCAGGTGTTCACGCACACGCGGAACGGACGTGTCATTCTGAGATGTCACAATAAAAATCCCAGAGAGAGGATGCGACCAGGGATGTGAGTGACGTCACGCACCGGAAGCGTGGGCTGAGATTCGAGAAAAGTCAGTTAGTTGAGTTTTGCGGTCGGAAGAAGAAGGTTGACTTTTGCTTGCTCGCTTAGGCCTTGGGCAGGTGTCGCACGTGGTTTGGGGCAGATGGAAAAGTCAGTATAGAAAGATGGTATTTTCTCTCCTTATGTCGAAAAACCTTTTAACTCAAAGGTAATAAAAAGTTTCGTACCTGAACTAGGAAGTCGTCAAGTGTTTTTCGTGTTTTCGAATTCCTATGTTATATCTATATATGTGCGTTATGAACATTCTATGAACATTTCCCATATCCGTATCATGTTATGTTACAATTGTATATACTCCTTCGATGGATAGTAAAAATCTGTGAAGTTAAAGATCGACTTCTTCGGAAACCGTTCTGATGTTAAAAGAATGATAAGGGAAAAAATCTAATTGTAGGAAATGATTGACACTAAAACCATAGTATTTAACTGGGTAGTGTTTTAGTGGGCACTAGTTTGCCATTAAACGTTAATTTCAAGCGGTAAGTTTAAACAGTTCCTCAGATTTCTAGTTCGGATACTGATTCGAAAAAATAACAGACAATAAAATTTTTAAAAGGGAATTTTTTTATAAAAGAAACGAGAAAAAAAGGGATAGAAAAAATAAAGTGAGGCAATTTTTGGTCCAATTTGCTGGAACTTATCTGAGAGAGAGCCCGGGAAACAAAGTTCTTTGAATTTGAGTATTTTTCTTTTCTTATTTTGTTTTTGTTTTGTTTTGTCGAAACGTTTCAGAATTCATTAAATTGCGTGTCTTCTTTAAAGTTCTTTTCAGCAGAATTCTCAGTTGAATTTTCTTTCAGTTGTTTAACTTGGTAGAATTTGTGTAGTCGACTTTCATTTAATTTTACTTTATTTCTTGGGAAGCTCCATTCAAGAAGCGAGAGACGAAACCCATCTGCTAGCGTAAGTTTTATGTCACTTTATAGTTCGGTCCCCGAATTCGTACTGAGGGACAGACTAGTAGTTCTTGACAAAGAAGGAAGTCACTTTTTGGTGCTGCACTGTCTGGGATTACTTCTGCCTTTTCCCCTCTGGCCAAATCAAGTGCCAGCACGCGGTCAGCTTGATTTTTTTCATAGAAATACATTTTTCTCATTTCTCCTAAGATTTTTTTCGATTTCAGGTAGTATATACTTGGGAAGCAGAACATAATGAACCTTTGCAGCAGCAGCAAGCATTATAGCTCTATAGTTCTTAGTGAATACGAAGTCACATTTTGGGGGGAAAAGGATGATGCTGTCTTTTATCCATTTCTCTATTGTATTTTGTACAGACAACGCTGCATAATCGAAAAAGTAAGTCACCATACTTCCTTGTTTTTCATAATTCTGAGGGTATTTCGTCGAGGCCTGTCGCTTTTCTTTTTTTTTTTTAATTTTTGTCAGTACTGCGATAAGTTCTTCCAATGAAAACTGTTCTAGTTTGATATCTTGTTGGCAAGAGATAATTTTTCTGATAGGTTATCAGTAACTTTCGGGCTCTTCAAAGCAGAGTGTTGAAATGTTCTTTCCACTTCTCTGCTCGTTCTTCTTGGCTGGCAGCTTTTTGTTTTGCTCCCGAGGTGCTCTTCACTTTTCTCTCTTTATTTTATGTCCGCCAAACAAATTGTAATTGCCTATCTTCTACCGTGATTCTTTTTTTATTGATCATGAATGTTTTGTTGCTGTTCTCTTTGGGGTATGTGTTTGTTCACCCTTATGTTTCCGCACCCTGGCATTTGTTAGGTTTATTTTATTTAGTAAGGATGTTATCCCATTTTTCTCTGATTAAAATTACCTCCCATGAAACTATATTTGGTTCTTCGTTTGTTTAGAATACATTTGGCTGCAGTCATGCGACAACATCACTAATTTGCTATTGTTTGGTTTGGTCTTGTTTTCTGGCATCTCAACCATTATTGTTTATTTAATGCCAAATTCTGTTTTTACATTTATGTTATTATATGTTTTGTAAACACATTTTATAGATACAGTTAAATGATCGAACATTTCTATATCTAACAATCCAATTTAACATAATTCAACAAAAATAAATGATTTCTAATATTGCTATGAATAATTAGCAATTTGATTAAACATCAGTCACTTTTTTACACACAGTTAAATGATCAAACATTTCTATTTTGAATAATTCAATTTATCATGAATCATATTTTCAATCAACACTTTAAATGTCTAACAATTCTATTTGACCCATAGATAGGACAATTTCAGATGCTACCACTCTGGTCAGTGTGGATCAGGAAGCGACAGCAGTGAAAGGGTAGCTCTAGCATTACCATCAGATTGTTCAAGGTCATATGCAGGACACTTGTTAGGACACGAGTTTTACCCCTCAAAAGAGATGCAGTCGAAATACCCTACTACCTCCGTCGACTCAGTTATCATATGGAATAAAAATCTGTTGTAAAGAAGCTCAGCTTATCCGGAAACATAACATTTTAATTTTCCGCTCACTCTTTTTTTGGTCCAACGGCATCAAACAACTGTAATATAATGGCCGAGGGATTTCGTTCTATACCTTTGGATTTAGTTAGGCTGAGAACCTTTCGGCTCAGTTCATGGGTTACTTAGGTGCAACATTAACGCAGGTGTTCACGAGCGTGCGCGGACGTGTCACTCAGAGATGTCCCAATAGAAACCCCAGATGGGAAACAGGGCTAGGGAGTGAGAATGACGTCACGCACCGGAAGCGCGTGGAGGATTTTGGGAGATTTGAAAAAGTCAGTTAGTAGAGTTGAGTCCTGACTCGGGAGAAGACGGTTGACTTTCGCTTGCTCGCGGGGGCCTTGCGACGGGTGCGCACGTGTTTGGTGGGGTGGGGGCAGATGAAAAAGCCAGAATAGAAAGAATGTGTATATCTCTCCTTATGTCGAAGAACTTTTAAACTCAAAGGTAATAAAAAGTTTCGTACCTGAACTAAGATGTCGTAAGTGTTTTTCGTGTTTCGGGATTCCTATGTTCAATGTATATATATATGTTATGAACATTTCATGTACATTTCACATATCCGTATCTGGCTATGGTACACAACCTGTGAATTCAATCATTTAGTTGTGTGTGTTTTGTAAAATAAAACTCACAAAGCAAATATAAAGGGTGAGATGGTTTCAAAATCGGAATTAATTGATAGCAAAAATTATCTAATATCGAAAAATATTTGTTCTTAGTTTATTCAAAACGGCGTCATCAAAGAGAGAGATCCAGGCATAAACAGAGGTCTGTTATCAAATTTTGGGTGGCTGACAAGTGCAATCCATGAAAAATTTACAGAAGAATGTGTGATGCGTACAGAGAAGCATGTTTAAGGGGATAAATGAGTCTGAGTCGAAAAGACAGTTCATGAAGTGGAAACGCGCTGACTCTCCGGTAAAAAAAAAGTTCGGGTGCAACGGTCGGTAAAGAAAATGATGCAGACAGTTTTCAGTGACATAAAAGAACCCATCAATAAACAGTGCTTTCATTTGGCATTTTCTCAGGTAAAAATGACCTTTTTTTTTCAAATGTGACACGTAAACACACATGCACACACGCACACAACACACACATACACACACACACACATACACACACACACATATATATATACATTTACATACACACTGGTATATATATATAACGAAATTATACGGTTGCGTGTAAATAGTAGGTGCCCATGGTGTAATGGTTATCATCAGAGGAAATAGACATGGCGACACGAGTTCAAATCCTGGACGAGACTGATAGCATTTCACATAGCATTAATACGCTTGGGAAAGGTGTGAATCCAATTATTCCCCCTCCAGATATGGGTAAATAGTAGGGCAGACTAGGTTTTTCAGCCTTGGTGAGTTAACTAGTCTAGGAGAAGGAAAACTCTGAATTCAAACCTGTTAGACTCTGCTTAAAAAATTGACCTTATGTCATATCCGGCCCGGGCGGAGGGGTTGGTAAATATGTATATAACACTGAATCAAAAGTTTGGCAATGTTTTGATATGTGTTAGATTGGAGCACCTATATCATGCTGTGATAGATACTGGCTGTGGCTAGTCGTATCGTGCTGGTTGGTGCGCTCACACTTTGTCCGTTGCTTCACAGCAAGTCTAATTTAAAAGCCGCTGAGATAAACGTGCAACGTAGTCTAATTTGGGAATGTATGCTTTACGAGTTGTAATGTTATCATAACGCTGAAGAAGTAACGGAAAATATTTGGCGAATGAAAGGTGAATGCGCATTTGATCACCTTACAGTTACTTAATGGTTGAAGAAATTTCGCTAGGATTACAATAGCCTCCACGACCAAGCAAGGTCACGTAAGTATTAAATTGTGAATTTCGAGACGTTGCTGCAAACCACAGAAGGAAATCCGTCTGCTAGTACTCGGAGGGAAACAGGCGAGCTCGGCATTGCTCAGTCCATATAGTTGGTCACCTTCAACATCTCGTTAAAATTGCAAATATCTTTACTCATCTCTGTAATTATCATAGCCCTGTGTCAGAATACACACACATATACTCATACATACACGTAAACTTACACACAACCGTATTATTTCACACAAACACATTTTCTTCATAGTTCAGTGCAGTTGGTGACCTTTATGACCTAAGGAAAAGCATCCAAAACTGCTGAATTGTGAATCACGTACTGCCAAAATATTGCAATTTTTTTTTTTTTTTACTCAGCGTAGCATTATTGTAGCTTTGTGTCAAAATATATACATATATACTTAGACATGAACGTACATATACACAGATATAAACACACATATACACGCATACACACATACATACACGGAAAATACCTGGCAAGTTAGCAATCTCCATTGTCCAGTGTTATTGGCCGCCTTCACAATCTTGCTGCCAAATTGTTCCTCAAACAACCAAAATATTGCAACGATTTTGACTCCCCTAGTATATATTTACGAGAAAGACAGAGACTGAGAGAAAGGGCGAGAGAGACAGCAGACAGGCAGACAGACGGTGTGCCTAAAACAAAGATCTAATCACATTAATAATTTGTTTGATGTAAACAGAAAACTGTCAAGCGATCAAAACTGTGGCGACTTCCTTGAAGCGATTTCTGATTCCTTTGAAGTCTTTGACAAAAATCCCAGTTCCAAAGTCACAGCATTTCTAATTGATTTTGTTTTGACCATCAGACTTGTGTAATCGTTTCACGACAGCATTTTCCAGTTCCCGCTGACCACAATATAACACTGAGGCACGCAAAAAAAAACAAACTTCAAAACTTTAAATAACCATCAAATAGTACTGTAATCAAATGTTAATAAAATGTATCTTCAGAAAACTTAATAGGTACATTTAGTTCTATTAGTTTCTATGGCAATTAGCTAAATGAAGTGGGTATACTCGTGGTGTAATGGTCAAAGCAATGGACTGCGGAATCGTAATAACCGAGTTCGAACTCCAGTCGCGCTATTACGTTCATTTTTCGGGCAAATGCCCTTGGGAAAAGTATGAGCCCCCTTATCCTCTCAGCTATGGGTTGAATAGTACCACTACGGTTCTTCTCGAAAGATGGCTTTGGCATTAAATAACCTACAAAGGTTGATATTCCATTAAAAAAAGAAACCAAATCAATTAATAAATCTCACTAATTATATCATTGCGGTTATTATTTATTATTGCTGTTTCGGAGGATGTCCTTGTAGGGTAATGGTTAAAGCGACTGATTACGGAATCGTAGTAAGCGAGTTCGTACTCCAGTCGCGCTATTACGTTCACTTTCGGACGAATACTTTTGAGAAATGTATGAACCCCCATATCCTTCCAGCAATGGGTTAAATAGTACCACTACTGTTCTTCTCGAAAGGATGGCTTTGGCATCAAATATCCTACAAAGGTTGATATGCCGTTTAACGAAGAAGCCAAACCAAATGAAATATATATGTGAATAGTTTTTAAATTCTTCATATATATCCCTTGCATACTTTAAATCATCATAAAATTTATATTATAAATGATATGAATCGGACTGAACAAAATAAATAAAAAAAACATTTCTTTACAAAATCAAATTGTTTCTTAAATTATTTTTACTGGTCATACTTCTCTGATATTTTAGATAATGATAATTTACAAACGTTACGTATTATTGTTTCGTACAAATTACGATCAATAATCCTAAACTTTGATAAAAGCAACTTTACAGTGTGTTTTTAATAATGATCATCTTATAATCTATATGTAATATGGCTACGTATTGCTTAAGAACAATTATCCTAAACTTTGATAAAAGCAACTTTACAGTGTGTTTTTAATAATGATCATCTCATAATCTATATGTAATATTGCTACGTATTGCTTAAGAACAATTATCCTAAGCTTTGATAAAAGCAACTTTCCAGCGTGTTTTTAATAATGACCCTCTTACAACCAAAATGTATTACGGGTACATCCTGCCTATGAATAATTATCCTAAACTTTAACAATGGGGTTCTCCTGCGTTTTTTTTAAATAATGATAATCTTATAATCTATATGTAATATGGCTACGTATTGCTTAAGAACAATTATCCCTAACTTTGATAAAAGCTACTTTCCAGCGTGTTTTTAATAATGACCCTCTTACAACTAAAATGTATTACGGGTACATATGCCGACGAATAATTATCTTAAACTTTAATATTAGGGGATCTCCGGCGTTTTTTTTAATAATGATCGACTTATAATCTGTATATGTAATATAGCTACCTACTGCTTACGAATAATTATCCTAAACTTTGATAAAAGCAACTCTACGTCGTTTTACTTTTAATACTGACAACCTTTATGGATTATTTAATGCAGAAACCATCTTTTACGAAAAAAAAGCTGTGAAATACTGTAGGGGTGTTTAGTAGAAATAACTCAAAGACTCATGTGTGACAACGTACGTGCTTTATGGCTGCCATCTTTTTCTGATTGTGGCCCAGTAAAAAAGCCCCTTAAGGCATTACCAATATTGGGCCGCTTATGTATATAAGTCGACCAACATCCCCCATACATACAAAAGTCTGAAGTGTTCATTTTATGCGAGTTGCCATTCACCATATCGGTTGTGTGTCTTGCCTGCGGTGACTCTCTTCAGACGAAGTTGTCTTTCAGCCATGTCTGGTTGTTGCTGTTTGGTGTTTTGTTCACTGTCATTGCTGGTGATATCTTGTTTGTGGTTTGTTTTCGTCATGTTGCTGTGTTTTGGTTTAGTTGTGAGTCTATTTCTCACTGGTCTTTTCCTATTTTCCAGTTCGATCATGTATCGTCGGTATTCAAACTTTTCTATGACAACTGCCCTTTTCCAATATTGGCTCTTGCCATATGGCTGCACAGTCACCTGGTCACCTTCTCTTAATTCTATCAGGTCATGGGCATTTTTGTCATAGTATTTCTTTCGATGTTGTTTTGCCTTTTGTATTTTAGTTTTTGTTTCTTCCACATTAAATGGGGATAGAAATTTCTTCATCGTAGGCAGTACACTTCTCAATTGTCTTCCAAAGAATCTCTGTGCTGGGGACATTCCTATGGATTTTGATGGTGTGTTGGTGAATTCTAGTATGGCCAGACAAGGATCGCTGTTTTAATTATTATATTTTTCTATGATGCCTTTTATTTGTTTTGCAGCTGATTCTGCCATTCCATTGGAGTTTGGCATCTCTGGTGAGCAGGGATTCCATCTAAATCCGTATTTATGGGCCAATTCTCTCATCATTTTGTTATCAAATTCAGGGCCCCCATCACTTACAACTTCTTCTGGGATGCCATATCTCATGAAGTGTTTCTTTATCAGCTTGATTGTGCAACATGATCATGTTCCGAGGAGTCGATCAACCAAGGTGTAATTGGAGAAATAATCCACACAGACTAGGTATTTCCTTCCATCCAGTGTCATGGTATCGAGGCCAATACGTTGGAATGGGTATTCCGGCACTGGTCTTGTGATTAGTGTCTCTTTGCTATTTCTTGCAGAATATCTGCTACACTGTTTACAGTTGATATAACATTCCTGTAGTTCGTGCCTTATTCCTGGCCAGAAGATTGTGTCTAGGGCGCGTCTCATGTTACTTTCAACTGCTAAATGGCTTGTGTGTGCCTTCTTCTTCGTGTCATTTCTCATTGAGGCAGGTACAAAGACTCTGTCTTTATAAAATATTAGATTATCCTTTGTTGACAGGTAGTCTCTGAATTTATACAGGTGCTTCAACTGAGGTTCAAAGATTTTATATGGCATTGGGAAGCCTTGTTTAATTAGTTTTATGAGCGTCTGTAGATCCTTATCTTCTTTGGTGGCACTGACTAGCCTGTCTCTGGTCTGTTCACTTACAGCAAGAAATTCTAATAGATTCACTTCACTGAAATTAAACTGGAAATTGTCATCCTCTACTAGGGCTCGCGAAAGAGCATCAGCAATGATTATGTCACTGCCCTTTTTGTATGTTATTTTGTAGTCAAACTTTTGTATTGAAATCACCATTCTTAACAGTCTTTTTGGTACTTCGCTTAGAGGCTTGTTGCTGATTGCTTCTAATGGTTTGTGGTCCGACTCTATTGTCACATGTCTTCCGTAACAATAGTCACTAAACTTGTGTAGTCCAAACACAACGGCTCTCATCTCTTTTTCAATTGGTGCGTAGTTCTTTTCATAGTCGTTCCACACCCTGGATGCGTATGATACTGGTTTTCCATTCTGTAGGAGGACAGCTCCCACGCCTACATCAGACATGTCAGTCTGTATCGTGACTGGCTTTTCTAAGTCATAGTAAGCCAAGGTAGGTGTGTTTGCTATAGCTTTCTTTATGTTTTCGAATGCTCTTTGTTGTACCTCAGCCCATTGGAAAATCTGGTCCTTCCACGTTAGCCTGTTTAGAGGTTCACATTTTGTCGTCAGTGAGTGATCACATCTCGAGAGGTATTTAAGCACTCTTATGAAGCGTCTTAGATTATGCAAGTCGTGAGGTGCTGGGAACTCTATGATTGCCCGTATTTTTTCTTCATCAGGCTTCAAGCCTGTGTTAGTCAGTGTATGACCCATGTAAGTGACTTCCTCTGTGAGGAATTTGCATTTGTCGAGGTTGATTTTTATGTTTCTTTCTCTGCGTCTCTGCAAATATGCTCGTAAGTTCTGGCTGTGGTTATTGATGGCTTGGTCTGAGTCGTTTTCAAATCCTTCAACCAGACAGTGATCTTGAATAATGCTAACCCCGTTTATCCCTTGGAATTGTTCGATCATTTTTGTTTGGAATGCCTTGCTGGCTGGTGTGATACCCATGGGTAATCTTTTGTATCGATAATTGTCCTGAGGTGTTCCGAAGGCGGTCAGTTCTCTTGCCTTGTCGTTCATCTTGCAATGCCAGTATCCACTTCTTACGTCCAATTTACTAAATTTTATTGCGTTTTTATTTGCAAACCTGTGTGTGATGGATTCCAATCTTGGTAACTAGCAGTGGTAGTTGTTGATCAGTGCCTTGTTTAATGGTTTGGTTTCGACACATATCCGAAGTTTTCCGCTGCGTTTTCTTTCAATCACATAGCTGTTGAGCCATGAGCTTGGTCCTTCCAGTTTCTCAGTTATATTGTCCCTCATCATTTTTTCTAGTTCTTGTTTAAATTGTTTTTCCAGTGCAAAGGGGACACCTCTTATGGGTTGTTGTATAGGAACTGTGCCTGGCTCTGAAGTGTTAGTTCGCCTTCAAATTCACCAACTCTCTCTTCAAAAACGTCTGGGAATTCTTGTAAAATCCCTTCGATGGAATCATCAATGTCTAGTTTTCTGATGTCTTTCAGGGCTTGTTCTTTGAGGTCATTGCATTCTACAGCTGAAACTGTCGAGTCAAACTGATCTAGGTTGAACCGTATTAAATTTAGCTTTTGGCAAAGACTACAGCTTAAAATTGGTTGTACCTTCTCATTCACAACCATGACTGAGGCTGTCACTTTTCTTCTGTTGACTGGGTTGATAAGTTCTACCCTCATTGTTCCTTCGGTTCTGACCTTTTTCCCTCCGTATACTGAAATATCAAGTTTCTTACCTTTTTTTAGTAAGTGCTCCATTTTGTTGACCTTAACGAATGTTGCAGGAATTAAATTTACAGTCGCTCCAGAATCTATCATGAATTTAATGGGCTTCCCGTTTAATTTTAAATCCGCATGAACTTTATGAATTGTCTCCCCTACAACGTGAAAACATTCGTTAACTTTTTGCTCGCTGTATTTATCTTTGCAAATTCTTGATATGGCGAAATGGGTTTTTCTTTTGCATCTAAAACATTCCTGACCATAAGCTGGACAGTTTCTTGTTCCTTTTATATGGCTTCTCTGACAATAAATGCAATCATATTGTTTTTTTTCTTCCAGTCGCATTGATATCTTTCTCGTATGTGTCGTCATCAACATATAATTTTTCGTATTTTTCAATTTTTTGCGACTGGATTTTACTTTGTTCTGCAGCTCTGCATCGGTCAATACACTGTGTCAGGGTTAAATCTGGTTCCCTCAGGAGAATTTCGCACGTTTTTTTTATCGTGTATTCATTTTATAATTTGTAATTTTATCATATCGTTCTCAGTGACGTTATTCCATTCACAATCTTTAGAACTCGATTTCAAATTTAACAAATAGTTCTCAAAGCTTTCATCTTTACTTTGTTCTTTCCGTAGGAATTCCACTCTGTCTACAGTCAATGTTTTCATAAGTTTGCAGTAGTCCTTGAATGCTTCGATAACCATTTCAATTTTTTTTTCGTCATCATTTTCAATCGTTTCTCCTTTTGCATTTTTAATTGTTAGGGTTTTGTATATTTGTTGACCCTTTTTTCCTAAAAGGTAAATAAACAAACTTCTTTTTTTCTTTTCAACATTTGCAGCTTTAGTGGTACTATCTCTACCCTCCCCTTCAAATTTCTGAAATTCAAAAAAAGATTCACTTCTTCAAGCCACTCGTTAAAGGTTTTATGCAAATTTCTTACTGTCCAGTCAAAACTTTGGGGTGGGTTGATTGACATCATCTTTTGATGTTTTAAACAAAGTAGTACTCACTCAGATTATCGTCAGGTTCGTCCTTCTGACACCATGTTTAGTAGAAATAACTCCAAGACTCATGTGTGACAACGTACGTGCTTTATTACTGCCATCTTTTTCTGATTGTGCCCCAGTAAAAAAGCCCCTTAAGGCATTACCAATATTGGGCCGCTTATGTATATAAGTCGACCAACAGGGGGACATGTATTTTGGTAGATATGCTTGGTCTCCCAAAATTTATGTTGTAGTTTGGTATATATTTAGTGGTATATTATTTTTGTTTATACTTGGGAAAAATGCACATGGAGACAAATATAGTGAATGAAGTAATGATATGAAAGATGTTAAAACGATATGAAACGGCGCGGACAAAAGGAACATTCAAAACAAGTGACATAAATAAAACAAATTTATATTCATAGCAAAACATGCAATGATACATTTAAAACATTAATATGGTTCTATTATTGTTCGAGAAATAGTCCTGAGAGAGAAAGAGAGAGAGAGAGAGAAAGAGAGCGTGTGTGTGTGCGTGTGCGTGTGTGCGTGTGTGTGTGTGTGTCTAACACAACTATAACTACAGAAAGGGTTAAAAAATAAAAGTGTCCTATTCATGTTGACTATGTATTTCTAAATGTTCGTTTCTTTCAGTGGTTCGACGCAGTTGCTGTTGTCGACGTTGGAAAAAGTCCCAAAGAAAAGGTATATTGAGAAAAGGAATGTTTGCATGGCCTATACATTTTGTGGCGTTTAACGGCTGTTAATGAATAAGAGAGAGTGATAGTATTCTCTCTGGAAGTCACACTGGAGAGAGTGTGTTAGCCCTGCAAGTGAAATTGTGAAAAAAGAGATGCAGTGTTTGAAGACAAAGTATTTATAGAAAATACGTGTCTTGGAATCGGCTCCGAAAACGCGGGACGAAATTCAAATGAGGACGTAGTTTTAAGCAGTGATCACGTGGTTCCTCTGGCCAATAGTTTCCAGAGGATGAATATTTACTTGCCTCCACCATCTTTGTTGTGGGAGGAAGTGGCATACCGCCCATTTAAATTTATAGGAGTGTAAGTCCTATAATACTTTAACTCTTAGTTACGGGGTTTCCTACTTTTCCCAAAGGTATAAATCCGAAAGTCAACTTAATATAGCGACAAAAGTTTAAACTCATTTACTTTGAGGTCACTGTCCTGTTATTATCCCCAACGTTTATCTTACTGGTCCATTAGCCTAGCGGTTAGAGTGTTCGCCAAAGGCCTGGAAGATTGGGGTTCAATCCCAGGTCGAGTCATAACAAAGACTCAAAAAAGGTACTTGATGCCACCTTGCTTAACACTCAGCACCATAAGGTATAAATCAAGGGTAAAGTCGACCAATCTAAGGAAAGGAGTAGTCCCCTTGCCTACACCAGCTATTGAAAAGGAAGTCTTGGCGGTCACCCAAGACTGTGGTCACCAACTTTACTTACTTTTTTTTATCTTACAAGCTGTATTGGGGAATTTTCTTCACGTCCGTCTCCATCACCCTCACACACACATTTTACAAAATAATTCTCCAGGACAATAATAGCTGAAAGCACAAAAAGAAATTACTTGAACCACAGCAAAACAAAATCTTATTAGATGGCGAACTTCTCCCTATGTAACACTTGCCCGGCTAATTATTATCTAAATTTGTTTTACTATCTTTGCGTGGTTGGCCATCTTAACGTGTGCATCAAGGTACAATACGGATGCATCTTTTACCCTCCCAAGCACAACGGGGCCCTCTATAATTCCTTGAAGAATTTCAAAACCCTATAAGGACCATACTATGGTCCAAGATCCTGGTCACGGCACCAAATCGCATTATGTTGTATAGCCACATAATACATATGCATCTGCCTGCAGAATCATAACGACGACGCAATAAAGACGAGTGACTGAGTTCTTTAGAAAAATATACCTCTCACTTTATTTGAAAGGGTTCAAAAGGGTAACTAAAGGTTTTACTGTGAGAGGGAGTTGGAGACCGAACAGAACTGCAACATATTGACCTCCCCAGCTCCTCCAGACATAGCAGAGTGTCTTTCATGTTCTCCTGGGCTGCTCAACCGGGAGCCTGGGAGTCAGCTCTCTGCTGAGAGCTTGTGCTCGATCTCTAAAACTGCTTCAAGCTCTGAACTGCAACTGCTCAATCGGGGGTCCCAATAACTGTCATGCAGTCCACGGGAGACCGTCTTCCGGTGCATCAGTTTGTAACTGTACCGTGGGATTTTAACCCTGTCTCATATTGTCCGCCAAGCTCGCCTACGCAATCTCTTCCCCTAACTGGCCAACGGAATATGCATCTTCCGCCGTCTTGGGAATGGCATGTTTGGCCGGGTCGGAGGTCAATATACAACAATATTTCATAAAGTTAAGTACTAATTAAGAATATGGTAGCACCTGATAGAGCCCTATCTATGGGTTAACTAACGGCATACTTATGCTAAGCTGAATTGTTTGATTAAACTGAATAGCTTAAAATAGAAATGTTTTTCACAATTAAACCGTATTTACATTTAAACTGCGTGCTTATGCTAAACTGAATTATTTGAAATTGAACTGTTTTTGACATTGAAACTGTACTTACACTAAACTTAATTGTTATATATAACTGCTTGAACAAACTGAAGAGTTTCAAATAGAAATGTTTTTGACAAACTGTATACTCATGCTGAAGTGAATTGTTTTAAATAGAACTAATAATTTACATAAAAATGGACTTGGCGTTAAATAACCAACAAAAGTTGATATGTCATAAAACCAAACCAACCAAACTTATTAAAAATAATTATCTTAAATTTTCATAAAAGTGATTCCCTGTTAAATATTTTTAACAATGGCCATCTTACAAACTGCGTCTAAGATGGTTAATATTGCTTATAATTAATTATCCTTAACTTTAATAAAAACGACTGTATGTCATTTACTTTTAATAACGACCATTTTAAAAACCCGTATATAATATGACAAACTATTGTTTCTGAGTTTTGTTAAAATTGATTCTCTATTTCATATTTCTAGTAATTATTATCTTATGATGCCTCTGTATGTTCGTCTTGTCATAATAAAACAAAACTTAATATTAAAAGTGACAATGAAAAATCCTTTTCTAATATGAAACCAGGAAACAATCCAAGAAAATAGAAGATCAATGTTTTCATAAGAAGGCAGTGAGTTGCTATTCGAAAACAAAAAATATTTTCTCAGAAGAACCAACATTATGCCAGCTGAAAATCCATTAAAAATTTCTCGTCGGATGTACCTTGTACTTCATATTTGGCGCGTACAAGTCGTTATTTCAGACAATCATACATTTATACGTATATATATACTTAAATATTGATTTAGATGAATGTGTATATATATATATATATAGAATGCGATGAGTGGATTGTTGTTATAAATTACGATATATGATAAAGGCCGTTATGTGGGAAGAGGAAAGGAGACATAACATCACCATTGCTAGTAAGTAAGTAAGTAAAGTTAGCGACCATAGTCGAGGGTGACCCGAAGGCTCCCTTTTCGATAGCTACTACACCAAGGTGTAGGGGAGGGCGCTACTCCATTCCCAGGATTGCTCCACTTTACCCTTGAACCGTACCTTATAATGCTGAGTGTTAAGCAAGGTGGTATCAAGTTCCATTTTTAAAGTCTTTGGTATGACTCGACCTGGGATTGAACCCAGGTCTCCCGGGCCATTGGCGAACACTCTAACCGCTGGGCCAAGGTTTTTGCGTTTCATCAATAGGAATATGAATATATTCTTTAATTGGCACCCAAACACTTTGAAATCTTTCTATTGAGACTTCCGGCATGAATGCCAAGAAGTAGAGCATGTGTACAAAAGCCATATACGAATATGCGAAATGGACATAACATACCGATGTCAAATATACATATATATAACCCAGAACATAGGAATCTTGAAACACGAAAAACACTTACCACTTCTCAGTTCAGGTACGAAACTTTTTATTACCTTTGAACTTAAAGGTTCTTAAAGGTTCTTCGACATAAGGAGAGAGATGCACAATCTTTCTATTCTGGCTTTTTCATCTCCCCCCCCCCATCTCGTGCGATACCTGCGACACTCTGCGAGCAAGCGAAAGCCAACCGTCTTCCCTCGAGGCAGGTTTCATCTCAACTAACTGACTTTTTCAAAATCTCCCCAAATCCTCCGCGCACTTCAGTTGCGTTGCGTCATTCGCACTCACTAGCCCCCATTTCCCATCTGGGCTATTGTGACATCTCTGAGTGACACGTCTGCTCCGCCCGCACGTACGTGAACACCTTCGTTAATGTTGCACCAAAGCAACCCATGCAACGAGCCGAAAGGTTTTCAGCCTAACCGAACCCAAAGGCAAAAAACGAAATCCCTCGGTCATTATATTATACATGTCGTCTTCAAAATTCTGCTGGAATCAATTGCGTTGTGGAGCAATATTTCACACAGTGCCCAACTACCTCTAGTTTGCCGAACTGTAAACAAAACCTGAAAAGAATAAAGCACATGCAAGATATTGATAATCTAAAACAGAACAAATTTAGCCATCGCACAGTGTAAATATATGTACATACGAGGTGCATGCTATAGGTTTCCAGATTTTTTTCGTATAGGCACACAAGATCACTTCCATGGGGCCTTCCAGAAGTTGTTGGAACGGTAGAACAAGTGCATTGCAGCCGGAGGAAATTACTTCGAAGGGGACTAGAGTTTCATGTGTGTACTATCAATAAAATGCCCATACTAAAAAAGGCTGGAAACTTATCGTATGCTCCTCGTATATATATATATATATATATATATTGTTAGTTTCAGAAAAGATGATATAATGTCCTAATTTCCTGTATTAATCAATCCTCATTTTTATCATCTAAAATTTTAACAGCATCTTTTTAAAGAACTCAAAGTTGTGTGGCTAATAATTTATGTTTTTTTTTCACTCATGGATATTCCATTCACCAAAGAGAAAATTTGTTTAAACAGTAAACGTAGAATTTTAAGGTATTTCTGCACACGCTGTTAAAATTTGAGAATTAGAATAAAATTTAGTCAAGTTATTAGATGTTTCCTTTCTCAGCGAATTTTGATTTTCATCACCTGGTAGAGCTTACAAAAATTGCAAGCAAGATGGAGCATTAATCTGCTCGATTCAAGCGATTCTCACACAAAATTATTTCTAACTTCTAGAATCGTTTTGGTCACTTGATTGAAATCATTCGATGAGAGCTTTTTTCACAGATTGATCTCGTGTTTAAGATCTTTCAATCATACTGATTGACACGATGTGTTTTTTAACGGTTCAGTACCTAATTTGATGGCTACTCTATATGTCAACAATAAATATCTTCAATCTGTTTTTAGACACTACCATTACTTCTTGCGTGATTTTACTTGAGGTGACTGTTTAAATTGTGCTAGGTATTTCAATAAAACTGTATACACACACACACACACACACACACACACACACACGAATATATATTATTCACCGGAACAAAATTCCATAAAAATTAACTTTTACCGAGTCATACCCATTGGATTTGCAATTTCACCAGAGATTATCTACATAAGACCTGGGGAAATTATCGATTGACACTTTGTCAGATTCTTGTATATTCTTGTAAATCCTTGTGAGATAGATATATAAATAGACAGTTTGAACTAGAGAACAGAGACAACATATACACACACAGATAGATAGATAGATAGATAGATAGATAGATCAACCGTTAGGGAAAGATTTAAAAATTTCTCTCTCTCTCTCTCTATATATATATATATATATATATATAAATATATAATTATTATATATATATATATTTCTAAAAATATTGATATATCAACCAGTAGGGAGAGATTAAAAATGGCTCTCTCTATTTATAAATTACAATATATATATATATATATATATATATATATGATAGATCAACAGGTAGGGAGAGATAAAAAATTTCTCTCTATATATATAAATTACTATATATATATATATATATATATATATACCCTCACGTACAAACACATACACGCATACACGTACATACATTAACTGATATATATATATATATATATACAGAGAAATGAAGAAATTGCTATCTCTCTATATGTATATATATAGTCACAGAGAGTGAGATAGAGAGAGAAAGAGAGAAAGAGATTGTTGGTTTTAAGTAAATTCTCAAAGGGACAGATTAAATACAAATATCCAATCCCCATTTCTTTATGGAGATGTTTCAGAATCAGGTGAAAATTGATGTATTAAAAACTCGCCCACAACACTTTTCATCAATCCTAAAACCCCAAATAAATACATTTTCCGTCGTGTTATTAAAAATCTTCTGAGAGAAAAATCTTCTTCGCTTCGAATCCAGCTAAGTTGCTTGAATAGTTTCGATTCTCGTTCACATTTCCTCAAGCTAAATACCTTTTCACATTCCTCATCGGGCACATTCATCATTGTTAGCAAGATCTTCCCTAATTTCTTTACTTCACCGGGAAGGTCAGTATCCGTATACGGCTTCTGATATATATATATATATATATATATATATATATATATATATATATATTCAACCCCATCTCCCAGGCCATTGCTGATATATATATATATATATATATATATATATATATATATATATATATATATATATATCACCAATGGCCTGTGAGGCGAGTTGAATCCGAGGTCAAGTCATACAAAAGACTCAAAAATATTATTTGATACCTGTTTGCTTAACACTCAGAATTATAAGGTACGGATCAAGGGTAAAGTGAAATAATCCAGGGGAATTAGTGGGACCCTACTCTACACATCGGTATAGTAGCGAATGAAAAGGGAGCCTTCGGGTTGCCATTGACTACGGTCACTAGATTTACTTTATATGTGTGTATATATATATATATATATATATATATATATATATATATTGATACATATATAGTTTCTCTATCTCTAGATCAATAGACTATTTCGACATTGAAGCAGGTGTGCTGTAAGGAGACGCATTAGCCCCATACCAGTTTATCATCTGCATAGACTACGTGCTTAGAAGCTCTGTTGATTGAATGAAATGTTGTATAGCCATGACCATGATTAACTATACAAACACATAATACATATACATATATATGCTGAATACATACTGACGAAATGAATAAAGACGAGGGAAGACTTCTTTAAAAAATATACCTCTCACTTTATTTGTAAAGTTTGCGTGTGAGAGGGAGTTGGAGACTGAACAAAGACTGCAATATATTGACCCCCACTCTTTTGGTCATCAGCGTTGTGTCTTTCTCGGTATTTTTTTTTCTTTTGACCAACCAATTGCGTGTCTTTTGATTTTTTTCAATTGGTATGACAAGGTTGGCCTTTTCTTTTTTTTTTCAAAATATATATTTTTTGTCCCTTGACAGTTATTCGTTCTATATTTCCATCTTCAAATCACTTAGCGGGTTTTTTTCTTACCATAAGGGCTATTATTTGATATATATATATATATATTTATATATATATATATATATATGTAAATATATTCTCTTCAAAAAACAACAATCGGCCACATTAAGATAATAAATTCATTTCCATCATGTTAAAAGCATTGATATAAATCAATGCACTAAAAAATTAACAGGACTTCTTCAAATCAAACAAGAAATGGATTAAATATTTCTTACAACCAGACTAAGACCAAAAAATATATTTCTCCAATGTGTTAAACCTTTAAGTAACAATGAGGATGAAAATATTTTGCCAAGTAAAACTACATTTGGTTAAATCATACAGCAAATTTAACAGAGTTAAAATTTAGAGAAACATATCAAAAATTCAAACATTTATAAAAAAAAATTATTCGGACAACCTAATTTTAGTATAACAATTTTATCATTAAAATGGACCGAAAATTCAAAAACTTATGTTAATTACGATACCCCCCAACCAAATTACAATTAATGAGTCAAAATCGGTAATATAAATTCAAATTTTAATTCATTTACCAATTTAATAAATCATTTACAACCAGACTAAAAAATATATATATTTCGCCTATATAATAAAGGAAGCCTAAACCGTCAAGTTTTCAAATTTAGTATATCAATTTTATTATTAAAATGAACAAAAATATCTAGAACAAATGTTAATTATGATACCCACCTCCAAATTACAATAAAAGAGTAAAAATCACGAATAAAAATTCAAATTTTAATTCATTTACCAATTTAATAAATCATAGTTATTCATTTTCTGTTTATTTATTTATCTATTTATTCATTCACTTACTTTCGAAAAAATCAAAATTCATTTTTATGCCTACGTCTAGCTATTAAATTACTTCTTTGATTTAATATGTAACCCAGATCAAAGTATAACATAATTTGAATCTTTTCTTCCAGACACAAATTACACCTACCATCAAAGCAGCGAGAAGTTGTAGATCTTTTCAATATTCTCCATTAAATTTCTGGAGTTAAACCCGAATTGTTCAACTTATAAAAATATTTCGAGAAAGCTTCTGGATTTCTTAACCGTTCAAGACAGAACGATGGAATATTATCATTATATCCTAACTTCCATCTAAACGAGGAAATTCCAATATAAGTTTTATTTTTATCTTTTACATTTTCCTCTTGGAAAATAGTAGCTTGATACATTATATTTTTCAAATTACATGTACCATTCATAGAACAATTAATTTTAGTTTTACAATTAATATTATTCACTCATTAGAGTTTTTCACATCAGTGTTAGCTGATGATCTTTCACAAGAGTTTAAGAGACCGCAAGTCTCCTCAATTCCCCAGGACTCTTCTCAGTATTATGGCCGTTCTCAATAATGCTGTAGTCTGGATGATCTCCACCCGTCCTCCAGCCTCCAAGTCCTCCAGCACCTTTAATAGTCCTTTAGTTACTGTACTGAATGTACCGATCACGATTGGTATAATCGTCAACTTTATGTTCCATAGTTTTTGTTTTTTTTATTCCTTTTAATTTCAAGGTACTTATCCTACTTTTCACTTTTTTTCAATTTTATTCTGTGGTCATCCAGTACAGCAAAGTCGATAATTTAGCAAGTTTTTTATTATTATTATAAGTATTATTATTGTTATTATAATTATCAAGTCGGACCTAATAGTTTCTAATTACTTCCGTATTATGAGAGTTAATTATTTTTTTTAAATTATTCGAACCGGAATAACTAATTTTAAAAGTTTTCCTATTAAATATTTTATATAATATATCATACTGGTTAGAGTGTTTATCTATAATTTTAAGAAATATTTTTCAATGTTTATATTAACAAGTTTACAAAAAGGGGAGGTTGAACCATATAATCTTCCTTTTTCTATTTTTATGACAATTTATTTTCATAGAGAAATTATCAATAGTTTCTTCATCTTTATACAAATTATTATTATTAAGTTTAATCTTTCTTTTTTTGTTTTGTTTTGTTTTTTTTTTTTTGCTCTAGATGATTAAACTCTTCTTTACAACCAGTATACTTGAGGGCTTCAATACACATTTCTCTACTTTTATGGAAAATCTTATTATTTGATGATAATCTTCTTATTCTAATATTAATCCTATTTACCAACCCCTCCACTCGGTCAGGATATGACACAAGGTCAATTTTTAAACGGAGTTTAACAGGTTTGAATTCAGAGTTTTCCTTCTCCTAGACTAGTTGCCACACCAAGGCTGAAGAAACTAGTCTGTCCTACTATTTATCCATAGCTGGAGGGAGAATAATTGAATTCATACCTTTCCCAAGGGTATTAGTGCTATGCGAAATGCAATCAGTCTCGTCCGGGATTTGAACTCGTGTCGCCGTGTCCATTCCCTACGACGTTAACCATTACACCACGGGCACCTCCTATTCTAATATTAATAGCTTTAGGAACTTGTTTAATGATAGAACTTATGAGATTAGAATTGGTTCTCTACTCCAGATTTATATATATATATATATATATATATATATATGAATAAAAGATCTATTATTGATATTGAGCACTATCTAAGAATGCCATAATATTCGGTCCACCATTAACTCACCAAATGCCCTAGAGATAATCATAAACCATTGATCATCGTCATATCGCACCACCAGCATAGATGTCCCTGACTCTCTCTCGCAACCCCTCCCTATCATTAATTGCTTCCGGCATGTCTTCAGAACCACATTCTGTATCGACACAAAGCTATTGTATGTAGGTTCGAGCTGGTCGTCCTACCTTTGTTCGTACATGTTAAGGGGTCCACAGGAGTATGTCGGTTATTAGTCAATCCTTACTTCTCCAGCAGTGGCTTTATAGCTGCTGTTTTTTTTTTGGGGGGGGTGGGGTTCTTGTTCAATATTGCTCGAAGCATTCATGTATAATTGCCGTCAAGCTTTTTCTCCATGTTTAGTTAGCGTCCATGTAGTGAATGCAGTATCGACACGACTGCTGCTTGGAAAAAACTGCATTTTATTTTATCTATCACGTCTGCCTACTATTTGACCTATAGCCTATTGATAGCTGTCCATGCCTTTGCTAGTTGAGTTTTGATGTTTTTCTCGATTGATGAGATACTGCTCCTCGGTAGATGATCTTGTCCACTGGTTTCATAGGCCCAAAATTAAGTGTAGAGATGTCACCTCTTTGATTATTCCACTCGTATTCCGTCTTGTCTACGTTGACATGGAGGCCTATGCCAGCAGCACCCTTTCCTACAACTTGGTGTATTTGCTATTGAAAAGGGAGCCAACGAGTCACCCTCGACTACAGTCACCAACTTACTTTACTTACGTTTAAAAATCACTTCTTTTCCAGTAAATAGCATTTCTCTTTTTTAAAAGAAAAAATATTTTTTTAAATTACTAAAGAAATTCGAGTTTTTTTTCTACTCATGATGTTCAAATTTATGATCAGTTGACGAATAATTTGTCAAGTTATTAGAAATTGAAATGCTACCGACATCTAGAACCGTTTGGGTAACCTAATTTTTTGTAAATCAAGCTTCAAATAGGAGTTAACAATGTTACGAGTTAAATCCTCATCCTCATCATTAAGGGATTGCCAGCAACACTGATCCTGGTCGCATGGTGGCTGAGCGGTGTGATATTAAGTCTAATGTAAAGCTAGGTGGCTTTCATATTTACTAACTCCTCCGCTCGGATAGGATATGACACAAGGTCAATTTTTAAACGAAGTTTGACAGGTTTGAATTCAGAGTTTTCCTTCTCCTAGACTATTTACCTCACCAAGGCTGAAGAACCTAGTCTGCCCTACTATTTGTCCATAGCTGGAGGGAGAATAATTGGATTCATACCTTTCCCAAGGGTATTAGTGCTACGTGAAATGCGATCAGTCTCGTCCAGGATTTGAACTTGTGTTGCCATGTTCATTTTCTACGACGATAACCATTACACCACGGGCTCCTCCACTAGGTGCCTTTTGATCCCAGCTTAATGCGTCGTGTGTGTCCAGCCACACTAAAGAGTTGTGATACAACGAAACATTCTGTCAGTGACACAGACCGTGTCGTTGGCTGCCTTAATCTTGAAAAAGTATGAAATAAATACAATACTTGAACCCATTTAACAGTGGGCAAACTTATAAGTTCGCCCAACTTTTTAAAAGTCAATCTCTTTGTATGCTAAACTGAATTGTTTGAAATGGAACTGTTTTTGTATGTTAGATTGAATTGTTTGAAATTGCACTGTTTTTAACACTGAAACTGTACTTACTCTAAACTGAATAGCTTGAAATAGAAATGCTTTTGATGATTAAACTGTGTACTCATGCTAAACTTAATTGTTTGAAATAGAACTGATTATTTGTATAATAGTGGATTTGGCATTTATTAACTTATAAAGTTTGATATGCCATAAAACCCAACCAACCCAAGATAATCCGTGTTGTTAGTTGGTTGGTTGGTTGGTTGAAACCAGCCAACCAACTAACAACACAGATTATCTTGATTCATTCTCGCTGTTTATCCCAATCAACTATTTGTCTTGTTCAATTTTCTAAAAGCGATCTAATATACACAAGGCGCTGTTAAACGAATCTCATAGCTTCTCAATTTGAGTCTCGTATGATTATAATTTTTTTCAATGGTTTATGTTGCTGTTTATATTTATTTAGCTATTCCAATTTTTTACATTTTTGATATGTATACGACGTCTCTCTGAAAAGTAATTGTGTGAGCTATGGGCGAAAGAGGGATAAAATGATGGTATTATCATTGAACATGATTTTTTTTTAGTAATATTACTGTAATCTTTGCTTTCTGCAACCACTGCATTATTTTTTCATGTGGTTTTGTTTACCTATTTACCAACCCCTCCACTCGGGCAGGATATGACACAAGGTCAATTTTTAAACGGAGTTTAACAGGTTTGAATTCAGAGTTTTCCTTCTCCTAGACTAGTTGCCTAACCAAGGCTGAAAAACCTAGTCTGTCCTACTATTTACCCATAGCTGGAGGGAGAATGATTGGATTTATACCTTTCCCAAGGGTATTAGTCCTATGTGAAATGCAATCAGTCTCGTCCAGGATTTGAACTCGTGTCGCCGAGTTCATTTCCTACGACGATAACAATTACACCACGGGCACCTCCAGGTGGTTTTGTTTACGCTCCTTCTTTTTCGGGTCATCCTGCTATGAGCTCTGAGGAACGAATAAACTTGATATTTTGTTGTTGTTGGGGAAAATTCGTCGCAAGCACTTGCAATGTTTTAGCAAGACTCTGGAGATAAAATATTGCGTAGATATTAAATGAATGAAAGAGTGACACTTACTTTACAAAAATATCTATATCTCATCTTTATTACCGGAAAAGATCCAAACTCTGTAAAAGTGAGGCTGTGACACAATGACAGGGAGACGAAGGACGCAGGGGACTGCTATATTGACCTTTTCTTAACCCATGTTGTGATTCCACATCCAGGCCCCTACGTTTACGCTTACTTGAGAGGTACGCAGCTGAGTTCTGCTGTAGGCTGCCTTCCTACCCTCGTTACAGGTGGAACCAAGTGCGGCTAACTCTCAATTCTGCGTGAATCCGATAGTGCCTGTTACTTTGTGGGTGGTTGTGTATATATAAATTTCACAACGCCAAAGAGTTTTTCCGGTTGTCCCTCAGGCTGTCAAGTCATGTGAGCAGCCTCCGCTAATTTACACAGGATATACATCCTGTTTTCATGTTTCTTTTTCAGCTTCTTTCGCCTCATGTTATTCCCGCCTAAATTGTCCTATTCTTTCCTTTAAAAATATTATACGGGAAACAGGAGCTGGTCGACTACTATTATTAATATTAGTATATCTAGACCTAGAGGTCCATATATTCCATTGTTCTAGGGATAGGAAGAGCTAGTGGCCTAATGTGTGTGTGTGTGTAATGTGAAATTTGGAAACCTTTTGCCAGCGGCGGTCACTCTAGCCCTAAATTAACCCCCACATAATATGCCAGTTCCTATATGCCCGAGAAAGGACTCTAAACAAGGATATATTCTACGAAGGATCAAGTGCCAGACCGCCCCGTCTTCACACGTACAAAAAAAATTAATTCCCGTCTTGGGATTTTAATAATTTTGCCGTCACAGTAGTGCCAGGAGTAGCAGTACCCCCTTAAGCTACCGAAACTGTGTTATCACCCCAGGTTGGCAGCTGATGAGGGTAGGGTATCGCACGTACTTTCACGCATTGTACGTTGAAAAAATATATTAATTGTAGAATATTTCCGATCAAACAGTAATGATTTTGTTAAAAAGTTCACCATATTCTCTAGTAAAAACTATTAAAAAATCTTTCAAAATTTTTTTTTCTCCTGATGATGTACTAAGATCGAAACTATTTGAGACTAATCAAGAAATAAATGACACAAAAGAAATATATATATATATATTTATATTCGAGTTAAGCAGCACATCTTATGACAATAAAAAGAACGCCCCCAAAACACATCAAGCTCTTCTCAGGTAAATGAAAATCGGTCACTGGTGACCACTTAACTTATTATATATGCAGGTTTAATTATTCAGATGATCGTTTCTCTTTCTTGTACAAAGCCAGGTGCAAGAAACATATAGCTTTCTTAGAGGCTACTGCTATTATGCTATATGCCCCACCATGTGAAGGCAGAGAAGATAATTTGACATTCTTTGTCAAATATGTATACAAAGTCCACATGATCAGTTTCCAGATTTTTTTCTTATGGGCATTTAAAATTGTCGTAGACTCTTAAAAATTCATTATGTTATTGCTATACATCTTATGAGATGACTGACCAATTTTTATGATTTCAGGTTCAAATGAATAGCTAAAGTAGCAATTGGAATAAACCCTACTAAAGCCTGATTGTCACAGCTGGTCAATTTCAAAAATGCAATCTGACATTTTAGAAGAACGATATGCAATAAAATTCTATTTTAAACTTAGAAAAATGTCAGAGAAACGTATGGCATTCTTCAGACTGCTTTTGGGGCATCCTGCATGAATCGAGCATCAGTTTTTGAGTGTCTTAAAAGATTCAAGGAAGACAGGGAGTCTGTGAGGGATGATGAGAGATGTGGGAGGAGTAAGGAAGTCAATAGATCAGAGTTGATGGGCCAAAGGGTTAGGGTTAGGGTTACTATGTTGAGGTTTTAAGGGAGTTCAGGAAGAGATTCCTAGGGAAGAGGCCAGCACTCATCAATCGGGTCAGTGACATTTCAATCAGGACAATGCACCGGTCCACAACTCCATCCTTGTCACAGACTATTTGTCCAAGTTGAGCATCAAGACAGTTCCTCAGCCTCCCTATTGTCCAGACCTTACTCCCTGTGACTTTTGGTTATTCCCCAAGCCCTGAGGCTGTCTTTATTAGACAATTGAGGAGATGAAAGAAGCTGTGACGAAGGTCATTAAAACGTTCACACAAGAGGACTTCCATTGGGGCCTTCCAGAAGTTGTTGGAACCGTACAACAAGGGCATTGCAGCTGGAGAAGATTACTTTGAAGGGGACTAGATTTTCATGTGTGTACTATCTGGAAACTTATCGTGTGCCCCTTGTATATATATATATATATATATATAGTCATCCACAGACAGACTGCTTCCTTCTATCAGAACTCTTCAGTGTGGCTAGACAGGCAGGACGCTCGAAGCCGGGATCGAAACCCGTCCAAATTTACGCTAGACTAAGTTTCAGACCTCTCGGCCATCAAGCGGACTACGTTGGCTAAGGGAATTTTTTAAAGGTATTATTATTTATTTAGCAAGCAGTAGCAGCAGTAGCAGCATTTGTTTATATCTTTTATACCCTATCGGCCACCAATGTGCTCAATTCTTTCGAAGAGCTTTGCATTACGCTGGTGGTGCCAGACAATTCCTTCGCAAGAGAGCTGGGCCCCCATGGGTGAGCATATATTGTCATCCACAGACAGACTGTTTCGTTCTATCAGAACTCTTCAATGTGGCTAGACATGCAGGACGCTCGAAGCCGGGATCGAAACCCGTCCAACTTTACGCTAGACTACGTTTCAGACCTCTCAGCCACCAAGCGGACTACATTGGCTAAGGGAATTTTTTTAAGGTATTATTTATTTAGCAAACAGCAGCAAAGCCTTTGTTGACATTTTTTATACCATATCGGCCACGAAAGTGCTCAATTCTTTCGAAGAGCTTTGCATTACGCTAGCGGTGGCCGAGAGCTCAACCCCCATTGGGGAGCATATATATATATATATATATATATATATAAAGACGTGCTCTACCAGTAAGAAAAGTACTTTTCTAAATTTTGGGAAGCGTTTTTTTTTGGTTCTCTCTCTCTCTCTCTCTCTCTCTATATATATATATATGTGTGTGTGTGTGTGTGTGTGTGTAAGTCGGTTTTTCTTTCTTTTTCTTTCAATCTTTCTTTCTTTCTTTTCTATTTATTTATTTCTTTGTACTCGATGGTCGTTTTGGTTTCTTTCTATCTTCTTTTTTTTTCTTTCTTTATCCATTTTACTCTAAGTCTCCGTTTTTTCTTTCTTGCACAATTTTTTTTTCTTTCTGTCTTTATTCATTTATTTACATACTTCTTTTTCTTTCTTTCTTTTTTTCTTTCAAATTTCACTTCTTGTCTTTCTTTTTTTTTCTGTCAATCTTTGCTCTCTTTCTGTTCTTTCATATTTAGTTCATTATCAGTTTGATGTGATACACTCAAACTATATAAACATAGTTTTAAAAATGTTTGTATAAAGTTTAGATTTGACAATTCTTTCAAAATGAAACAAACTTTTTTCTTTTTTTTTTTTCTTTTTTTTTCTTTCTTAGCACACGATAAACGAGAAAACCCAATATTTTCCGGCAATGACATCAATGATTGGAAATTCAGAACGGATAAAACGATTCAAGACGATCAGAATCCTCATTTCTCGAATTCTTTCTCAATACAAAAGAAAAGTAGAGTTACATCACTTGACAACTCTCCCTCCTTACAATCATGGCCTTTCCGTTTGCAGTCTAAAGAGAACAATGTCGTCGTCAGCGCATTTCGCCTTCGAGAATTCCTCTTGCATAGCCGAAAGAAGAACCTTAAGAGACCTCTGTTCAAAAATACTTCCTGGGGCAGCCATAATCGGCGTTTTAATCGATCACGTGGATAACAAGCAAATCTTTAATATTAATCTTTAAAGGATATTAATAAATCAAAGAGAACTGACATTGATTCCACTTTTTACGTTTTTATTAAGCGAATGGTCAAACTGCTGAGTTCTTCCTGACCATGGTGATACGGATACTTTTATTTAAGAGTGAATTAAATGGACTAATATGCATTTCATTTTTTACAGCGGTCCGTAATGATATTGATGCTTTAATCGTGGAAGTGAGACTATTCTATTTTGAACTTCATAATTAACAGTTGTCCCCGTTTGTAATGATGCTGTATTAAGGAAGTAGTAAATGATTCCAATTAGCATTGAATAGTTTGCAGCTTTCCGGGATGATAGTTAGGCTTCTATATAGGAAGGATTCTAATTAGCATTTCAAAGGTAACAATTGTCAATGATGATATTAATACTTCTGTTTAGGGAGTGAACGATTCTAATTAACATTCCTCGGTCACCAACATTGTATCGAAAATAGGGATTGATTGATTGATAAATAGATTTTAACAGTATTTCAAGCCGTCTGAGGATATCTGTTACCAAAAGGTTAAGGAATCCCCTTCCTTGTACGTTTATGTTTATATTTTTCATGTAGTTATTTCTTTAGATTTTTTTATTTGCACATAGTTTTATCGAATTCAAACAAATATAGATAGACCTATTTGAAAATACAAAGGATTTTAACAGGTTCTACCAATGTAGGGCTGAGTGAACCTGAGTGTAATTAATATATGCCACACTCCCCAATTACGTAAAACAGGGGCCTCAGCATCAGATACAGTCAAGTGTCATAATCAGTACGCTCCTTTTTGGGAGGGAAGACACACTCCCAAGCAGGGAATAGAGTTGACGTATTGTATCAAAGTTCTACTTACAGGTCAGCTGAATTTGGATAATTGATAATGACATTCAGCGTGGAGGAAGAAGATTCGATAAAAACCATCTCTCAGTTGCAAGTTGAAATAAGAATTATCTAAATTAGAGTATTTTAAATGTACTGTTCTGGTGAAAATCTCACCGCGATGTGCCGTTTTTTCTTGGTTACGTTTAAAACAAAAAAAAAAACAGAATGAGAATATTTTTTATTCCTGGGGAATTTCCACACCAGCGTTGTTTGGTGGTCTTCCACTGGAGTCTAAGCAAATACAGCAAATTAGCGCAGAGGGAGTATAAGACAAGACTCGACTGGGTGGGCAAGGTGATCCACTGGGAAATGTGCAAGAAATTTTAATTTGACCACGCTAACAAATGGTATATGCACAACCCAGCATCTGTCCTAGAAAATGACACACATAAACTCCTACGGGACTTTGAAATACAAACGGATCACTTAATCTCGGTCAGAAGACCAGACCAAAATAAACAACAAAAAAAAAAGAGAATTTATAAAACTGTCGACTTTGCTGTCTCGGCTGACCACAGAATAAAACTGAAAGTGGGAAAAGAAGGATAAGTACATTGACTTTGCTCGAGAATTAAAAAAAAATATGCAGCATGCAGGTGACAATTATACTAGTTGTAATTGGTACTTTTGGTAGAGTAAGTAAAGGATTCCTAAAGGGACTGGAAGACATGGAAGTTGGCGGCCGAATGGAGACCATCCAAACTACTACATTATTGAGAACGGCCAGAATACTAAGAAGAATCCTGGAGACTTGAAGAGACTAGCAGTCACTCAAACTCCAGTGAAAGACCATCTGCTAACGCTGATGTGAAAAACTCTAATGAGTAAATAATAATTATTTTGAGTTTGAGTGACAGGAAGTCCCTCAAGTCTCCTGGTCTCTTTTCACTATCTCAGTGATGTTGTCGTTTAAATGCTCTTCAAACTATTATCTCACGCTGTTGTGAAAAACTTTCAAAAGAGAAGCAATCAATGTTCATAATAAGCATTTTATAATCACCGCCGTAAAATGGAGACGTTGGATTACTCAAAAAATGATGTTTAGCTCAAAGTTATCTTAATTCAGCGAAAAATTGAACCGGAAATTATTTTACTGGCCTAAAGCACTTCAAGTGGAATAATCTAAGAACAAATTCGTTTTCCAAATAGAATTACCATGACAAGAAAATTCGGCAAACATTCGCGCAGGACCTCCAGAACCCCTGGGCAGCTGTTTCAACTTTATTAGGTCTCATCAGCAGTGTATACGGTGATCTTTCCCATTAGAGATCGAACCAGCAACCACAGAATGCAGAGCCAACGGCTGACATCGGACAAATTAAAGAGTACGAACGTAACATTCAGGTTGATAAGCTGCGTAATTGTTATAACTAGTTAATTTGGCAGGGGGTTGTGTGCGATGTACACCTGTAGCTCAGTAGTAGAACTTCATCACTGCATTCTGTGATTGCTGGTTCGATTTCTAATGAGGGAGATACGGTATACCACGCTGATGAAACAAAATATGGTCGAAACAGTTGTCCAGTGGTTCCGTTTGTCGTGCACAATGGTTTGCCGGATGTTGTAGTCATGGTAATTCAATTTACAATATAATTCCTCTGCTTAAAAAAGATGTGTAAATTTTCTTTGATCAAAACGTTTACCCCAATAAAACACGCACATGCACGCTTATATATATACATGACAATAAATTGATTACTAATTGTACATTTTCTCTTCATGTCAATTCTACATTGGTTAATGTAGACGACTCTTTAAAACCCTTGATTAATTCTTTTGTTGATAGACGTATCTTAGCTATCAATCTAGGCTTTTTCAGCCCAAATCATTTTTTCTCTTTTAACAAACAACTACTCCAGGATTTAATTAGTTTCTTTCTATATTAAGAATGATTTAGCTAATCCTGTTTCTAGAAGCGTAGAAGGTGCCCGTGGAGTAATGGTTATCGTCGTAGGAAAGGCACACGGCAACACGAGTTCAAATCTTGGACGAGACTGATTGCATTTCACATAGCACTAATACCCTTGGTAAAGGTATGAATCCAATTATTCTCCCTCCAGCAATGGGTTAATAGTAGGGCAGATTGAGTCTCTTCAGCCTTAGTTAGGGAACTAGTCTAGGAGAAGGAAAACTCTGAATTCAAACCTGTTAAACCCTGCTTAAAAACTGACCTTTTGCCATATCCTGCCCGAGCGAAGGGGTTGGTAAATATTGTTTCTACAAGCGTAATATTGTTATATTCTAAAATTCTGTCCGGTGATTCTCAGGTTTTAATGTAGAAAAATTGTTAATTTACATTTCCCAATCCGTTAAAAGAGACGTGAATTAAGATTTTGTAATAAGGATAAAAATTAAAATGACAATAAGCTCAACTCAAAGGTAATTGACATCAATATAAAATAATTTTTCTATACAAAGCAATGAAAACGTTCTTCAAAAAATATCTATTGAAAATATCAAGCTTATATTATCATAGTGTTATATAATTAAGAAATGATTTTTTTATATTAATCATTTTTCGTTAATTATAATTTATCATTCATTTTGGTTGGGCTTTGAACTATTCGGGTTAAGAGTTCAGGTGCATAATCAGTTTTACACTCGTGCGCAACGTATATGACAATCACCATAGTCATAATAAACCCCAGACAGGAAATGGGGCTGGAGTGTGGATGACGTCATACCCAGAAGTGATGGACCGGAGCATTTTTAGGATTATTGAAAAAGAGTCAGTTGAGAGTTGAAAGTTGAGGTTGAACCCAGTGGGCATTGAGTTGAATTTTCTACCGTTGCGGCGGTGGTTAAATTTTTTGGGTCCCGGCCGGCGAAGATGAATTGAGATGTCAAACACTACGGGATTCACCGCGCATTGATGTGGTCAGATGTGGTTAGCATAGTAAGAATTGAATCTCTCTCTTCGTGTCGACAAACCGAAATCAGAACTTTATAAAACCGTTCGTAACTGAACAACAGAGTCGCCTGCTTTTGTATTTGTATTTGTATTTGTATACGTGGTGTATTCAATAAGTTTCCAGACTTTTTTGTTCAGGCATCTAAAATTGGCGTAGACTCTTGAAAATTCACGATGTTATTGCTATGTATCTTATGAGATGACTGACCAATTTTTATGATTCCAGGTTTAAAGGAACAGCTACAGCAGCAATTGGAATACACCCAACTAAAGCCTGATTATCACAGCTGGTCAATTTCAAAAATGCAATCTGATACTTTAGAAGAACGATATGCAATAAAATTCTGTTTTAAACTTTGAAAAATGCCAGAGAAACGTATGGAATGTTTCAGACTGCTTTTCGATCATCTTGCATGAATCGAGCATCAGTTTTTGAGGGTCTTAAGAGATTCAAGGAAGGCAGGGAGTCTGTGAGGGAGGATGAGAGGTGTGGGAGGAGTAAGGAAGTCAATAGATCAGAGTTGATGGGCCAAAGGGTTAGGGTTAGGGTTACTATGTTGAGGTTTTAAGGGAGTTCAGGAAGAGACTCCGTTGGAAATTGCCAGCACTCTTCAAATCGGGTCAGTGGCATTTCCACCAGAACAATGCACCAGTCCACAATTCCATCCTTGTCACAGACTATTTGAACAAGATGGACATCAAGACAATTTCTAAGCCTCCCTTTAATTCAGACCTTGCTCCCTGTGACTTTAGGTTATTCCCAAATCTCAGAGGCTGTCGTTATGAGACAATTGAGGAGATGAAAGAGGCTGTAACGAAGGTCATTGACACGCTAACACAAGAGGACTTCCATGGGGGCCTTCCAAAAGTCGTTGGAACGGTACAAGTGCATTGTGGCCGGATGAGATTCCTTCGAAGGGGACTAGAGTTTCATGTGTGTACTATCAATAAAAGTGCCCATACGAAAAAAGTCTGGAAACTGATCCTCGTATTTACTGTTCTGATTGACAGCATTATCATTATCGTGGGTATACAACAATAGGATATACTAAATAGTGTAAAGAAGATAAAAAAAACGGCTTCGAGCTGACAAAGAAAAGAAGCAGAAGATACCCCGCAAAAACAATTACCGACGCCGACTACGCTGATGACATAGCAATATTGGCAAATACAGCCAACCAAGCTGAAACACTACTGCATAGATTGGAACGAGCAGCCGCAGGCATAGGCCTCCATGTCAATGCACACAAAACGGAATATATGAGCTATAATCAGACAGGTGACATCTCCACACTGGACGGAACCCCTCTTAAACTAGTCGACAAATTTACTTACCTAGGAAGCAGCGTCTCATCAACCGAAAAGGACATCGACAAGTTGTTAACGAAGTCATGAACAGCTATCAATAGGCTATCGATCAGATGGAAATCAGACCTAACCGATAAAATGAAACGCAGTTTCTTCCAGGCAGCTGTCGTATCGATACTGCTGAATGGATGCACTACATAAACGCTAACTAAACGGCTGGAGAAGAAGCTAGACGGCAATTACACAAGAATGCTGCGAGCAATCTTGAACAAATCCTGGAGGCAACACCCTAAAAGGCACCAACTATACGGCCACCTGCCTCCTATCACGAAAACTATCCAAGTTAGACGAACCAGACATGCAGGGACGAGCTCAGAAGTTATGTACTCCTATAGACCCCCATATTTGGCCGGGTAAAAACAGGACGACCAGCACGAACATACATTCAGCAGCTATGTGAGGATACGGGATGTAGCCCTGAAGACCAGCCAGAGGCGATGAACGATAGGCGTGAGAGGGTCAGGGACATCTGTGCTAGTTGCCCGACATGATAATGATGATGAAGAAAGTGTCCGAGGTAGAGAAGGTCTAAACCTCAAAATATTCATATCGAAGCAATCTGCAAAAATTATCAGTTTCAGCTGAAGTAAAAGAACTGTCAATCAGAAAGCAGATCACAAAAGTACTAGATATCTATCTATGCCTCCCACCAAGCATGATTCGACACAGGGTCTTTTTTATAGCGGGGATTAAGGGAGGGAGAGGTCAGGCTCGAGTCGAAACTCATAGGATCCCGAGGTGCAATGTGAACTATACTTGGCTTTGCTAAATCTCTCGGCACGAAAACAGGTGATCTTGCTGGTCATTGATTCACTTGACCTGGCAGTCTAGTGCAATGTTAATCTATGCTTGTTGTTTGGCCTCGTGACGTATATGCTGGGTGGCTGGGTGCTAGAACATAACGGAAAATTAACAGTGTGAGTCGTGGCTATGTACTCTGAAAACAAGGATACTATAATCAGATCCTAAAATAGATTTGTGTGTTTTGTTGTTTAATGGCATATCAACCTTCGTGGCTTATTCAATTCCAAATCAATCCTTATAGAAGAACAGTAGAGGTACTTTTTAATCCATCACTGAGAGGATAGACAGGATGTGGCACTAGGTCATATTTTAAGCGGAACAAAAAAAAAGAAAGTTGGCGACCGTAGTCGAGGTTGACCGGAAGGCTCCCTTTTCAATAGCTACTACACTGAGGTGTAGGGGAAGGCGCTACTCCTTTCTCTGGATTGCTGCACTTTACCCTTCATACGTACCTTATATTGCTGAGTGTTAAGCAAGGAGGTACCAAGTACTATTTTAAAAATCTTTGGTATGGCGTGACCTAGGACCCAGGTCTCCCGGACCATTGGTTAATACTCTCCCCACCAGACCAATGAGCAAAATAAGTCGGTTTTAATTCAGAATTTTCCTATAAATTAGGTCAATTTCTCCATGGCCGACTTGAAGCCGAAAGCTCCCCGGCTTCAACAGGGCCACTCTCGAGTGAGCGAGCTGCATCATAAATACCTTTGTCATCCTTGTATAGCAATGGACCCCGTGGTCCAGTTTAAGTTATAATCATCCATTCGTACCTGGACCCAGATTTGGGTCCATGACCAGCTAGGCTTATCGGGCCCACATTGCACAAAGTGTGCCGATGAACAGCTTAGACCAGCAGTGCTCGAGCCTCGGCTTATATCCGACCTTCCTCTCCCCAACATTCCCACTATAATCGACCTACGGGT